>CM077462.1:43930476-45130476 GCA_039654755.1 Calcarius lapponicus | reverse complement strand
AAATATTAGGAGGAGTGAAAACATCACTCACTCTATTTTACTAATAGAACTCCTTGTTATTCTTATGGTTAAAACCAGCTTTGACTAATTATGCTAGGAAAATCTAGACAGACAAAATCACTGGTAGCTTGAACAGATGCAATTTAATTTATTTTCATTCAGAAATGTTTTATCTCTCTGCAACTGTGCTAATTAAATCTTACTTAAATCAGGACCTAGAGATCTCATCAAGCAGTTGATAACAGTGGAATTAAAGAAATAATCCCAATTCCCTTTAATAATGAATTTTTGATTACTGATAGAAACGACAAAATTCCATCTGACTGCCAAAAAGGGGTGCATGCATTACACACCTGGGTTCCCAGTATTCTGGAATTAGTGAAGGAGAAAAGCACAGATTCAATGCTAACTCTGTCTGATGCCTGAGTTGCACAGAAGAAATCTCCCTATGTGAAAGTTCATTCAATTTTTGAGTGGAGGGACTAGAAATTCAGAAGGAGAACAGAAGTAAATGTTCACATCTGACTAGGTTAGGCTGGGTCCCATTGTAATTGATGTAGAGCATTGTAGGGCGCAATTTATCTCAGTATGAAGTTGATCTCTACCATTGGCCTTAAACATCAGTGATTTCCCTGATGGATACTCTCATGTCTGATAGCAATTTCTGTGGGTCATAACTCAGTTGTCACAGAAAACTTCAGCAACAGGATAGGACAATGACATAGTAGCTGACATGCAGACAGGTCTCGTACAGATGGTGTGGGATACAGTCAAGGTATTACAATAAGATTTAGCTTATTCTTTTCTGCGACAGCTGTTATTTTATTGCATTATTACATATCAGTAAAAAATATCCTTTTAGTCTAAAATCATCTCTAACTTTGAAAATAAAGAAAACCCTCTTCATCTAGATAGAGAATTAGGTGACAAAGCATTTCTATAAATCCCTATTTACAAAATGTGCAAGACAGGTAGTTATCTTCATGCTATTTGATGAAACTTTACCAACCGATTAGTAAATTCTCAATACCTGATAAACTACTAGAACAATTAATAAAGTAGATAATTTGTAAGCACCTGGAGGAAAATAACTTGTAACTATTAGGCAACACGGACTAATCAAAAGCAAATCATGCTGAACTAACCTCATTTCTTTCCCTGATAGGATAACAAGCTTAGTGGATAAAGGAAATGCTGGGGACATACGTCTTGATTTTAATAAAGAATTTGATACAGTTCCACATGACATTCTCATAAGGAAGCTAGAGAGATGTTGATTAAATGCAGTCACTGCTAAATAAGTAAAATGATGAAGAGGAGAAAAAATTTTTAAACAAATTAAAAAAAGAAGGAAAAATAAGGAAAAAAAAAGGAAGAAAAGCAACCCACAGAGCAATTATTAATGGTTCAGTGTTATGTTAGGGAAAAGTGTCAAGGGTCACCAACAAAGGTCCACTTCGGGTCATGAGTCTAATTCTATTAATATTTTCACTGTGTACTTGGAAAAAAATTATAAAACATGATAATAAAAATAATAGTAATAATAACAACAACACCAACAACTCTAAACCACAAAAACCTGCCAAACCCAGAAAATTATTAAAAAAAAACAAGTTACATTTTCTTGAACACCTATAAATCCTTTATATTCCTAATATCTGTCACAAATCTTAAAAAAACCAAACCAAAACAAAACAAAAACTAACAAACAAAAAACCCCCAGAAAACTGACAGGAAAAATCCTTGCAAAAGCTTTGCCCACTCTTTAAATTGTTGGCAATGTCATAAGAAGGAATGATGATTTTGCCTGGGCTGGGTTAGTCAGAATGGTTCATTTCCCCACACAAGAATCTTCCATTTAAAGTTTGGGTTGAATCCAAAACTCACAGGGCTTTTTAAAAATTTTTGGAAAATAATGCACTTCACAATGAAGTATATCCTGGAATGCAGCCAGATTGGGGTGAACTTTGTTTCACAATCATTCCTATCCTTCTGAGACTCTTCTGGTGCAGAATGCCCTTGTTTTTCTGATCTGCTGAGTTTGTAGTATATAAGTGATGTTGCTAGAAATGGGATAGTCAATTTTAAGCTCTAGTTATGTAAATTTTAATTTGTGTTATGTAATTAAGAAAAATCTGAGAAAAAAATTATGTATTTGATCGACACTGCCAGCGCAAAGCAAGGCCAGGCCAATGATTAACTAAATGTGAATGAACTGTCTGATAATATTACAAACTCATGAATATTGTAAAGTAGAACAAAGTATATACAACAAGAAAGAGATTTGATAATTAACTGTTTGATGCTGATCAAGTTTTAGACAGAGTACTGTCTGCAGTTTTTGGTTCCACTTAAAAAAAAAAAAAGAGAATGAGGAAATGGAAAAGGTTGAAGGGGAATCCAAAGATAATCTAGAAATATATGAAGAGATATTAGGATAGCAGGGAATATTATTCTTATTGATTGATAAAGAAAAAAAATAATGAGCCCATGTTGATGGATAAGGAGGAAAGAGAGAAAGAATGTGAGAATATGTACTTGGGCGCAGGTGATTAAGTGACAATGTCATTCTAAGATAGAAAAAAGATATAGGAGAAGACTAAGGGCTCTCTAAATGACAGAGAAGAGGGCCTTATAATTAAAAAAAATCAAAAAGTAAGAAAAAAGGAGTAGAAAGCAGTAAAGGTAGAATAATGGGATAAAGGAATTGTGTGTTAAAAATAAGGAAAAAGGTACTGGAAAGAGGGAAAAAACAAAAATTGAAATTCAAAGAAGTGGAAATAGATAATAACCACGTGTGTACATAAATTTCTAGTTAATTAATGATAAATACTGTTAAATTAGCAATAGGTGCTTAATGTCAGCTGTTTCTACTACTTCTTTTTCACTGTTGTTGTCTGGCATGGCTGCAATAATCTTTATGTGAACCACAGAGGTTTTTTGTCAGGTGAATGAGAAAAAGACTTTATATTTACGTAGGCTGTCCTGGGGGCTCACAGAGGATAAATATTCACACCAACATATTCCAAACTCTATTTTTGAAAGAAACCTATAAGCTACACTATATTCCTTCTGGTGCTTCTTCCTCTCCGTCAAATTTTATTGAAGTACTGGCCATTTGACGAGATGTAGTACAAAAGCAAGCAGATATATTAACAAGAAAAATCTGTCAGACACAAATGCTAAAATTCTAAACATGTATTAGCCAGAACTGACAATAATCAAGAATTGGTCCTGAGTAAGTTCATAAAAAGAAAGAAAGGAAAAAAAAAACACTTTTGGAGAAAAACTGTATGTCTGATTTAATATTGTCTTATAATATACTCCAGCAATTAAGTTATTAGCAAGGCATCTCCTAATATAATTTTGCATGACATTTTGTTTTACTGTTTAGTGTGTGAAATTCAGGAACTCTACATTTTCAGTTTACTCCCCCAGTTTTATTTTCTTTAGTCATTAATTTTATTTTGAGTTATTTAGGTCTACAACAATAGGTTTTCAGTACAATCTTTAACCAGCTATATAAAAGAGTACAGAAAGATTCCTCTCTGTTCTCAATCATACAGTTTTAGTAAGAGGAAGATGACAGTATAATCTTCTAATGATAAGTCATGTAGAAACACTTTCACAATCTTAGGAGCGAAATGTCTTTGTTACACAGTCAGTAAATGAGGAGATGTGCAGAAGTAAGATGTGAGTGAAGCAGTTCAAGGCTTTTCTGCAGTTTTTCTATAGGCTCTAATATTGTCTCTTTAGTGTCCATCAATGCAGAATTAGTTGCTTTAATGTAAGCAAAAGTATTTTTCCTTTTCTCAGTATAACTAATATAAGAATGGATCCTTTTTCTGTGTGTATGTCTTTTTATTTCATGAAAGACACATCTCTCATGTATAACTTACGTTATATTTATTATTATTGTAATAATAATAATAATAATAATAATAATAATAATAATAGTACCACCCACTATTGGTTGCAGGTATAAAACAAAGGTCTGAAAATGAAAAAATCAAAAAAAGAGAAATTTCCACTAAAGAAAAGTATAGGGGCACACGTGCTGATTACCTAAATGCTCTAAAATTCATAGAGTCAAAGGAAACACATTTAAGTATATGTGCACAGCTGTCTGATCTTTGCTACTCTTATTGGATGCTGTACAGCAAAAGGATCCATATTAGTCAGAACAACTTAAAAATAACCAGTCAGGTCTTCCTAGTTAAATGTATTTTTTCCATCAAGTTTAGAATTAAGAGGTGATAAATCCCTGTGATGGACATGAAACTGTACAACATGAAAATACTATGTGGGATAAAGCACTATCAGGTTACAATTAGATCCTGGCAGGTGAGTGTTACTATACCTGAAGTTATAGAGACACAGAGGTGTATTTACCCTAGAGAACATCCTTTCTCCCTGCTTCATGGGAGAGTTTTTATGCTCTCCATGTACAGGGTCAATTACCAGCTGTCTTTTTTTTTCAAGTGAAAAGTCTACCCACACTCTTCTCTTCCAGCACACATTCTGATGTATTGCAGCAGAGCCATCACACTCTCGAGCTCAGGTACTGTGAGCTGAAAAATTATGCAGAAAATCAGAAATTATATTTTAAGACTAGAACACAGGGTTCAGAGGAGACCTTGATCAAGTTGTAAACATACTCATTTTTCTGTGAAGAGGACTAACTTTAAGCAGTGTGATCACAGCCTTCTCTGCATGTCCTGACTTGAGGCCCAAGGTTGTTCAGTGATACAGGTGCAGATAAAGTCAAACAAGATGAATAAATTACCTGTAGCAACAAGAAACATACCCTCTGATTTGAATACTTCATGCATAAATAGAAAGAATATTGTAGGAAGCTTGTGTTATTAATCACCTGAATAGCATAAGTGTGTTAACTGGGACACACCAAGGGAGATGAGAGACATTACAATGGCAGAAATGCTAGCAATAGTGAATTCAGTTCTTTCGATGAATAGTGTTAAAAAACAATTTTGGGACATGATCTAAAAACTATATTTAGATACTATAATGATTGCCTCTTGGAGTAGTTATTTTTTAGGTAATTCTGAACAGAACACAAGAACTAACTGGCAATTTTATTATTTAATGGCCACACTGACTAAAGTACATTCAAATTCTTCTCCTTACAGGAATTAAAAAATAAATTAAAAATTTACATACTGAAATGTATAAACAAGGGGACCTCTATAAAAAGTAGTGATACTAGAAAAAACCCCAAGATCTTAAAAGGAGGAGCTAAAAGGATAAAAAATATTAAATATGTTATAATTTTTTTAAGTCCAAAGTGATAAACATACTTATGGTATTGGTAAATGGCAAAATAAAGAAATGTTTTAAATTAAGAGCTTAGTCTTAATAAAGTAGAATTTATGGCCAGATAAGGAACACCTGAGTATCATGAGCTCTGAAAACTTTAATGTAGAATCAAGCTAAGACCAGAAAAAGATTTAGAGAACAAGCTTGTGAAGGGCATTAAAACTAATAATAAGCCTTTTTTCCCAACCCATCAGAAGCAGAATGTCTGCCAGAGAGTCTGCAGAGCTGATAGGTGATGGAGGTGTAATAGGAGAACACAATGAAGATAAGACCATGTTAGAAAAATTAAATGTGTTCTTGACATTGATACTCACTTCTGAGGAGTTTAGAAAGGTTCCCACAGTGTCTCTTTTCTCTGCAAAAATGTACTGGAGGAGCTATCTTAAATTAAAGTGTCAATAGAAGTGATTTGAGACCAAATAGATAAATGAATAGTAACAAATTGCCAAGACAAGATGGTATACACTCAGGGATTTCTAAATAACTCAAATATGACCTTGTAATTTGATCATAGATCTTACACAATTGCTTAAGTCAGCTTCTGTATGAGAAGAATAGAGGTTAGGAAATTTTATGTCTTTTTTTTAAAAGATCCTTACAGAAACTTGGCAGGGAAGACACAGGACAGATGCAAGAAATTAAGAAATTGTGCATCTGATTCTTTGCAGGTGGATTGGTAGAACAGGATTCATAGACATATAGATAAATACAATAAAATGGGGGTGGGAATAAAAATAAATTTTATAAAGCAGATTCTGGCTTTTCAAAGGTTTTACAATAGATAAATATACAGGCAAGGGTGATCTTTATCTGGTTGACACACTGTGCCTGGATTTTAAAAAACTTTTGACAAAGTTCTCTGTAAAAGACACTTAAAAAAATGTGGATTATATAAAAAAAAGAACCTCCATCTGTGGATTTCTAAATACCTGAAGGAACAGGGTATTAATAAATATATAGAGGACAGGAAAAAGGCAGGTGAAAAATGATTGGTTTTAACAATGAAAGTCCCACTATCTGTGAAATGTTTCAAAAGTTACTTGCACAAGTAACTGGGTGATAAACAGGCAGCACATGAAAAGCTGTGCGCATAAGAAAAGGACAAACAAAAATTCTCACTGTCAACAAACTGAAAGCTTCTACACCAGGCATTGTTAATCCAGAAAATATATTTGCAGCTACTCCAGATACAAACAGTTCACTGTTCACTGACAAATCATACAAAACCAACTAAATACATACCCCTAAGAGTTATTTGAGAAGCAAACCAGAACAAGACACTCTTTTACATAGCATAAAATAATTACGAAAACCATTAGGTGAAACTGTAAGCTAATAGACTTAAAACAACAAAGAAATATAATTATTTCATTTAACATATGACTAAATTTTGGAACTCGCTGTTACAGGATAGATGGGGTGCCAAAAGTTAAGTGAGTTCAAAAATAATTTAGATAAATAAGTGGAAACCTATCAAGGGCTGCTAAACACTGATGAGATACAAGCTTTAGATTAGACATTCCCCTAAGCCACACAAAGTTATGTTATTCTATGCTTACTCATTTTTCATGTAATATTTTTTCATAAAGCATTTTAAACATTTTTTTTTTCTTAAGTAGCCAACACTTCTGTCTGTTTTACAGAAAGGGAGATAGAAATGGGTTTGGATCTCTGATCAGAAGGTAATTTTCTTCAGTCTGCTATTCTCGTGACACCAGAATGCTAAAAAAGAGTCATTCTTTCAATACATGGAACCAGTTGCTCAGGCAGTGTCAATCAGCATCATATTGAAGAAGTATCATTCTTTGGTGGGTTATCTTGGTTTAAACTATGTACAGACCTGACCAAAGTTTCTTACTTGAGGCGTAAATTTTTCTACAGCAAGGCTTTTGATTTTGACTTCAGACCATATTCAAATGTATAAAAATACAGATCTAGAAATGAATATGAATTTTAATATTAATGTAAATGCAAATAATATCATTATAAGCACAAATAGAAGCATAAGTGTAAAAACAAATATATGTAAAGATTTCTTGTGTGTTTCATAGCATAATTTGAACACATATGAAGAACTTAAGAAATTATTCAATAGTCATTATGAAACCACACACAACTCATATAAATCCTTCTTCTGCCCTGGAGGTGTAGAATAACTGTGGATTAGACAGCTTATTGTTGATGCCTACAATGCTACTTAGCAATAACCCAATTACTGCTACTTCTTAGGCCAGTGATCTAGGGAAAAAAATCAGGTTTTAACTAGAATTAAAGAGAAAATATTTTAGAAACAATTACTTGCTTTCCTTTTCTTGCCTGATGAAACATGTTCTAAAGCTTTAGCTGCTCTAGGCAACATAAGCAGAATTGGAATGTAAATGAAAACTTAACGCAACAAAAAATGCCAAATAGTCAGAAATAAGTACATCCAATTGGATGAAATTTATCATGTTTTTGAATAAGATAAAGAACTCTTGTTTTGGTTTTTTTGTTTTTTTTTTCCTTTATAGAGACAAAGGTATTGAGGAAAACCTGAACTCTTTGTGTTCCAGATAATATCCAAGACAATCTTGTAGAAACAAAAAAAAAATTCTCAGGTTACTAGAGAAAAATGTCCCCCATAACAAGGTACAAAGGTGGGTTATGGGATATCAGTTGATTATAGAATGCTAATATTTGTTTTTAGAAGGGTATGATTTTCTTCTGAGAGAATTTCATGACTATTGAAATACTTGAATTCATTGAAATGGTGAATAGATTCTGAGTTACTCATATTTTATTGCTGCAATACCTACAACTTCTGTTAATGGAATGTTAGCTTTTTCTGAATGAGAAAATCCTTGTTTCTTCATATAATGGATTTGCCTTTCTTACTCTATGCCCTTTGTCATCAGACATTCCAACTGATTTACATTTATTTGAGTATCACATTTCCATTTAAATCTGTTAAACTGATGACTTTGCATGAAATTTAAAATATTTAGCTCAGAAAATACCAGGAAGAATCTTCCAAAACACCTCAAAGCATATTAAAGTGTCTATCAGGTTAAAAAACTTTTGAATACCCAACTTATCCTTGAACATTTCAGGGATGGGGCATCCACAATTTCTCTGGAGAGCTTGTGTCACTATTTCACCACCTGCACAGTAAAGAGTTTCTAAATCTACCATCTTTCCATTTAAAGCCATTTGCCCTCATCCAATTACTGTAAATCCTACAGAAAAGTCCTTCTGCAGGTGTCTTTTTGGGCCTTTTAGGTAGTGGAAACAGTTTTAAGGTCTCCCAGGAGCCTTCTCATCTCCAGGTTGAGCAATTTTAATTGTTTCAGCCTGTCTTCACAGGAGTGATGGTCCACCCTGTTATCATCTTTATATCCTCCTCTAAACTTGCTCCAACAGATCCATGTCCTTCTTATGTTGGAGGCTCCAGAGCCGGGTGCAGTACTCCACGTGTGGGTGTCATAAAAAAGGGTAGAAGATAAGAATGACCTCCCTGGACCTCCTGGTCATGCTGCTTTTGATGGCGGCCAGGACACGATTGCCCTCCTGTGCTACAAGTGCACATTCCTGGCTCATTCCCTCTCATCCAACACTCCCAAGTTCTTATTTTCAGGGCATCTCTCTTAACCCATTCTCTGCCCAGCCTCTAATTCTGGTTAGGATTGCCCTTTCCTGGGTTCAGGACCTTACATGTGGCCTTGTTGAAGTTCATAAGCTACACACAAGCCCCCCTGTCAAGCTTGTCAAGGTTGCCTGGGTACCATTCCTTGTCTCCAGGGTGTCAACTGCACCACACTCTTTAATGTCATGGCAAACTTGTTAAGGGTTCACTCGATCCCACTGTCTGTGTCACTGAGAAAGATGTTGAACAACTCCAGTCCTAATACTGATCCCTGCTGAATGCCACATGTTGCTGCTGTCCACTTGTACTTTGAGCCATTGACTGCAACTGAATGCAGCTATCCAACCAATTTCTTGCCCACTGAATGGCCCATCCATCAAATCCATGTCTCTCCAATTTAGAGACGAGGATGTCGTGCAGGACACTGTCAAATGCTTTGCACAAGCCCTGCTAGAGGATGCTTAAGGTGACATTTAAATAAGCTCTTACAAAAAATTACCAGTTGCTGTAACACTGTTGTAGGAGGCCAGAATACACCTAAAAAACTACTGTGCAAAGTGCTCAACATGCAGTATTCCCACTAGTGAATTGTTAAGACTGGCATGAAGACAGACCTCAGAGGCTCCAGGAGATACATGATTTAACACCCCTCTGACTTGTGAGGACCAGACAAGTAAAATAGAAAAAAAAAAATCGTTTTGGTGCCATGAATTTTGTATTAATTTCTGGCCACAGCTGGAGGTGTGAATATTGATCTTGGAATTCTGTGTAAGTCCTTGATAGCTTAGACATCACTTCTGGTCATGAACCCAAACAAAGGAAATTTGCAAGTTCATGCCTGGCATTTTGTATTTGTGCATCTAAGAAATTGTGTTAGAGCTCAAAGAACAGCTATTTATCCAGGACTAAGGGCTGCTGGTACTGGAATTTTATTCTCCATTTCTACATTAATCACTGATATTAGCTTGAAGCACAGAGTAAGGCTATGTACCTTGCCTTAACTTTTTCTTGTGTGGATAAACAAAAACCCATGTGTTCATATTTCTAGGGGATCTGAGTTTTGTTTTGATAAAATTTCTCATTTGTAACTTTTAAAATTAGTGATTTTAATTTGAAGGCAGGCAGATACAAAAATTTAAAGGATGTGTGTTTTGCAAAGAATAAAATTGATTGTCTACCAAAGAAATACATTTACTGCAGAATAAGAACTTCAGAAAAATATATATTCTTTTTGAGAGAAGAAGTGACAAACTGGACTTTTAAGAACAGATCTTTTATAAAGAAATAATTTAAGGCATTATCTATTTTAGACCACATAATAAATTTAAAGGTGCTTGAATTGTATAATTTCATTAAGGACAGTATAATTTTATAATTTCATTAGATCATTAATTTCATTATATAATTTCATTAAGATTTCACTTTAACTGCCAGAATGCCAGAAGAGGTACACAGCAGTTTTTTTTCATATTAACATTATTGCTATTTCTCAGGCTCTTCAAAAAAAGAGCACAATGTTGTTTTGACAAAACAGAACATTAAACTAAGGATCTAGAAATCACCGGTTTAGTTACCTAAATAAGGAATGAATTGCTTATGGCTTCAGTTATTGAGCAGCAGGTGTCAGAAAGCCATATAAATTTGCAAATGAAAATTGAGCCACTCAGGGCTTCAGGAGTAGGTTTCAGAAGGTTATAAAGATAGGACTAGGCTTTAAATCCCAGATATCATCTTTTAAGTGTCTCAATTAAATTACATTTTTCAGAATTACCTACACTGAATGCCTAGCAATAGGTGATTTCACACAGTATAACAGACCACTAATACACAAAATAGATGCACAAAAGAACACTTGGCTTGAAAATCTTGTGAGATGAGGCATTTAGAATTGCCCTAGGAACATGCTGCATGAATCTAGCTGTAGCCAACAAGCTGAACTGCTTGTGTGATGAATTAATTACTATAATTTCACTTGTAGATAGGATTCAGGGCAGAGCAGGGGTAAGATTATAGACAGACAATCATAGGGCTCAGGAAAATGTTCTGAGGAAAAAAAAAAACTTCCCAATCATAAATAAAGCATCAGTAAAGAGGCAATAGAAAATGTTCCCTTTAAGCTGATTTTATGAAAATCAGGCTGGACCAAGATCAGAATTTTTTTTTGTTTACAGTACATGTGTCATACCTCTCCCACTGGGATATACCCATATTTTCAGTCTCTTTTATTCCGTCTTTCCTGTTTATTTCTATGCTCACGTCAGTGGTGACGCTTCACTGCTCATCTGAGTGCCTCCATCTGCCTATGAACAAGAAATCTTTCTTAAAACATTTAAAGTACATTTCTTATTCTTTCTAGGAGAAATATCAAGTTTTATGTAGGCATATATATTTGGTAAAGCTTAAAAATCAGAAGCACCAGTGGCAACCTGAGATCTACAGCATTTCCTTTTTCTTTTATTATTTTTTAAACTTTTAACAGGACTGATTTGATTTCACATGCAGTTTTAACCATCTCAGTAATTTAGTTTTTTTTCAAATTTGTTTTGAACTACAAACAGAAAGGAGTAGTAAGACCTTAAATTCATCCTAAAAAACAGAAACCCTTCAGGTCTTGCTGGAGAAAAATAAGAGACATATGGGATAAATTAGTTGTATCTCCCATTCTGTGATGTTGACAGCTAGAGTTTTTTGAGATTAGTGTCCTGCCAATGCCAATTGTATTAAGAGAAACACCACAGTACAGGCTTTTGTTTATTTATTTATTATTTCATCTGTAGGAGAAAAAATAAGAGCAGATGAGGATAAATCTGATCATTCTTAAGTCAGCTGATAATGTGCCTGAAGGACATCAAGGAAAACTTGAAGCATTAATAAACTAATGTGTACTGTATGCCTCACTTCATTTATTCAACTTACACATTCTTCAAGCATTATGCATTTGTGCATTTATTCAATTTGTATTCAAATATGCTTAAGTAAAAGAAATCTAAAATCTAGATATTTTTTCTTGTATCAGATATTTATTTCTAGAGAAATGCAGCGGCGGCTAATTAACTATTTGCATAATTTGCACTTCCATTACTAAAAAACTGCATGTAGTATGATTCTTTTTAATTTCAATTTTCTTATCAAAAACATGTGTAATCAAGACCATCCAATCTGCCTTTACATGTTACAGACTTAGGTTATTCTTTTGTCTGCTGAGGCAGAATGTAGGACAGGGAAGCAACCAGTCTTCTAATCTGTTCTTAGATTGTATGCTGAATTATTACTGAAGAAAAAAGATTATTGATTTGAATGCTTGGATGTATTTCTGTACTCTAAACATATGCACACACATGCACACCTATAATTACTCCCTTTCTTTTGTTATGAGGCTTTCCTCCTGGTTGAGAATTAATAAAGGCTTCTGACTACTGATATTTTTTTAGCTGACTGCAGACCCATTTTGACACACACAGACACACAGTCTGCAGATTTCATTATTTCATATATCTTAAGAAAACGAGGCTTAAAATTTGCAAGCTGACAGTAAATAATTTAATTTTCATTAATTTTATGACATATGTGGTTTCTTCATTTGTAGCAGCTATAAAACATCTTAACTTCCTAATAAATCCTGAGTAATGCTCATCTTTCATCTTTTTTCTTTTTTCCTGTTGTTTTTTCTTTTTTTTCTTTTTTTTTTCCATAGGAAACAGTGCACAAGTTATTACCTAGGGAACAGTTGTTTCTGTCTCCTTTGCAGATCCATATCTTTTTAAAATTTGCATTCTGATGAAGAAGAAACAAATGTTACTTAAATCCCATGAAGTGTGTTAATTACACTGAGCTCCATGAAATTATGGGTGAGAGAGCTAAAAAGAATTCTACAATTGCATCGTGGGTCTCTTGAGCATATCTTGTCAGATTAATGTCTTTGTCACTCACATGATAACCTTAAAATTGCTATTCTCCCTAAGTAATATCCCCTGAACATCAGTGATATGGAAAATCTCACACAAAGCTAACTAACAGATGCAGTTTCTACTGTTTACATTAATAATGCTGGTACTTTTATGAAAATAAATAAAATACTTAATTTCATTAGCAAGTACATTTTGCTACTTTCACTTAATTATTTTAGAGTCCTTCTTCTGTGCTTCTCCATACAAACCATGGTGCACGTGCCTGAGACAGTACCTCTTCCTAGTATGTCCCCAGAACACAGGCTAAAATCACACAACTACCTAGGATGTAATGCTTTATTTTCTTTTTTATCTCCTACTTCTTTAAAAGCTTTTTTATCTCCTACTTCTTTAAAAGCCCTAAATAACCATAGCTGACTCATAACTTCAGTCCAAAAGTCACTGTGCTATGTAGCAGGAACAGAAACTGTCCCAGAAGATTTGACCACATGGATATGTGCCCACAGCTCAAGGTTTCATAAATACAAGCAATAGGGAATATTTGCTGTGCCAGACCTTGAGGTGCATGCTTCATATTCCCAGCAGGGGACATACTCCACCCTCAGAAAGCTGCAAGTCTTCTCACAAAGTCACAACGATGACTGGCGAAACTCAACCCATTGGAAATCTATATTAGATGTCAGACCCATCTAAGAGACAAATCTAATCCTTTTGGCTAAAAAATAGCTCAGAGCAGTCTGCTGCTCCTAGTTTACTGATATTTGGAAGAATGGTTTGGTTTGGCAATCAATGTCCTAGAGCCACCAAAGACCTTGATATTATCTTTTTTCTTTAAGCCCTTAAAGAGGATTACTAGGAAGAAAAAAAAAAAGGCAGGGAAAAGAAAGAAATGTGATGTTTCTGAGTGTGATCAGCATTTAGGTTTTTTTTCCATAAAAAATAAAGCCACTAGTAAAATTTCAATTACTTATAAGGCATTGTAAAGAGTTGTAAGCTTTACTTTGTTAAATGCAAGAGATGGTTCACAATCAGGCGTGTCCTATGCTATAAGAAATTTTTAATCAAGAAATTTCTTTTTGTCATATCAATACTTCAGAAATGGTAAGTGATAAGCTCAAAAGATAAGTAAAAATCGCCCTGAAATTAAAGAAGCATGCCAATTTTCACTGGTTAAGAAAGCAACTAAAAATGTTTGAAAATTTGAAGGATCCAATTTTCCTCAACTTCCTTCTAAAAAATGATTTGTAACAGTCACAATAAACTAGACTGGCTTTATATATCAACTGTAAAACATGACCATTTAGGCTTTCTAATTCTGGGAAGGAAAGAGTTATGCTTATGGAAGTCCATCCATCCAGTCTCTGCAAGACTACCAGATCTATAAATAATGGAGAAAGGCCCTCAAGCTAGGAATGCCAAATTTAGTATCGCCTAATGAAAAGATAGGAGTAAAGTCCTAAAATCCCTTTTCAATTAACTTCAGCAGAAATGGGGACCCAGATTGAAATCTAGAAGCCATTGGTAGAGGTTTCTTTGACAATCTTTATAATCTTTGTACAAATAACTGCTTCAAGATCACAATTAAAATGTCTGTTCTTGCTGTGCATTTAAAACTGTATCTGTTTTTTCAAATCAAGGCTTTTTGAGCTTTTCTTAAAGTCACTGTAAGAAGAGGAGGGGAGAGACAAATCCTCATCATTACTTTTAAAAATTACTTAAAAGCAACTGACAGCTGAATAAAAGAACGTCTGTAAGGACCTTTGTGGAAGTCTGTCTACAAAGTAGATTGAAAAAGTGTTTTGTTCTAAATCCTAATCTCTTCTGTGGTCTCAAGAAGGCTAACACAAGAAGATTGCCACAGAAATGAGTGATATTTGTCACTAGACATCTGCTAAGAAACAACCACAGTGTACTTTCCTTGATGGGTGGCGTGTAATGGAGGTTACCCAATCTAATGTTTACCATGAAAATTCAAATCCAGCGTTAAGAGATTTTCTTACTGTAGCTCTTGATGAAAAGCACCTTCTGGATCAGTTATATCAGCAGGCTGACAGGAAATGAGTGGGATATCAAGACTTGAAAGCAATAGTTTTTAATCTCTGTGATTCCCAGTTTTACCCTACAGTAAATAAATTACAGTGATGCTGGCAGACAGTGATAGGAGGAACAGGGGTCTGAAATTATTTGTGCATAAGCCCAAGACTTGTTATCCTGAAATCACATAAATGAAAATCCTTTCTTTGAGCTCAGTCCTACACACTCTGTTCTGCATCACTGTGAAAGTAAATGCAGAAGTGTTATACTACATGGTTTTAGTGTCTTGTGAAGAGATCAACCATTGAAAAGAAGAAAAGAACTTAAGAATAGGTAGGTGAGGGACTGATAAGAAGTTAGTCATGGTTTAAGGAAAGGGTAAATGACAATGCAAGCATCTAACCTTTTGAGTTTTCCTCAACACTGATCAGTGGAAGTAAGTGAAATTATATAACAAAAGCTTTATATGTCTAACCAATTCATTATTCTCGTCTTCTGTTTTCGACTACAGTATATATACAATCCATTGCTGTACTCTCTTATGTGGCTAAGGTTACTTAGATTGGGACCAGTGAGGAAGGCAGGCAAGCTGTTTCCCTTAAATCTTTCTTATTCAGGAAACCCTGTACTGAAATTCTGAAATTCCATTCTAGTTTAATTTCTGCATTTTATTCTCCAGTTTGAGCCTAGCAAACTCTGATTCCCTAGCCACCCCTGATGTGCACCCTTAGCAAATTTGCAGATGATACCAACAACTGTGGTGCTGTTGACACCTGAAGGGTGGGGATGCCATCCAGAGGGACCTGGACAAGCTTGAGAAGTGGGCCCATGGGAATGTTATGAGATTCAACAAGGCCAAGTGCAAGGTGCTGCACCTGGGTTGGGGCAAGCACCAGTATCAGCACAGGCTGGGGGATGCACAGATGGGGAGCAGCTCTGCTGAGAAGGACTTGGGGGTGCTGCTGGGTTGGACATGACCCAGCCATGTGCACTCAGTGCCCAGAAAGTCAAATGTGTCCTGGGCTGCAGCAAAAGCAGCGTGGGCAGCAGGGAGGGGGAGAGGATTCTGTCTCTCTGTTCTGTTCTGGTGAGACCCCACCTGCAGTGCTGCATCCAGCTCTGGGGGCCCTTAGCACACAAAAACCTGTTAGAGTCTAGAGGAGGGCCACCAAGATGATTAGAGGGACGAAGCACCTCTCCTATGAGGAAAGGCTCAGAGAATTGAGATTATTCAGCCTGTAGAAGAGGAGGCTTCTGTGTGACCTAATTGCAGCCTCCCAGTACCTGAAGGGAGCCTACAAGAGTGATAAAGAGAGACTTCTTGTAAGTGCAGGTTATGATAGGACAAGGGGGAATGGATTCAAACTGAAAGAGCATAAGTTTAGAGTAGATATTAGGAGGAAGTTCATTGCTGTCAGGTTGGTGAGGCACCAGAACAGGTTGCCCAGAGAAGCTGTGGGTGTCTCATCCCTTTAAGTGTTCAAAGCCTGGCTGGATGTAGCTCTGAGCAGTCTGGTCTAGGGCAAGATGTCCCTGCAGGATCTGGAACTAAATGATCATTAAGGTACCTTCCAAACCATCTATCATTCTGTGATTCTGTGTTAAGATCACTTCTGCCTGTACCCAGATGCCTCACAGACAAGCAGGGGCAGTTTAAGTCACACTTTTCATGAGCATCTTTTCCTGATCCTTCACTGCACCAGGCACAAAAACCAGACACACTTTTGTGCTGTTAGCATGAGAGGTAAAAAGAGACAGTCCTATCCTTGTGATTATCAGGACTGGTTGATATCTTTAATCTGCTTCTGTACTTTTCTGTCTCCTTTGAAAAGCAATTTACTACAAATAAAAATCAAAAAACTATGTAAAACAACCTGTCATATGTTTTTCTACTTACTACCTGTAAAGGTACAGGAGGTCAATAACTGTTCTGTTATAAAGAACATCTGAGTAACACAGTGCTACTACTAGTGTATCCCAAAATATTGCCCTACACAGGGTTCACCAAATGAAATATACAACACAAACTGACAATCGTCTCAAAAACTGATTTTGCAAGCCAGGCAAAATATATGTGTGAAAGAAAGCCACAGTACTACAGAACTGCAGTCCTTTCCATTTATCCCTTTTTCCTGCTAGTGCCATGCAAAGAATTCAACTGATCTTCTTTAGTGCTATAAAGAAGCACTGATAAAATAGTGCTATAAGGAAGCACTGATAAAATATAGAAACAATCACATTCTTCCATATCTACAGATACAATCTTTCAAAGGGATTTGCAGATAAGAAAACATGCAGATGTGGTGTTTAGGGACATGTCTTAGCTGTGAACTTGGCAGTACTAGGTGATGGCTAGACTCAATGACCTGAAAGGTCTTTTCCAACCTTAACAATCCTGTTTTTACATGCATGTTTTCTTTTTACAAATAATAAATATACACTCAATTGTAAATATCCTCTATTTCACCTCTGTCTCCTTAAGAATTCTCACTTAAATAAATTTAAAAAGGTGGTGGGGTAAAAAGATTTGGGAAGTATTCTGCTCTAAAGTTGCTGCTGCTCTGAAGGAGCTAATGAAGTACTGTAACTCCACTAGCTCAGTCTGACAGCCATTACTCCCAGCTCTGCAAACACTGCATTAAATCTCTGTGTATCCTTGGTGACTGTTATTAGTAGTCCTGGGTGGATTTCACAAGACATTTGGAATTCAGCTAAGAAAATTTTCAATCAAAAACAAGCTATAACAGAGCTAAAGATATTACAACCACTCTCTTGCTCAGAAGAAGAGGGAGAGGAGAAGAAAACAATTCTTTCTGCCTAGAATTGTTTGATTTTGATAACACAAAATTTCTAAAAGAGCAATTCCCATACCAGCATCTTCTCCCTTGACCTTACCAGTAGTGTGCAGTTTTCTTGCATATTTGGGCCTAGGAATTGTATTTCACATGGAGTTTTAAGTGATACCCAGTACTCAGACCCTTTAGAGCATCCATCTACCTCTTCCAGCACCTGAAGTCTAACATGAAGAAACTGCTTAGACCTTTAGGCCAACACTCAGTTCTTGCCAATCTGATCAACAAAAATATCTATAAGTCAGGAAGCCTCCAATATATTAATATTTATATTATTTATATTCCCATGAAGAAATATCTTATATGATTGCCTGACACCCTTTTTATTTTAGAGGAAGTCCAGACACTGAATTCTAATCTCAACTGAATATCTGAAATTGAATGGAATCAATTGCCTTGGACTTGAATGGAATCAACATGCCTTGAGGCTTTGGATAACTCTGCCTTAGTTTCTAACTCAAATTTATCAATATCTTTCAAGCAGTACAAACCTGGATAAAAGAAGGTAAATAGAATATACTTGTTTTATTTTTCAAGATATATTACTATAAGTTTACCAGCATTTCAGATAAAATGCCACATTTCTGTACCAGTACTCTTAGTTATGATTATGATAATAGCAGCCTTATTTTTTTTCAACAATAATGAAGCAGATGTTTTGTATTTTGTTAGTTACTTTGAAATCTCCTGTTAACTGAACTTGGGTTAATAGTTAGTGTTTTTCTGATTTATCTTTATGGTGTTGCTGACTTACCATAGCCAGTTACATATGTGAGGATGTTCACAAACTTATATTGATTGATAAATCTCTGCTGGCTGACAGCATTGCTCGCTTTGATTGTCCAAAGCGAGATTCTCAAGAATACGCATGGGGTTTTGTTCAACTGCTAGTGAATTCTGGCTAGAAAACTTACATTTCTTGCAGCAGCATGATTCCCTGAGCTCTGCAGCAGGCGGAATTTTCATTGGCAATGTATGTCTAGACTTGGGGTGAGGTGTAGCTGGCTCATTTCTCTGCACAACATACAGTCCTGAGCCACAGCTGTTGTGCTAGTCTCTTTAAACTGGTGTGACAATCCCTTAAATTTTTTCGTGAGAACCACTCTTGAGAACCAGACTTGATTCCTAGCAAAGTAAAAGGGTGAACAATATATTTTTTATCCTTTACACCTATATTTTTTATCTAAATTCTTCAGCTTGAGATGAGTTCAGCCTGTTTTCCCTTATCTTCCCATACAATTGAATATAGTGCTCACAAAACAATAAATCTGCTGTGTAGTTTTTCCTCTAAACAAATGTTACCAGTGGCATCTTTTGCAGGCAAGACAACAGGCCTTCTATCCTTGTCTTGGTCTGCTGATAACTCCAGATAAAACTATTCTGAAAAGCAGTGCTTCTTCTAGGAAACTTCAAGAGAATTTGAAATGAGGCTATTTTTTTCAGTTGTTTGAGCCGTAAGTTGAAATTAAAGATGAATAACAATATAGTCTAGTCTGTCTTTGTTTGCAATTTAAATATGTCCATGAACTTAATTCTGGCTCAAATAAGGAGTTTCTTCTTTCCTAGTTGCTTGATATGGGGAGAAGATTTTTAAAAAATTTCACTGTAAAAGACCCTGAGGTTTTTTCCTTCCATGAGCTCTTTTCATTTCCTTTGATTTAAAACAAAATATTTGGCTATTCAGAGTGACAGTGTAACCCTATGCATCCCACTTATTTTATTCTTTTCCCTTATGGTTTATTCAGGAGCTGGTTCTGCCTCCAGTGAAACATCATCAAAACTCAATTTGACTTCTGGGAAATGGGAATACCTGTTTAAGTGGCTATTAATTCCAATGCTGCACATGCAATATAATTTCCAGGACAACAGGAGCACCTTGTAAAAACTACTTCCTCTTATTTATAAAATAAAATAAAGTAAGAAAAAAAAATCCTTGCTCAGGAACACTGATTTGATTATGAAACATTCCTGTGACAATAATGATACATGGATGCACTTGGAATTTGTACCTTAATCCTTTTATTCTCAGATAGGGTGCACACATACATGGAAAAAGTATGTGAATCTTTATGAATGAAGACTACCAGACATTCCACTTTTTACTTTTGCATTTGAACAGATATTTCCTTTCATCCCCAGTAGTTTTATTTGTCTACCTGATTGTGGGCTGCTCTTTTTTTTTTCTCATCTTTTCCTGTTTGTGATGAATAGAATTAGATAACTAGAATCCTACAACTGACACAACTTAAGACGAAATCCTCTAGAGAAAAATCAAAGGCAGATGTGAAGAAATGTTGCATTTAACTCTGACCAGAACTCTATGTAGAGAACTGTGGCTAATCAATACTGGCCCTATTAATTCTTATCCTGGACAGATGATCATTGCTTCTGTTCTTTCCCCAGAGCTAAATTACTTTGAAACAGAACAAAAACTACTCATATGAGTTAGTCCAAAGATACAGGAAAATATTTTGTTCTACACTGTCAAGTATAGCTCATAGCTTCATAAACTGAATAGAATTTGGTTCTATATTTCACTCCTCATCAGCTCCAAGTACTCTCAAAGCAGTTTGAAATTTTGAAGTGTTAGAAGCAGTCAGTGATTTTACAGTAAGTGCATAAGCCATAGCTCAGCAGCGGTAGCACAGAAACCTACATAGTAGAACCTGTTTTGCTGGGTGATGGAAAAGCTGGGCAACCTTCCTTGTGGGACTCTGCGCTTCCACCTGCCTCCCTAACTAGCAGTGGGCTGCAGGTGGTTCATTTAAACATTTCATTGAATGGCACAACACATCCTTTACACAGCAGTGCCCACATTAGGCATGAATAGGCATGCCAGTGAGCATGACAAAGGAAGCATATTAAAGTAAATCTTTAGGTAAATATAAAGAACTTGAGCTTCAGCTCAACATTGGTGTTGCTTCACTGCACCCAACACGACACTAATGATTTCCACCAGCTGAGGATCTGGTTGTAAGTTTTGACACAAGCCAGGCCTCTTTCACAATTGTCTTAAGTCATTAAGCTTTATACTTAAGTGTGTGGCCTTATCAATTGTATTTACATAGCTAATTTATCCGTTCCTTAGGAGTTCTGCTCTGTGAAGAGGCAAACATGTTTAGGTAGGACTTTCCTCTTAGCTCAGCTCTCATCTAATCACAGAAGAAAAGTAAGGAAGGGAAGCAACATTCAGTTACAATTTATTTTTTACCTTTTTTTTTTTTAGTTCAGAAATCAAAATGTAGGGGGGAATGCAGCACTGAATACACATTCAGATGAAAAGCATAATATGATTTTCTAGAACCTACCTTACTATTATTTTATCTCTTCTTTCTTATAAATATTCATCAATGCTGTTAATGCACATTTAGAGGATTGCTTACAACCACAGAATCCAATCATGCCTGTAAGGTATTGTCATGGTATTGCAGTTAATAGAATTAAAGTTCTTCTAAAAAAAAAAAAAAAGGCACATCTCCACCCTAAATATTGTGATGATTTGGGTCTATATATTTCTAATTTTGCTCTTAAGATTGTGTCCTAACTGCCTTCCTCTTAGCAGCTGGAATTTTACAACAGCAAAGACAACTCTGTCTTAAAACCAAAGATATTTCAAGTAGTACTCAACAGAGAAAACAGATATATCCAATATCCATGCATGTCTGAACTTCGTCTTTGAAACAAAAGCATTTCATTACTCTCATGGGGAGAATAAAGAAAGATACCACCACTCCTGGCATTTTTGAGGTTATGATAAGTTTACCTCTTCAACAGGATGGGGACAAAATAAGATGAAAATGTTTGTAGGTTGAGATAGGAAGATCACCCACCAACTACTACCACAGGGAAAACAGATCAAATGTGCAGAATAAAACTTATCACCAGTTAAAAACTGAGTAAGAAGCTAATACAAAAACTAAAGCCACTTCCTCCCTACTCCCTTCTTTCCAGGCTCAACCTCACTGCTTCATTCTCAACTGCTTTATCCTTTTTTCCCTAATCTGAGCAGTGCTGGAGAATGAGGAGCAGGAGTTGTTCACCATGCTTCATTTCTGCCTCTCTTTCCTCCTCACACTCTTCCTCTGCTCCAGCCGGGGGGGGGGGGGGGGGGGGGGCTCCTTCCCACAGGCTGCATCTCTTCAAGAACTGCTCTAGTATGAGCTCTCTACCATGGGCTCTGGTCCACCAGGAATGGACTGATCCAGTGTGGGCCACCCTAGGGCTGCACTTCCTACCACAAAATCTGCTCCAGTGGGGGGTCTTCTCCACAGGACATCCACATGTTCCAGCATGGGGCTCTCCATAGGCAGCAGAGTGGATGTTCCTCTGCAGTCCTCCATGGGTTCCAAGGGGACAACACTATCCACCATGATTACAGAGGAATTTCTGCTCTGGTGCCTGGAGCACCTTTTCCTTCTTCTATAACCCTGCAAAGATACTTCTCATGCGTTTTTCCTCATTCTTCACACTGCTGTGCAGCATTTTGATCTTTCTTAATACTTTTTCTCTGAAGTGCCATCATCTTGGTTAAGGAAACCAGTGGTGCCCTTCAGTGGGTTTACCTGGGCTATATGAAGCTAGTTGTTATCTGACCCAGGGCAGGTTCTGGCCTCTATTCACATAGACCAGCCCTGCCACCACCACACCTGCAGTACTAAAAGCAAGGCACATAAACCTAAGTGAGAAAGCAAATTTGCATTTCAGGCACATTAATCCATTAATCAAGATGCATTAATCTTGATAAGAAAAGGAGCAACAACTGTCCTTTCTTTTGTAAGACAAAATTTATGAAGAAACTGTATCCACTTGATGATGGAAAATCTGCCTCCAAACCCAATTTCTTGACCACTGTTTATAGCTGCTCAAATTATTCAAGAAATTACTTTCTATACTTGTGTTAAGATTTGTTTCAGAAAAAAAAAAACCAAGTTGATACTGAAAGTGACTGAAATTCCCTCATCAAACTTGAGACATCTGCAAACTGGTGACCTACAGCTGAATTGATCCTTACAGACACTCTTTACAGTCCAAGAAAGGACAGAGTCTGCACTCTTTTTGAGTGAAATTCTGACCAAATACAGATGGCCATCTAAATGTAGGAAGGCATCTTCCACTAAAAGCGTTTGTTTATCTCTGACAAAGGTAGTTTAGCTGCCTATCTTTTATCACATAGATTCCACCTCAAGTATTCTATGTTCAGATTTCTAGATATTGAGATACTTAATAAAGACCATGGGTTTGAAGTAAGCTTGATGTATTAAGACATCCTGAGCAAGCGGAACCAACTCTTTAGAATGAAATGCTGAATTTAGTCATAGACTGGTGGTAATTAGCAATCTAGAGTGAGAGAGAATGAAATTCCAACCCATGCTCCATAAATATTGCAAAAATTTTATATAAGCAGAACTTTTTTTAAACAGATGAACTTAAGAAGACCTGGTTTGAACACCAAACAGCGTATTGGTTGACAGATGGCTCTGGTGACATGGGTTCAGCTCCCTACAGCAGTTCAGGGAAAGTCAGCAAACTCAGACAGGGTCTTCTAGGGGCATAGGTGCATTCTCTAACCAATACAATGCTATGCAAAAACTGGAGACAACATCTTCCACCAATAGTTTTCAGGATGTCTAACGGGACAGACGTGATCTGAGAAGTGAGATGAATCGGTCTCAAATGGGCAATTCAGAGAGGAAGAGATCTTGATTTCTGTCCAAGTTCCAGCCAGGAAGGGGCACAGCCAGAACCCAGAGGTTATTCTATAGCACCTCATATCATTGCTGAGAGCAGGGAGAGGGGAATCTGTTCCAGGGAGGAGGGCTTCCATTCCTCTTGAGTAAGGAAGGGAAGCAGAGCTTTTCCGTATCTGCTGTCCAGGGTGTTTCTGTGTGAATTTCTCTCCTTTCTCTTATATCCTCTGTCATTAGTAGTGCTGCTGTTACCATTCTTTTTTTTTATGCAATTGCTGTTTCCTGTAAATTGTTATCTCAACCCATGCTCTTTGCCTTTTGCGACTGCAGTCCACTGCAGGGAAGAGGGAAGGGGGGAACAAGTCCTGCATAGTTTTAGTGGAAGTACTAAATGGAAGAATATCATTCCTAAACCATGACATTTTATATTCTGAAAGTGCTGAGATAAAAACCAGAGACTTATCTGTTTAGTGCTCCCTAGATCTAGGCAGTTTTGAGTAGACATTTAAGGTTTTTAAACTACTTTAAAACATAAATGGAGGGACTTCCAGTGTTAGGCAACAGGTTTCCAATGTGTAGGCTGTAGTGCTTCATCTGGCATTTAAATTTTTTAGCATATATCTTCTCATTTCTGATATGAAAATGAGTTACAGCTTTTCTGCCTGTGCATATATTTTATTTTATATTTTATGTATATATTAATGAAAACTTTAAATTAAATAAGGTGAGCAATATTTGGGAATATAATTATTCTAGCAAACACAGTTTGAGGCTTTTTACCAGAGGAAAGTATACTTGCCTGTCTGATATTAAAATGTATTTGAATAAAGGAGGCCCAAATCTGTAATATTGCTACACCCTTTCCTGCAATTAATTTAGTAGCAGAAGGAGGCATGTGTTGATCTTTGCCTCCTCAGTGTGATGTGCATTGACAAGATGAAGACCTGGGTACTACTCTGTGCAGCCTGTGCACAGGTTCACATTCCCTAAGTTACTGCTTGCTTGCTTCTTCATGTGGCCAGTAGCTAAGCAGATCTGTGAACAGATTGTGGGAGCATTTAGCTAGGTATGATAATGTGCCATCCTCAGCATGTCAAATGTGGTACACAGCTCAAAGTTCACCTTGTATGTATTGCTTCTGCTGTGGTTATAATTTATAATTTTTACAGTGCCCGAAAGAGTATTTCTAGGCAAGGAGTAATTCAGCAGCCCAGCAGTTTCATTACTGCAGAGTCAGGCTCCTGTGTTGAACACATTTTACCTTACACTTGCAACACTCTGCAGTTCTCCAGGCAGGATGAATGCTTAGATGTACAAAGGAAATATGTTACCTTTAAAAAAATACAATTTCCATAATTTCTCACTGTGAACAGACTTAATTCTTATAAAAAACTAACAAAAGCTCCTTATCTCTAATGTGAGACAACTTTAACCTCCCATATCCATAATATCTATAAACTATTTGCCATGTTCTTACTAGCCAGTCTCGTAAAGGAGAAGGAATTGCTCCTTACAGATTACAGCCACAACTAGACCTCTTTCACATGCATTAAAATGCATGTCAAACTTAAAGTATTTTGGATGCAAAAATCTCATACTTCCCTTTTGCAAACAGGTTTTCCCCTTGAAGGTGGACCCACAGCTGTTCAGCAGATTCCGAAGTCTTTATAACTGTAGAGACTTCCACTTTCTACTCTGGGTTTACATTGTTTTGTTTGAAGATTTTGTTTTGTACTTACTTTAAAACCTTTCCCCCTTATTTTTTTAACTTTTTTTGGTGTCATCTTCAAAAACTATGCTCTCCCAACCTGCCCTTTCCAGTGTTCTAAATATAAATGTAGAAACAAAGAAACACATATTAATAAATAAAGAAGCCCAGGTGTGCCTTGCAGACAGTAAGTTTTTTAAAGTCCTTCCTGAATTCTTGAATCATTATCCCTGCATAATTTATACTATGTTACCATGTGCAAACACTGAACCTGGCCCACAAAGAAGAGATGTGAGTTGTTTCAAAACCATATATTTTCACAGTAGAGATCATAAGCTATTTATTTAAAATTTTCCCATATTTTCTAATCAACAGAGTGTGCAAGAAATATAGAAAATATGCAGTTCATTATTGCCTTTCCACCTCTCTTGCTCAGAGGCAGAGATGTTGATCGTGTACTTGTTGAACACCAAGTCCTCTTCAATATCATTATTGTCCCATGAATTTAAGACTTTTTTATGAAGCAAAAATGAGGAAGGGAAAAAACACTGTCAAGAACCTACCAGATTCATGTACTGAAGGAAAACAAAAGGAAAACAATTTCTTTTTGCTAATTATATTGACTATAAGCACAGCATAGTACACAGCCTGGTCCTGAGAGCAGGTATGTTTTCTGAAGACATATTTCAGTAGACAGATTCAGAACAGTGACCAAAAAAAAGAGACTCCTTTGTGTTCAAAGTAGCTTTACTTTACTTTCTATGCAGAAAATGCATTGAGTATAGTATCTGAACTTAATTCTCTGAAATAATTAAACATATCAACATATAGTGAAATTGTAGTATATTTTCCTCTTTCTGAGTAAAATTTCATGGGATTTGTCTATTTTTCTTCCTTGAAATAGACCTCAGCATGATGAGATATCCTTATCTACCAGTTAAATGTTCAGAGAGTTGTTCATTTATTCGTGTCCTCAGCAGGACATTTGGAAATGGCTGTGTCTGGTACAGGGTAACCCTGCCTCTCCTCCCAGAAGCCATTCCCGCAGCACCACTCCTACTCCCTACAAATCTTACCATGTGTAGTTAACACACTGAGACATGCAGGATTTGTTGGGTTTTTTTAATTACAAAAACTATGAGCAAAAAGTCATGAAAGTACTTGACTTGAAAGAGAGAATTTTGTTAAGTTTTCACAGAGGAACTAAAGATCACTGATATCATATTTTCCAGTTGGAAATATTTTTTTGGAAACAAAACATTTTCAAAAACCTTTACCTATTTTTCTATTTATATGGTGCAATTTTAAACCAAAGTAATGATATTTAAAAATAAAAAGAAAGCTAAAAATATGAGATTTAAAACTTGAAATTGTTTAGATTTTTAACACTATTGATTTGAAATGCTGCATTTTAGAAATGTCAAAATTAAATCTGTGATTTTTTTCTCTTTTACTATTTTTATCCCAGGCTATATTGCAGTGTAATTTTTTAAAGATTTTTTCCCCTCTGCTACATGGAAATGACTCATTCTGTGTTTTTCAGAATAGCTAAAGATTTAAGCATCTGTCTAAAGTCCACATTGTGAAATTGCCTTACAGCTATACAGAATCATTTTCACCTGAAAGCTGAGAATAATATCTGTGAGGAAACTAGAGACATTACTACTGAATATAACTCAGTTTAAAATTTTACCTTTGATGAATCAACATTTTCTGCTAAGGAATTTTTTTGCTCTTAAAAGATGTTCAGTTAATTTTATTTTAGGACATGTCATGTCATGTCATGTCTACAACTTCATTGACCCTGCTTGCTGAAGCTATTTTTTACCCTTTTTAGGGTTTGAAAGAGTAATATTTTGATAGTCATATGCATACAGTATCCAGTGAAACAAAATCAAACCTAGGCTCATTTTCTTGAAGTGTTTTCAACAATAGTTTGTGGGTTGGGTGATTGTTTTTGATGCCAGCAATGTAAAATCATTTCCACAGCTTGCAGAGTTTGAAATCCCTTGTTAACGAGCACAGTCTAGATGAGA
Organism: Calcarius lapponicus; assembly: GCA_039654755.1. Taxonomy (NCBI): domain Eukaryota; kingdom Metazoa; phylum Chordata; class Aves; order Passeriformes; family Fringillidae; genus Calcarius; species Calcarius lapponicus. The sequence goes on along the minus strand of CM077462.1, from coordinate 45,103,292 downwards.
ACAAATAGAACTGAATGAATATCAGCTTCTGAGTTGAGGATGTGGTACCAGAGGGGTCAGAAATGCATCTTATGCTTGTACAAAATATGGGTTTCTATTTCTGGTTCTAAATTTGACTTCTTCAATTTGGCTATATTCATGACCAATTAGAGTTTATGGTACAGGCATACTCATTTCTGAAATATCTTTCAAACCTTGATTGAGCTCCTAGTTCAAACCCATTTTTCTTGGCAGAAAAACTTTGTCTCAATTTGTGATTTAGAATACTCATTCTGTCATCTCACTTTTAAGTTTTTTCTTTATCCTGTGAAATCTCTCTGGATATTTTTGTATCTCATCCAGCTTTTCTTCATCCACTCCTCTTCTGTAGTGTTTATTTCTCTAATACATTAGAATTAAGGAAAGAGCGGCATTACATAGAAGAATATAGGAGTGTCCAACTAATTTGCTTAAGCTTTTGAATGCATAGATACACATTTGGGCTCTTTCAGACAGTTTTCACTGTAGTACCCTGAGGTGCATGGCTAATAATTATTGACTGTTTTTCAGCCATTATCTCATCTGGGATGGAATAGCAAGGAGCAGTACAGATTTTCCTAGGAGGCTCAGGAAAGTCTGCTCACAATATAAATAAGTCATCAACAGTCCACTGCAGGTAGAGCCAAAATACTTTGTCAGGTGGATAGCTTCCTAGATGCAAACCAAATTATTTTATGCATGGTTAGTTACACAGTATATTTCTACATTTACTTATATTGCTATGCTGCATTTAGCTGACTAATGGCTCAAGAACTTTATTTGCTAACTTCATCCAAAGCACCTGCTCAAGGATTGCAAAAATATAAATAATTTCTATGGAATCAACAAAGGCAAAAAAACCCCAACAGAACCACAAACAATTTCAGCTACATAAAATTCAATACTTGATACAAAACACAATGATTTCTTAATAAAATCACTGTAAAGATCTGGCCAGAAGACCAGTCATTAGGGAGAGCAGGACATATTGATGTACAACTCTCAGTGACACATCATGGCAGATTTGCTGAGGTGAAGGTAAGGTTCTGGGGCTGTATCCGACCTATCAACATGTCCTTGGGCAGCCTGCTGAGATGTGACATGGCAGTAACCTTACAGCTGAACAGTTGTGCTGACCATATTGATGCTGGATCCATCCTGATGTTATCAGTGGGTAGATACCATGGGATGGTTTGCCTCAGTCACAATATGACAACATTTAAGCATGTTTTTAAGTCTTTGCCTTTTTGACAAGGCAAAACAATAGCTGTCTTCCAATAGAATATGTTAAAAGATATATTAGTAAAAGTTATTATTTGTAATTCTCTAACTGCTTAAAAATATATGCCAAATGAAAAACTTTATTATTCTAATTTTCAGTCATCTTCAGTCTTCTTCTGTGTGGTAATCTATACTAAAATGTAAACAAATAATTTTATGGGGTAGTAATTAACAACTGAAAGGAAGACTGTGCCCAGATGTTAGCTTGCACAAGAACATTGACAGGGGGTGTAGGAAAAAAAAGGGAAAAAAACTATATAGATTTCTTTAGAACTGAAAATAATTTTTCTTGAAACTATACTAGTTTAAAGAAAATATGTACAAAGTACTGTTATGGCACAACCTGATGTACAAACATGTGTCTTTATTCACACGCAGGCAATACCACAAAAATATCCCATGCCCAGAAGATGGAATTCTATAGTAATTGTTTCATGACTCTTAACTGCAAAATACCTATGTAAAAATGATAAACTGAGCCAAACTACCTATGTAAAAATGATAAACTGAACCAAAACCGTTAAAGTACCAAGTGGACAAGTAGAACAAAGGATGTAAGTCCTTTGCATGATCCTCTACTCAATGAGCTTAATGCTGTCATAATACTCCATCTGTTTAGACTGACAACCATATTAGATTGACACAATTGGAAAAGGAAGTGAACCTTATGCAGCCCAGCTGGCATACATTAAAATAGCTGACTTGATCTTAGCCCTTTAATATAAATTAGATAAACTTTGTGATTCATATTGGAGGAAAAATATTTCCTTAAAAAAACATCTTAAACCCCTGAAGATGGTCTCATGTGGAAACAAGCTGACTTAACCAGTGAACACTTGACATATATCAATATAAAAGAAGTTGTCAAATGTATTGAATGCCTTTAAAAGTGACAGTCATCCCCACTGACTATAGTCTGGACTCAACCACAAAATAACAGAGAGTATCACATAAAGTACCTTATTTATTGACAACTTCTGCAAGGAGAGAACACCCAGAGCCCAGTCAGCTGATAGAGAAAATTAGTTTTCTCAGTTTAATTTGAAAATCATGCACTTGACAGTTTTCAATGTGTGTTTTCAGAACGAGCACAGATTTAAAAGTTAGCTGACATTTATCTGAGATGACCTTTCCAGAGCATTCTCAAAGCCCCTACTTTGCTGATTGTTTCCTTAAATGACTGCCCCTATTCAGCACTGTTATAATCCTGTGAAAAGTAAGAACAGACTAGAAAATATCCTGATCTTGAACTGTGTTTGAACAAATTATCTCAGTGAACACAAGAGATTTTCTTTTAATCAGGAATAAAAAATCAGTCCTTCTTTTATTATTCCAGATACATTTCCATAATAGAAAATCAAGCTAGAGTCAAAAACTTCAATACTATTTGCATTTCAAACAACATTTACTTTTTATTTTGATAGAAGGTATCACTGTATCTGTATTGAAAGGAACCCATAACTGAATGGCTATGTATGTTGTTATCAGTCTAAGTCAAAGAAATATCTCTTGGAGATATTAGCATGGAGGCAATCATAAGGCCCAGCTTAAATAATTTAAAAGAATTCTAGATGATCTGCTCGTCAGGGTTCCACTCCCTTCCTTTACATTTTCATTGCTGAGAATTAATCCCTGTTTTGCTTTTCAATTCCTTTAAATAGATAATGAATGCATTGATAAAATATCACAAAATGGCTAGCTTTTACAAGACACATCCCTAAAGGAGTAAAATAACCTCCTCTGAAAAGGACAGCAGAATTCTGATAAATAGAAGTTTTCTAAAAAATACAATTCAATATTGAACAATTGGGAGCAGAGTTAGGCTACATCTATATACTTCTAAAAGTATTCTTTATTATTCATTATTGATATTATAGGTCCTCTATAGAAAATCTAAAAGCATAGTAAATTTAGAAAAAAAATAGTTATAGCACAATGTGGTCTTAATCTCTTTGAAAAAATTTCTTAGTATATGTAAGTAGCTGGAGAAAAGGTTTTTCTTCATTTTAACTTCTTTTTAACATTTCCAGTCTGTGCTTCTCCCTGTCCTAATGCATATATTTTAAACCATTTGATGGCATGTCTCTTTTCACTCAAAATAATGAAGCCTTCTGAGAAGTATAACTGATAGGGCAGGATGCAGCTGCTTGAACTGTAATCAGTACAAAATGAATTGACCATATTACATTAAATCTTGGTTCATCAGTTTGCATCACCCCCAAGGTTTTGTCACTGATGTATGATAAATAACAAAATCTCTTGGATTTTTGACCCTTTCTGTTCCAGAATTGTAACTTATATCATCAGCTAGAAAGTTTTCATAGTGCTTGCTTTAGGAAGCTCCTTTTCAATATATTTCTGTCTAAATAAAACTCCTCACTATGGAATATTGGAAATTAATTTTATTTTTTTACTTGAAATTCCTATGGCTATATTCCATTCCTTGTGCTTGAAATTATGCATCCAATATGTTGTGTGGTTGTGTTTTGGGATTTAATTCCCTACTGACTAAAGAACTAAACTAGTTATCAGCCAATTATCTGACTACTGAAAAGTTAAAAGTTCAAAAGTTAAGACTACTGAACTTCTGTAAGATTTTTATTTAATTGAAACAAAATTTCAGGACTGAATTCCAGGTATTTACATATGTGCAATTTTAAATGCTATGAATAAAAGCCACCTATTTTTCTTAATCTTCCATATACACACATTTAAATACACACAAAATTATCGTCTGATTAGTACCAGACTTTATTTTCCCATTTTAATGATAATATAATCTCTTTAAAATCTTTATTTTGGAATCATGTGAATACTGTAAGAACTCTTAGAAAGAAAGATACTATGCACTCCACAGCATTTTCCACTTATTTAGCATGTACTGCATGTACTGCTAAATCCACTGATTTATCATGTGCTAAGTTTACATAGGCTGAAGCATGAGTCTGTGTGTCTCTAATATAGTGTCTCTAACCTGGTTTCAAGACAGCCCATGGCAACGAAGCACACTGTAAACATCAAGTTGCTGCTACATGGCCTACTTACAGGAAGAAGACTTACATGGATCTGTGTTTTCACAGTAAACTATCTTTTGCTCTCATTTAAGTTTCATAAGTTATGCTTCAAGAGTTTCCCTTGAATTTGAAACAAAAAATGAATAGTAATACACCACTGTCGTAATTTAATATTTGCTTAGATACTTAAAATTTCTACTCTACCTAAATTTTATGTCCTGTGATTAAAAAAATGTAACTGCACATTACAAAAAATGTAATTACATAAACATGTATGAATTATGAATCACAGAATTACAGAATGGGTAAGGTTGAAAGAGTCCACTGGAGGTCTCCTAGTCCAACACTCCTGTTCAAGAGGGTTCTCCAGAAAACAAAATAATATTAATCCTATTTAACTGGTGGAAATTGAATAGACAGAAGAAGTAAGCGGGGGAGAATTTTCAGTATTAATCTACTCTGATTTATAAGTTCCAGATCCCTCAGAAAGTATGCAAGAGCTCCAGTTCTGTCTTGCCTTCCATAAACTGAGGCATTATAGAAATAGTAAATATCATCGACAGCTGTCTACCACCTCAAAGAAATCTAATGTTGGACATGAGCATATGTCATGACTAACAAAATTGAAACAACTCTAGAGACTGAGGAATTAGTTAGCATCTTGATTCTTAGCTGATTGGGAGACAAGAGACAGGAGACAGGCTCCCATTCCCACTTGTGAGCATGCATGGACATTGCTCAAGTAGCTCCCTGGGGAAGAATGAGACACCAAATAAATCCGTGCACAAACATGTCAAAGTAATTAGATTGGTTGTATGCCTGTGTGGGACAGAGGAGTTTCAGGATATTAGAGGTTAGGAAAGGGTAGATTAAATAAACCTGGGTTTAGGTGGAGTGCATCTAGCACTTAGAAACAAAGCAAATGACTGCAATCATTGAGTGGAAACATAAAATGTTTTCAGAACACGTGCTCACCAAAGGGAAAATTTCCCTGGCAACCTAAGCAATGGACCTGTGACATTGATCACACCGGTTGTTTTTCACATGCTACATTGTATTTTTTGAATTAATAAAGTCGGGAAAGTGGGTCACAGAGTGGAACATTTGCACTGAAAGAAAATGTCATGTAAGTAACAGCAGATTATTTGCTCTAGTCTGAGGTCAGCATGCATCTTGCTGAAGCCGTTCAGAGTGTTTTATAACTGCTTTTGTACCTGGCATATTTCTATTTTATAATTGTATCAATGTACTACATTGATATAATGATCCTCAACAGCTTTTTTACCTCTAAGCATCATACACCTGTCCAAGTTTCCACTTACAGGGAATCTTAATTATTCTATGAAATTAACAAAGAGCTAAGTTATCTTATCCAGTGAAAGTTCAATAGCACTTGCAAAGCAGATCCTGGCAGCATCAATTTGAAAAATTCAAGTAGTGCAAAATCAGCTTCCATCTGTTAGGATAGATAAAGCAACAGTTAACACACTGAAAAGATTAAGTGCGTATATTGGCCAACATTCAGTAATTACAAGTCCTTAAAAAAAAAAAGGCAAAAAAGCACTGTACAGTGAACATGGCCTTCTTAGGTAAGAAATATTTTACCAATGGTGAAATGGAAGATATAAACTAAGGTCTCATCTATCTATAAGTTTGCTGGTATTTATTTTGCCAAAAGATATTTTTCATCATATAGATATGAAATACATAACCTTAATTTTAAATAAACACTAAATAGAAAGTAAACTGATTACAAATGTTGAATGGCGGTACTAATTAACAGCTAGCATTCTTAACTACACTTCTGTGTACAGGGAGTATGAAGCTGAAGCTTCCTAGTTGTTTCCAATACAAAACTCTTGGAAGCTGAATTTTAGTCATGTGGTAACTCTCCATCACCATAAGAAGGTAAAATAGGTCAGACCTGCATGAGGCAAACCAACAACAACAACAACAAATCAAGTCCCTACTGGTTTCTTTAGCTAGAAGATGGTCTAAAAGTCCACCTTATATAAGAGGTTAAAAATACTAAAATGGAGAGGAAAAGATATAGACAATCATCTCATAAACAGGATGGTGTCTTCCAGTTGATGCAGGACACTACGGCTGTGTTGTAACTAGGCATTTTTGCAATCTACCACTCCTTACCAATATTTAGCAGGCCTGCATAAGTAAAGGGAGTCTCTAATTGAATATTTATATTGCTCAGGGTTATTGCCTGACTCTGCCACTGATAGGAGCTATAAACACACAGTGCATTTATTACTGCTACGATGTGCCACTAATATATGTATTTATATGGTGGCATTATATGGTTTTGTACCCTATTCCTTCAAGTTGAATTTGAATAAAAGCTTTTGAGATCCTAATAGAAGTTAGATACATATATCAAGGAAATTTGGGATAGGAGAAATGGTCAATTATTTGAACTACATTGTTAAAAATGTTGGACATGAGGAAAACTTCATCCTTGCTTAGAAAGGAACTTAAATAAGAGCTTGATGACACTTTAGGCCAAAGATGTTATACAGATGTCTTTAGCCCAATGCAATGTAAGATATATGCTTTATGTTAAAGTTATATGCTTTATGCTTTAAGTTATAAACTTTACTAGTTTAAAAGCAGTAGCAGTATTGGGTACCTTGGAGAATCTTTCTCTTGCTAGATTTATTCATTCCAACTCGAAGCTGTTGTTGTGTTAGCATTCTTAGTTCAGAAACTGGGAGCCCTTGTGAGGAGTTATTTGCTTCTGGGTAATGTTTAGTTAGAACAGAGGGATGGTTTCCCTGAAAGCTCAAAACCCAATGGCAAGACTAAAATGCAATAATTTTAAAAGAAATAGAGGAAACCCATGACAATCATCAGACTGGAACACTATTCAGTTGTTGATTGTTTCCAAATTTGTCAACAGTATAATGAAGAAGAGCTATAAAGGAGAACTGGAGGAATAACTATTAAGGTTTGCAGATATTAAGAAGAGAAAACATGCAATTGTGGGAAAGAAATTTCAAGGTATCCATTTGAAAGCCAGACTGAAAATAACATGTAAAAATCAACGAAAACTAAGTCTAGATTAAAAAAAAATTATATTAAAAATGTGACAGAAAAGGGGAAGAACATGAGAAGTTAGTTTCATGTACAAAAGACCAAAGAACATGAGAGGTCTTAGTTTCATGTACAAAAGACCAAGACACAAAAATGTCTGAAAATGTTCTGGTATAAAGCAGGGAAAGATTGCAGCTGTTGAGGGTAAAGGAAAAAATTCTGTCATGACAAAAAGTTATTCTGTCATGACTCTAAAAAACAGTCTTGGCCATGAAGATGTATGCAAAAAGTTGTAAATAAGACCTTAAATCAAAAGGATCTCTAAAATGTAGCTTTAGTTTTGGCATGAAGATATCAATGGATGCCCAAGAAGGAGGCATATGTCTTTCCTTCAGTGGCTGACCTATGTTAATGCAACACATCCTTTTCTATTCTATCCCCCTTATCTCTTTGCCCATATAAGTTAGGACTCTCCTGAATCCTAAAACCTTACAGCTGGAAGGGTTATTTTTAAATTAATTTCTCAGACCCTGACATAGCACTAGAACTAATGAAGTTCATAGGACAGCACCACAGATCCTTCTGGTCAACTTCAGTCTGGCAGCTGGGATTAGTGAGAGTATAGCCGAAACTGCACTGGCAAATGATGCTTTTCTCAGCTACAGAAAAGGACTGGCAAACAGACTGCTATAAATGTCCTCCCTTCTTTCCCTCATAAATACATCATAGGAGTGTTCATGTTTCTCTGTTTGTCACAAAGGAAATGAGAACTCAACTTTAGTTCATAAACCACAGCTATTAGCTGTGACTATTTTAAAGTACAGTAAAAAGTAGTAAGTTATGCCTTATTATTTGCTTAAAACAAAGGAATTAAAAATTTAGAATCTTAATTTATTTTGAGTTTGCAAGTTGGAAAAGAACTCAAAGGAAATCTTTGAAGAAGAAGGCTTTTAAAGATGAAAATGTTTCAACTCAAAAGCACTGAAGCATAAGAATTATTGTACAGCTGTTTTGCTTTTTTTTTTCTCCTTTGTGAGAGTTCATTGAAATATAATATAATAAGTTAGTGATTTTGCAACTGTTCTTCTGTGAATGAAAACATTACTGCCAGAAAGACGAGCATGGTCAAGTGTTGCTAGGATGAGAGGGGGTCAACACCATGTTCTTCTGCACTCCAGAACAGCAGCTAAGGAACTTCTCTGATGGAGAAGAAGAGAATTACAGAGAGAAAAGGGTTGGTCACAGGGAAAACGAAAGTGCAGAGAGTTGAGAGAAAATGTATGCAGACAGAAAATTAGAGACAGGAGAAAAATGTCTGAAGGAGCAGAAGATCTGCCAAGGCTGCAGATGTGAGATTCAATTTAGTTTGAGAACAAAACTGTGTCAGTAGGAAAATGAGAAGACAGATTTACACTGGAAAATGTCAGTCAGGTCACAGGATTTGCCTCACACAGAAAATGTATTCTTGCTTACATATGCAAAATGTCTGTTGCTCTGGGTCAAAGTATTTTGCTGGTAGCAGATTATTTTATAGGAATACAGTAACATTTTGAACATCAGTTTTTGAATTGCCACCCCCTTTGGACATTTTTATTTGGCTATGAAACCTCCCTCAAAGCTGTACTGCAGATAGACAGGTCTATTGGACACTTTATCAATCTATCCTAATGGTTATGGGAAGACAGGAATATTTTAAAATCCTTAGTTTGTAAAACATTGAACTAGGGATTTAATACTAATAGGCAGTTATAGAGCTCTAAGTGAAGAATCCAAGTCTCTCTAACAAATAAGTTCCAAAAAACAATAATAAAATAATTTAAAACTTAAATAATTTCTGCATGAAAACTGATTACAAAAAATGTCAAGCAAAATATTAACAAAAATATTTCTTCTGGAAATGATAGAAATTTCTTGAATAGTAGAATTCTCTATGAAAGAAGTGTCTTCAAATAAATATTTATTTAAAAAAATATTAGAATATTTAGCAAATTGTGATGAAATAATTTGAAAAAGAAAATTTATTTTATTTGAAAATATAAATTTTAATTTGTTTTTCCAATTAACATTTTTACTTTAATATAGTTCTCATAGCATTTCTTATTGATAAATATAATAACGCTTGCAACAATAACAGTAATAACAGTAATAATAATAATAATAATAATAATAATAATAATAACATTTACTTTGAGTGGCAAGAAGTTTATCGTTTCTTCTCTGTCTTGGTTTCTTAACACCCAAGGCATATGTGGTCACAGCATGTGTTTGTGTCTCTTTTGCAAGTGCAGTCACAACAGCACTGCAGCCTGTTGGTGAGTTTCAACTGTGTTTCACAAACACCTTGAATGGCCCCAAAGTTGTACAAAAATAGGGTGCAAAGACTGTGACTAAAACATTCACAGCTTTGCCTCTCAGGATTTTCTTATTTTTTCATGCAGTTTCTGCAACCTCTGCCAAAATCATTGTAGGATGATGATTACAGTAAAAGAAAAAGGGAACTGTACATGCTCTGAGAAGTCCTTTCCTTCCTACATACAGGATTTCCATGAGCTCTAAAGCTATTATCTTTCCTCTGAATCTTCCCTACCTTGAAGCAAAATGCTTCTCATATCCCCTCAACTACATTTCCACACTCTGCTACTTTGTTTGTCTTTGAAGGAAGCAAAGCAGATCTGTTTGCAGGATCCTGATTTCCTCCATACACTGTGGTTAGAGATTTCCTGTCATTCATTTCTTCTGCATATCATGAAGCCCATTTACTTCCTCTATGTTAACCTCCCTCTTTTTCTGGATATTTTGTTCCTGTCACTGTATCCTCCTGTTAAGAGTATCAGGCAAGATACTCTTAATCATCTGCCTCTGATCTCTGCAGTTCTCTAATTGGAGAATTTTGGGTGCAGCCAGAGCACAGTGAAGCCTCCAAGCCCACTTAGTAGTGTGCAGAAGGAGGGTGTTTCACACAGGTGCAGCCCTGCAACGCTGATTCCCTTTCCTGACTCCTCCACAATCCTGATATGACACGTGAGTGGGTCCCCTGTGATATGCCTCTTACTGGAGAGGATGGGATGTCTGAAGAAACAGGGCATTTTAAAGGGCTTTCTATTCTTAAGAAACCAAATAAAACAAACAAACCAAAAATTTGCAACACTTTATCATGGCTTTGTTTCTTTCATATCGCCAGATTTACCTTCTCTGTGGGATGTGCTGATGTTCCTAGTATGAGGTATGATGAAAATCTTCCTTTTTAATATGACCTGAAATACCAAGGCAAGAACAGGTACAGGAGCAAACTGGCTGATATGAAGCAAGACCTGATGCCCCACTATGGAATCCACTCACAAAACACCTTGATATCGTTAAAGAAGAAAAATGGCCAAGCATCTAATCAGGGATCAGAATCCTCCAGTTTTATATCTCATGGGGTTCTCTCTTATTTTCACCCTTCTTCTTGTCATCTGAGTATTTCTCAGGAAGGCAAAAGACCCTCTAAATAAATTTTCATGGAGCACTTTTGAAATTATCTGAAAAATTGAAAACAAGAAAACAGGATTGATTATAGTCTAAGTGACTCGTTGGTAATTATCTTTGGTACTAAGCAACATTTTAAATGGTGAGGCAACCTAAATAAAGTGAATAATATGTGCAAATTTCAACTACTTAATTTGATTAAATAGTAATGAAAGGTATGGATGCAGTAGGATTTTAAAATGCTCTTCTTTAAGTTGAAAGCTATTTTTGTTGTTATACCACATCAGAGCTTTCAAACAGAATTGATTTCAATCATTAATTGTATGCATCTAAAAAGGCACAGAAAAAAGTATATGATAATGCATTTTGAATTATTTGAATTATTTGAATACTTCAGTTCTTTATTTCTACCACCATCCTCATCCTTATCCACTGACATTTTAATAAAGCTGAGGCAATGCATTTTACAACTGATCTGTGTGACAACTGCTCCCTCATTTTAATGTCTGTTGTGCTAGTTTTAGGATAAGCTGACGTTTGCAGAGATTGACTGAGGTATACCAAGCTACTGAAAACTCATTGCAATTTATAATTTACAGTGAGTCTTGGAAAGTTGAAGAAGACCATGGGAATCACATCCACAACAGCCATATGGCCCATACAGCTACACCATATGAGACTAAAAGAGTATCAAGTAATTAATATCTCAAAATGGACGTAGCTGAAATAGCCTCATATTAAAATATCTTTAGCTGTTTAACTCAAAGAATATGAAGATCCTGACACCTATTGACACAGCATTTGCATCGTCTCACAGTCATACATCACTTTCATGAATACTCCAGAGAAGTGAGAAGTTGCTGAAACTGTCTGATAGAGCAGTCTGAAGGAAATGCAAAATAAGTGACATTCTCTATTCTTGCTGACTTTTTCATCAAGAAAATGCTCCCTGTCTTATTCAGCATGGTAGCTCAGTTTTCTCCATTGCCTGTTATGCTTAGGAAAGATTGGCCTTCCTGACCTCTGGAGAAAACACTTATACACCCAACTGAAGAGAAAACAAACCTTTTAACTGTCTCCTCTTCCAGCTTAAAAGTCAGTGAGTTTGAGGGAGCAGAAGCTAGTGTAATTGATTCTTTTCTCAAGACCCTTTCCTTTGTAAGTTTGTCTTTCCCTTAATGTCTAAGATAGGTTAGGAAGATTTTTTTTTCTGTAAAATAATTTTAAGCTCAACTACTCTGCTATCAAGACAACTGTTTATAAACCTACTAGTGTCAGGAAGATGCTTGTCAGCAAGCCATCCATTAATTTAGAGAGGATGATTGGAAGGGGACTTTGTCCTCTCAGAAGCCATAACAGTTGTACACACTGGTGTAAAATGTTCTCCAATCAATGTGACACCAATTCTACCATCTCTGATTATGTAAAAAGGAAATGCAGTTCATAGCATGGAAAAGAAGTAATTTTATGTTTTTGATATGGGACTTTAAGCAATAGTTGTAAACCAGTGCCTAGAATCTTTTTTTCTGCCTCAGTTTGCATGAAGAAGCAGAGTAAATTAATCTTTTGATTCTTTCTTGTCTTCATTATCTTTTTTCATTCAAGCTGGGCTAATCAACCATGGTCCACATCAAAACAGGATAAAACAAGTTGTCTGTTGGAATACCTGACTATAATAGAGAGGCTTCCTGGTATTTCTCTAGGTAACTTATTGTAGAATCATAGAATATCCTGAGTTGAAAGGGACCACAAGGATCATTAATTTCAGCTCTCAGATCCGCACAGTTCAATTCAAGAAGCACACTACATGTTTGAGAGCATTGTCCAAAGAGAGAAACAGAAGCAAACCTCTTTGTGCAACCAAAAAGTGTTGTTGCAACAGCTCTGAGGTTGTGAACAGGCAGTAGAAAACTGCATGTCTGTGTTCTGTAGCATAAAATCTTTTAGTGCAGCTGAAGTTCATTGAGGAGGATGAGAATCAGCAAAAGTGGCCAAGAATCAACACATGCAGATACACAGCACTGCCACTTCCCTCATCTCATGATAGTTGTGCAGTATTTCCAAAGGGAAATGATTGTAACAGGCTACCTGCCAGTCTGCAGCTTCTTGTCCAAACTAAGGTGGGAGAACACTGATGTCCTGCTGTGTGTTGCACAGTTGCTTTGATTTAAAGTTGTTATGGATCTACAATCAGAAAAGATGGTGATTATACTGTGCATTAATTTGGATAAAAAGTTTGCTCTACTATGGCAATCTTTATCTACATGGAATTCTAAATAACCTATCAGCATAAACACAACAAAAGCATCAATGCATGGCTAAAAATGGTTAAAAAGGTTTTATAAAAGAATATGTGGATTTTTCCAGCACCCACTCCTGACCACCAAAAGACAATATTCACACACTGCATCCAAATGTGGATAGCATATATAGCTGTACAGCTCTACTGAAAATTGACTGGGTATGGCCCATGAGTTAAAGCACAGGATTTATTTGGAGTTTGCAGATTTGATAATTGACTTCCTTAATTTCTGAGTGTTGTATACACTCATTGCAAACTTCCTCCTTGTTTTATATAAACTTGTACATATGTAACACTTGTCACATATCAGTGTTTTCTTCCTTACAGTTACCATAGATGAAATTGCAAAAACATTCATATCAAAAACCCCAAGAAATATTCAGTGTTGCAAAAAACAATCTTGTGCTAAAATTTTGGGGTATTTTGTGTTGTTTTCAAGGTGTTATAAACAGCAACAGAGTAAAAAAAAAAAAAAACAAACAACAAAACAAGACCCAAAATGAGAAATACATTTGCAGAGATTTTAAAATAATAAGTACACAGCAGGGTGTGGGGCTACACTACTGCCTAATAGTTGTTAATCTGAATAAATAATATGTTTTTAATCATCAAGTGGCATTTAATTAACCTGCAATAACTGGCTTATTAATTCTCAATTAAATCATTATTTGAAACACTTAATTTAAATGTGAATGATTATATTTTCTGCTACCTCCTATAAGGTATCTCACTATTTGTAATTAATTGTAGTTAAAATTTGGCATTTGCTCTTCCTCCATGAACATCAAGGACAGGTTTAAAAAGCTTCATGCTGTTTGTTAATTTAAGTAAACCAGAAGAGCAAAAGATGGGGAACTCAGAAAACAAAATAACCCAATTACCATACACTCCAGTACTGCAATATGATTTATTTATGCTTAATCTCATACTTAACCAATGCTCAGGGTCAGCTCCTCAGCTAGAGGAAACTGATAATATTGACTTCAATTAAGTTACTTACTAAGGCATTACACTTTCTGGTTTGTATTTTGGAGTGGTTTTTAGTTTTATTTGAGTTTTGTCTTTATTTTTTTTTAAATATAGGCAATCTGATGAGTTTTGCCTAAGAGTCTGAAGCAAAAATTAATTTCTGTTCCAGGAAGCTTATGGTCAGGAGCACAGGAAAGAGGGGATATAATATTCTGGTCCTGTGGTGGGATGTTCATCATAGTATAAAGAACTTTAACTAATAATTTGAACAAAACCAATGACCTATAACTGGGAGTAGAGGAAACTGGGCAGAGGAAAATATGGCACTAACAAGAAAGGCTTTGAAGAGTCAGAAAGAAAAGTCAGAAAGACAGACTTATACCTATGAAGAATCATTTTCTTACATATCCTCAGTGCAGGAGGACGCCTTCAGTGATGATTCAGAACCCCTTCTTATGAAACATTTCCTTTGTGGAACCTACTTCCCTCCTTTGATTAAAGAATATACTTGTGGAGACTCATTTTCCTGAAGTAAGATTAGTCTTTGGCTATTTGAGGGAAGCTAAAGAAAGCTATTTGCAAAGATAAATGCTGGAGAGGTCCAAAATGGAATTAAACTACATTCCAAGACAATGCACTGCTTTCTTCCATAAACTGCTTAAAGCCCAGCTAACATAAATAAATATCAATTTTCAAACACTGTGCAAAACCTAAGTTCTGAAAAGGTTGTGTAACTTTTAGCAGAAATATCACTAAAAGAAGTGTTCTATGTAAGATGAAGTTAATATTTACACCCAAAATGAAATTATTTATATTTATATTGTATCCATGTATTATCAAGCCTTTGCTTTTACATTTCTTTTGCTTTTCTCAGCATTTTGATCTTCTCTTTTTCTTTTTTTAAGTTTTTCATCCTGGTAAATTATCTTTTTTCATTTTTCAACCAAGATGTTTTTCAAATTTTTCTCCCTGGCAGTACAGGATATTTGCTCCCACAACAACCACTAACATACCAGAAAATCTCCTAGCTCTGAACTAAAATGACTGCTTTTTTGTTATTCAGAGGGGGGGAAGTGAGAAAAATATTAAAATTTTTAAATGGACATGGTAGAACAAACATGATTCAGAAGTTTTCTTCAAAGTCATTTATTGATACAGGAATGAAATTAGACACAAATTAAAAAAGAAAAAAAATCTAGTGAAAGCTATGCCCTTCTTCCTCCTCCCCAGTTTGATACTCTTCCTTCCAGATTCTTTCCCTCCCAGAAGGCAGTGCAGACTGCAGTATCCAGATTCACTACAGGACACCACCCTTCCTTCTCAAAACCAGAAGGAAGCAGAGGGATAAAGGGTAAACAGAGATGTTCCTGAATGTTAGAAGAGGCACCTTTAGGCCTTGTATTTCCACCTAAGTTCTTTCCATTTTCATTTTTCTGTATTATAGCTGCAGCCAATATCTATAAAAACAGGGTGTTTTCTCGTTTCTTGCCACTGAAAGCTTTTCCCAGAGCCTCCTGTTTCAGGCACCAGATGCAATTACTGAATACTAAACTTCCAATCAGAACTACTCAGTTGTCTGAGGTGATGGGGTTAGAGGAGATAAAAACCTCACCAGTAGAAGCCCATCTTCTAATTTCCATCAAGGGATACTTTGAAACAAGTTCAGGTATTTTACTACCAGCATATCTCTGCACTAATGTAGCATTTCACAGAGTTTCTGCAATAACTGTCGTTGGGTCTTCTCATAAGAGCCCTATAATAGTCATAAATATTCCTCAGGAGAGCCAGATAGACTCTGAAAGGCATATAATAGCTATCATAAATGAATAATAAAATGTAGAAAGGACAAGCCACCATGAAAATGGCAAAAGAATATGATGACGTGTGTGTTGTACATGAGTTAATTGTCTGAGTTTTATATTTACAGAAAATCCCAACTGTTTTCTGCTGTGCCAGCAATATTTATGGAAGAGGAAACATCCTCTGGAAGGTTAAGACTTTTTGCAGAAAGTATGAAGTAACTACAGAATGGAAAGCTGCCACCACTGTTCTGTGTGTACTTCTTACGCATTTTCTTAAATTGTTTGCTGCAATGACAAATTCTGGAAGTTACAGTCCAAGCATCATCTTTGTCCTGCCAGATGGTGCAGATAATTCTTACTTCAGCATAAAAAACAAATCAGGGATTTCAAAAATAAGTTAAGACATGTGGATAGAATAATACTGTACTTAATGCCTTCCTTTGAAGTCTTTTTGAGCCTCCCTTTGCCAGTACTTCGACAGAATAAGAATATTTGTCAGACACCGGGTTTTCTTAATGACAATCAAAAATTTGATTATCTTGATTCAAAAGTTGTCCATTACTTTCTGCATAACTTCATCAACTTCAGTCCAACAATGTACAGTATAACACACCACACAACTTCAGAAATGGTTCTACTCTGTAAGTAGTCCCAATTAAAATCAAACTCATTGCATTTGCAATGATATCTTTAGTTTTAATTATGCTGTCATAACCAGGCTTTTAAGGGGATAATATAGCTTCATAATCTTGAAAAGACAGCCAAAACAGATGACTATATACAGAAAATGTATACAGAAAAGTAGAAAGGGAAGAAAATTTGGATGACATCAGTGTACAGATCTGAGTAGTAAATGTCTTGAAATCTCAGACCTGAAAGTTAATCTCTTTGTCTATGCAAGGACCAATATAGCAGCTTCTATTTCAAAGCAGCTGTGTATATCAGAATGAAAACACTGACAGTTAAGCACATTGCAAAGTAGAAGTACACCATGACTGTGTGCATAGAGAGTAAGGGTAGTTTGGCTAATAGCGGCTCAATATTCCCCAAAAACGGTTTGCATCCTCGATTCAGTCCTTTTCGACTTTTGCACAGACTAAAACCTAACCTTAAGACAACTCAATCAGCTCTTAATGACTGATATATCCCTTTTTACTCAGCTTTTCATAGCAATCTTAATATGTTTTAGTAAATCAAGAAGATACTGTAACCATTTGAAGTATAGGATAGTTATAGAGAGCAAGCACCACTGTATGTTGAAGACTGTTTCTTATATGGTTCACTTTGATTGTGTTATGAGCATGAGGCTCTTTAAATAGACAATGTCACAAAAAAGACTGATTGATACAGCCTAGCTCAAAATTTCCTACCTGTCTGTACCTGAAGAGGAAGGTCTTGAACTTGGAAAACCTGCTCTTTTGATTGTAGGGCTTATTTTTCCTGTTTTCTTATCTATGAATATTACTTTCTCTGGAGTATTGTTCATCTTAAAAAATAGGAGTAATTGAAGTCAAATCTGTGTTTAATTATGTGTGTAATTTACTGATATTTAGATATGTTTAACCTCATGCTGTGTCTCTGGCTTGTTTTATAAAATCAAAGGCACAGTTGTACAGAGGTGATTTTTGTTGGATGTGAATTATTTTTTTAATGGTACATTAAGCCCTGGCCCTACACTGATTGCAAGTTACATGAATCTGTTTTGTATACTGAAAATTAAGGTCAGTAGCTATTTTGTTTTCTGATTCAAGGATTTTGGTTTTCCTCTCCAGAATTAAATTTTCTTTTGTTTGACTGACACAGAAGGTAGCCAAGGAACAACAGAAAAAAAGGAGACAGAGATGGTTTACAGGAACACATGAGCTAATGAATGTCCCTGACTAAATGGCCTGAAGCTGAGTCAGGAGAGGTTTAGGTTGGATATCAGGAAAAGGTTCTTCTCCCAGAGGAGAGAAGACATTGGAACAGGCTCCCCAAGGAAGTGGGCACAGCACCAGCCTGTGCTGAGGGAGTTCAAGAGTTTGGACAAGGCCCTCAGGTACATGGTGTGATTCTTGGGGTGTTCTCTGCAGGTTCCAGGAAATGCACTCTGTGATCTTCCAACTCAGCATATTCTATAATTCTATGATGCAATGATTTAAAGTGAATAACTTTGTACAGGACCGGACATTCAGATGGACAGGAATGAATCGCCTTAGCAATACAAAACATACAACTGCCAGAAAGGTGAATTTAATTTGCATTTATTCCATGTTATCAAGTGCCCAGCATCCTGATATCATCTCCTCTAACACCAAAAAAGCATCATTACACAGGCTGCACTTCTCTTGTTCTACTTCTATTAAATTCCCTGGAATATAGGCTACTAAAATGTTATAATTTGACCTGTAAAAAGTGAAGTTTTAAGTTAGATGCCTGTAAGGACATCTGATTTTCAAGAAAAACAAGAGCTTTCCTATGTCAGGATTGTAAAGGGAAAATAAAAGATAGGAGAAAGCCACGAAGCTTCCAAATAAGGCATTATCTGTCAGCTCTTCTGACTACTTCATTTAGAACCACATGAAACCTCCAGCTGTAAGGTGAAGATCAGAAGAGAGAATCTGACTCTGTTTGCTTGCTCTGCATTTTTGTATGCTGGTGAAATCAAGGGCTGCATGATTAGACCAATTTAGCACAGGTATCAAATCTGTAATATTGAGTGTCTAAATTATGTACCCTGATTCAATGGGAGAAAATCTATAGGAAGAAAATACAATTATTAACATGTTTGACAACTACTAGACAATAATATTCAAAACTTTTAGTCAATACCTTATAACATCATATCAGAAAGTTTTTTTCATGTATCTAGGATCAACATTTCAGAAGTCAAAACCCCAGGCTTAGGTATTTAAATTCATATTTAGCTTTTAGGCTCGCTGTACATCCAAGAACTCATATTCAGGTAATTTAGAATCTAGACAAGATGATCATAAAACCAAAACACACTTATTACTCTAAAAGTCTTTCTCTGCTTTTATAATTATTGTTATCCATCTGCAGACATGCTATTCTACTTTGGGTATTACGGTTAAATAATATAAAACTACATTATTACTTATGTTCAGAATGATAAGTAGATGGAATCTGTTCTTTTTTAAACTTTTCAGAAATGCCTGTGTAATTTGGAGAGGACAGTTTGTGAAGAAACAGACGCTTGGAGATCACAAAGGCACAATCCATATGTCTGGACTGTATTATGATGTAGAGCACAAATGTACTCCTCCTACTAAATAAATTCATATGTGTCATTTCTATTAGGAAAGGACAAAGTATGTCCCATTTTTACTAAATGTTTCAAATAAACTTTGAAATTTTATCTTGAAATAAAATTAGGATATTTACATAATACTTTTTTATAAATAGAATAATTTTAAAAAAGAATTTGTGTCTGTTTGGATCGATGTTGTCCTTTTCTTATTTATCTTGGGAAATCTCTGCAGATGTAAAACAGATAAATTAATGGTGTCCGTATCTGAAAAACTCCAGACAGATCTGATTTCAAGAGAGATACCTTGGAGAAATGAGCTTTAAAAAATGACTTCATTTGCAAGTGGCATGTTTTGTTAGTCTGTGCACTAGAGGACTACATTTTTTTTTTCTTTTTTTTTTTTGGTTCAGGGTCTACCTGTTCAGTTTTGGAAAAGCTACAATTTATACAAATATATCAGTGAGTAAAAAGGACTTAATTTCCTCATATTTTGACATTGATGTCAGTCTATGTAGTGTTTAGTCAATTTTGGTTGTTAATTTCCTATTGTCAAAGGTTTTAAAATTTATGATACAACATCCTTCTCACTCCAAACACAAAGAATCAGTCTTTGGTAGGAAAGTGTCTCAGAATCTGCATTGGCTTGTTTCAAAAACATTTACAGTTTAATGATCATAGATCTGTTAGGTAAAAAGTAAATTCTGTAATGGCTTTGGGATGTTCCACCTAAAAGGAAAAAATACTCTCTTGTTTGCTCTGTGTAATAACCTTGAAATGCTGCATCTACTAGCCACAGATCCAAAATATGATGGCTCTTCCTTTTTCTGGAAAAGCAATGCTTGTTTATTCTGTTAAAGAGCCAGTCTCTAAAAAACAGGTTTTATAGTGAAAACTTTCACACTGGTTGTGAATACATAATATTAAATTACATACTTTGCTTATTTGGCCGGCAAGAAAAGCTAAAGCAGCACTAATTTCATCTCCAAATTTAAGACCTCACAAACAGAAAAAGATTTTTTTTTTTTTGCTTTTTTTTGGCTTTTTCTTTTTTTTTCTCCTTTGGAGGGATGATACATTTTTCTTTGCCTCTTATTCACCCCGCTGATTTCCTGTTTTACAGGGTTTCACCATTATACCTTAGACTGAAGGGTACCTGTACTTCTCACTTAATCCAAAGCAGGCATATTTTGCGCGCAATGGCAGTAAACAGAGTCCTTTTCTTTTTCCCCAGTGGTAATTCTGCAAGACGCTCTAGAAGCATATGCATTATTCACATACTAGATATGTAGATATTTGTCAGACCAGGGAAGAGGAATGTATTTCCAAGGGCTAATTTTTGTCTATAAAGGCTAATTTCCCTAGAGTCCCTTGGAGTCAGTAGAGGAAGCCAGTATGATAGTACCCTCTAGAGAATGGTTCAGAGCAGGAGACTAATTAATCCCGGGGGGGAGGTTGTGCTGGTGTTGGCTGGGACAGAGTTAATTTTCTAACAGCAGCTGGAATGAGGCTGGTTTGGATTTGTGCTGAAAGCAGTGTTTATAATGCAGAAATGTTTCCTTTGTTGTGGAGCAGCACTTTCACAGTGACAAGGCCTTCTCTGCCTCTCACCCCACCCCTCCAGCAAGGCTGGGCATACATGAACTTCCTCACTTTTGACCTTCCAGTTCTCTCCCATGTCCTGCCAAGGGTGAGTGAGCAAGTTGTGTTTAGTTGCCAGCTGGGGTTAAGCCACAGCAGAGATTAACCACCCGAGACTGTAGGCAGGCTTGATGAATGACTTCACTCTGGTCATGTACCTAGATTATGTCAAATGCACAGAAGTCACCTCTCCTTTTTATCATTTATTATCCCACCCAAGACTGTCATCTGCAAAAACTTCCCAATAAGTATTTTTATATCATTAGCAAAGACACAGGAATGGATTGAGATTTGGTCCCCAGGGGACTTCCCTGCTACAGTACTGATACCTGTGGCTCTGGCTGCATACTTTGCCTGGCTAACATATTTATGCCATACAGTTACCTTTTCTCTCCAGATCACTTTTAGAGAGTAATTCACACTGTCTCGGTTTGGAAAGACAGGAGTCTGCTAAGGAAGGCAGGATCCTCCCCTGAAATGGAGAATATAAACCCTCCCCACCCCTGCACCCCCCCCTCCGAATTGCTATACATTTTTAATTAAGAGGCTCTCAGGCAAAAATATGGGAGCAGGAAATAACAGTTCTTTAATAGGGAAAAAGAAAAAAATAAAGGATAAAATAAACAATACAGTACACTAGAACAACACTGACAGAGTCAGAACCCAGCCTGACACCTTGTGGGAGGTGTCAGGGAGGTGTCATTTCCACTCCAATTGGAAATGTGGCTGCAGTCCTCCTGAAGTATCAGATGTGGTTCTGTTGGAGCGAGGGGGATCTGTAGAGAAGGATGTATTCTTCCTCTGAAGATCCTGTGGAAGAAGAGACCACTGCTGTTTCTCTGGGGAATCCCATGGAGAAAGCCATGCTGGTGTCTCAAAATCTTCTGGATTATATCTGGGTAGCAATGCTTGGCTCCTCCCTCTGGGCGGAGCATCATGCAATGGGATGTTATAGTTCTTATCAGTCATGCAGTGACACTCAATAGTCTGTTATCAGCAATGTCCCCTCCCTAGGGAGGTGTGAATGTGGTCACTCAAAGAGAGAGATAAAGCAAACTGCCCACTTGACCAAGGTAATCTGCCATACAGATGGTAATGGAAAACAGCTTGCATTGCAGTCTTCAACACACACCCATGTTCTTCAAGGCTGGTCTAGAACAAAATACCTGCATCCACAACAAGCAGAACTTGACACAGACTTTCCTTTCATTCCTACATGGTAATCTTTGAACAAAAGACATATTTCCTGTTTTCTTGTGCTTGAAGTTTTTTCCTGTTGAAAACATAACTGGTGGTGTGAAGGCTTGGTTGCAGCCTGTCAGAGCTGATTTTTACAGCCCAAAGTGTGTCACATGTCCTGGCATCGTGGTATATTCAAGGATTTGTGGATCAAGCGCACATGGGCAAAGTGTTGTGTAGAGCACATGGCAACAAGCCTATGGTTTAACTCTTCAGCCTTTTGGAAGCTATCAGTCAAACAAGCTATTCCCAGAACCACTTCCAGGTTTTATTTTAGAAGGAGCTATTTTTTTTCCTCTTCAAAAGAAAGTTTAAATGGCATCTCTGCCAGAAAATCAAGAGACCAGATATGGCTAGCACATAATTCTGACTATTGTCTGATCTCAATCTTTTTATATTAGCAAAAGATATTAAAAGTAGAATAATGTCTCATGCAAAATTTATTTAACATTGAAACATTGATCAGGAGTCTGTTTTATCAAATTGAATAGGAAGAAAAGTGGGTTTTATAATCCTGAATGGAAAGGAACTGTCCGTGTAGCAGTTTCTCCCTTTAATATTGACACTTCTATAGAAAAATTTATCCTCCTTGCTTTAGAGGAATATTTAGTTTTTCTATGAGTGTAAGCAAATTTCATTTACACCCATACCAACTCCTCTTTTGCTCTACATCTCTCTGAAAAATGACACCATCACTTATGTGGAAAAATGTCTTGCAACAGAATCCAAGCAAATTCTCAAGTGAGGCACATGCACTCTGAAGAAGATAGTTTTTCTGTGACAGAGATACGGATCAGAGATATGGATAGTGGATCTCTTCTGTTTTATCTAGAGTTAAATTAAAACTACAATATTGTTTAAACCAGCTGTATGTGTTTCATTTTGTTGTCACAATGAGCAGTCATATGCATGAAAAAGCAGAGAGATTTTTAGCCTCTGGACACAGAAATATGTGAAGAAAATCTAAAAGCTTGTAATCTCCAAGAAAAGTCTGACATATAGTTTGTGTCAAGACCACACTGAGAGCAAAAAAATGTATTTTAGTGGGGAACTTTTATTTGTACCCTGAAATTAAGACAGCTGGATGAAAGAAAACTTTGCTCCTGTAAGGATCTAATGTGATAAAGTTATTTCTCCAGCTGCTTCTATGTGAAATAAAGACTATTCACAAAACCTTACATCAAATCATATAATTTTAGCTATTCTACAGACATGGAGGTGTGTTAACACAGCAACTCTCTCTTTTTTAACAAGAAAGAATGTTACTAAAATATATGCACTTACAACTTTTGTAGACTGCAGTGATTGTCTCCTACACATTTCAATGGCATCAGGAGCATGGGTCTCAAAAAAGCACCAAGGATTTAATTACCAATGTCTAGAGGCATTTCAAGAAGCTTATAAATTTTCTTAATCCAAAGAATAATATGAAATGTGTATCAATGAACAAGCACAGGTAATTAAGGGTAAGAAAAAAAATGAACATTTATAGCACATTATTTCTGTAAGTTCCACGGAGACAAGTTTGTTATTTTTTTTTCTTAACAAAAGAGGCTTAAAGAATCTCACAGACTGAAAAATGTAATGTCCAGTCACAGTAGTTACTTATTAAGTTCAAGATACATTTCAATCTGCAAGAGATAATGAGGTTTTTTTTCATCT
Organism: Calcarius lapponicus; assembly: GCA_039654755.1. Classification (NCBI taxonomy): domain Eukaryota; kingdom Metazoa; phylum Chordata; class Aves; order Passeriformes; family Fringillidae; genus Calcarius; species Calcarius lapponicus. The sequence continues at coordinate 45,079,604 of CM077462.1, read as the reverse complement.
TTCAGTACTACTTTCTTAGCATGGGTAAAAAAGGAAAAAACATGCATAATAATTTTAGAAATTAACCAAAGAACCATGAAGATTTTTAAAACTCTGCTTTCCCAGGCAAGTTTGGAGTCTAAACAGTGTGTGTAACAAGACTCTCTTAGACAGAATCTTTCATCTAGAGGAGCAAAGCCTCATTTGTGTGGAACTTGGAAAGCACGATGTAAAATTTTCATATCTCTGTGGCAAAACACAAGTGATTTTTAACTGATATTTCCTTCATTTTAAAGGAAGGCACACCCACAAAAGTATATATTTTTTCTATTTTATATAAAACCTTTATGAAAAAGCATCTGAGTATCTTGTTGTGACTGCTGAAATTAACACAATTTCAGGTCTGTGATTCATACTAGCACAAAGGGGAAAAATGTTTTTAAATCTATTTCTATATCTTCTTTCATAACTGATCTTTAATTTTGCTTGAAACGTAAATCTGGCATTCTTAATTTGCAGCTCAGATGATTATGAAAACCTTTTTCATAAGTGATGAGAAACTCCTTTTCTCTTGCCCAGAAAAATATCTGGCCACCTTCATTACAGCTCATCTCTCTCATCTTGTACCTTTTTAAATGTATGTAGAATGTTCCATTTTGATCTTAGAAGTCCAAAAACTGGGGGTTTTTTTTCTGTCTTTTAACAGTGACTTGATCAGTGATCTTAATCTAATCCCTTGGAACTCAGAGCAGCAAAACACAAAGCCACATTTTTTTATTTGAATATTACTTAATATTTAGCATCCACTTGAGTATTTTGCATTCTGTTGGTCTGTGCCTCCCATCTGTGTAAAGCAAAAGAGAATGTTTATGCCTTCTTTTCTTCTTTCACAGATGTTGCAAGATTTAATCAGTTTGAAGAAAGATGGGATTTTAATTGCATTGCGGGGAATTGAGTGCTTATGATACATGGGAAAAATACAGTCTGACCAGCAGCAAGACTCATAGAGGAAAGATTGGGTTGAGGAATTTAAAGTACATCTTTCAAAGACTGGTGAACATAAAAGAAAAGTCAATGTTGCTTCCAGGCTCCCATTTATTTATTTATTTATTTGGTGAAAAGTTTCCTCATTTCATTTGTTATTTTTTTTGAAACTTATGTAAGAAAAAGGAAGTAGTTAAATATTAGTATTCCCTAAAGATATCCCCCTGCTGGATTTTTTTTTCATCAATAAACTCCAGAGTTAAGGAATGCCATTAGTATTAGTATTCACAAACAAGGGGGATGTAAAGATGAGATATGCATAAAATAGAGTTCCTTTCGTCAAAGAAAGTTCCCAGGGCTACTGGCATTCAGAGAAATAATCTTTCTTTTCTTTCTGATGAATTATAAACAGTAAAAATATTAATAATTAAAGGAACCCTCCCAACTCCAAACCATAAAATCCAACAAACCAGCCATGAACAAAGGAAAGAAGTTCGTAAGAGTCATTTGGGACTGATTTGGAAATGCTTCCTGATATTTTTAAATGCTAAATCTTTTGTGCATATGTATACATAACACTGATGCCTTGGGGAACTCAGCTGTTGGAATAAGTTTTAGTAATCTATTTTTGATACTCAGGGAAGCATTTTTCAGTCTTCCTGCTTCTATCTTGCAGAAACTTGTATGCCAATAAGGGTCACGGGTGTCCTTGCAGATGTGACATTCTAGATGCAACCTTTCAGAAGAACAATAGAATTAAATATCTGGAGCAGATGACAGGAAATATAAAGTTTCTTTTTTACAATGTAATTAAAATCCCATATTTCTTCAAAAGGAAAAACACCATTGTTTATGACCTATATGTTGGTCTTGTTCACCATTCATAAAATAAAAGTTAACTCCTGAGACAGATTATCTGGGTGCTTCTATTGAAAGTATTAATGAAAGATGTGTTTTTGAAAACTAAAGATGTGGGAAAATGGATGACTGTAAGTAAAGACTGAAGGGATGATGCAGTCCACACATAAAAACAATATAAAAGGTCAGAAACTGTAACATATACAGACACATAGTGGTTTTAACAGTTTGTTCTTAAGGGAACTATGAAAGAATTTTAATGTTTCAGATTTTATGTCTGAAAATTACATTTTTTTTTTCAGTAGCAACCCTTGGTGCTGAGGAGGAGAACTTGTGAAACCTACGTGTGCTCTTACTGAGTGATAAAGGGTCTGTTAAGTTGTTAAATTCTGCCCTGCCTCCTAAGCTAAATAGAGACTAGACCCAAAATAAAGAATTATTCTTGATTTATGAATGTTTAGGTCAGCGTACTAGAGGATTTCACAAAGATAAATCTTATTTAATGGTGCTTGGATTATCATGGCACTATGGCTCTGTTTATGTAGTTCATGTAAAATTTTGATGTCTGTTCCTAAAAGTAAATAAAGAGGTTTATTTTAAAATCTTCAGTTTGTTCCAGATACCATTGTCTTTTTCACAATGAAAATAAATTAATTTAATGGGTACAATTCTTTTTTTCTCCAAGGTAGCAGACAGAACAGAGAAAGATCTGCTTTTTCAAATGTGTTTCTTAAATGAAAAATAGTAGCAAAAATAATCCCAAATCTCACTCTTAATCTCTTTTCAGGAAGGATTTGACCTTGTCAGCATTTGTTCAAGAAACACAATGGTGTGGATTCTTATCACTTTTAGCTTACATTTCAGAAATTAAGGCATGCAGGAGACCTATATTTGATAAACTGGTATATCCTCATGGGCATTGTCTCACCTGATCCAGCTCAAGTTGTAGATTTATCACTGTCTTAAGCACAAATGGCCGAACGACTGCGCAGTGGATATGCAACAGATGTTGAGCACTGGCTGCAGGCATCTTTGAGATTGGAGATCTGGAGTGCATGTCTCAGGGATCCACACCTTAAAATGTTTCCAGAACATTTATTTTCTATCTTCCAGATGCCCTGCTCCAGCAATGCCCTGACAGGACTTGTCTCTAGCTCCCAACATCCCTATTCTGCCCACCCATGGGCTCCTAGTCTCCTGGCCCAGTCTAGGCTTCTGCCCATTCCCATGGCAGAGCCTGATACCTGGTGCTGCTCCAGTGCCCCCAGCTGCCCTGCTCGTGGCTGGATGGTTGGATTCCATTTCAATCCCCACGGCTGCAGCAGCCTGGCAGTCATGCTCTCCAGTCTCAAAACCTTAGACAAATTTTGATTTCAAAACTAAGTTTCATTTGTTGCCACATCAACTTTGAGTACTCTCAGCATCCTCTAGATGCAAGTTCTGACTCAAATGTCTGGGTTGGATTCAGCTTCAACTAGGGCTTGGGTTTTTTGCCTCTTTGTTCTCATACCGGTGAGGAAATGAGCGCTTCAAACCTTTTTATCTTTTTGATAAAACCCAGGATTATATATATATATATATATATAAATATATATATATTTATATGTTTATTACATCTCCCTCTCCTATATTTTGCAAAGTAAAGAGGCTTCCCTGCCCCCCACCATATATTTGATATTTTTTTTTCCTTTCTGAAATTTTCAGACTCTTCTAAAATTCTCCCGGGATTGAAACACAAAAAACCACAGAGTGCTGAAGATATCAACAACAGGTTGAAATAGTGGCATAATTATGTTGTCATTTTAATTCCTGATTCCAGTTTCAATCTTTCCTTACAGGTAATTTGTTGTTGTTGTTTTATTTTAATTTTTCACAATGTTGAGCAATGAGGTCTTGTAATGGGTCATAATCCCAGCATCCTGAGGGACTACAATTAGCTTCTGCTCAGTATTTTCCTAAGATTTAGAAATCCCAAATTGCTTGTTTTGAGAACAACTCAAATTTGGGAGCATCAAATACCCTGTGGAGTGAGGTGAAATATGAAAACTGAAGGACATTGGATGCAAACAAATATACTGATGCAGAAAGCTACCCATTTTCTATAACATATAACTTTAATAAAGAACAAATTTAATCTACTCAGAAATTTTTCCAGTAAAATTAAGCTTTACCAGTAAACACCTCTTCATTGCACTTAAATATTTCTCTCTAAAGGTATTGAAATCAAGGAATTTTATTGAGGCCAAATACAGGATTCTGACAAAAATCTGACAGCATTCTCATCTGCTGTTAGTGACCGACAATTCAAGGCTCTAAATAATATTTTAGATATGATGTGTTTTCCCTCTGTGTATGAACTCTAATTATCCATGGTGCCAGGAGAGTTTGCAATGGGAAACTTTTCAGACACTGGTCCCAGTTGCTGAGCTCCGCCTCTAAAGAGGGGTCATTATTTGGCTTTGTGGTCAGAGCTTAGCAGTGTTAAGAGGTTTGTACTCAAGTCTGGGCTCTTGAGCTTTCCAGGTTTTTTGGCATGGAGATGTTGAACTGGATGATTGTGACAATTTCACATGGCTAACAGCAGCAGTGGACCTGACAAGAATGTTAATTCCAGTGTAGCAGCTGCTGGAGATCAATGGCATGTGACCATAGGAAGCCCCACTGGGCAGATTGGCTTTGGCCAAAGATTCTAAGATGTCCCTACTCTTGAGCCAACTCATTCCCCAGCCTTTTGATCCTCCCAAGAATTTAATATTTGCTTAGCAGGTGCAGACCCAAGCTCATTTATTTTACTTGATGGGGACAGACAGAAGAAGAGGAAAATGCCTTTTGTTCTTCTTCAGTGTTTCTGTTCATGCAGAATTAAAAAAAATGGTTTCTGCATGATTTGGTTCAAAACCAAATATAGAAATACCATTATGTAGGTTTTATTACACAAAATAGAGTATCTGAATTTTGGCCAGGTGCTGTTCCAACCATTCCCATCTTCCCTGAAACAGGCATGTAACAGAAACAGGCTCTGAGGACAAAAGTAAAAGATTGTCTGGTGTCCAGAGTGAATCAAGCATTACAGAATGTTAAAAATCAAATCAAACAAACAGCAAACAAACCTGTCGACCCACTGCCCTCCCCCCCCCCAAAAAAAAAAAAACCCAAAACAAAATGCAACAAAACACAACAAAACAAAAAACCCACAAAAAACCTCTAAAAAGCTTTCAAACTAGACTTTGACATGGATTCTTTATGTATTCTTTTATTAAAAATAGAGATAAAAGGTCTTTGATTGAAAAGCTGTATCCAGAACAATAGCAAGAAAGCAATATAGTTATTTCACACAGCCATCTGGTCTTCCCAGGACTTTGGCTGTTAGACCCTGTTAACCCTGATCTAGGTTTATTTCTTTTTTTATTTAACTTTCTGTTGTTGGTGGAAAGTGCTTACACATGCAGTATCAAGCCATTTTGTACAAATCTGTACTAATACTCTTAAAACCACACAGCACACAGAATCCAGGATTAAGGCTTTAAACCAGATGAAATATATATTGGGATTCCAAACAAGTTTTCTTTCTTTTTATAATGCAAATGTGTTAATGCTCTGACCTCAAAACTGAGACCAAAGCCTAGATAACTATCAAGAATCTGGTGAGGAACTGCTCATCCTTTACAGGCCCTCCAAAAACAGGACTCCCCCCACTAAATAGCAACAAAGTGAGATATTAAGGACTTCTATCACAGTAACATTATTTTGCTTGCCTTCTAATCATAATTTGAGGTAAGAGTTTGCAATATGTTCAGCTTACTGTCTGTTAAACGATCTATAATTTCACAAAGCACAGTGTTTTTTAAATCTGTCATTTCTTGAATGAAAAATATTTTAGCAATTGAATGCAAAATACTGAAAAATGCTGAGGCACTTTTGTGGCCTGCAAGAAGTTAATAATAAATAAATCATAAATAATAACAATAAAATAGCTCAACAGTAGCTTATATTTTTGTGATTTTTTGGCATATATATTTTGTCTTTAATAAATGTATAACTTCTAGTATTTCTTCCACTAATGCAACAATCCAGATTTAAAAAAAAAATCACATCTACTCAAACCCAGCACTACAATGCTACATACAGTTCTATGCTTAGCAAAATAAAATCTAGCTTCTTGTACATTGGACATTCCAAATGCTTAGAAAGTGTCCTTTAAATAAAGAGCAATATTGATATTGTTAATATTTTTTCTATGTTTTCTATTGTTTTCAAAATCCCCCCAAAAAGGAAAAAGAGTAGATGCTATATATACCTCTAAGTGAAATAAATATCCCACATTTTTTTATGGACAGGAAAGAATAGAGGCATTACAGAAGTTGTGAAAGGTGCTCTAATTTGATGACTCTGTTTCTTACTTGCAGCAAAAGTAACTGCATTTTATATGCATTTCAGTATGATGCCACCAAACAAATATACAGTCTCACCCTGTTTTAACTTTTGAAGGTTTCTCAAACGTTTGATCATCAAGTCATGTCAAACCTGTAGAATTGGTATCTTTGCTCTATGTTGCAGTCTCTTTTCACTGAGTTTGTTATATTCTACCAGAAGACTAGTAACAAGAAGAGTTCTGTGTGAGTTTATGCTCCAATCTGTCCTGCCAACATCTTTATCTGTAGCTTGCAGGAGATGAAAGAGTGAGTTCTCACAGAGTTTGCAGATATCATCAAATTGTGCCACCCTTGGGGTAGTGCTGCTGTAGAGGGGCACTAGGCACAGGCTGCAGGAATGGACCAACATTATGAAAAGCAACAAGGACAATTGCAAACTCCTGTCCCTAAAAGGAAGAACAGATTGCACATCAGACCCTGACCAGCTGGGGAGTAGCTCTCGTGAAAAGGACATGGGGACCTCAGTGGACCATGTGCTCAGGGTGGGCCAAAATGTTTCTTGGAAAATGGACAGTAGTTCAAGATAAATGATTGATCCCTTCTATGTATTACCTATTGGACCATATGTAGAATACTGAGGCCAGCTCGTTGCTGCAATTTCCCCTTACCCCTGTCAAGGACGAGTTCAGCTTCTTCAGAAAAAAGGTAGAGCCAGGTTTTTCATGGGGGTGCAATGTGGGAGGACAAAAGACAATGGACATAAATTGAGTAGAAGATATAAGTTGAATATGACATACTGGTTCTATGGAAAAAAACTTTTTACTATGAAGACAATAAAGGTCTTCAAGGGGTGGGACAGTTTCCCAAAGAGACTACAGCTTTTAACCTTGGAGTTTTCAAGATGCAGCTGGATAAAGACCTGGTTAATAACCTGGTCTGATTTCATAGCTAAAGCAGGTTTGATGTTGAACTAGAATCTGCTGGAAGTACTAACTAGCCCACAGTGTTCTGTGATTCTGTGATGCTACTATATCCTTAAAAGTTCCTTACTATTCAGACTAATTGTCTACTTTTTCCAGTTTCATGTTTCTGACTGGAATCAATGGTGGCTGCCAACACAGAAGTGGAAGAACATGGCAATTGTAGTAGTAGAGCAGCTCCAAGAAAGACTTCATAATCAGACTTTATGCAAGGATTCTCTTTTTGTTAACACTCCACCTATCGGATTCTCCCTACCACCTGAAACTTTTCCCTGTTCTTTTGCAGTATCAAATGGTCAATGAAGGCCTCAAGTTAAAAGCAGAAAAGTGTAAGAGGGCCCAGTTAATTATACTTTGCCTATGTTTCCACCACAAATCATTTACAGCAAAGAGGTACTTGTCTTACATTCTGTCTGATCTTCTATGTTCACACATCAGAGAGCATCTGTATTTGCAGGGAGCTATCAGCTTTCATATTTGTTAACATTTTAGATTCTCAATACCACCAAAGCAGCCAAAACTTAATCAAGACAATGTCTGAAAACCATGTGCACATGCACTCATCACTTAGGTGGGAAAGAAACAATTTTCTTTAGGCAAAAATGAGATTCAAAGTTTAATGTTGACTAAGTGCAAATCCCAAAACTATAGGTTAATAGTGATAAAACATGATAGCCAGGCTTTGCCCTTTTGCCAGATGCACATCTATAAAGATACAGCCAATTTTTTTTCTTGCAATCTTGCCAGGGGAGGGAAAAAATACATTACCAGAATTTAACATGCTATATGATTTTGTGGATAACCCTTCAAGCTGTCAGTCTTGGTGCCAAAACTACTGTGCGACAGCATTAAGCAACAGGAGCATGGACTCATTTCAAGCCCAGGTGCTGAGCGATTTTAAATGCATGATTCCCTGTTGTGAAACAATCATTCCCTCTGAGGCTGTGCCCTCATCACTCCATGAGCTGTGCTCATGGTGAATGTGCGTTTACTTGTCTTGTAGCTAGTGTTCACATGCAAATTTCCAAGAGAACAGAACTATTTCCTCCTTTCTTTACAGGATGCTGGCCTTGTAAGAAATAGAGCATCATAAAAACAGCTGAACTGGAGGGTTCAGCACTCAGGGCAAGAGTAATAAAAGAAAGTTAGAGACCAGATATCCTCTGATTCATGCACAGCCCATATACTTGTATCAGATAACGGCAGAAAAAACCTTCCACATTCAAAAAGATACTAAGAAACTGACAGCCATAGAAGGCTTAGGAACTTACAGTAATTTATGACCCATGCAAATACGCTTTTCCAACACCCAAATGTTTCAATTATTGTGGGATTTTTAATAGATCTTAGAAGTCAATTTCAGAATGAATTAAGGATGAGTAAGCAATATACCAATTCTATAGCAAAGTTCAGATTAATTTTCATTTCTTAAAGCTACATTCATCCATCATGTAGTTCATCACATCCAGATTCAGTTGCCTAAAAGTTACTTGTCTTAGTTAAAGCTACATCCCTTTATACCACTGAGGCAAAATAGACAGCTCAAGATGAGATAAATCACCTTACAGGGATGTCTATTTCTTTCTTTTTGACTATAAAGTGGGAACTATAACAATGTGTTGAAATTACACAATCTGTGATTTCTGAAGTATGTACTTGGCAATTTGTTGACTTAGACAGTTTTTCCACACAACTGGTTAGCTGTGTCTGTAAACCATAGGGTTAAAGAGTGAAGGAGAGATTGCGGCAGAAGAAAAAATATGGGTCCGCAGGGAACAGGAATGCTTTCAGGTAATATTGTCAGCAAATAAGGATTTTTTTTTCCAACTTTTAGAGATATATATATTAGATGAGATAAAAGCATTCACAGCATCTCATTTAAATGAAGTTGAAAATGTTGCACTTATTTACTTCAGAATTGAAATTTCATTATCTATTTAAAACATCTGTTTTCTATTGTTATGTGAAAATTACCATATAGTGGATTGCGAGAATGCTTTAACAAGCTCTGACAGCAGATCTGTGCCAGAGCTGGATGCTCATCAGTGAGTTGTACTTGCATTGGGCAGCGCAGGGTAGATGCAGTTAGTCCATCCTCAAGTTCAGGGTCATGCTGAGAAGGAGAGTCCAGCAAGAGGCTTTTTTAACATAAATCCTGTTGTATTGGTTCTGGCTGAGATGAGTTCATTTTCCCACAACAGCCCTCGCAGTGCTGTGCTCCGCTTTGGGAGCCAGAAGGGTGTTGATAACACACCAATATTTTGAGCAGGGCTGGTACAGCATCAGTGCTGCTTCACCAACATTCCCTCAGCATTAGGCTGGGGGTGGGCAAGATCCTGGGATGGGATACATCTGGAACAGCTGACCCATATTAACCAAAGGGATATCCCATATCATAAGATGTCTGCTCAGATATAAGAGCTAACAGGAGTGGGTGGAATTCTTTATATACAGTGTTTGCCTTCTGGAGCAACCACGACATGTGCTGCAGTTCAGCTTCTCTGGAAGTGGTCAGACATTGCTTGCTGATGGAACGTAGAGAAAATTTATTTTTTCCTCTTTGCTTGTGAGCACACAAACTTTCACTTTTGCTTTAGTAAACTGCCTTATCTCAATCTACTGTTGTTTTCCATCTAATTTTCTCTCCTCTGTCCAGCAGAGGAGGCAAGTGATAGGAAACTTGGGGAAAAGAAACTGGCACCTGGTGTCCAGCCAAGGTCAATCAAACATGTCTATACAGAAATGTAGTATGTAGAAGCTAGTATGTCATGTATACCATCACAGAGTTCACATAACAAAAACCAGATGTATTTATAAGAAGGAGATATTATTTTTATAGGACCAAGTGGTAGAAAAATGGCAAGCTCTTGGATATGTTAGCACTCTGCATCAGTACTCTATTTTTCCAAATATAAGAATTTATATATAAATATGCAATATAGTTCCATTATTCTTAGCTTTGCTAACATACCTTCAGAGGAAGAAAATAATAGTGTTGCCAAAACTCAAGTCTTCCCATTACTCACAACAAATGCTATCTTATCACTTAAAGTAATAAAACTTCTATAAATAACAACACAGCCCTATCTCAATGAAAGAAAGTTGTGTCATTAATGTCCAACTATACATCAGACATTGGCAAAACACAGATGAGTGAAAACCTCATCCTATTATTTGTTGCTAATTCATGAAAGAAATAATCCCCCCACACCAAATCCTACAAACAAATAATTTTAAAAAACCCACAAAAAAAAATCAAAACCAAATCAAAACAAAAACAACAAAACCCAAAAAACCCCAACTTTGAGTCCATTCTATTACTGTTAGCTAGTTATTTGAGTATTTCCTCTGGATAACTGTTGGGAATAAATGGCAACACTGGCAGGGAGAGGCTGCAGAGGGGGTTTTTGTGAGAAGGGGCTGGTTCCAGCAGATCCATTGCAGGACAAAACTGAGCCCCTCTGTAAAAATTGTGGCACTACTGGAGCAATGTGATAAGGGAAGAAGAAAGTGCGAGTAAACACCCTGTAGACAGCAAGGTGAGAGAAGGAGGGGGAGGAGGTACTTCAGGCACAGGAACAGACATTTTCCCCCATGGAGGCTCATGGAGGACCATGGTGGTGCAGATATGGAGCTGTAGCCCATGATGGGCCCCACATTACAGCAGCTAGACACTACCTAAATGGAGAGCCCAGTCTGGAGCCGAGGAAAGGTGTGAGGAGGGAGGAGCAGCGTACAGGTACTCTTACAGACTGATCCCAACCACCATTCCCCTTCCCACTGTGCTGTTCATGGAGCTTCAGGTGGAGGAGGCTTAGAGGAGAGAGAACTTGGGAGGTTAAGCTTTGAAACGGGAGAGGAGGGAGCATTGTTTAAGTGTTTGCATTTGTTTTCTCACCACACAAATCTACTTTTAATTGGCAATTAATTAAATAAATTTTCTCCAAGAAGAGTCTGTTCTCCCCATAACTGGTGAATGATTTCCCTTTTCTGTCTTGACACATAAGTTCTGTCTTTTCTATTATATCCCCCTGTCCTGTGAGGAAGGGGAGCAAGTGAGTGGATGAGTTGTGCTTCTGGCCAAAGGTAACCCATCACAATAATTTACAGCAGATGAAGGTAACACTTAAAAAGCTTCACCCAAATTCCCAGATACTGACATTTATTACTTGTCTTAGAGACAAGCAACAGACAAGACTTGCTAAGAGAGTTTAGAACACAGCTTGTCCTGAAATTACCTGTACAGGAAATTTTTTTTATTTGCCATTATACAAAATGAATTATTCATCTGTCTATAACTAGCTTGTCTGTAACAAACAGAGCTGGTGCAAATAGGTTAGGTGAGATACATTAGAACTCTCAAAGGATATTTTGCATAGAATTTAGTTGTGCATAGAATTTACTTTCTTTATCCAACTACTTTTTTCCATTTATAGTAATAAACATCCATAGTTCCTGATCCTAGGAGAACCAAGACTTGTTTTTCACATTATGTATTAGAAATTCTGAAATCTCATATGAAAAAATCCTCTATGTGGTCCTCAGTAATTTTAGGAAAGGGCCATATTAGACACTTTAACTAACACCTAGCATTGTAATAGCTCAAATCCATTTCCTGGTTCTCAGTAAATCCTCAGTCAGCCTCTTTCTAAGGCTGTCTCTATTGCTCTTCAAAAATTTCATCAAAAGACTTTTCTCTCTCTTTTGACTAGGAAAAGGTATTGAAGGTGTTTAAGTCTCTAAATGCTTTAAAAAAACCCTTAGTCACAGGTGTATTCTGAGAAATAGAGATATCAGCACGCAGAATAAAAGGGAATTTGTACTATACTGAGACTTCTATACGGAAGTCCCGACGGGAATCACAAGTTCCATTAAGCATGTTCTCAGAATGCATTACTTTTAAGAGGCACTGTAAAGCTACAGTCACTGACACTGTTCTGTTTGTTATTTAGTACAACTACAGACTTCTCTAAGCCACTGTTTATAATTTTAACAGTCTCTAAAGTTACGCTTGCTCTACAAATATTTTTTTCAAGTTTTGCTCATATTTTAAAATTTCACCTAAGAGAAGAAAAGAGTTATATGCATTAACCATTGGCATATCAATATCAGCAAGCTACACTAGAGAACTGTGAAAGAGGAGCCATGTGTGAGTTGTGCTCATAACATATGATTACAGAGGACAATTTTATCTTCAATGCAGTACCTCAGTTTCCCAGAACTCTCATTTTACAGTAAGAAGTCTTAGTTTTGAAGAGGAAACTACTGCTAAAAGAATTATTTGGTTTTGGTGTCAAAGGGTGGACTGGTCCTATTGATGTCCCAATTAGATTAGATCAGTTATAGCACCCATGTGATAGATCTATTACTAAAAGAGACCTGTGAAAAAATAAATCCCTTGGGGTTTTTTTTTGCTTCTTTTGAGTGATTTTCAGTCATTGTGTACAGCACAGTGTACTACACTTCCATGGCCCTAAAGGAAGCACAATATTCGCTATAAAATATACAGAGAAACTGCACCTACCCATCTTCACTGCATACCCATAAAAAGTAATGATCAAACACAAATATTCATGTGATGTCAGAAGACATAGAAGGGAATTTTGAAAGGGATTGTGATGACAATGACTGTAGTTTGAAGCATTCCAAATACAAATGTAACTATTAATCACAATAGAAAGGAAAACATAAAATGCAGGTTGTTATTGAGAGACTGCCAAAAGACTAGATAAAGAATTTCAGGCTGAATGAAAAAAAGATTTAATATTCAAAACAGAAAAAGGGATGAAGAATCACCCTTTCAATCCAGATTGGGAAACATTGTGCTCTTAGTGGTTAAAAATACTACTCTGTGTTTCATGATTAGAGCTGGAGGAGCTCATCAACTCTAAGATGAAAGCACAAGTTTTTCAGCTTTGGTACATGAAGGTGGAGATGTAAAATTATTGTGCACCATTTTCCCTATCTCTAAATATGGGCTACATGCATTTTTCACCTTACAAGAGGTTTTGCAGCAGTTAAATCATTATTTGTTTTAATAATATGTATAATATCCAGCTATTTCTACTTTTATTCTCAAGTTACTGAGTAAACATTGTTTTATACTTAAGCCACCATTTTATTGAAATTGCCATTGTACTGTTTCAATTATCCATGGGTTTAATAGTAACATTTTAATTGTCATGAAGACATTCTTTGATAATAGGTACCACTTTTGTGTTATTTATTTGATTGACTAAATATTTACAGAGGCAATAAAAATTAAGAAAAAATAAGAATTAATAACTACAACAAAGCTTTTAAATTAGTGTAAATGAGAGCTATATGCTGATGCTAAATTTAGTATTTGGGCTAGAATTGGATCCAGCATTATGGATTTTTAGGAAATATCAAGGGCTATGTGTGTCTTTAGTACAAATAAACATGGTTTCTGTGGTTTTGACCCTCTTACTACATTAAAAACTTCTATATAAATCTTTGTGTCATAACATTTAAATCTTGTTACCTTGATAGACCCAAAAGCCGCAGACAATTGTAAAGTTATCAATCAATACTTCCAGCATAGCTGTGCATCTTAAGTCTCATAAATTTCATCAGACTTAGTTACATGTAAATGCCACAGATTTCACTTATATCAATCTATTTGTACGCTACAAATGGATAATATATTATCTTTACAGTGTCTGTTGATAATTTCCCAGAAATAAACTTTCATGAGTTTGGTGTGACTGCACCTAATAGTATTGACTCTTGGTGGCCTCTTTGTAAGAACTTGGATTTGAAAGATTCACACTTAGATTAGTCCCACCTTTGTTTTTAGAAATAGTTATTAAAAATACCAACACTAATGAGTTCAGTTGTGTTGTCATGTAAAAAACGAAGTGCGAGTAAGAGGAAACAAGGAGGGAGCATCTGCGTTTTTCTAAAACTATAATATACCTATCACTGCATAATTTATTTTTAAACATGTAAAAAAAAAAAAAAGTTTTATCACTATGGAAGCAGTAGAAAAACTGTTTCTGCATGACGGTACTTATGTATGCCCAAGCATGCAAGTAACTGAATGGAACATGTCTGTAGTTCTTTAGAATCTATTGCTCTAAAATGATATTTAGATTTGTGCAAGAGAGTAATTTCATGTAAATGTAAACAAACAGACCTATCAGGCAGTTCTTTCTCAGAAACTAAGATTCTGAAATTTTTAGACAATAAAAGACCCTGACGTGATGGGAACTTCCTCTGAATATTAGTCATCTGTCTTCCTCTGGAAGCAGGAAAAGAAATTAAAATTAGGTTCCTAAGTTAATAAAAGGAGCACGTATTGTAGCCCATTGATACATTTCTTCCTTAGAGCTTGGTGAGATGATTGAACTGGTTTATCTCTCTCTTTGTCAGTTATTGTTTCAGAGTCCACTTTGAGCATAAGGAAATATCTAACTTGACACCAGATGAGATTCTGTTCCTTTATATTATATATATTTCCCTGTGTGATAAGTCCTGACAAAGAAATGGGAACTCTGTTTCATAACCAATGATTCTGCTAATAACCTCTTACACACATGTTGCAGGACATTTCAATCTATTTTTTCACATTTAGCAACATGAACTGAAATGTTCATTTTATTTTTTTTTTTAAGTTTAAGGTCTCCTAACAGAAGTTTAATTCCATGCTGAAACAAAATTAAGGCTTTTAAGCAGTCTACCAAAGGGACCTGCTTTCTGAGGTAGAGAGCAATATATCCAGGACACACTTGCCACCAGCTCTGTGTTTAGATGCTGGGAAGAGAAACAGAGAAGTTAAACCGGATAAGCATAAGTGTCTTCTGTGTGTCTTTCACAACCCGTTCAAACAGTCAAATATAAGGTTTATAAAATTCATATTTTCCAGATTCTTTTTGGCATGCTGCCCTAGTTCAGAACTTTAAAATTAGATTAATAAAAATTGTGTATTTTACTTGATTTTGAAAGAAAGACCAGAAAGTACCCCTCCAAATAATTATCAACTAGAAATAATGAGTGCTCATGGCTCAACTTCTCCCGTTTAATTTTTTTTAGTTAGACTAATGGATATTGCTGGACAAAAGAACAGAAAGTGCTGTCAAGTAAATAACAACTGTCTCTCCCAGTGAGCAACTTTGAGCAAATCGTAGAAGATTGGACATTACATATGTTATCAGCCTTAAGCTTTTTCAGGGTCTATGTTTAGGTTTTCAATCAAGATAGATTCCAGAACTTCAATGCATCTGTGATATACGAATCAGCACACGATCTGAGTGAAAGTAAACTACATATGATTTACTGACAAAACACTTGCTAAGGTAAGAAACCTCTTGTTTGAAGGTATGTTGGCACACATGTATCATTGAGTAGTGTGTGTTCAGCTTTAGATCATTTGCTACAGAGGTCTTGCTGCTACTCCTGACAGACTTGAATTTTCAGATAGGAGATAAGGTTCATAATGGTTCTCATTTTAAGAGTCTGAGATGCAGCAGCTGCTCCTCCTCAGCCTACATGAGTAGGCTGAAAAATTCAATATGAATAGCTAGCTGCCTGTTTCCTCAGCACAAAGAATAAACACATGCAAATAGTGTTGTGTAAACTTCTGAATTGTCTCCACATCACCTACTATGTGCAGTTCAGTTTTCTTCTGACTCAAGCAAGTTAGAAGTATAACAGATCTATGCAAAATGATTTAAAAGAGACTGAAATAATTTTCAGGCAGAAAAAGACAAAAAGGAAGAAGTTCTCCAGATCATTTATGCTACTGTTAGTATGTTAATCTGTCAACATATCCAAAAATACTTTTAACTAATTTGGAAGCTGTAGCAGATAAACATATCAGCATAGATCTTGGGCTCAACAAAAGAAAAGAATCCTACTTCTCAGTTATAGGAGTTTCCCAATGATGCCTTTGCATTTCACTTTCCAGAGGTTGGCTGATAAACTCTGAACAACCTCTGTTTCACCTCAGTGTGCTGTATTCAGGATTTGTGTCATTAGTCTTTTGCTCAGTCTTTTTGTTTGATGCTTTGGTTTAGTTTACTACAGAGTTCTTTGTTTATGGGGGTAGGTTACTATGGGTAAATAGAGGGAATGTTTCACTTAGTATTTATTATTGATATTCAGAATGGCAATTTCATCAGTGATTAATGTTTATACACCTCTTAAACAAAAATACTGCTTGTGCTATCGTTTGAGATTTCCAATAAAAATTTCTCTTATATATGCAGATATTTATATGTAAATTATAGTAAATAATTTTATTTATTAAATGTTTTATTTTTAAGTGTTTTATTTTACTGTTATTAAATGTTATAATCACATTATTGCAAGCAATATAATAAGTAGGAGCTGTAATTATAAGTCATGATTTATAGCATATAACTATCCTGTTTCATATTGCATATTTAAAAATTATTACTTCCATCTATATTCATTTGACAGTAAAAGGTGCTCTTCCAAACTGTATTTCTATTACAAATAGAATATTTAGTTTGACTTTCTAAAACTTTATTCTAGACTCTGAATTATGCCGTGAAATATGCTGACTGCTGGATCTAAGATAATCACAATAATTGTCATTTTGTGTGAAGATAATCTTTCACAGAAGCTGGAATATTGACTTAAGTACACAACTACCACTACTCTCTGCTGGTCTAGTTATTGAGCCACAGGTCTTGTTTAGAATGCTGTCATTATGGGTAAACATTTAAGAGAAGAATATTTTCAAAAGGCTTGTCTACATTATGCTTTTTTCCTATGGGTATTGTTGCACCAACATAGAGTATATTTACTTGCTTTATAACACCCATACAGTTTTGACTTGGTTTCTAACTGGACTGAACACTGAAACATTAGAAATTCATGTTTCCCTAAAGAATAGAAGAAAGAAGAAGACTTTACTAAGTGACTGAAGTTTTATTCAGGGACCTTCACATCCTTTTTAAATTGTGTGTCCTAGAGTTGCACACGGTATTTCTGCTGAGGTTGCACCAATGCTGAGCACAGCAAGAAAATCAACTCTTTGACAGTCTGGTGATGCCATGTCTGGTTTTCTCTCTTAGCAGACAGGGCTGATTCATATTGAGTGTCCTGTTGACCAGCACCTCCAGACCCTTTTCTGTAGGCTGCTTTCATGCCACTCCTCTCCCTTGAACTTGTGTCTAGCACTACTCCATCCTGGGTGCAGAATCTGGCACTTCATCTTGTTAAATCTAATCCCATTATTTTTAGGCCACTGCTCCAATTTATCTAGAACCCTCTGCAAGATGTTGCTCTCTGGGATGATCAAGAGCAGCTCCCATTTGGTATCATCAGCAAAATCTGCCAATGACACACTCAACTTCTGCATCCAGACTGTTTGTCAATATACGGAGCAGGACAGGCCCTAGAATTCAGACCTGAGGAGCACCACTGATGATCAGTCTCCAGACTGATCAGTTGGACCCCAGTCTCCAGTTGGAGCCCCAGTCTCTACAACCCTTTGAACTCTGCCCTTCAGCCAGTTCTTCACCCAGCACATCATGAACCTGCTCATCCCACAGCTGGACAACTTGTGTGGAAGAAGGCTGTGAGGGAAAGTTTTAAAAGCCTTACTAAAATCCAGTAAAACTACATCCACTGCCTTCCCTTCATCCACTTGATTGGGGACCTTAACACAGAGGAAAAGAAGTTCATGTGTCCTGTGGGAGAGACCCCCAAGCTGAAGCAGGGGAAGAGCATGACAAGGAAGGAGCAGCAGAAGCAAAGACATGGACTGACCACAAATCCCATTCCTCATTCTGCATTGTCCAGAGTGAGAAGGTAGAAGAGTCATGACTGAAGATGAGCCTGGGAAAGAAGAGAGATATGGGGGGAAAATTTTTTTAGACTCATTATTGTTTCTTATTATCCTCTTTTGATTATTTGGAAGCAAATTGAATTCATTTCCCCAAGCTGCTCCTGTTTTTTGCCATTACAGTAAATACTGAGTGGTCTTTGTGCTCTTATCTAAACCCATGAGCTCTTCAACATATTTTCCTCTTCTGTCATGTTGATGGAGGAGGAGTGATAGAATGATTTGATGCCATCTGGATACTAGCCAAGGTCAAACCACAACATAAAAAAAAAGAGTTTTCTGGTTATCTAGAATGTACTATAATACATCTCTAAACTTTTTCCACAGGCCTCAAGAAAAGTTAATTTATTAATCATAGCTGCATGCTTTCTTGAACTTCCTGTTGAGTACCTTGGTATTCATGTAAGAAAGTGGAAGGTATTCAGTACTACATCCTATTTAGTATAAAATGTCCTTTCTGTTTTCCTAATCTGACCCCCTTTTATCTAGATAGCTGAAATTCTGAAAATACTGTGTCTGTATGTTCTCCATAAGGAGAGAACTGAAATATATTTCCTGTGGCAGGTATTTGCTAGGAAGCTGGGCTAAATTCTTCAGTGAGTCAGTCATCACACTCATTTATGTCCGTAATTTATGGATGATACTTCAGATTGTTTTTTGGAGGTACTACTCTCTATTCATTTCATAGAGAGAATATTTAGACAAGGGTTTCAAATTGCAGGCGTAGCTTTCACACAGGAAGATAAGGCAATGGTAACTTTTCTTACAGAATATAAGAAAGATATTGAGAACAAGATAAAGAAGCATGAGATCATTGAGTGACAGTAAAGTTTTTCCTTTGTGTTTTTGCACTTTGACATTAGGAAAAATGAAAGACAACATAAAACCCCTCAACTTTCTTGAAGGTTCTTGGAGCCTGTGAAAGTTAAGTTAATTCAATCTTTAAGGGAAAATTTGAATATCACATCTGTCCCTTGTGTATGCTAATGATTTCGACACTTATAAATAAAATGAACAGTGCAGTGCAGAATAATTGCTTATTTCCAAAAACTTCATAAAGATTTTTATTATGTATAGTTACCCTGCGTGCTTGGATGAGTGCTTTAAAGTCTCCCTCAGCAGGCATTGATACAGTAGACCATAGCAGCACTAAAAAAAAACCATTATAGCCTATTATGTCAATGAACTGTGCATGAAGAACTTCCTTGGTAGTATTTATTGGTGCAATACACCATGACAACCGTAGAATGTGTGATAATGCATTTGATGGAGGAATCATAACAGTTATATTAAGATCTCATGGAAATTAAATAGCACTGTCCCATGCACTTCAACCAAAATCATAATAGCTCTAAAGTGTCTCCTGTGATCACCATGGAGGAAATTGAGAATAATTGTTACTGTGGCAGACCTGATCTTTGAGTGTGAGGTTTTCCATTATACAATTTTTTTTTCAGTAAATGCTAAAAAAATACATTTAAATGTACAACAAGTTTTTATTTAAAACTCCATAAACCATAAGACAGATTGTTTTTTTTTTTCTCCATATTTAACTAATTACATTGGACCTTGAAGTATTATAGGGGTCTAAAAAGGCTGTGTGATCTTATTGACCATGTGTGCCATAATCCTCCCTAAATAGAAAAGCTGTGTAAAAATAATCCAACAAAAGCCAGGAACTACAGAACTAAGGCTTCTTACTCCTACTCTAATACATCCTACATTTCTGGAGGATGCATTTGATTTTCTTTGGTTCTGGGCAGACCAGCTGGTAAAATACCAAGTTGACTCTGGACGAGCCATTGTTAAGCCTTTGCTTTTTACTCTCTTCAAGAGAAGGTGGAGGATTGTGCAGTTTTCATGAAGGAGTTATTAATTAGCAAAGTGTAAACTTAGCATAACTTTCCAATAAAGACTTTCAAATTCAGTGTTCTTTGTCTCCACAAATGCCTTATGTGGAGTTCCTAAAAAAAAATAGATTTCCCAAATCACTAGTCACTTCTGAAGCTTTCTCACATCTGTACTGCCGTAGGGAAAAGTGAACAAAGGTTACATGGTTCTTCCTCATAGCCAGAGCAAGAGCCATTAGAGATGTTATTCTTTATAACAGCTCTTAGGGAAGACTGCTGTAAAGGACAAATTCTGCAGTGAGATTGAAATGTCAGGCTGTTACATGAAGTTACACAGAAACAGCACATAAAAATATTCTGGCCATATTGGAAGAAACACCTGTGATTTTTTCAAAGTGAACCTTTCCTTTCAGAGAATGGAAAAAAAAACCCCAAACAATAAACACTAATTGATATTTTTATTCTACTCATATAATCCTTTATGTGAAATACTGAGGTAAAATTATTCACCCTTTCTTTGCTTTTGTTTTTATAAAGTTTTTTTTATATTGTGCAGGTTGGTACTGTTCAGAGTTTTTTTGCATAGATAGCTTGCCCTTTTTTGTTTGTTTGTTTGTTTTTTTTCCTTCTCAATAGAAAGGATATTTCACAGTGAGATCTAGCTTTACTTCTGCTCTAAATTCATCTACATATCTGCAAAGTGGGTGAAAAATAATTTCATCGCTTGGTTGGTTAAAATTTGTGAGCAGTCTGTGCATGACTAACCAAAGTCTGAGACAGTGGATAATCAGAGTGAAAATACATTTTAAAAAATAACAATTCACTAACTTTTTAAAATTATTAATTATACATTAGATAATGGGGAAAAGCTACGAAGCAGCTAAGTGTGTACAACATATTTTGCAAAATTTACTTCTGCATTCATGTTACTCAAATCAATCTGGGAATAAATCTATTCCCCAAATTGAAACAATTTTTTGGTACAGCAAAAGGTTTCTGTATGGAAACCACTGCTGAAAGCCTCTGTTTGTTAACTGCAAGACGGTGCCTTGGGAATACAGTGATATGTTTTTTCAGTTGGAAGCTGAGAGCTCCCTATAGCCAGGCTTGTAGAAGTTCAGCCTCTCTTAACAGTGGCATGTAGAAAGGATGCAGTGCAGGAACAGAAGTGTTTTTGTAATATGGTCTTTTAAAAACACATGCTCTTTCAGAAGTTGTCAAAAAATAATTGAAGCTACCTCTGTAATTTGATAAAAGAAATCATTTGTTATGCTATTAACATCTGTTTTGATAACAAAAAATCTGAACTGAAATGAATCAAATCTTTTAAATTAGTTCATTCTGAGAAAAATCAAGCTATATATAATTTATGGTTTTATTCAAAATATCATCCAGCATTTGAAGGGGTTAAATAAAACCCAAAAACTAAAATAAAAACAAAGTTGCTCTTTTAGGATGGCCTCTCCTCTATATTCTTAAATATAGGCCCTAAATGGACTTTTTAAATAATGACAATAATTCTATGTTACACCTTTTGTAGAACATAAAATAGGATCAAAATGTTATCCTAAAAGTTGAAAAAGAAAGTAGCAGTCACAGTTTAATCATCCTTGTTACAGAGCTTCTATTCTACTTGCTATTTCCACATCCTGCGCTTATTGCCTAGAACACCACTGTTTCCTACACCATCATAAAATAAAAATAAATATAAAATATATGTAACTGGCAAATGGACTTGGTTTTGAAATACTTACAGATTTCATGTTGCTCACCAAAGATGTAGGGGAGAAAACAGTTCTGTGCTTTTTGTGACTCCCTAAAGGATCTTTGTAGAAAATTTAATGCAAATGTTATTCTATTTTTATGTCGCATACTGTGCTCATAATAACTGAACAAATTATTGATTTTCAGTAGGGAGATTATTTAAAACACTTATTCTGTGCTTTCTGGATTAGTACTAACCATAAGCATGAAGAGCACTCTTATTTAAAATGTACAACTTATTATGTCACTGGAGAAACTGCTGGGTTTGCAGTAACATGCTACTGACATTTGATATCACTGCCCTGGCCCTTATACTTAAAACAAGTGAAATATTTATAAGATTTTTACATATGATTTTACAATAGTGTAGTTTAAAATTATTATATATATTTCAGGTCATCAAGTGTTTCACCTGTAGGACTCACAGCTGCAGAGTTAAAATCATATTACCATCAGAAATGCCAATAACTCATTCTAGGTGGGACAAGGAGGATTCAAAAAACCCCCTAGTTATCAGATTGCATGGAAGAGCAGAAAGAGGGGCATATTTCTCAAGATATAATCTCTGAAGTGCTGAAACACAGAGGATGGTGAAGCTTGCAAGTGCCATTCCCTCCTGCATTCATTTGCCGTTCATACCCAGTTTTCCAGCCACATTCACAAACTGATGCCTTCTCTTGCTTTAGGCTCACACTGTCAGCTACACCTCACCTGCACCTCAACCTCTAAATGCTCCTGATAAAGAAAATTCTCATGGCCTGGTCACCCACTGCAAACCTATTAACTGTGTTTGCTGCTGACTCACAGCATACTTTAATTAAATAAATTCTATGGAAGGTGAGCAATTTTCACAACTATTGCAAAGTTTGGGACACTTGTCAGAATAATGGTTTTGCTGGTCTATAGTAGTCACACCTCAAAAAATATGAGACAGAATAATTTTGGACCGAAATATCTGAAGCATTCTTAGAATTTTACAGTAGAAGTGTGCAATGGTGCATTAGTGCCACAATCAGAAGCACATGAAAGACCCACCTGTTGTATGAGTGAGGCTTGATCACTTCTACTTGTTGTCTTTCCTGCAATTCAATATAAGGACACATCAAGGTACATCTAAATGTTACAGGCAATTGTCTATTGCAAGGCAGTCTGTCTCTAATTCTACCTAATAAAAAAGAAATGCTAGCAAGGGCAATCCTCTGTTAATTCATTCCGCAACAGGTGGGATGTGTTTTATTTTTAGTGACAAACTCTCTCCACCAAACAAGAATTTATGTGTATAAAAGTGTTTTGAAACCATATCATGTATCTCAAATTAGATTGCAGATGTTGAAATATAACATAATACAATTCCCCACTCTCCAGATTTTCTTCCTCATGTT
Organism: Calcarius lapponicus; assembly: GCA_039654755.1. Lineage (NCBI taxonomy): Eukaryota > Metazoa > Chordata > Aves > Passeriformes > Fringillidae > Calcarius > Calcarius lapponicus. The sequence continues at coordinate 45,056,597 of CM077462.1, read as the reverse complement.
TCTATGAAAGGACAGACTCGAATTAACACCAGTGAAGGTCATGAGTCACCTATTTCATGTAGTAGTATCTGTCAGGAGAGAAATTTTTTCGGATAATTCAGTCTATGTGCATGAAATGTAATCTGTGTAATTTCTGACCGCTGAAGTTGAAATTATGTTGAGAGGCAATTTTTTAATGCAGACATTGATATTGCTTCCTGTTAATTCTGTTAAGTGATGTGGTAAGAGAGACTCTCCAAAAATTGCTTTGAACCTTAATGGGATCAACACAAAAATGTTAGTAGAATATTTCAACGTTTTACCTTATGATCCTATTATTCATTTGCACATAACTACAAAAGTGGAAGACACATCCAAGCTTATCTATTGGAATATGCCATTGTTTGATATATTTGGTCCCTTTATTTCTCTTCTAAAAACAAACTGCCCATCCTCAGACCTCCAGTTGACTAAAAAGCTGCAGCTACATTATTTTCTGCATTAAATGACACCAAGTTTGAATACACTTATAAAAATTTGTATTTGAAGGATATCAAAAGCCCCTAATGGCTTTTGTTAGTTGTCACTCTTGGTTTAAATTACTCTTTCAATATGATATCATCTTTATTAAAAGGAAGTTATGGATTAATAAAATATGCATATAAAAAAGGAAGGATACAAGTCTTTGGTAGAGAAGGAGTAGCAGCTTTATTCTGTTTTATTGCTACTGACAACCTCTCATTTGTTCCTGAGACAAGGAATTTCTCTAATTATTATTAATTAAATGGAAGGAATAAGAGTGGTTGCCATCTACATTTTTAAGTAGACTTTTTGTCAGCCTGCAAATGAAAACCAATACCAAAATCAAACGTAACACTTGTACCCCACTACATCAGTCATTAGTTCACAATCTGTGGTGAAGAAAGCATAATGAAATTTTTCTGAATGTGTTAAAATTTCTCCTAATGATTGAATTATCATTTGTATTTCAAGTTTTAAGAAATAATTTTTGCTCTTTGTTGAGTGCTCAATGTCATCTTTCCTTTTGTTAGAAAGTAAATTGAATAACTCAAAGAATCCTTGTGCAGAAATGTTTGCTCCTTTGTTCAGGCCCAGAATGTTGGGAATACAGATAGCCTCCTTTCTTTGCAACAGCAAGTGTAATAGCTTTGACAAGAACATGAGAAGGATAGTTGTGAGCAAAGACAAAATGCAAATAATATGGCTTAGGGCCCGGTTAGGGAACAACTAGCACAAGTGTGAGCTATTACTGCTGCGTCAAGCTTTGCTGAAGGAATTTCAAGCTTCAAAATATTTATTTGGAATTGATTTGATAAAAAAAGTCTGGAAAAAAAATAAAATTGGGCTACTTGCCAGTACTTTGCTGATTATATGATACACAAAACAGCTCTTTCCTGAATTCAGAAGAGATAAGCTTGAGCTGCTTTTTAGTAGAATTTCCAAAATGAGTTCTTTCCCTAATTGGGCAAGGCATCAATATCTTATCATGTACAAATAGCAAAATCTTTATGAAATAATTTTGACTTTTCTTTGTTCTCCTTTGAAATCACACAAAAACAGCTAAGCACAAAAATTTATGGGAATTTTGGCACATAAACTGCCAGATCCACAAACTGCAGGACTTCAAGGGATTTAGTTCAGACTATTAGCAATTTGTGTACTTCTTATCACCTATTGTCTAAAACCAAAAAATCTGTTTATTTTTCCTCTTGTATCATCTTGAGGTAGAGATGCTGCATGATGGTTGGCCTGGAGCATATTACAATGGATAAGTACAATGGTCAAGAGTTTTTTACCTAAGCCTTGGTCATAGTTCAGCTGCCAGTCCCTCTAGCCAGTCCCAGGGCTTTACAGACCTGCAAAATTTGCTTAGGCAGCAATTTCAATAAGAAGGAAAGGAAAAAGAAAAACCCAGGAAGTAAACAGCATTTTGTTTAAAATAGGAGCACAGATCACATTCTAGCAGCACGAAAATGTACATTGCTGATAACAATGTGATAACAATGCCGGTAGGGAAACAAATAATCATTTTGGAAGTCGTGATTTAATTTTCCTTCCCTAAACAGCTCCAAAAGAATAAGAATATCTTAGGTACTCTATTCCTTTTTATCTCTTGCGACAGAAAGCTTCATGGGTTTCTAAGCCGTTCCTACTGTCCCCCAGACTTTGTCAGTGTTGGTGAGACAGCAGAGGTGGAAGGTACACAGAAGAGTGTTGACAGCTCTGCTTGGCTGCGTTATTTTTCCCCACGTGTAATACCTGTGATGTCGCATTGATATAACTTTCTTTTCGCGGCACTCCTCCATTTCCTGAGTTGTACTGACTGCCCTTCAAAATCACAGCCTGGAGGTTAATCAGCAGTGTCTACTGGGCCTATTTTAAACAAAACTACCAGAAAGATGCCTCATGAAAGCATTCTGTGTGGGAACACCCTGCCAAAAATGGGCCATTCTGCTCAAGAAACAAGCTTTGTCAAGTCTGACTACATTTCAAGAATGTAGAATTATGATATTGCCCTCCTTTGTGGCAAATCCTGCTTATCTCAGTCATCGCTTGGTGAGGTGTTTCACATTCTGTGATCCAACAGCTCAGAACTAACACTGTTTTATTTTAAACTGTAATCTAAATTATAACTGCTTCAGGGATCACTTCAGACTATGATTACAGGTTGCACTACCAAAAATCAGTGATACAGGTGTTAAATTATCATGATAATGGTCTCCTGGTGCAGAGAAACAACCCAGAATATATTTCAGCTCCATTTTCATAACACTTCTGAAGATTCTTTTGCATGGAAGTGAGTGAATTCTTCCTGTTTTCAGAAGCATAAACAGCTGGTGACCTCCTCTCTCTCCGCATTATCTTACAGCATTTTAACTTTAGTGGAGATTGCAAATAATTATCATAATAATTGTATTTATAACAGCACTGCAGAGCTGATTTGGAACTCATCAGGTAATATGAATTACTTTTTAAAATAAAAGGTTAGGTTTAGCTACTAGGAAAAAAAAAGCTGTGAAAGCCATCTAACCAATGTTTAGATAGATGCATTGTTTATCTACTGAACTAGTCACATCTAAGTCTTTTATATATATCAAGAGGAAAAAAGAAATTTAATGAGCATTGTGCTCCTGACTTATTTTTTATAACTACTTTACTATGACAAAAATTTGCATTCCTATTTCCTTCTAGTAACTACAAGTGGAGTTGAAGGTGCCTGCTCTGGATGCAGACATACTCATAAGATGAATCTCCTCTACACGGTCAACATAGCAGTACCTCTTAATGGTAGGCTTGACTGCAGGGTCAATCCAGTCCAGCTGTGGAGAAAGAAGCACTGTTGTGGAACAGCTAAAACCCCACAAAATCTCAAATATTTACTCTGCACTGTATGGTTTTAGAGGGAAGGGAAGGAGAGAGATAAAGGCCCTTAGTCTGATAAATCCATGTTCAGTTCTAGCTGGCTCCACAATATTTCAACTGAACTGCTTTCAACACCTGAACAAGCACCATTGCCTGCGCAGAGCACAGCCACCACCATTTTACGTGTCCTAACACATCTCTGCTCTATCCATATGGGTAAGTTAAATGTCTCTGCGTCTGTTTTCCACCACTGAGGTGACTGGTGTGAGACAGCCCTAGTTTTTGTGCTATTATCCATGCAACAACAGTGTTGCTTTAAACATGCAAACAACCTGCTATCCTTGCTGGCTCAAATTCCCCAGCCTGGTGAAACAAAAGGGAATACTGTCAAATGGCCAAAATTATTCCTGAGAGTTTCCATCAATTTGGCAACAGAGAGAGACAGGGTCTTGGGGTCACTTGCAGGTTTTACTCTCCATGCCCGGACTCCCTCAGGGATTCCACCTACCCTGACCACTTCCTTTTTAACCCCAGTTAAAATGGTAAAAACTTTTTACAGTTGCTGCTAGACCTGCTGCTGAGCAAGAGCCTGAAAAGACATTTTTTGCACCAAAATCTCTCATGAGAATAAATCCCTACATTGAATTCAGACTAATGAATGTACATAGATGCAGCTACTATTTGGTGAAGCAACAATGGAATGCAATCCTATTTCTTATTTTCTTTCAATAATTCTTTCAAGAATTTTTAAATATATTAAAAGCACCAAGAGGTTTAAAGATAAATCTGTTACTTGATGAGGTCAGTTGCCTCACAAGTAAGTCTCTAACACTGATGATGGACACTGGGCTGCCTGGAACCTTGTTTTGGAAGGCTACGACTAGGACAATAAACTCCCAGATGAATCTGAACTTGTTTGGGACTTGCTGTTCCATCTGGATGCACATGGGGCCTCATGGGAGCCATCCTAAGGAACTGAAAGAGACTGGTGATATTACTGCAGGGCCTCTCTCTGTTATTTCTCAATGGTCTTTAGAGTCTGCATTTCCCCCTGGAAAATGTTGTGACAATCTTCAAGAAAGGTAAGAAGGAAGCCCTGGTAATTACAGGCCTGTCAGTTTCCCTTCAGTGGTAAAATTATGCAGTTACCGACATTTACTGAAAAACGCTTGAAAGACAATAATCTTTGGTTATAGCAAGGTTCATGAGGGGAAAGTCCTGCTCAACAAACCTAATTTCCTTTCGTGACAAGGGGACCCACCCAGGTGATCAAGGGAAGCCAGTTAAAGTGTTTTATTTTAGCAAAGCTTTTGATTATGTCTCTCGTATTATTTTTCTGGACAAGAGGACTATTCTGCTTAAAGAAGATAAGGGGTGGCTTCATCACAGTCAAAAATGTCCTCAAGATTGGCTGTAGAAGAGGAATTGCTGATCTCTCTCTGGTGACCAGCGATGGGATTTGAGGAAATGGAAGGAAGCTGTGCCTGTGGAAGTTCATCTTGGACATTAGGAAAAAGTTCTTCTCTGAGAGGGTGGTCAGTGACTGGAACAGGGTCCCCAGGGAAGTGGTCATGGTCCCAAGGCTGTAAAAATTCATGGAATGCCTGGATGATGCTCTTAGCCATATGATTTAGTTTTTAGTCCTGCAAGGAACAGGAAGTTGAAATCACTGTTCCTTATGGATCCCTTCCAGTATGAGTTATTCTGAGTGTCTGCCTTAGAAACCCATGTGGAAACTACACTGAAGGTTTTATAAAGCCTGAAATGTTAAAATGTGTTTCATGCTAACCAGGAATTATTATAAGCCTTTTACTCCTAGTTTTCTTTTGCCAATATGAATTTCTAACGATATAATACTGTTTTGTAATACTTTTACATTTGCATACTTACTATGAAGGTGTTCCACTTGCTTATATTTGGCACTGAAATTTTAAGACCCTGTATTATCCATGAACAAGGTGGTGTAATAATACCAATTTAATTCTTCAGAAGATGGATGCAAAATTTAGTGTGTTGCTGTCTGTGGAAGTGTTTATCCAATTTAAGCTTATTCTCACTGAGGTCATTTCAGTCTATTGAATAGCTCATAATGCAGAAAGCAAGAGAGACTTAACAAGGAAAAGAAAGAAGATTAAAAAGAAAAAGAAGGATTACTTAAAGAAGATGTTCTGTGGTGAGGAGGAAGCTTTGAACCTTGTAAGCTGTGAGGTTTCACTTACAACTCAGCACACTGCACTCATGTATCACATATGTACATGTACAAATATTGGCACCACTGAGTTAGTGGCCATCAATATATTCTGACTTCACAGAACAATCAGTAGCAGAATTTATAATTCAGCTATTTTCAGAATAATAACTAAAGAAATTTAATCTTTAATTAAGGAACTTCAAAACACATTTTTTTTTTCTAATAGGCAGCACCTGCAACACATGAAAATGATTTGTTGGGATTACTAGATTTTTCGAATATTACAGAGACAATTGACTGCACCCATATGCACATTTAATGTGTCTTTCAATGAACAAATACAAAGAATTTGCAAGGTGATTCATTCATGAAAAAAGAGGGAAAATGTTCAGTAATGCATTACTAACATAGTTAATGATTTTAGAAGAGATCTACACCAGTGCTGGACATGATAATAAAGATTGCAGATTTAACGATTTTGGCTTTCAGAATATTTTAAGAAAACCATTTGGTAAAAATTACCTCAATGACATATCTAGATGATACTTTATCTTGAGCTGAATACCATATTTTTTTCTATTTCTATGAGTTTATAGGTATGCCACAGAATACTAATTTTTTTCATCCAGTTTCCCACACTTGCACAAATAAAATAGAGTATTCCCTATTTTTATTCTGTCATAAGGAAAACAGTTGGGTTTAGTTCAGATTTCTAGATCTAAATCTGTCCAGTGACAACATATATTACAACACCTGGAAACAACTGTTGTAGTATATTGCCTCAGACTGCCTTCAATGTAAGGGCCTGGTTGCTATTAAGGATAATTCATATTTGTAAGATTTTGAAAGCAGAGGAACTCAACTCCCATGACAGAGAAGACTAATGGGAACAACAGTGTTTTGCGAATTACATAGCATTTACCATCCTATGCACCTAAGGGCCATTAAAATTTACATTAAAGCTTAAATAAAGTTTCTGTGAAGTAAATTGTTTTGTTATTCCTACTTTATAAGTAAGGAAACTGGGGCCCAAAAAGAGCAATTAATTTTCTGAATGGCACATATAAATTATTTTGGCAAATCAATACAGGCCTATAGTTTAAGCTCATAAGTTTGAATCTTATTTAAACACTCTGAGAAATAAATATCATATTTCCTTCAATTAAATTACACCTTTTATTACTATTATTGTTGTTTTTGTTGCTGTGATTCGAAGGAAAATAAAATCTATTACTGGAAAAGTAAGGTTTTCTCAATTATAAATAAAAATTCTCCAGAGAATCAACAATGATAAAACTGAAGTCCCAACACATGACTGAAACCCCTGAAGCTATTCCCAAACTTTCAGGAAATTCTAGCACACTACTTGTTCCATCCTGTAATAAAATACAAGCATGACATGCAGGTATAAAAACCACAATTTATAACTTACTTAATTTCCATTTTTTCAAGTATTCTTGCAGGTCATCCAGCAAATGGTTGAAAGCTAAGTTAACAATTCCTGCAAGTCAGTACAGTTTAGCAAGGAGAGGAAAAAATAGAAGTGAAACAAGTAAAACTTTTGTAATCATTGATTTCTCACCTTAAGGGAAGGATGCTAGTGGCCAGAAGCACTGCTCAGAGAAAAAGTGGTTTGCTACACAATATTCTGTGCACTCTTTCTTTGTAGTGAGTGGGAAAAATTAGGGATTGATCCTATAAATCAACAACTGTGAATCAGAAGTTGCAGCAACCTTGCAGACTGATGCTTTCTAGGATTTTAGCTCACTCCTCCAAGAGAAGGCATTGGCATTCCAACGAAACATTAGATAAAGTCTTGCTCTATGTAAAAAGACCACAAGCTAAAGACAGACAGAATGTGAACAAGCACTGTACAAGTTCCCAGTGCAAGATTGTCAATGTGATTTATTCTTGATTAGTAAAATTTTGGATTTCAGCTCTTCTTATCAATGCAAATTGCTAGATATCCTCTGTTACTCCAAAGAAAAGTAATATTTAATGTATTAACTCTGTATCTGCCTTCTTTCTGGTCATCTCCAGAAGTTCCATCAAAGTCTTAGTACTGACATTGAACAAATCTTCACATGGAATCACATGGACATTGCATATAGCAAATATGTTCTAAGTTGGGTTGTATTTGAAAGACAAATAAAGGTACAACTTTTTCTTTTGAAGGCCTTCTGTTGTCTCTGAACACAACAGCACATAGCAAAGAGAATGTTCTTCACTTGATAAAATAAATATTTAAATATCTAATGTATTTAAGATAATACAAGCCATCTAAGCTGTCTGAACAAGAGTTTTAACAATTCAAGAAGATAATGTTGTGGCTTTTTTCTTTCCCTGAAAAACCTAGTGAGATTATTGGCCATTTCTGGCAAGAACTGTCATACCAATTGCAGATGAACTTAATGGGTTTATCTGCTTTCATCTGAAAGCAAACTTTAATAGAATTAGGTATTTCAATCTTCCAACACAAAAGTTACTGTGATTTTTTTGTGGTCTTGCAAATTAGTCAGAATTTTATCTGCTTTTGTGAAAGATGCATGTTACACATTTTTTTCACTGGCTCATGCCTGCTGAGTTCTTTACTTTTATCCTTACCTAGATGGGTATCTGTGTGCAGTTACTAATTGTTTCTTATGACTTCATTGGTGTACTTCAGCTGAGAAGGCAATTCAATACCTTTTGTGATTGAAATATTCTATAGATTTATTTGCCTCATATTTTATGTTCTTTTCCTAATAAATGATTTTAGAACAGTCACTGCTGACCTAAATGCTTATTGCTTTTTTTCTGCCCCATTTCTTTTATCAATGTGCCCACTCTATCCATTTATGGTGCTTCATAAGGGTGTTTTTATAAAAGTTTTTTGCAATTTAATGCGTTTGTTTTAATCTTAATTTTTAATAATTAATTACAATATTTTTTCATTATTATTACAGTTTTTCAAATATATATTTTGTAGTTCCTTTAAGCAGATGTACCAGGGAAAGGTCACATTTTATGAAAACTATTTGTACTGCCAATGATTGCTTATGTTATTCCCACTATTATGTACATAACTTGCTACAAATGTTAAAAAGGAGCAGATACTTTCTGCCATACATGGGAAGATTATATATATATACATAAAATATGTGAAAAAAAATTCTAGTTCATGTGCATCTGTGCTTGGTATTTCTCAACCAGTTTGCAGTTTTCCTGTATGTAAAAATATGGATGTTGCATGATATCTGGCTCACCACCTGAAGAAAAATACATTGCACATCAAATAGTCTGCAACAAAAATACAGTAGTTTACAACCCGTGTCAACAAATAATGCCGTCCTTGGGGCATGAATGTCAGAGCTAGAGCATAGGCAGTTCTTTTATTCTGTAAAGCAAATGCTTTTAAGCATGTCTCACATCCATTTCTATATAATTACGAGAAACAAAGCAACACAAAATTGTGAACATTATGAAATGCTAATTAAAAGTAATAGACACAAGATAACAAATCAGCAATTCAACACCATTTTTGCTTTGAACTAGTTGGTGTTGTCCCTCTAATTAATACCATGTCATGTTTTCATGCTTCATGTATCCAGTTGCTGATCCAAGTCTTCATCCATTCAACCACTTCCCTCAGGGGTTAACAATTTTAGTCTCAGTGTATTTTGAATGATAATGTTTGTGTTCTAAATTCAAAGGGCATTTTCATAATTGCTTTGAGTTCTATATGAGCTAGCTGTCTTTTTATTTTTAACAAGAAAAAAGGATACCTGTGGTTTTACTGAAACTATATAAATTCCTGATATCTTATTTTGCTAAATCATTGAGCTAATTTTATTCACATACTAGCAAGTGCTTTGGTCAGAGACACAAATATTTGCAGGAATTTGCAAAGCTGTTCTAACACTGTTTCTACAACTAGTAAAATATTTTCTTTCTTACACTGAAAACATAAACATTCTAGTCTTACATAAAGTGGTGGAATCTTTGTCCGTGAACCTGCTTAAGAAGGTAAGTGTTCAAAGGTTTATGGACTCAATGAGGTAAAAATGTAACAATATGAAACATCACAAGATGATAAAAATAAGAATTCAAGCAGACAAATTACAGAGGGCAATGAGGACATAAGATCATATAATTCGTGTTCCAAATTGAATGTAATCTTAATAAGGATATATGAATATAATGGCCACCAGAAGAGAAAATTCTGATCCTCATACTCTTGCAAGGAAGCAAAAACATGTTCAGTGTGATGTTTTCCCATGGGCAGGCAGGTGTTCAGCCATCCTCAGGAAAGCAGGGCTTCATCTTGTGTAAAGGTGACTTGGAAAAAAAAATGCCGTCGCTTTGGAAGGCCCTCTCCTTCTTCCTCCACCTTTATATGCTGAGCATGGTGCCATATGGCCTGGAATACACATCCCTTTTGTCAGTGGGGGTCAGCTGCCTCAAATAAGTCCCCCTCCAACCTTTTGCACACCCCCAATCTACTCACTTGGTGAGGTGGGGTAAGATGCAGAAAAGACCTTGACTCCAGCACAAATTCAAAATATAATCCCATGCTGGCTACTATGAAGAAAATTATCTCAGCCAAAATCAGCATATGATTCAAAAGCAGAAGGGAGTGCATGATATTGTGAGCAGTATCCACCTGAGTAGCAATGCATTTTGTCTCGTTGTGTTTTAGAAAATTCAAAATAAAAGAAAAAGGCACCTGGAGGAAAGGGACAGGTAGATGTAAAAGAGGAAGAAAGACAGTTGAGGGGAAAGAATCAGTAGAACTAGGACACCCAGAGGGAGAGTCCGGTCCACACAATTCTAGGTATCACACCAATTGAGAAATATCAGAGTAGACTTCCTTTTATACCCTGCTGCAGCAAGTCACCCAGTATTCCTGGCTTTTAAGGTAGTACTGTCAGATTGGGAAAAATGTTAGGATGTATATGCCACTGTATACTCTACATCATGAATTCATGTGAACATCTATAAAAATCTCTCTCTTTTTCCAAAGACATACATGTATTTATACCTGTATGTATACATTTATATGCATAAATGTATAAAAAATTGCAGAATCAGTTTTCTCTCAGCTTCTGTAGAGAATAATTCCATTTATGAAAGGCATCTAAGGTTAGAAAGGCACCCCTCTCTTCCATTAACTGTGGTGAAGATAAATGACTAGTTTTAACTAGATACCTAACAATTTCATAGTTCAACTTAATTGTAAGCACATAAACTGAGTTCTGACTCTTAATTAGGCAAATTTGTACATCTGTATTTTTACTTAAATAGTTATGAAATAACAGTTCTAAATTTCTGCTCAGTAGCTAGGGATAATTGTACAGGATTAATGAATTTGCACTGGTGTAAAAAAAGAACCAGAATTCAGAAGCATAAATTATCATTTCTGTTCTTATGCTCTTGTTCACAAATAGATTTCTTCTGTTTCATTAAGGTTGTTCTTGTATGAAAAGTGTGAAAAATCAGCTATAGTGTTTTTTGGAATTTTTTATTGGAAATCAGATTAATTTCTTGTATAGCTATTTTTTCCACTTACATGTCTCTGTAATAAAACCTGTTTTTCTTTCTTTTCTATTTCTGAATATAATCCAGATGTCTAAGTGCATATCAGCTACCATATACATTAAGAAATGAACCTGCAAAGAAGTCATCATAGCATAGGAAGAAGCACCGGCTATATACAGTTGAAACTGGACCATGATAATACTGAGATCAGCTCTTCTGTACAATTCATCAAATTTTGTGATGATAACTATATTAGAAATCAGTTGTCAACCACTATAGGTTTTCCAATGAGTACATGTATAAATCAGAGTTAAAATGAAAAACTAAATGGAAAGTGAGCAGAAAAGACAAAACTTACTGCTTGAACTGATCATTGTTACTACCACTTCAAAAAATAAATGGCTTATAACAAGGATTCTGCCTCCTGTTTTTACACCTTTATATGGGAGCCCTACAGAGAGATGTGCTGTTTTCTGAGCACTGAGAGGGATGAGGAAAGGGTAATTTTTAAGTGCCTTGACACAGAAAACCTCAAAGAACAAAGGAAACAAACAAACAAAAAAAACCCCAACAGATAATGCACATGCAGTGCCTAAAGGGCTCTCCCAAAGGCATTGGAAAGACTGAATCTCACAGACACTTTACCTCGATGCTGAGCAGACAACACTGTCCAACTGTTGATGCATAGAGCAATGGGAAAACAGTGCATTTCTGTTTAGGATTCACACATCTGCCTTAGAGGGAAAACCTTGTGCTACTGTACTACTTTTGTATCAATATCTGGCATTTGCAACTGAGTGCAATGCAGATGATTCCTAAACAGCTTTCAGTGTGTCCCATAGTCCACAGAGTGCAGATTTGCAGCTCACAGTAACACTAAATAGGGTCTCTAAAGCAGAAGAGTGCTGTATCTGCAATAACCAGCTTGGTCTCTTATAATTCAGATGTAACACCAGAAATGGGAAAGATTAAATACAGAGCCGAAAACGTTTCTTTTTATAATAAAACAATACAAATATTTTATCTGAAAAGAAAATAAAGTGCTTGGTAGATTGAAGTACTTCATTCAAAGATGTTTTAAACTGAGCCAGAGTTTTGAGCCAATGATATAAATCCACTTTGTCTTGCCTACAGTGTCCCATTGTATTGCCATCACCACTTTATCACATATAGATAAGTAGCAAAAGCTGAAGACCAGATGAAGCTAAACTGAAGATGCAATAAAAATAGGAACAAATGATTGGTTGAGATCCCTGCATTTCAACTGGTGGTGGCTGGTCAGAAAAGAGAATGCTACACCCTGACAGAAACAAAGTTTTTCTTTAGATTGGATTGTAATGCTTTTATGTTAGTTTATTTTTTAATAGCTTGCCATAAAAACCCAAGCTAAAATAAATGTGTTATGCAAAGCCACAGAGACATCAAAACAAAATGGAAGCTGTTTATATAACAAGTGCAGCAAAATTGAGAATGCATGTTGAGTCAAATGTACCAGAGCAGGAGACAATTCTTTTTTGTGTTCAGAGAGGCTTGAAAATTTTTTTGAGTTAAATGTTCAAGCATTTGCACAACAACAAATCATTCTAGATTTTAGAAATGTCTGAAGCTATTATTCTCAGTTCTGCCCCTCAAATTACCCCAAATTTTCTGTTTCATATATTGCGCATCAGTGCTCTGCAAACTCAAAGGGACAAAACCAGATTCATTTTCTACTATTTTTTTAGTCTTTATTCTTTTCAGCCTCATTGCAACCAGATGGCCTAAACTTAAATACAGTGGAAACCATGAATAGAAGTTTCTGTAGAAACTCTTCACTCTGACCCTTCATGCCTCTAGACTGGGTTTTCTCTTACCTGGTTACCAACTCTTAAGACGACCAGAAATCAATTTTGAGGATTTGGGTGTATGCTTATCTTTACAGATTGTCAAAATCACCACTAATTTCTGCAATTTTTTTCTCATTATCTTAGCTTTTTGTAGGTTGAGAAACAGTGTAACAGAGTCAATACTATATTCACAGTCACAATGGTTTAGGTAGAGAATCACTGATAGAACGTGCAAATACTTATTTTACAAATGGGAATTCACAATATAACAGTAGAAAAATGTAATGTGTTGGAAATTTCTTGTATATACTTCCCTTCAATAGGCAAATTGTCATGAGCACTTCCCAAAAGGCTACAAAAATACAGAACTGAAAATGCTTTTCATAACACTTACACCCTCTTCTCAATTAAAGCTGCTTTTTGCCTAGAGTTTGATTTGTATTCTACTTTTAAAAATTTCTGGGAAGAGATTTCATCCCATCAGCACCACTTACATACTGGTAATTTGACTAGCAGAAAAAAAGGAAATCAGTCATCAAGCCATACCAGTAAACATTTTGAAAATAAAGAATAGATGATTCTGACAAAGATAAAAATAATAGGTCTTCATAGAAGTAAAATAAAACCCCTAAAATATCATCATGTGGAATGAGGTATTAAATTCAGTTGGGTTGTTGTTTTTGATGGTTGACCCATTGAAATATGGGTATTCACAATGAACCAGCTAAGATTAAAAAGGTTATGACTTCTGACACATAAACTAAACTTGTAGATTGGGAAAGGATGGAGGTGTTGAGAAAACTGTGATAGAGAAAAAATGCAACTTGCTCATCCTTGTGACAGACTCATCTTGTGGGCATCCCCATCTGCAGCACAGTGATCTGTACTTTTTATTTACAGGTATTTCCTTTTTGGTCACTGTAGTGTAGTTTCCAAGAGCATTATTTTATCACCACCATGTATTTTTTCAACATGTGGACCATATTTTCAGAAAGTGATTGTCTAATGGATGCTTTTCTTATCTGTGATCAATTGCCTTAGGACAACAAGTTTCTTACAGGGATAAAGAGGTTAACCAAGCTCATATGTAATTGAGGTATACATGTTTTATCCTTAGAGAACCAGTGGGCCATACTGTCTGATTCTGTTCATTATTTAATCTCTCACTCCTGTCTGCTCTGCTTCCTCCTCTTTCCTTGCTCCCTATATCCTGAATCTGCACCATCTAATCTGTCTCCCTTTCATTCTTAGCATCTTTTCTTTTTTTCTCTCTAGTTGCAGAGCTGGAACAAAAATACCTTTTTTTCTCCTTTCTGTTATTTCACCTGTGTTATGCCAGAGCTTCAGATAAATAAAATACCTGAATACATGGAGGAAAAAGGCTTAAAGGAGGCCTTCTTGCTGCGCAGTTCTCTGGATAAATATGCTTTAGAAAGCTTTTTTTCTCTGAGTGTTTATTCAAAGATAATTTATTATGTTATTAAGGAAACAAAGCCATCAAACCTGAATTTTCATTACTCTCAGTGATTTTATCTGAGTCTTCAGACTGTAGGTAAGTACTATGGCAACTCCAAGCATATAACTAAGTAATTCAAGGTAAATAAAGTAATGATTCTCTCACAGTTTAAAATGAGATTCCCCTGAGTTCAAATCAGAGCAGGAGTCTATCTCAGCTGCTTTGGAGGAAACAATCTCTCCTCACTGGTACTCTGGGGAGCCACGTCAGAGTAGCTCTCTAAGCTAGTCACTAGGTTCACAGCACAGGTTCTGCCCAAGGCATGAACAAGCTCATGGGTCAGGCCCTGGAGCTATGGGTCGTGCACAGTATGAAAGCAGAAGTATGAAAGAGGGACGTACCACATGTCAGTTTTTCTATCCTAAGGAAAGGGTTATCATATAGACTCACAGACTATTAAAATGAGATGAGCACAAAGGATTTCATAACACAGTACAGAGCTCTGCTTCGGAAGAAATCCCCAATGGTTTTGCTATGGATTTGTCAGAGGGTGATCATGGCTAAAAAAGATCTAAACAAAGCAAAAAAGATATCTGGCAAAGGCATGGCAGAGGAATACTAAGCAACAGGCAGAGCACTGAAACAATTGCGGTGGGAATGATGCAGAATTTCTTGATGCTCACCCAACCCAGCTGTGTGATACCTGTAGATAGGGCCTGATGTGTTTTCATCACTGCACCCTCCTCACACTGGCTCTGCAAACTCTAGCCTCAGGGCCTGCCCCTGTGAGCTCAAGCATTGAGCTGCACCCTTTCTGTGAACAAAAAGACTTAAAAAACTGTAAAGGAAGTATCAAGTATATCTCATGGGCAATAAAAGATCAAAAATTAAAGTATGTTAAACTAGTTACTATGCATAGATTGATATTTACAGAATCTTTTAAATTAATAATTAGGCTGCATTTGTTGTAAAACCTCTATTACATTATTTATTATTATTATCTATTATATTTTTATATAAAATAATGCTTTTTCATCTAATTTAATTTTATGTGAGTGAACAAGAAACAATAAATTGTTGGCAATTTTAGTTTGAAGAAAACTACTTTTCCATAACCACTGCATGCCAGCTCGTTTGTAACCCTTCCCACTCATTCATAAGACAGTATGATACCATGTTCTGGGAATTAGTTATACACAACATGATACAGCAGAATATATTCAATAACCGTATTGGACAAAATTTTTTCCTCATCACTTCAGTCGTGGGTAAATAAGAGAATAATTTCATCTGGTGTATTTGTCATTTTGGTCTACGTCATTATTAATCATATCTAGAGCATTATACTTAATTTGGCTTCTACCTTAAAGGGCTTTCCTTTCCCTTTTCTTTTTGTTAGTTGGGTGGTTGCTGGTCACAAAATATTCCTACTTCTTGCTGTCTTTGCTTTGTGTGGAAGCAATGCTCTGAGGTTTGTCTGAAATCTGCCATATGCATTGTGATTGCACCCAACAGAGCTGTGACCCCACAGACTTGTCCATCGAGCACGGGCTGCAGTACCTAGAAAGGGATGCTAATTAAAGGCCCATTATAGGTACACCCCTTGATGTGCAAGACAAGAAAATTCACATCTGTAATTTCCCACTGAAACAATACTTTATATAGTACTGGCAACAAAAAATTACTATATAAAATTGAGAGAATGTGTAGAAAGTGTGATTTAAAACTAGATAAGCACAGAAATATTTTGGTTGAAAAAGACCCTTAAGGTCTTCAAGTCCAGCCACTAACAACACTTTCAAGCCCTAAGCACCATGTCTACACATCTTTTTAATACTTGCAGGGTTGGTGATTCAACCACTTCCCTGGGAAGCCTGTTCTGATGCTTGACAACCCTTTCAGTGAAGAAATTTTTCCTAGAATCAAATCTAAAACCCCCCTGGCACGAGTTGAGCATGTTTTTTCTTGTCCCATCACTTCTTACTTGTGAGAAGCAAAGACATTCACCTCACTTTAACCTCCTTTCAGCTAGTTGTAGAGAGAGATAAGGACTCCTGCCAGCCTCCTTTTCTCCAGACTAATTTACAGACTGTCACAAAAGAAAAGAATTTTGTCCAGAATATTTAGCTTCTCATCCTTATGCAACACAGATAAATTAATATATTTATTATTGTACACATAACAAAAATCGCATTTGTCTACTCTTTTTCAGAAAGGAATTGGGTTTCTTGATCCAGAACTAAAGGAGTAGGAGAACTCTCTTTTGAGTTTATTCTGTGCGAGCCTCTTCAAAAGCAGTCTCTTAACAGGCCTTGGAGAATTCTCTACAGGGATAAGAGCAGTTCAAAACTCTCTGAGAACTCCAGAAAGACAGAGGTGTTCCTAAGGAAAGTCTATAAGCATCTTTTGACTAGTGAGGGAAACTAAGTTGTCCTAGGCCATATCTACCTAAACGTTGTACAGTGCTTTCTAATTTGGTACATTTTGGTCAAAACATTAATCCTGAAATATCGAAGTGGTGTTCTTTCTCAGAATATGGTGACCCATGTCATTACAGCATCCACAGATGAGGAAAAGCAAAGATAAGATATATCTCCATTCAGGAATAAAGGCATAAAGCTTTAGCGATGTGGACTCAGTTCTGTCCCCGTATTTATGGTTTCTCTTTCAGGTGTATTTTGGAAACTTCTTTCAGATAAACACAGGAATGAAAGCACTGTGTCTTGCAGTGCAGTAGTGACAAGAAATAGTGTTGAAAAATATGTTTGTTACCTGATCAAGAATGAATGCAGCATGAAGGCAGTTAGGACAATGAATATTTGAGAGAAAACAACAAAAACCAGGAGCCTAGACCACCAGGCCCTATGTCAACAGCATCTACATAAAACATCAGATCTCTTCATACATCCACAGACACTTGCTTTCCTAGGAGAGGGAGCCAAACCTCTGGGTGGTGCTCTCATAGAGAGAATAGATGATCACACACAATAGTTGAACAATATCCTCATAACCTGAATACTCAAGAGAGAAAGATCTCACCAGCAAGAAAGATCAGCAATGGAGTACCTTTTCTTGCCATTAAATTGGCAAGATAGATCACAGGTGATACCTTTTACTACTATTAATTTATATTAATATTTTATAAATTTACTTTTGCTTTACTATATGACCCTTTCTTCCTATAAAATATTGGGGTTTTTTTGAATGGCTAAAGAAATATTTTCCCTCTTGGAAAAACAAACAAAACAAAACAATACAAAAAACAACCAACCAACCAAATAACTCTAAAAAAGCAACAATAAAAAAACAACAACAAAAACCAAAACCAAACAAAACTAAAAAAAAAAAACAAAACAAAACAAAACAAAACAAAACAAAAAAAACCAAAACAAACAAAAAAAAACCCCAAAACAAACCATCAAACCAAACTGAACAAAGAACCACACGCTCAGACAAAAACCCAAGCGTTACACTATCTTCTTCTCCTGGTGAGAACAGAGGCTTCTATTACTGAAGATTTTCTCTTATAGACTTCCTGAATGAGGCATTTTAGAATTTAAAAACCTCTGTTGGAATTGTCAAAAAGATTAGATTTTAATTTTTTTTCCATTATTTTGTGTAGCATTACCTTCAGGCTTTGGATCTGGTTAAGAATTTATCTTCTACTCTAAAGAACCCCTTGACATTTCATGTTGTCTATTTGTGTAACAATTTATAAAGAAGGATGCCACTGCTTTTAAGCAGGAATGCATCTATTTCACACACAGGATTAACTTCCAGGTTGGTGGGCTGAGGAGAGATTTTATGTTCATTTTAAACTTAAACTACACAGAAATCAGTTACAGAGTCAACCTGCAATAATTAGATGAGGGAGCTTGAGGCTGCCACACAGATCTCTGTCCTGTTGCACATTAATTTGCTGTTGTCATAAAGGTAGACTTGAGATTTCCCCACTTCCAGCAGCTTGTTCCTGTTTTCTCACTGCTATTTGCCATTCTTTCAGTAATATCAGTACCACTTTTTATGGTACTGAAATGTAATTGGAGCCATTTTAGTACCCTTTATTTAAAAAACAGAAGAAAACAACAAACAAACAAACATGCAAAACCTCAGAGATTGGCACAAATATAAAATGAGCACTTGGGAACAGGCATAAATCTCATGAACTAAGTCAAATTCCAAGAGCAGTATTATATTTGGTGGCATCCTAAGATGCATATTCATGTTCCAGCAGCTCTGAAGATTCTAGTATCACACTGTCACCTCAACTCTTTAAATTTTCCGGTGATACATATTTAGCATTGAAGCTGCAAAAAGAAAAAAAAAAAAAAGTACATTCTTGCAGGTTGTATGTTGTCCTGTTGTGGTGGGTTGACACAGGCTGCCCTTTCTTCAATGTGCTTCCCCCAGAGTGGCACCTTCTTGGCTGAAGGGCTTAGCCATGCCCTGTGATAGATCTGCTGGTCTTGGCTGGACTTGCCCCTGTCTGGCACCAGAGAGCCCCGGTCTGTCTTCACAGAGGCCACCCCTGCAGCCCATTTGTTGCCAAAATTTTGTCACCAACAGATAATACAGTTACCCATAAGCTAGCCAGGGAGAAAAAATAAACAAAAAAAAAGGAATAGAAGAAAAGACAAATATATGGAAAAATTAGTTGGGGGGATTTTCTTTGTTGAAAATTGATACTTAGCATTATATTGCCAAAAATAGTTAAAATAGTAAATTGAGTGTAAAGAGTTGACAGGTCCAGAGGTTTGGCGTTGTTTCACATATTTTTTCACTCCGTATTGTTAATAGTGCCATTTCTTTTGTCCCTTGTGCAGTGCAAATACACCATTGATTCCCCATAAAAAGGATTCCTTTCCTTATTACAAGCTTTAACGGGCTTTAGGCAGAACTGTGCTCCCTGTCCTATGTAATTCTGGCTTGTGTTAACTGGTGGGTATGGGTCTCAGAGAGCCACTGCATGGTCTGTGCTCTAACAATCATTAGCAACTCATCAGCAAGAAGAGTAAATTTGTTTTTTGCAAGTAAATTCTGCCTCCTGATTGTAATTGACACTGTTACTTTAATGCAATCACAAGACCAGAGGAATAAGGATTAGGACAGTTTCTCTGGATTTTGTAAAAGAAGTTGCATCTTAATTATGTATGCTAGAATAGAATTAACCTCTTTCACTTACTAAACTCCAGATATTATAACTCTTCAAATCACCTGGGGTAAGTGGAAGACTTTACCTAAGGGAAAAGGCCTTATGAAGGCCAGCCTGGACGGGCCTTTGAGCAGCCTGATCCAGTGCTCATATCATTGCCCATGGCAATGGGCATGGGGTGCTGGAACTGAATGATCTTTGGGGTCCCTTCCAACCCAAATCATTCTCTGATTATATGATTCAATGACATCAAGAAAGTGCTGCCACCTGTAATTTAGATTTTTTCCCCTCATTTTCTTGACTTTAAATATAAGCCTTAGCTTTGCAAAAACATCTTTCTCCTACTTTTAATGTGTATTACATTTCCAATTCCTTTTACCATAAAAATATATTTTGCATTACACAGCTCTTCTTTTCACCTTTATGGATCAATTAGGTTATGCCTCTTCTGTGTTCCCAGACAAGTGCCAGTGAAGCAATTTCCAAGCAAACACAGTAGTTAAGGGCTCTTGGCATTTTCCCCAAGTATTGCTAAAAAGATAGATACAGAGGACCTTAAGAGAGATGAAGCTGGGTTAAATCTGATCTGCCTACAATTAAATATTTTGAAGATAATGAGGGGAGACAATTGGTGCTAGAAATTTACTATTCATTATTCTAGTGATGAATTAAGTAAAAAATAATAAAAATACAAAGACTTCCTGTACTGTAGAACAAATCAAGTAATCAGAAAAATCCCAGAGGTGATAAAAAGATAATAACTGATTCCAATCTACTCCAGTATTTTCTAGGACCAACCAAAAAGAGGCTTCAGCCTGGCCAATATTGAACTGCAAGAGTTTGCCAATTTAATACACTTAAGACTATTTATTAAAGCCGTATGGAATTTTTCAGTGAAATTTCTGAAATATCTGTATTGCCCAAACTGTAGTTCCATTCCAATGGTTATTTAATTATCCATACAGAAAGGAACAAGCTAGTATAAATGAAGAGAGGATACTTACCTCCACGGCAAGTAAAAATCTGCTATGGTGTTCACTAGGCTATGGAAAAAATCCCAAAAAAATGTCTTTAACTTTTATTTCTCACATTGTAGAAAAACAATCAAATCCTTTGATTACTGGAAATGTCAAGGTGAGTTTCTCTTTCACTGTAAAATCCAGCCTGCACTGGAAGAGTTTCACGAATTTGCATTTGCTAATGGAAGCCTTTCTGACTGTGAAACTGATAGTGTATTTTAGTTCAGAGCATTAAGCAAGAACATGTGACTTGCAGCATCAAGGACTATTCATAAAGAATACATCAGTTGTTTGTAGAATACCTCAGCATTTACAGCACTAGCTTGGGTTTTGGATTCCTGCTCCATATATTATCGGCACTGAGTTTCTCAGAAAAGCTCTTAAGAAGTATTTATGTGCCTGACTCCTAAATACAGCCTTTCTGGATCCATTTACTATACTATTCAGAGCTTCTCAGGGCAACTTCAAGAGCAAAATAACCTCATGTTTTAACTTGTCAGTGGCAGAGTGCCCTCCAGCCTAGTGTGAGTTCATTCACTCTGGAAGGTCTCACTTAGCTGGCACCCCTGGGAGCATGTTCCCTATAACCCAATCCCTCTGGATTTATTGGAGATTGACAATACTCTCTGGACCTCCAGAAATTATGTAGCAACAGATGTTTTAAACTCATGCACTTCTTAGTGGGCACTAGTGATCTACACCTCCCATACTCACTAGGTGGATTTATGTTCAATATGGAAAAAGAAAAGAAGCAGTGGAAAAGGGCTTCTTTCAGAGCAGCTTCAGAGCATCAAGCGGGTAGAAACAGCCTGAACACAATCACAGGGAGACCATAGGCTGGGTTTGATGAAAGTTGTAGCAGCTGTTGCCAGTCAGGAGTTTGGAAGGTTGCATCAGGTGGATTGTCCTCAGTTTTGGGGGTATTGCAAGACTGCTCGGGGGGAAGCGTGGCCTGGAACGATTATGCTTAATGCTAAGCCAGAGAAATCCTCTCTTCACGCCACTGCACTGGAGTGTCCTTAGGGGCTGCATTAAGAACTGACTGTGCCTGGGTAATTTATAGATGTAGTTTGGTGTGACCTTAATACCAACAGAGAACTAGAATATGCAATCTAATTTAATTTTGAGTCTTGTAAGACTTCGCAGTAGACAAAGAAGTGTAGTATTTAGCTGGCAAATGAGGCCTAAACCTGTGGAAAATCAAGTCAGTGAATTTCTTAATGACATTTTCCACTTCCCCAGCGACCTTTATCTGATGGCCTAAAAGCACTTTACAAAAACATAACATTTCTTACAACCAAAATTAGTCAGAAGATTATGTTATTTTGTTTCTTTCCCCGTGGAAAATGTTGGCTTCTTGCTGAAAAATTAAAACTCAGAAACCTCCTGACTAAAAACTTTTAACTTGAAACAAAAACTCTAGGTTCAAAGACTTTGCTGCAGATTTTTGGTGAAGTTATATCTGCAATCCCTCATTCTCCACTTCTGTTGTGTGGACTGTGCTTGGTGTTAAAACTGTATCTTCTGTTGTGCTCCATGTTTATTCTCCACTTCCTCAGTGGAGAATAAAGCTCTAGCAGGCTGTTGGCCATCTCTGACTATGCTGCACAAGAACAGAAGTGATAAATCATGCGGAGGCACTATTTCATACTCAGAATCAATTTGCACTTTCACATGAGCACAGCTTCAAGATAGTTATTTAAGATATTAGAAAAATTCCTTATATAGTTGGATACCAGTGGTACTAGTCAACAAGATTATAGTGACTCACCCTAAATCGCTCCAGAGCATCCTTGAGAAAAGTGAAACAGTCTTATAAAACATGCTATGTATGTTTCTTGGCTGATTATTATAGCACTTAATCCTTTGGCTCTGAGGGAATGAGGTGCAATGACTGCCATGAACTACCTTTTTATGTGACAAAGGTCTGCCAGCCCAATCTCTCACTTTTACCACTTTGCCACTTATGGATGTATAGTCTGGCTTATGTCTGGCCCGTGGGATTTCTGTCCAAGATCACTGCAGCTCAGTGGTGAAGAAAGAAATAGCCTCACTACACTTATCAGATAGACATATTCCACCATGCACATTTTAAGATTGCTTGTGTGTTTTGTGTAATCAAATGAAATAAAACAATAAAAAAAATGCAGAATTGGAAAACGCTGATGAATAAATTACAGAATAGAACTGAATGGGACTCTTCAGTCAGAAGGAATATACAACAATCATCTAGTCTAGTCATCATGGTCAGTCTGACTGACCAATTCAGGGCTGAACAAAAATTAAAGTATTTTATTAAAGGCATTGTTCAAATGTCACTTAAACACTTGACTGTCTTGGGGAATTGACTGCCTCTCTAGGAACCATGTTACTGAGTGTGAATACCCTCTTGGTAAAGAAATGCATCCTAATGTTCCATCTGAACCTCTCTTAGTGCAGCTTCGAACCATTCCCATGTATTTTATCACTGGATACCAGGGAGAAAGGATCAGCTCTGCCTCTCCACTTCCCCTCCTCAGAAAGCTGTAGAGAGCCAGGAGATAACCCTCAGCCTCCTTTTCCCAAATGAGACAAGCCCAAAGTTTTCAGCTGCTCCTCATAGAACATTCCTTCCAGTCATTTCACTTGCCTTGTTGCACTTCTCTGGACACATTCAAGGACCTTCACAGCCTTCTTAAATTGTGAGACTCAGAACTGCACAGAATATTCAAACTGTGTGCTCTGACATTGCCAGAATTAGCTAGTATCTGGAAAAAAAAAAAAGGCCCAACAACAAAATTGAAGTAATCTGTAAAAAAGTTTTTCAAAGATCACAAAGAGGCCAATGAAAGGTATTAAAGAAATGAGCATAACTGAAGAGATGATGTAACACAGTAGAAAACAGTGATCTGCTAGGAGTAGCGAAGATGTGAAATGAAAGGAAAATTGCAGAAGAAGTTAAGATAAATAACAATGGGGTTTTTTTTTCTTCAAGAACATATTGAACAAGAGGTCATTGGAAGAATTCTAAGACCCAGCCTGGGTAATTCACTGACTGAAGAGGCAGACATAACTAAAGCACAATCAAATGAATTCTTTGTGTCTGTGTTCACACATAAGGTTTTGGGATGGCTGTCAGAAACAGACATAAATTTCCCAGGAGAGGAAGAAAAAATATCGAAGGAGGTACCATTCAGTCAGAACAGGTGATCAAGGAATTAGAACATCTGAAGCATAACAGATCTCCAAGACCTGAAAATATTCCCTAGACGTTTCTAAAGAGAGTTGCAAAATAATGGGAGAAACATTTCCAGACGGAGATGAAACCTTTTTGAAAACAAGGACAACATGACTATACTATATGAACAAATACAATTTGGACTAAATAAGGACAAAACCTGCTTCATTCTGCTCCAGTGAGTGTGGAAAGTGCAATCACAGCTAAATCAGCATGGTATTCCCACAGCATAAACTCAGTGAAACCACTGTAGAAAGGAATTTACTCACTCAGAATACAAAAACCATCTGAATTTTTTTAGAGATTTTTATTTCTTTGTGTTTAGGTGGACTTTAACATTCCAAGTCAGTAAGACTTACTGAGCATAGAATTCAACTGACCAAAGGAAGATTTTTTCACTTGCACTAGTTTCTTACTTCTCTGTAAATCTTTTGTTCAAACATGAAGGCAGAGAGTGTTAATCAGAATGTGCTTTTGCTATATCTGTCTCTTCAATCAGTAAATTTCATCTTAGCTGGCTGCTGTTTCTGAAATAGTCTACAGTCAGTGAAAAAAAAGCAGGCACTTCTAGGGCTTGTGTCCAGTCAGCCTGGAGCAGACAGCTAAAATTGGCCAGTTGGAGCACACCTGATGAGTGTGTCTAGTTCTCTCATTTGTCACTGAATACATTTGCAAATAGTAGCTCACATGTACATATTCACATTATAGATGTCAGAAGGTGGGTAAGATAATTCCTGATGCAAAAATTTTGAAGCTATAAGGAGTTTCATGGGCAAATATTAATTCAGCCAAAAGCTATTCCTCTATTCTTAGATCTTGCTGATGTGGTTTCTCATCCTATACTATCTAGGCTGTGAAAAATCATAAATTTCATACTTAAAATGGTACTAGCATGTAAGAAAATATTATTCTAGCGAAGCAACTTCTCATCACAGATCAGAACTGTTAGCAGGGGACTCGATCACAATGTGTATTTCAGCCATTTTGTGCCTGTCTGGAACATGTTTGGGTGCAGGTCATTGTCATCTATGGTACTAAATTTTAGAACATTCTCTGGCATGAGTCTGGTTTTCTCCCTCTAGCAGCTTTTGGGAAGAATTCACAATTTATTTATCTGCAATGTCTACAAATGCCCCTGAATTCCTGTGTACAGATAGCCAGAAAAATCATACTACAGGATACATTCTGGAAAATTACACTTTAAACAAACAGTGACAATATTTCATTTGGATGGAGGCATTGGTGAAGACTATGTTTGGTTCTCAGTTTATTTGAACCAGCTTGAGCAGTGTCTTTGGAATGCAACAATGAGAACATCTCCTTTTATTATGCAGCACAAGCTGGCATCTGCTGTGCTTGTGAACTCCAGAAGGGTCACTGTTATTGGGTCACTCCAAAGGGCATATTCAATGACAAGAACAAAGGCAAAATCCAGATTATAGTGGACAAAGTTGGGAGAGTGAAGACAAAGCAGTAGGAGTCAGCAGCCAGTGTCTCTTTTTTTTGCACCCTCCTGCAGTTTCCTTTATTATGTTTTCTGAGTTGAGTATTCACCCTGATGGCTTTTCACTTCAGCCTCTCTATTAAAAGGTTCTCCATTGTTCATCTTCTGTATGGAAGCGAGTGGAAAAGGATTTCCATGCTCTGTAGCTCAAACTGCATCACTTCTGTTTGTACCCCAAACAAAGATCAATGTACCATGGAATCTGCATAATTATGTCCTCTCTGGCAGTAGGTTAGGGAGACAAGGCAGGCTTTCCTTGTCTCAGAGGAGCAGCTTGAGTGCAGCACACCACAAGCATGGAGACAACTGCAGGTTGTGTATGTATTTTTCATGTACACAAAATAAAATATGCAAATTAGATTTTACCTGAAGTGTCACCAAAGCAAAGAGAAAAAACTTCAGAGACAAACAAAAAAAATCATAGTCATGTTTTTTGTAAAATCATACACTTACATCCTCTGTTGTTTCAGAAGTTTAAGAAAACAAAACTGTAGTTTTTACTTTTGTGAAAATTGTTGTCTTTCTGTATTTAAAACTTTCTCTAACAAATTCACAATTAGAAGGGAAGGGGAACAGACATATAGAGAAACTATTGTTTTTCTTCAATACCTCTTTTCAAAAATACAGATAAAGGAAGGATTTCACTCTAAACTGTCACAATAAAATGCTACAAAAAGCTCAGAAACAGGATATCCATATTGATAGGAAGGGTAGTACAGCCAAGATCATCTCCATAGAATCCTGCAAGTACAGCTTCCATGTTGTTGCTAGCATTTACCTCCTAAATAAATTGTTTAAAAAAGTAAGTTTGTTGACTTGCCTTCAAATAGAAGCTGAAAGGTAAATGCTTACCCTAAGTAAAGTCGATCTTGTATGGCAGAAAAATGGTGCAATAAATGAGAGTCTAAAATACTCAGATTCTTTCAAGATAATTGTTCAAGTACTTGCAGTGTCAATTCATCCATTATCCCTCTCAAGTATAGCTGAGTTTCATGTAGCATGGGGTTACAGAGCTCCAACATGAAACCCCAACAGCTCATGGCTTCTGTTCATGAACACTGGGGAAACAAGGGGGTTTTTTCATAAGCAAAAGATTTTCAGTTTGCCAAAATTTGCTGTCCTACCCATCTTCTCTCATACACTGGATGTCATTTCCTCTTTAGTTAGGAGTCAGTCTTCACCTTTTGCATGTGAAGGAAAGTTTTGTGGATTCTAAAACTGCAGAGAGTTCAAATAAATTGTAACTGAAAGTCTGCATCTTCATCCTTTTTCCTACATCTCTCCTTATGAAGAAAAAGTATCCTATCCTCACCTAAGTCAATAACAAAAGTCCTTGTTGACATCACAGTGGTATGGTTTTGCCCTTTGAAAATACAAAAGTGCATGAAGCTCACTCTACATTTCTACTATTAATATCTCATTTTATAAAAATAGATACTAATAAATATTTCTTAGCATTGACTTAGAGAATAATTTCATGTTAGCTTTTGCAGGCTTCAGTTGGTAGCACAAGAGTGCTGATCTTTTCCCAGCTATTGCAGCTATTCGCGATTTTGGGTACTGGAAATCAAAGAGGAAATGTTTCTGGTAAATGTAATAAATAAAGGTAATGGTGCAAAGCTGTGAGAGGGTGCTAACATTAGTCTTGAGGAATGCACACCAGCAAAAAAACACTTGAAAAATCAATAGAAAGGTCTCACCTTTCTTCAGACATCTAAGTGAGCAATACTTTGAAGGGAAAGAACATAATTTGAAAAAGTCACTGCGATGGTCCTGTGGCTCTTTCAAGTGGGGATATAAAATAATATGCCTTATTTTGAGAAAAGTTTTCAAAATGCAAAAGCCTTTTCCTATTTTCTGCTGCTTGCAGAGTCGTGTTGAAGCACTTACAGCAAATTTCTGATGGGTTTTGCAGTCAGAGTCTGCTATCAGTTCATATAATTTTAGCAAAATACACTGGTGATAGCAAACGGTGCATAAACCATTACAAAGGAATTTGCTGCTCTCTGAGAGTGACTCTGCTCCTTATGCCTCACAATACTTTTCTTCTGGCTTAATTGTAACAACAATAATGAGACAAGTATACACATCAACTTAGCCCATATAATAAACAATTTTATTTGAGTTTTTTTATCAATTTGGTTGCAATTGATTCTTCCTTTTCCCTCAAATTTACACATTTGTTGAAACATATTGGTGAGACTAGGACTGATGCTACACCACTGATCACTGAAGTGAAATGAGACAACTCACAGTAAATCTTAGCTTCAATGGGAAAATGTTATGCAAAATATTTTACAAATGCAAGTTCAGAACATATAAATTTTGAATTTTTAGCCACTTATGGCAGAAAAACAATTAAAAGAGTTTGGGTATCTGATTTCCTAAGAAATCAAGTGGAATGGAAAGATTGGTGTTGAAATGTCTTTAAATCTTTGTGCAGAAGATTTTAAGGAAAATCAGTGAACAAGAAGACCATAAAGCACTGTAAAAAATATTTTTACTGGCTTTTTGTCTCCCAGTTAATTTGTCCTGGTTTTTCCATCTTCTAGACTTTTCCCTTTTTGTTTCATAATATATCTTATAATCCTCAAATTCTTATGTCAAACTTAAAGTATTCAATAGGGATCCTACCAAATAGACTCCTGTAGGATTTGAGATTTCAATAATCTTTAAATTATTTTCTCTCACAGCATTCTGTTGTGGGAGAAAGATGTATTTTGCACTTCACACATGGAATACTACAGCATTGAGAATCTAATGATATCGTGGGAGGAGTGGGAGCTTCAGACAAGCCCTGCCTTAGCCTCAGATTTTGGCAACAGCTTAAATTTTAAAAAATCACCTCTGGCCTGCAGGTTCGTATGATGGCAAATCAGGACTATTTATAAAAATGAATTTGTAATAAACTATGAAGAAATAACAGATGAAAGACCTTAATCAGAATTACTCACTACCAGTATAAAACTAAAGGAACTACTATTTGATTACAGCCCAGCATAAAACAGTGCACGACACTGAGGTACCAATATTAAAGCCAGTGAAAGAACTTGTATTGATTAGGAGTCAAATGCAACTTACCACCAGAACCACAATAACATACACAGAGGCCTTTCACTTAAACCCTGGGCAGTAGCCACAAAGCACAAATCCCTACCCACAGGAGAAACTCCACACATTTCCAGAGAAGGTGTAGAAGATTTCTGCTCTCTGGAAGTTTGGTGTTGCTTCTAGAATCTTAAAGTGAGGTGTCCATTGGTCAGAAATCCAGCTTATCTTTCCAGCTCTCGCTTCAGCTGTGAGATGTTTATTGGCAGTTGGGAGATGCCAGACCTGTGTGAACCCCATGGCACCAAAATCACTCACTGTAAGACAGCCTGTCCTGTTTGAGTTATCTCACCAGTTAGCAAGCAATCAATAAGCTCTTGGTGGGGCCTGAGATGCCCTGCTACAAATTAACGGACCAGAAACATCATTCAGGCATCTAACATCAAATACGCATGCAGTTTAGCAGTCATCATCCCCACATCATTATCCTTAAGACTCCCCCTCAAAAATATCTTAGAAATTCCCAAATTTCAATAATTCTTTACTTTGTGACCTTTAAAAAATCTTCGTAGGCAACTGAAGTTGAATTGTAACACATGTACTTTAGGAACTCAAACTATAGCATTTTTTAGCAACACAGCACCTAGACATTAAATAAAGCTATTCAGAGACACCAGTTGTTTTTTTCCTTAAATTCCACGGGGAATTTGATCTTACAGATGCTCTAGAAGCAAATGTGTATATTAAGCTTCTAGTACAGAGGACAGAACTTGAAATCAAACATAACTGGAAGACCAAAGATTAATTTTTACACTGATATGGTCAGTTTTGTGATTGGGTTTGTTTGGGTTTTTTTCAGAGGTGGCTCTCAGATCTTATTTTCTGACTTTATTAGTTCATCTAGTTAGGGAATAAATAAATGCAAATTATGAAGTGTATAGTTAGGCTCATGAAGTTTAAGCACTTATATTAGCCAGGCCTTTTGTCAGTTAGAACCAAGTGTACCTCAGTACAGTATATTTCCAGTTAATTCTTTTAACTGCAGTTTTAATTAACTCACGATAACTTTTATTATTTTGAAGGAATATGTCATGAGGTAGAAATGAATGGTGGGGTTAGAGGGACAACATAATAGTGAAAGATCAATGGGATTTCAGAGGCCTTTTTCCCCAGTGAGGTAGCATCTATGTATTAGTTTCCCAGTTTTTTCCTCTCTCTCTCTCTTTTTCTCGGATGATCCTAAAGTCCCACATGCTATTACGCATTAATTCCCACTTTGCCAATTATGCCTTCAGAATGTGAACATGCTGTTCTGAGAAGTTCATTGTTTTTTCCTAGTAATATTAATTTACAATTACATAAGCAATAATAATGTTTCTTAAATTCTTCCACGCTTTACATATTTTAACAGCCTTTCTGAGTTGGAAAGCCTGCGCACTTATACCTCATAAAATCTGAATCAGAGCTAGAGTATGCGCCTGCTTTTGCTTTACTGAAATTTGGAGTTTTTCTGTTGGTTTCCACAAGAAAACAGTTTGAAGCCCAACTGTGGATAAAAGAAATCTTTCTTTAGCCAGTATGTCTCAACCAGTCCATAATAACCTGTTGGGGTGAGAAAAGTTCAATCCAAAAGCTGTTGATTTCCCTAGAGCCAATCAAAATGATAAATGCAGTGGTGGAAGATCACAGCTGACTGGGTTTAGTCCTCTCATCACTAGCTGCAGATGGCATGCAATTTAGGGATGCCCATTTGGTAAAATTTACCAGTTTCTCTGGAGATCACACATATGGGTTTGCATTTAAAAAACAATTGTATCAGGAATAGTATTTTAAACAACAGATGTAAGTATTAACAGTGAAAGAATGCCCCAAAAGCCAAATATATCCACACCAGAAAATGGAAAGAACATGTGTTATGCTTTACAGAACTCCATTTGACATTTTAACTTTTTTTTTAAAAAAGGACAGAAAGTGACCATAAAAATATAACGCTTGCCAAATTTCATAGATAAGATACAAGCCTTTTTCTTTACAGTTTATGGCCTTTGGGCATTTGACATAATCTTTTTTTCCAACTTTGTATTTCAAAACCACAATCTCAAATCCTCACAAAGCAAAGAAGAATTCAAGAGAATCTTGAAGAGAATTATGAGTTGGGCTGATGTCTTTGCCTGCTTTGAATTCTAGATTTAGCTAAAAGGAAACACACAAACAGATTATTTACTGTAATCTTTCCTTAATTCAGAGCAGATCGTTTTCTAGTGTTTAGACTTTGACCAAATGAGTGGTGCAGAATTTCAGACACTTGCATGAATAAAATAAAGTAAAATATTAATAATTAATCCTGCAAAGTTATCTTATCAGTAAAACAGCTGTCAAGGTAAATCATAATACTGAACAAAGATAGTTAAAGAAACAGTTATGTTCACTATAAAAATCCACCAAAAAAATATCTCAGTTTATATAATACAGCATCAAAATCACTTTTGAAAGTAATCTGATTTCCTTTTTTCTGTTTAAGTGTAAAATATGGATATTTCCTGATGAGAAGCAGCTGTGTCTTCAACAACGTAGGCCATTCAGTCTCTCTTATCTAACATTACAAATGAGAAGATAACATAATTGAGAGGTTTGGTTTGAACATGTACCTTTCACTGTGAGTAGTGCTTCATTGGACACAACTGTATGTATTCTTTTTCTCAGTCTCCTGCCTGGGATACTAGAAGACATGGCAATTATGACATCAGAAAGCAATATTCATAAGTTACATAACTTAAAAATTATAGGATTTGGTTTGGTTTTATTTGTGAGGTAGAAAGATGGGAAATTAATGTTCTACAGATTCAGTGAATGTGAAATTGGTTTTTACAAAGGAGAAAAAAATTATCTTAGTGATGAAATATTTATAGCACAATTATGAAAGGAAAACCGTGAACAAGCAGCAATAGGACCTTTAGTATTCAATAATATAAATTGCTGTCATCAATTTCTGGTATGTTGATATGTATATTTCTACCTAAGCATTTTCACCTTAACCTATTGCATTGACAAACTGCTAACAACTTTTGAGCATGCTAAATTCTGTAAGTAGCCATCATGTGCCTTGGCAGAGATAAAAGCATTTCTGTAGGAAAAAAAAAAAAAGTGTAAAAGTCTAAAGACATTAAAAAAAATCTATTTACAACTTTTACTGTTTTTGTTGAACTGAAGAAAAAATAAGTGTTAGAAAAGTGTTGCTCAAGTGGCAAAAACATACAGGCTTCTAATTTAATACAAACCAAATTCTGAGGACCATTACAGATACTACAATATAATCTGTACAATCAAGTTTAAAAAAGATAATGTTTTGAGAGAACAACTAAATTAATTTAATATCTGATTTCAGTTAGCTTCTTCTGTTGACAATAAATAAATAAGATTAGAACATACTGTGTTGTTCTTTTATTCTCTTTTTTTTAGTTTCTTTTTCAGGTTTGGCTTTTTTTCCCTTTCTTAAATACTTCTGGCCAGATATGCAGCTGGCAAGGACTGGAGGAGACAATGCAGCCTGAGCCTAAGGCTGGGTCACTTAATGTTAAGTCACTCTCAGACTGAGATAAAAGGGAGTGTGTAAGGCTGTGAATAGGTCAGGGATAAGAAAGAAAAATATTGACACACATTACAATTAGTCAAAACTGTTAATAAATAAAGATTGCACATTTGAATTTACACAAAAATAATAGCTTTTTATTAATTCAGGACTTTGTAATATAGACAGCCTCATAATAATTAATCTATACTATTATTGCTTTTTAAATAAGCTTTTAAGGATCTTTTGCAAAATATGAAAAGAACTGATGTGCCATTGAACTTCTGGGCCTTTTGTTAATCAAGAATGATATAATCAAGGGAAACAAAATCATTGTCTTGAAGGCACCAAGCAGTCTGGGAGTACCTCATAGGTCACAACAAATGGAGCATACCACAGACAAGATTCCTAGGCTTTAGAATCTTGCTAAAAATGCCTTTTAAGATTTGTTAGAAATGTATTCAGTTATGTCCTCAAATACATAATTTCCATGTCAGAAAGGGAGGTAATTTGCAAATCAATATTGGAGGGAGATCTTGCAGGATAATTGAAGGAGCTGAAGGGAAAGGAAGCAGAAGAACAGTGAGAGCCTCTGTAAGCATCTCTCACTACACCAAGGTCAACATGAAATGTGCCTGTCAATATCTAGGATGGTTTTGGTGTGCAGCTCTTTGTGAAGGGGATATCTTGAGCTTTTATTTGCTGAAAGAACTGGGACTACCAGTGGGATTATCCGCTACAGTTGGACCATTGACATCAGCTGAGGTTTTGTTCTACACTCTCATCTGGCCATATACAAATGAGAACCTACGTGCTTGAAATGGAATGTCAACAAAGTTTAGATACTAAAAGTGCAATCACAGTTTAGCTTGCATTTGATCTCATAGGTGACCCAACATCCACAGATATTTCACTGTTAGATTATCAACTCTCCTATTTGTCTAGGCACAGGTTCATCCCACCTATATCAACATGAATATTAGGCACCTAATCACTCTTTAAAAACTGGTGACACATAGATATCTACAGAAAATAAGTCAGAATCCTAAGCTTTAGATTTTCTGTGTTCAAGAACAGATCAGTTTTAATGTGGCTGGAAAATTTATCACAACTCAGAGCTGGTATTCAGATGTTAGTCTTTCCTACTATAGTATTTTCTACTATAGTCTTTCCTGCTATAGTCTTCCCTACTGTGGTCTTTCCTACTATGTTCATATTAATGGTTCAATTCAGAAACTTTCTACAGAGCATTTGTAATTCATCCCATTAGGATTGGTTTCATCCCAAAAGATAGGGTCAGAGCTTCGTTCTTAGTTTATAATGGGCTAAATAGTAGTATCCCCTCCTTTCCCTATAAAGCAGGACATATGAGCTGAAATTCTATCAAGTCTGGTAACTTTCTATCACAATTCTGTCATGACCCAACCCAAGGTCCTTAACTAATGGGATATAGTCTTTCTGAAATATTGATACAGACATTCTTACTGTCTACACTGATGGGGAAGAAATTCAAGATTCATTGGCACTGACAGTATTTATTATATGTCACTTACACTTACACCACTTCTTTTCATACAATTTTTTCCAACATGAGGCACTAGTAATATAAGGCTGCTTAGCATCTTTTCATTGATTAGATCAATATCAGGATCCAGACTATTGTAGACTCCTTTAAACCAGGTGAGAGATGTTTTAAAGATGTTTTAAAAAAAAGGAACAAATTTGAAAATTGTTGGTGATAGGTATAGCACAATTATTTTTAATATTAAAGATAGATTGAAGGAGATAAAACTGACAGAATTGGTTAAAATAGAAAACGTGAGGATTAAAAAAATGCCAGCACATTAACAGAGAGGTGCTCCAAGGTTTCACATTAGACTCCATGTTTTTTAATAAATTTTATTAATGATCTGAAAGAGAAGATTGTGCAGTGAGGTAGAAAGATGACACAAATTGGCAGTCAGGACTAGAAGGTATTGCAAAAAACATTAGCAAAGGAAAAGCACCTGATATTCAGTTTTAGGCTTCCTGGTTTCACAGATGGAAATTGCTTCAAAACTACCTAAATCAATTGCCTACACTGGAGGAAGTAGGAAGAATGTGCAGCAGTGCATTTCCATGGCTTGGGATTTGTTTCTGTCCCAGCTGGAGCACAGGAACTCTGCAGGCCTAAGAAAGTCTGTAAAAAAGTCAGTGAAATACTTGCCTCAAAAATATCACCAAGTTATTTGGATGAATAGCATGATAATAATTAATGTGGTAAAAGCTAAGAAGTCTTTCCATATATCAGTAGTGTGGTCTTAATTCCAGCAAGTGTTGTACAAATTAGCATCCGTCAGAAAGATTATTTGGGAATATTGGGAAGTGTGTAGAAGAAAGGCAGCCATAACCAGAATTCAGAAACAAAACAAAACAAAACAAAACAAAACAAAACAAAAAAGGTAAGTTTGGCAGAGGAAGGGCAATACTGAAAACAAGCAAAGAATTAGCTTGCATATTAAATTTGAGTCATCAGTGCACAGTGCAATAGGTTTTAATGCCCTGGAGCAGTCTCACCTGGCTGCTCCACTGCCACTTTGACCACATGCCTAGAAGCCATATTCCCTCTCAGTCTTGGGCCTTCAAACACTGTCTGGGCTACATTCTAGGGGTTCCTGTCTCCAGCCTGGCTGCCTGGATTCACCTCATTCTCATGGATGTCTCATGGATGGATCCCTTAGGTGTACTCTCTGTCTTACCTCAGAGGCTGTGTCTGTCCCATGTCTTGCTGCCCCTGGTGGGCGCCTGTGGATGTATTTTGGAGCTGACGGATTGATTGCCATGTTGGGAGCTAATGATGGACATTGTAGAGCCTGTAGCTCTGCACACTGTGCTCTGGCCCTGTAGGACTGCATCCCATAGAGAGAGCTCTAGCTGCTCTAGGGTCTCCATGGCTCCTTTCTGGGCTCCTGTTACTTCAGGAAGCAGCCTTCTACTGCCATTCCTTATTCACCTGGGAAGTGAATTTTTATCTGTCTATCTTTAAAACAGCAAAATTAGTCTGAGACCCCTTGTTTAGTCTAAAAAATAACCTTATTCACATCAGTCCTATTATGGAAAGCATCTGGAACTGACACTGTCTTGGCTGATTTGAGCATCTAGATACTGCTCACCTAAACCCATTTGTTCTGCTGGACTTCACTTGAAAACCAGCACCACAGAAACACAAGCTGGCAGGGGGGAAGACTTGTTGGTTGGGTAGTGTTTGAGACTCTAGAGAAGAAAGAGTCTCTGGTAAAATGAATAACTCAGTGTTCAGAGCAGGGTCTGAGAAGTGTGTGCTAAACAAGGCTTTACATCAGTCATTTTGAATATTGACAATAGTCAATGAACATCATTCCCAACTTTGCATTAAATGAATGAGACGGTTGATTATGTCAATGAAGACAGTGCCACAGGAGGAGTTCCAGTTGCTGTAAATTATAGATACAGATTGTGCCTTAGCTTTGGGTGTTTAGTGATTCTGTTCTCTTGAAATGAGTGGTTTTTAAATGGATAAATTGAGTGTCCTTGAGAACAGTAAGGGAAAAATTGGTTCCACCTATGTGTAGACATCTAACATTAAACTGATTTAAAGCAACCTTATTATTGTCATTTCGCAACTTCATATTGTTTGATTTTTGCATCTTTACGATTATCTTTCAGATACATTTTTTTTTCCTACAACATATTCAATATGCAGACGAACCATTATCTGTTAACATCCTGAATGGTACTCTAAAATGTGTAACAGGTTTCCTCTTCCTATTATTGTACAGTAAGGAAGAATCCCAGCCATTGCTAATATCCATCACATAATGCATTATATACTCTTTTCTTTTCTGGCTTCATATGCTTATCTCTTGATGAAATGTAACACTTCTTGTAAATATGATCCTCCATGGTGTCTTTTTCTGAATCATTCACATTTATAGCAAAACATTAAGGTCATATGAGGAGTTACAGTGCAGAAAACAATTCATATCTTGTTTACTCCTGGCTTTTTCTTTTACTTTCAGGCAACTTTATGTATCTGACACTCTTCAACTTGTTTATTTTGCAACACTATTGCATCTTTCACAGCTGTCTCTGTGGAAATCTTAATTGCAGGTTTTAAGGTTAAGTTCTTGCTTTTAAAAGCTGCATCTTTGAGAGCTCATTACCATGCAGAGTGGGCAACAAATCTCTTTGGGTATCACTCCAGTTATCAACAGACTGGCATGATTCAACCACTCACCTCAGCTTTACTAGGCTGACTACAGCACACTCTTGCACTAAAATTAGTTGGGAAAAACAAGGCATTATGAACAACAAGGTGTATGCTTTAACTCATAGAGAAAGACAAATTATTTTCTTACTTTTTGTGTCAAAAATCTTTCATTTATTTTAAACTCTTTCTGAGTGCCAGAATCAGTTAACCTTATCCAAAAACTCAAATTGGGGTTGGGCTAAACCCTCTCTCATAATGTGGTGCAGATAATGCCAAACTATTCAGAGTTCCCATCCCAGTCCTTCTCACCAATCCCAACATCTGGAAATGAACCTACTCACCAGACTCGTATCCTCAGATTCACCGGCACACTGGAGGCAATGCGCCACACTCACCCCTGGAGCCCCAACCCAACCCCAAAGTGGCCACCAGAGAGGAAGTCCCACCTGGGGGAAGGTTCCAGGAGGGCCAAAGGCTACTTAAACTGAAGCATGAGACAAGTGCAAGTCTTGAAGCTTCCTCCTCTTGGAAGTTATGTCAGCTGTACGCCACTGGAACGGGGAATGATAGCTATGTTTGTTCTTTCCGTATCTTTTCTGTCTTACTCTCTTTCTCCTTCTCCTAATTCCCTCTTTGCAGAGTTTTGAGTAACTGAAAATTGGGCAGGCTTGGAGTTTGCAAAGTTGAATGAGCTGAGTGAATGCTTTCAGATGTGTTTTATGTTGATTGAGTGCTTTATGTTGATTTAAGCTTTTGTCAAAGTCGTCTGATTTTCTGAAGTTGCCAGTAAAATTTCTGGTTGTTTTCCATGAAGCTAATTCAGAATACGTAAAAACCATGCATGCCCTTTTAAAGAGGCTCTTTGAGCGACTTTTTTGGGGGCCTTACAAAAGGATAAGGCAAAGAATATGTAGAAGGGACTAACTCTAAACAGTTAGACAAAAGTCACTGTACTTGGCCCTGGAGAACAGGAATCAGTCCCTTGCAGTGTGTAGTTACTGCTGTCTTAATATTATCTGAGCCAGGCTGATAGAAATCAACCTAAGTCAAATTTAGGGTTTTATGTTCAGTGAAAAAAAGACAGAAACGTTCATTGTATTCAACTTAGGATAGAACAATGTTTGAGTTTTATATAGAAAGAAGTATGCATCAAAAACGTAAATCTGTATGTATTTATTTATATAAAACTAGTTTCTCATGCCATCAGAAAAGGTAGTTTTCATTTAAGCAACTTGTATGGGCACTCTGGGAGAGTGCATAGTTTATATTTCTTGAATTAATTAATCCATCTCAAGTGGGAGATAATTAAGTTCAGTGCTGAATTCAGTCCATAAGGTGGCATATGTGAAAATCCTACAGGTCTCCCAAGAACTTTACTGTCCCAAAAGCAGAAAAAAAGAGATTACTCATTTAGACCAACACCCCATAGACTGCAGTGAATGATTAGAGGAAGATGACAAACAAGACAAGGATAAGTGACATTTGCTCTGGTCTTGCTTTCCTGCTCCAGGCATCAAATGTCTAGGGCTTCTAGAATTGGAATTTTCATCTAGAATTTTGTCTTTAGTAAGTACAGAAGGAACTTCACTTTCTGAACATTTTTGGCACTTCATGAAATTTGTCAAGTTCCTATGAAAATAAAAATCATTTTTTGAGTACACACTATATGAAAAAATACTTCTTTTTGACCTTTATAAAGCAACTGTTTCTTTATCTGCTGAGGTGTTTGTTGGATCTTTAGTTATGAACAATTACAAATAAAGTCCCCTATTCATTTACTATATGTTTTTTATTATTTTAGCATATGCTTTGTGTATGTGTGCTTGACTGCTTGCCTTCTTTTCCTAAATCAATTTTTCTGGATACCCATTAATTTACAATTGCTGTAGATTACATTTTCCCCACTCTCTTTTGAAGGGGCAATAATGAACCTTAAATTTCAAAATCTGAGGGAGATATCCTACAACAGGTATCTACAGGAGCTGAACTTTGATCTGATCTGAACTACCTCTCTCAAGACAGCTGCTTGCTATCTTGAGAGAGCATAGCATAACAATCACAGGAACTCAGGGGCTCACTTTCCCATCATTTCTCTGACCCTGAAGAATTTGGGCACTGGTTCTCTTTTCAGATCACTGCACACACACTTGAGGCTGCAGCTCTCATTTCCAGGCTCTCTTCTGAGACTCGGTAAATGCAGCTGTGCTGGAGCTTGCAGCTTCCATAGATTTTGTGGTTTCAGTTTTTCCCAGAGTCTTCTGGCCATCCTGAAATACAGCTCTTCAAGAATTTTGTGGCTTAAAGGAAAAGATAAATATTTTACAGAAATGAAATTTATAAAATAAAAATAGTTATCTATAACTTCTTCCATTATGAAAGGAAAGAAATGATGGTCAGGTTTCTTGTAAACCCATGTCCATCATCACTAATGAGCACTTTTAACAGACAGATCAAAGACTTCCATGAAGTAGGGTTGAAGAATATCTTCTCTCAAATCTCCAGAAAAGAACCCCTTTGATAAGTTTTGTCATGACTGGTCAAGACAAGGAAAAACATTTGCTGTCAGTATAGCTTAAGAAGAGTAACCTGACTGGCAGCAAGACCACTGCAGGTAGCATTAGGCATAGGACTATTCACAAGGTGAAATGGAGCACAGGAGCTTGAAAGGATTTAGTACAATCCTTAACAAATACATCTTTGAAACACTAAAGGTGTTTGATTTATAAATCATGTTCCTTTTGGTTTCTGTGAAGTAATTTGTCCTCATGATCCTCTTACTCTTTATCAGCCTGGATTAAAAATCCTGTTCTTGAACTTCCAGTATGGGGTGTCTGCTGAAGATATTGCTTCAAGCATTTTGCATTAAGACATTCTCCTCCCATCTACCCCACACACCCCTCTTTCACAAGCAAAGACTTATTAGGAGTGCTGTGGGATCCAAAGGGCATCACAGAGATTGTAGAAGACCCCTGGGGCTGAGGGATTTGTGTCCCATGAGACCAGTATATTCTTGAAGGACATAGCTAGCTGTGAAAAAAACAAATGTGAGCCAACCTGTCCCTTAGGGTGTAAGACTGGCCTCAATCCCATTTTATTTAGCAATATTGACTTAGGTTACATGACGTGGGTTAAAAAAATATAGACAAGTGAACTTAGAGAGGAATGAGTTTTCTGTAATATTGGATGGCAGTAGCCTCAAATGGAATCCTTTAGCCACTGCATGATACTATGCCCTACTACATAATGAAATATTTCTTTTTAAGGTAATTTTAAAATGGAATGAATGGGAAAAAACAAAACACCCACAAAATGCCTAAACATTTCCTTTGACATCTGTGTGTTTATGTACTCTTTGTACAGGCTTAAACTGCTGGTGATAACAGACATTCAAAACCTAAATTATACAAAGAGCAGGGTACTATAAAAAGCACAACTGAAAAAAAAATCCCTAAGGATTAGTATAAATAATGATGTATTTGTGTTGCATAAGCAAATATTGTGGTCAAATATTTATGAACAGAGTAAATAAGCCCTTCCAGAATCTTTGTTTAAAAGAAAAAAAGTGTCAAGAAGCTTTCCATGTAGCACTCTGATTATACGAATCTGTGAACCTCCTGACTTTCTGGATCAGAGCAGAAGTCTGTTTAACATGATGTTCTATTCTGACATGTCCAGTGCCAAATGTTTCACTGGAAGTAGCAGTAGGTCTCTAGAGTGAAAAGTTACTGAATAAGCTGCTCATTAAAGAGTTTTCCCAGTGCCTCTTATAATTTGGTAATAGCAGCATGTTCCAAGATATGAATGTATCATAGATTCATCAGAGCTGAGGCTGGAAAACATTAGTGCAAACCATCTAGTCTGACCATCTAGTCTTTTGCATGTTGCAAAGACTTCTTCTCTAATCTTTCTATCAAGTCAATAAATAGCATAACAAAATCACCAGATTTTTGTATTTTTGATCCTATGTTGTAGAAAGGAAAATGTTCTTTATCTAAGTAAATGAGTTAAACTCTTCTCTTGGAGTAGACTGTAGTTTCTTTTTATTATTATTTTGTTTTTAAGGAACATTGGTTGGTATGGTTGAGTAATCATGTCATTATTATTTTAAATTATAATTTCAGTGTTGTCTGCTTAATGTTCACTGATTGTTCCCACTGAATGCACATGATGAACAAAATTTTTCAAAAGTGACTGATTATTTTACAAGACTAGAAGCTATTTATTTAGGGAAATCTCTGTCATTTACATTTCTGCACAGAAAATTTCCAGAAGCTAATTCATCTTCCCAAAATTATTTTAAAAGACCTTGTTCCGGCAGTCTACAATGCCATCTGCCAGAAATAAAGATTCCTTCCTGAAATAAGGTGAAAAAAATCCTATATGGCTCTAAGAGTTGTGTCAGAAATCTGAAAAGAAAGGCCAAAAGGCAGTCTGTTTCTGATAAAGCCAATGCTGAAAAATCATTCTTCATTTGCCGACAGGATATGCTCTGAAAGCTTTATACAAAATGAAAATGCACCTTGTGTTGTTGAGTAATAAATTTATTTTGTTCGCAGTCCATTTCTTTCTGTAGTACAATGTTAAAGGAAATAAGTGCTCTGTTCATCCCATGTGGCATGTTAGGGCCCGTATTGTTCCAGACAAAGGATGTATTTGCATCAGGATCAAACATTAGCAGCAAAACCCTCTGACATGGATTTTTAGCCACATTTTAGATCTAATACTAGCCTGGAAATAATTTGATATGCAGGAAAGAAACTAAGGAAAGGAAAAAGCTGCTTGCTTTTGCGACCAAAAAGCAAACCACAGGTGGATGGAAGAAGAGGAAGGAAAAAATTGATAAAATATCTGAAAGTTTGATAAAAAGTTCCTGAAGGTTTTTCAGCTTTTGTCTACAGAATAAAGAAATTTGATGGAGTGTGTAAGGCAGAGAGCAGCTGTAAAATTTCCAGCACTTGAACCCCTTCTTTGGGTGCTAGATGGAAATGTAATTGCATTACTAAAGAGGACCTTTTATATAATAATTACAAATAACACATATGTTAATTTATCCTTTTCTGTCTTGCGCTCTTTGTTTTTGGGTTGGTTTTTTTTTTTTGTTGGTTTTTTTTTTTGTTTTGTTTTGTTTTTTTTTTTTTATTTTGTTTAAGAAATTGCTTATTCCCAGGGTGAACAAACGTTGTCTTTCTGAAGTATTTTTTTAATTACTATTACCATAATATTAACACATCTTTTGGACAGTTCATTAAAGTTCCAAGAAGTAGTCATGCAAATTAGCCTAAATATCTTATTTTGTCTTGCCACCATATTCCTGTTAAAATAGATCATATCATTTCATTAACTCATCACCCTGTGGCTGTGAGGTTCCAGGATTCCAGAAATAGTAAACACTTGTGGAATCTACAATAATTGAGAGCAACAATAAATTACATTTTAAGTGCTCACAAGGTGAGAAAAGGCACTTCATGACTCTTCATACACCCTTGTTAGGAATGTTGCCAAGCTGAAAGAATGCACAGGTTGATACAGAAGGTGCTATGAGTGCTTTTGTGCTAGAGGAACCCAGTGATTTTTTTTAGAGACACCTCTCCTAGATTTTTAAAACAAACAAACAAAAGAAGAAAATGAAAATAGATTTCCTTGGATAGAGATTTGGGTTAAAACCTCTAATATATGATGCACTTGTATTCCAATTTGATAATTTAAAAGGTGGCCTGGATAGTGGCTTCATTCCCTTTGGGGTTCAGGCAGGATGAAATCCTGCATTTAGCTGCAGTTTCCTATAAAAACTTCCCGCTCCAAGGCACAGCATCAATAACTTAACATTGAATATTGCAAATAAAGCAGCTGTTGCTTAATTTATCAACATACACATATGCTATAGAGCTGGTAGAAAAAACATTATAGAACAATTGTCTGCTTTTAACACTAAAAGTTCCACCCTTATGCATTGCAATTCAAGGAGCTGAAAAAGTTTGCCTTTGACTTTAGTAGAACATATTAGCAACACACAATTTTTGGAGTATACTCTAGCTGGAAATTCCATCAATTGGTCTTGAAAAATTCAAGTTCCAAAACTTACTTGATTTCTCTTGCCATAATAAAGATGCCAGCTTAATCACATGCTAAATGAATTGTGTGTTGCTCCTTTGTGTTAGCTTTGCTAGTGTCCCACTATGCCTGGAACCAGATGATTTTGACCAGCAAAGTCCCAAGGGGTCAAAGGTACATCTTACCTGTGTAGTAACCGAGATGGGAAGAACTTGATCACTCATGCCAGGAGATGACGATAGGAGGC
Source organism: Calcarius lapponicus (assembly GCA_039654755.1). Classification (NCBI taxonomy): domain Eukaryota; kingdom Metazoa; phylum Chordata; class Aves; order Passeriformes; family Fringillidae; genus Calcarius; species Calcarius lapponicus. The sequence continues at coordinate 45,014,210 of CM077462.1, read as the reverse complement.
CCAGGACGCGGCAGGGCCTCATCTTTGCTTTCCCACCCTTGTCCCTTCATCTACTTTCCATGGGTTTGGCCAAATCCAGTGCCTCAGGCAGCACTACCACAGCACTTGTCTTCCTCAAGGGTACTCCAGTTCTTTATTGCCCATGGAACATTAAGAATGAAAGGATATACCCTGTATCTAAAAAGCCTTGTTCTTATAGAAAGATTTCAGGTGGATTTTTGTCTTCTGATGGTTCTTCTTCCTAACTGCACTGCTGTAGGTGGCTCCAGTTGAGTGGACTAAGAAGCAGATAGCAATAATTATTGAAGACATTATATAGGAATCATTAGAATAAAATGATATCTCAAAAATGTGAATGCTACACTGAATGCAAATTGCATTTCTAAGATGCACAGGTCTGTCTAGAGTGTGGTCATATATTATCAGGTGACTGATAAACCTTGAGAAAGCATAATAGACACAGAGATCCACTTTGAGATATTCTGAGTGGAAATTGCTTCCCCTTTTATTCTCTCAGCAAAGAAGACAAACGGCTTTAGAAGAAATTTTGAAAGGTTTGGTCCTATAAAGATAAAGGCCTCCCACAATCCAAGGCCTCCTACATATCTTGTTTCTTCTCTTTGCAGCTGACATGATTTGGTAAATTATTAAGTTCGCTAAATTCTGAAGCTATTGAAACAATCTATCAGGCAGAAATAATACCACAATATGGTTTTTGGTAAGGAAGTCTGGTATTGTCCCTCCCTGGAACTTCCCATCATTCTTCCTCTTGTCTTAAAAAAACTGATTAATGTCATGCTGTGAGAAAAAAACATACAGAGAAAAAGTTAAACATGAGGTGATGGTACAGGAAATCTGAGATTCTGGATACCCAGAGTACGCATGACTCTGGATATCCATATATATTTAATTAAATTTACAGGTTTCCAGATGTTAACTGCATTCAGTGAGACCTATTAGCAGAAAATGGACTTTATGCTCAGAGTTTCTGACTTAACAAAAGCACCTTTGATTTCCTGAAAAATACAGCTAAGTGAAAAAAAAATTAAATTCAGACATGCTGAGCATATACTTAGTCTAATGAAGAAATCTTTGAAAGCAATGACTGAATATAAAGCGGAAATAATTTGTTTAGTCATTTCAAGTTTAGAATAAATATTTGTCCAATTTTTGTCTGAGCTCGATTTTGGTGAGGAATTGGAAAGTTCAGTAAGTTTCTGCTATCAGTTATTCTCTCTCTTTCCTTGTTGACAATGAGACTTAAATGCTGTTGTGCCCAGTTGTGGTGGTTTGATCTGGCTAAATTCTGTGTTCCCAAGAAAGCTGCTCTACCACTCCTCAACTGGGCAGAGGAGAGAAAACAATGAAAGGCTCCTGTTAAAAGATAAGGACAGGGAGAGATCATTCACAATTACTGTCAGGGTCAAAACAGACCCAACTTTGAGAAATTAATTGAATTTGTTACCAATCAAAATCAGTGTATGGCAATAAGAAGTGAAACAGGACTTAAAAGTACCTTTCCAGACTCAGCTTTATTCCTAACTCTCTATTTCCTTCCCCTCAGCTCCCTTTGCCCCTGCGATGGGCAGTGGGGGCTGCAATATTAGTTCATCAGATGCTGTTTCTGCTGTTGCTTTGTCCTCTTGGAGGAGTCCTTCCCCCTTCTCAAGCATGGCATTCCTCTCATGGGAGACAGTCCTCCACAGACTTCTCCAATGGGAATTCTTCCTATGGGCTATGGCTCACCCCTCCATTAGATCCTCCCCGATTCCATTTTTATCTCTCTTAAGCTGTGTAGTCCTAAACTGGGTGTAGTTTTTTATATGCAGCTCACTGGTGCTAAGTAGAAGGGGAGAATAACTTCTGTTGATCTTGTGACCAGAGTTTCTTAGCAGGACATATAGTATATAACAGTTCCATACTCAATATGCAGTTTGTCTTATTCAGAAAGAAAGAGAGATGTAGAATTGTCACCAACCTCGTGTACACCATGACCCTCAAGCTCTCTTTAGATGGGCTTCAACTCACCTAGTCCCTTCCTAACCTCTGTTAATGTGTGGTATCCTTTCTCCCTCGGTTCAGATAATTTTGCTTGTTCTTATGGAACCTCAAGAGCTTTCTTTTTCTCTGTTACTGAAGTTTATTGCAATCTCTTTGGGCAGACTTATGACATTTTTCATGGCCACAGTTACTATTTCCAGTTTATTTCATCTGCAGATATTCTAAGTGCAGTTTGTGCTACTATCAAGGTCACTGAAAATGTTGAACTCTACATGTCCTACCATGGACTTCTATGGTACTGAACTTCTCTCTGATCTCAAGAAAGACATTTAACCATTGGTCATTGCTGTGGCTGAGTCCAGTTAATATTCAAATCTCAAAACAAATCCACTTAACTATTTTCTCAACACATACTTCTTTATCTGTGGAGAATGACAAAAAACTCAATAAAGTCAGGAAATTTCATACACCATTTTGTCTTTTCCTATACCAAATTATTAAATTGCATACTGATAAAAGATTTTCTATGCACACTTTAGTCTTGAAAAATCCATGTTGAGTATTCCTGATTACTCTTGTTTTTCACTTATTTAGATGTGGATATGAATTCCAAGAGCATGTGTTTCTTGATCTTCCCAGGGACTGAGACCAGCCAAAGTTTCTTTGATTTTATGATTAACTCCCGAGCTGTCTTTAGGCTCTCCTTAAAAATCACGTAGCTTTCCTTGACATCCTTGTTCTTCATGGCAGCTACCCAAAGAATTCCCAAGCAACATCCTGAATTAGAAGAAATATGCAATTGTAAAGTTCAGAGTCCAATTGTGCTGCTTGCCTTTCCATTTCACCTCCAGGTCCTTAACTTAATCATTTTGGAGATGCTGCAATTCAAGCCAGATCTAAGCCTGCCAGCAGATCTTTTCCATTTGTGAGTAGAGCACTATCACTGGTCATCCTAGCCAACACTTGCATTAGGAGATATGCTAGAAGTATAAATACACCATTCCTGGAGAGCTTTAACTTTTCCCTGAGGATACGAAATCTTTCCCTGGCTAGTGTAATTACATTGCATGTAATAAGAATGCATGGTTAATGAGAGACAAAATTTTACACGGTTATAAACTACTGTTATTCTCTATCACCTGAGTTCCAAGAGATACATTTCATGGCCAAGTACAAAGAAGTTTTTTTACCTATTAATTACATCTCACACAGGGCAGTGTGTGCAGTACAGCTATTTTGTGTGTTTGCTCTCTAATATTCTGTAAATAATTTTCATTCACATAGTAACTGTACAAACATTTGTTGTAATGAATCTACCTGCATGAACAGAAACAGTAATTTTCCTGAAGAGTTTCAACTTATTCCTGAAAATAGGAAATCTTTTTGGTTAATATGATAAATCAAATTGAAATCTGGTCCAAAAATCCACAGAAGTAAATATAGCTTGTCTACAAAAACTGCCTTTGAGCCATTAATAATCAATGACATGTTGTTTCACTTGCAATCCAAAATGAAGCAGCTCAAGGCAAGATAAACTCTCCATTCTTTCCGAAATCAGGATGGCAGTAGAAATGTGGCTTTGGATGAACCCACTTGGAGCAGCAGCAAAAGTTTCTTCTACTTCTGGCAGCCATGTAATAGATGTTCAAGGCTGCAGAATACCACAGTTGACAGAACATTTGGAAGGAGTCCATATAAACTTAGAACTTAATTTTTAATTCATCCTAGTACAAGAAGAAGGAGAATGAGGGGTTCCACTATAAGCTCTGAAAAGGCAGGGAACTTATTGAGTGGAATAGTTTTGACTAATATTGATTAATTTAATGTTTACATGGAAGAAAAGGACAGTATCACCTGGTAAACAGTCTAGTTTACTTAGCAGAGTTTTACTTAGTACTGTTTTCCTTGGAGATGTCCCAGGAATTGGTTAGGGTGAACTCCACTTAGTTGATTGGATCTGGCACAATTGTATCATGTAGTAAAATATTTTTATGTATACTGAAAATTCAGACTGTAGCTAAAATGTAAATCTCTCACTGTCATATATACTCTAAAAAATCTCAGTGTCTGTCATCAAAGAAATTACAGTGCCTTAAAGAAGCTATAAACATATAATGTGTGAGAAAAATTTGCAAATTAATTTGGATTAGTAATGTGGACAGAAACAAATACCTCTCTTATACTCTCTTATACTCTTATTATAAATCAGACTTTTTATTGTGGTAAAATAAGGGCATTTTAAATATTTATCTACATTTCAAAAATATTTCTTCGTTATGAAAATACAAGCAAAAACATTCACAGGGAAATAAATAATGTCTAGATGCCATTTCAATATTTGTAATTTAATGGATGCTCCAAAATGTGATTAAAGATGCCCAGACAAGAATGACGAACTTTTGATTAGCTAACCGTGTGAATAGGTGGCTACATCTCTGAAAAAGGTTTGGCTCAGAATGCAGTTTAGCTGAATCTGTGCAACTCAGTTTTAAATCTTTTATCTTCCTGTGGTCCTTCTCTTTGTGTGTGTGTGTGTTGCTAGATTTTAAATTTTAATTTTCACATTCCATTAAAAGATAGGCACCTTTTTCATTATGCCAGTTTCCTTAGTTACTTAGAAAGCCAGAAGAGGACATATTTCCTAATATTATTTAAAACAAAAACCTTGGCTCATATAGGGACTTTACTGTCACACTCATTCATGTTCTACTGTGAGTGTCAGATGCTAGTTCTGATATGTATCTTGAGAGAGAAATCAAGTATAATCAAATGGTTTTATACAGATTTTTGTGTGCAACAAAATTATGAATGATCTTGAATATTGTACACAGAGGTCAATTAATTATCTTAAATCAAAACAAGTAGTTACAGTGATATACTACCTATTTATCTAAAATTCTATTAAAACAATATTCTTCCTGCCAGAAAATTTGACTTTGAAAAATCCATAGTTTAAGCAACTATCTGAATCATATAACAAGACTCAATTACACCAGGTGGTATTGACTGATATATTTGGTAATGTAATAGAGATGCCAACCCTGACAAAATTTGTTAGTTTGAAAATAGGACAAAATGCCATTTTATTGCAAAGCTAATGAAAAATATTGCTTACAGAATGATGAGACCCATCAAATAGATTTATAGCATATGACATTTGTAAGATCTCAAATATTTCAAAGAGATTGGAAGGGCAATGTGACTATTGTCTACTCAGTATAATGAACCAAAGAAAATGGAGCTTTGACATTCAGACTTGTATGATAGAGGGCTAGAAACTTTCTGAATAGTAGAACTCTTAAAGACAGTCGGTTGTTTCTTGAGCTTACACAGATGCTGTCATAGCTGGGCCACCACCTGGATGTTATGCAAGCTTCACAATTCAAAAAGATACTGCTTGCGGGGATTAAAGGCTGTGAGTCGGATTCAGTGAACCCAAATCCCAGCAGAAGTTTGGCAGAGGAATGAGTCAGTTCCTGGGATGCCAGCATTAATGGCTGAGGTCCAGACACTAATCTCAGATGCACGGCACGTGTCGCCTCCTATCTCGATTAAGCCGCGTCTGCGGCTTGCACACACAGTGCATAACAGCAGATTTTCCAAGGCATATGCTGCTTCCAGTGCCATACGTTTTAGTTTAAAATCTGGTCCACAAGGTATGTGTATTTTGCTGGATTTTTTTTTCCTTCAGTTTTTTGACAAAGAAATAAAAACAAAAGAAAAAGAAAGCAAAAATTTATTAACAGCATTCACCCTTGATTTACCCCTCTAACTTCTTCATCTTCTATTCCCCTCCTTCAAAAGGATTCAGTCAGAACCACTCCAAAGATGCAAAGAAATTAAAGTAATAATAGAAGCAGCACAGGAAGATTATTTTCCTTCATTTGTTCTTCTGTATATGTGAGACATGACAGGATTCGATAAACTCACAAGTATTTACTCTTTAAGCTAATTCTGCAGTGTTGTAAAACATGCAAACTGCAGGCTAGAGAGAAATAAGAGAGTCAGCATAGCAAAACTCGATTAGAAAGTTTGATTTGATTATCTGTTCCTTATTTGCATCACACTGCTGTTTCACTCTGAGCTACCTGACTGGAATATTTTCACTGCAATCTGAGTGTGGAAACCAAAGCTATCAGCAGAATAACAGGCTGCAGGAAACACAGTATTTTATGCTGGAACATTCCAGCACACTAATTGCTGCTTTGACAATCATACTCCAAACATTTTCTTGCTTCATTTAATCTCTTGGTTTCCAGTGGAAAATGTCCAGAAACAATGCAGTTGAGCTTGAAGAAGAGAAATGGGAGACTGAGTGGCTGAAAGGTACCGTATGAGTGGATTGATGCAGTGCCTTAGTGTACTGGCCTTGAACTGTACAAACTTCATGGTGAATTCAGCCAGATTAGGGAGAGTGAGAATCAGTCTGTTTCAGATGGCTTTAAAAGATGCAGTAAAAGGGAAGATGGTGGTCTATTCATTGTCTAAGACCTACATGGAAGACCCTCTTGTGTAATTATAATTAAAAGGCCTCAACTAGAAGGATTAGTTTGAAAAACAAGGAAGAAAACCACCTGACCCTTCTGTTCTTAGAAGAAAGCACATTAGCTAAATGATTGATTTTGTGCTTAAATTTTTTCTTCCTTTTTTTTTTCCTTATTTCTCAGCAAGTATTGATCTCATTCTCTGTATTGCATTAAACACCCCAATATATTATCAATTGCATGCTTAGCCCAGATTAGGAGAGCTAAGTGTGAGACTCATTTAAAAAAGTCCAGTCATATCAATTTTCAGTTTTTGATAAGCTATTTTTAACCTTTCACATTAAATCATTACAGGCACCAGAAAACAAGCTACTTTTGGCTACTTTTAAATGAAAGTTTGTACAGGCTACCTGCCAATTTTTAAAAACATGTGCCTCTTTTGCTCATGTATAACCACAAAAAAAGAAATAAATAGTTGAAAAGGATACAACTCTGCTTCTGAGATGATGTAACAAAGAATGATCTTTATTGTCACTGTCCCTGATTTACAGAAATTTCTCTCTTGCACACTGGAATCATATATAATCTAGATGAGATTGGTAAAGCCAGGAATTTTAATTTATTTATTGTATAAGCATAATGCCAGCCACCTCCTGTTTTCATTATACCAATCTAATGCCAGCCATTTCCTGTTTTCATTAGACCATTGTAATGCTAGACTCCTACTGTTCTCATTAGTGCAGGACTGTGTAATGGCAACCACCTCATGTTTTCATTATAACAGAACTGTATGGTGCCAGCTGCCACTTATTTTACTTTACAGAAGAGCATTTGAATAGTCCATATCTTTTTCAAGAGAATATATACAGATATGTCAAGGACCCTAGGGGTCTAAGGCCCCTGAGAAAATGATGGGAAACACCCTTCCTGACAATTTTGTTGCTGGAAGAATAGCAGCATTTACACAGTATGTACAGAGAAGAGGTTAAAGGCTGGGGTTAAACTGTTGTGGAACAGGTTTAAATTCTAGGAACTGCCTCTCTTATCCATAACGTATCTGATCTTCCTGAAGAAAATAAAAAGGTGGTTGCAATAGTTCAAGGTCTGGATTAGAATAATAGGGAAATGCAAGTCAAATTCCTGGCTCCAGTATACATTGCCTGTACAGACCATAACCTATAAATTCTGTCATATTACTCCAGTTGTGACTGGTCTGGAGATAATAAGATTTTCACTGTCAGAAATATTGGTTTGTTTTGCTTTGCTTTGCTTCTGTAATACTTTTTCAGTATGAAACATTTCACTGCTTATCAGTAGTGCTTAAAAAGAAGCTGTAACTCCTTCTCTAGGGTCATCCAATGCTATTGTGATGATATTAAATAGTACTAAGTACTGCCTGATGACACAAAAATTTTCATTTGAGACTTCTTAAAAATACAGTCTGAAAGGTGAAAGGTTTCTGTTACTAAGGTACAGTTAAGTTGTTTTTACACTGCAGAATATTAGGGCTATACTTACTTTTTGCAATAGGTATCAGAATAAAATTTCCTCTAAATAAAAAAAAATATAAGATGCTGTAAAAGTTTTTTTTCTGAAAAAGTTTTCTGTAATCTTATAAAAAGTTTATATCCAGATGCTCAGGTTTCTGTTAATATTGAACATAATATAGATGTCAAAAAACCCTTCCAAAATATCTCAGTGTCGCAGCTCTGTAAAAGATATGTAACTTCTGTGTGGATACCTTGTAACATCACTGCAAAAACACACCTGGTTTACATAAGGGGACTGCAGCCTTAGTTCTATAATGAATGAATGAACTGCATATTAGACATGAGGTAGAGCTACCACATCTGCTGGTGCACACATATCTGCTACCTCTATTCTGAAGCCTTGGGAGCTTCAAATGCTTGGTATCACGACCAGAAAAAGCACCACAGTGAAGGCCATTGCTCTGTACCTGACCAAAATTATCAATTCTGCATAGTGACTTTGATTTTAATTATTTGTGTGATGTCAGCTTGTCATGTTTTATCGGTTGTATGTTTTAATGATTTATAGCTTCCCTGCAGCTCAGGAGAGGAGAAGAAAAGCTCTCTGGATATGTATTATGAAAATAAAATTGTCCTGTTACTATAAATGCTGGTTGTGGTAGGTTGTCCTTGGCCGGAGTCCAGGTACCCACCAAACTGCCCTAACAGTCCCCTCTCCAGGAGGACAGGAGAAGAAGAAAATAAAATGCAAAAAACCCTCATGGGAAAAGATAAGGGCAGTTTAAAATAGCAAAAGCAAGACTGTGTGCATTAGCAAGAGAAAACAAAAGATTTATTTTTTGCTTCCCATCAGCAGGTGATGTCCAGTCCTTTTCTGGGAAGTAGGACTTCAGAACATGCAGCAGTTGCTCCAGAAGACAAATGTCATAAATAATTAATCCCTCCCTCCCACCTCCTCATTTCTCTCAGCTTTCATGTCTGAGAAGATATCGTATAGACTACCCCTTTGGTCATCTCTCCTGGCTATGTCCAGTGCCAAGGTCTTTCCCATCCCCAGAGTACTGTTGGGGGTGGGAGTGTGTGTGGAATGCTGGGCAGGCAGCAGTGATGCTGTGCCAGCCCTGCTCCACAGGATCCAAAACACTGGTGTGTTACCAACACCTTTCCAGCTACCAGTGCAGAGCACAGCGCTGTGAGGGCTGCCGTGGGGAAAATGAACTCATCTCAGCCAGACCAAATACCCTGGAACTTACACTGATTTGTCTGGGAGAAAAGTGCTCTTCAAAAGTGTTTTTCTTCGGTGTTTCCAGTCTTGATGGAAAAGTTGTGTTTTCAAGAAAAGAAGAGTGTTCTTTGTCATTCTCAGATTGCTGTATTATTAACATCACTGAATAGAGTAATTGACAGATGTGTATAAGTGTTGCTAAAATGATTAAAAGCTCTGGAAATCATAACCTGTCAGTGTTCCCTGGGAAACAAAGACCTTTCCATCTGTTAGGGGACTCTGTAAAGGATTGTAATGAGTCACCTTTAAAATGACAGCTGTCACCCTTAGGATTTGAGCCTCAAAGGAAGTGGAAAAATATAAAGAAGTACATATAAACTGTCAATCAAAATATCCTTAATTTGTTATTATTTTGATCAACTCACTCTGGACAGGGTGTGATAACTTGCAATTTTTCTGTGATCTCTAGTGTCTGGATTAGGTCCAAGTCAATAGGAAAGCAGTTATGTTTAGCAATGTTATAGTTTCATAAAGCACCATATCCTTGCATATGTCTTTTCACATTTTCTGTCACAGTCTTCACAATGAATAAAATTTTACAAGGATAATGGCAGCACATTTTAAAATTACTTCTGAGTTGTAGAAACCCAATAAAATGGAAACTGAGTGATGGAACTGAAGGATGTGAGGGGGCTGGTACACTTTTAGTTCACTTGAAAAGATGGTATACTCTACATGTACCACTACACCTTCCCCTTTCATATTTGTTTTAGTAAATGTAAGTGGTTTTACATTTCTCTGCTTGTGCCATTTTTCCTGTTTCTGATATGTTTTCTGAACTAAGGCAGGTGGAGTCATAACATTTTCTGTGAAATAAAATGCAAATTCTGTTATGCTAATGGACTACTAAGAACTGAATTAGATTAAGCAGTGGTGGTAAATCAGCAATTATGCTGCTTTTTTTTTTCATAGCAAGATTTCAGCAGAAATAAAATTCAGTGGTAGTCACCACTAGAAGAGAAAGCCTGGGGCGGTTGATGTGCTTTACTGAATTTAGTATACATTTTACCACTACTCAGACACAGTCTTTAAAACCAAGGATGCTGAGCAAAGTGCTTTGAGTCAGCTGGTAACACAGTATATTAATTACAGCTCATAATAACTTCCATTTTTACATAATTGTTGCATGGTTGTAACATGTTATGCCAAATAAAATCCTCAATCTTGACTGGTGATTGTGATTAATATTTATGCTGCCGTTAAAAATGAGCATGCTTTTAGCTTCACTGATGCTGAAGATTTTCTGGATTATTTATAAAATGCAACAAAAGTAATAACTAAAGAAATTCCCAAACTTAGGAAACATGTGGTTCTTCAAATAGAGCTCTAATTTTTTATCTGTCTGCAAGAAAGCATTCTCTGTTAACACAAACAGGCATTGAACCAGGATTGGTATTTCTCCAGACCACCCTTCAAGGCTTGGAAGTGTCAACTAGCATTTACTAGTATGCCTTATAAACACTCAGGATGAAGGAAATAAAGTGAATGAGGGGAGCTGGCATGCACTTACAAGAAGCTATGGGATTCAAGATTTGGCAGCTGCACCTGGTGGCTCCTTGCAGTTGCGTGTTGTCATTGCCCATGGAAGCTTGAAATTTTTCCAGGCAGGAGGTGATGTGAACATCACCTTAGACTACAGGAATTACTGGTTATCAGCAGAGCTGTCTCAGGTTTACATTCTTGATCCCACAGTAAGCTTGGCAAATCTCCATGAAAGCTTTTTGAACAAGAGTGTTTGAATCAGATGTCCTCCAATTGTTTGTACTTCTCCTCCTGTTGCCATAATATGATGGGCCCCTGACATTTCACCTCTGCTAAAGGGATAAGATGTAATAGGAACTGGATGTCTGCCTAAAGCATAGTATTCCTTTTCCTTCTCTATCTTGATTTCTACTGCCAGCCACATTAATACTGCAGCTGCAATGGTTTTACAATTTAGGAGTGCACAGAAGGTTATTAATAAGTGCAGAAGTAGGAATCTTTTAAAAGAGATGATTCATTTGGAAATAAAAGGACTGACTGTGCTTGCTGTCATTATATAGGCGATTTTTATTTTTTTTTTTCAAAAAGTGGGTGTTCTTTTCCTTTAGGAGGATTGCTCTGTATAACTCTGAGATATGCAAAAAGATGTAGTAACAAAATTGACCTTCTGTCCATATTGGATCCCTAAATAAGTCACCTAAACAGACTCTGCTAAGGTAACATTGGAGCACTGAGTGGCAGTGTGGCAGTGTACCAGGGAGCTTGATGGAGGTGCAGAAAATTATTATGGAAGCATCATTAGCAGCCTCTGTAGTATCTTCCAGAAGAAGACAGCACAAAAGAAACCTAGAGTCTGAACAGAGCCCTTATTGTGGTACTCTCCACTAGCACTACAACCCTTAAACTGAGGCAAAGTCACAGTGCTTTTAAGAAGCTTATCTTGTGGTCAAAGATAAAGGCTTATTAACAGTTGCTAATCTCTGTTCTAAATGTCTTATAATGTAACTACTATAATGGTGCTAAAATAATTTCACATGCATTCTTCTCTGCCGTATTTACTATATTCACATGGTATTCTACAAATCTTTGTTAAATTATATAGGAGTGCTTATACTACTTTTGTTCTCAATTTAAAATGAGGCACAAGGGAATACAGAATGATTCATATAGCCAATGCATCTTCAAGCATAGAGACTCAAAGTGTATTCAGAGTAAATACAATTTCTCATCTGGTCTAAGATGAGGTAAGTCCCTAAACATATACTCATAATGAAATACCACTACTTTGAACTGTGTTATAGTTAGAGGATGTTAAAAGTATTAGTTATCCAGAATACACATATCAGATTTTTTTTCTCATAATTTCAGTATAAAAAATCCCCAAATAAATGATTTTTCACTGCAGATGAAAAGGCTATTTGTATAGCTATCAAGAAAACATTCTTATTTAGAGCTGACTAGTTCATTGCAATACTTCTAATGAGATTCCCCATGGAACTCACAATAGTGAATAAAGAATTTGTTCATAAAAATATAAGTATTTTAATGGGAAAATAAAAATATTGTTTTAATATAGTTCAGAAACTTTAATCAATTTTTAAATCAAAGAATTTAAAGAAACAAAATGAGGTCTTATCTACAAATATTATGATTAATACCTTTTATTATATGGTAAGTAGTGTGAAGACAAGAAATCTACTCTAAATTCTCTACATTAGATAAGTTTTCAGTGTAAAGAATTTTAAATTGACATATAAAAGAAAGCAGTGGTGACTAAGAGAGTCACTTGTAGAAATTATTACTGCATGCAGCATCATAATTGATCCCTATTGTAAGATGCTTAAAAAATATAAACATGGAACATTATCCTATAGATAGTAATAACAGAAATAGATGTCATTTCCTGATGGTCATAAAGCTATTGTGTTTTTATTTCAATGCTGATGCCAGTCTAGTGATCCATTTTTACACCTCTCAAATCAAACCATTGAAAAGACTGTGTGACTGTGACTGCCCTCACAAAGATGGAAAATGTACAGGTATTGCAAAATGTAATCGCGAATTTGTTAAGGAGTATTTCTTGTTGCTGATATTTCTATACTGCTACAGCAATCAATTGATTTCCAGATACAACTTCAGTGTTGCTTTTAATTTGGAATACATTGAGGATTATCGGGCAACTGTTCCCCTAGTTCTTTGGCAGCAATTCAGTAGGTGCACTATAATAAAATTTCCATAGAGTTAGTATTCAAAGTATCAAATAAAATATGTTTACAGAAATGGAATTTTCGTTATTACTTTCCTCCATAGGTCAACATCTGAATCTGCTGTCCAATCATCTATGTTTCAAGCTAGCCCTATACCATTACCTCTTACCAAGATAAATTTCAGAATGTTTACAGACATTTTGGAGTCTTGCCCAAATCAAAGGTATTATCTCTAATGTAAAGAACCTAAAGGGGGAAACCATGTCAGAACACCATTTCCACAAAGCAACAAAGGCCCCAACATATGACTAGTCTGTATTTAGGAAAAAAATCTTCTTAAAAAAATTTTAAAAATAATTTGTGCCCCAGACAGAAAAAAATGTTTCCCCAAAATTTGAACTAAATATTTTCATAAGCCAGGCATTATCAGGAACCATCAACAATAAATAAACCAAGATGCTGTGCTCTTTTCCCTGAATCATAACATATGCATTATGGAGTATGCATCTTGGAAAATTCTTAGATGGCTCATTAATTCCCTGATCCATTTCTTCATGCACTACTGAAACTAAGGTGACCTTTCACAAATCAAACTATGCGTACAGCAGACAGTTGTCCTTTCTACTGGAGAAATTCCATTTTTAGGGAAACATTACTAACTGAAGTAATAAGCTTTCAGCTGCCTTCATGTCTTAGACTCAATAAAGGATAAGGATAGGGTATTTATCCCATGAGTGAGCACCCTGAAGCAGTAATACGTGGTTGGCTTAAAGGAGATCTGAGAATCACTGTTTGACGGACTGGCCACTTTCCAAATGAGAAATCAATGACTGTTCTGGGTAAAGAAAAGCCAGGATGGTTTATGACTTGTTCTACATATACTGTGGATCCAGCCAAGCTCTGAATCACACACAGTTGAAGACAGTAAAAGTAACATCCCATGTCCTGTGAGGTCATTAGCAGCATAAGGTACATTCTGTCAGGACTCTGCACAGACAGTGACTTGCTAGATTTTAGAAATTAGCCTGTAGAAAGAAAAAGGGGAGATAACACTGTTGGGTTTCAGTGCCTGAGATGGGCAGCTAACTAGAAGCAGGCTGGTTTTGTTTCTGGAGAGGAGACTTGCAGAAAATATGAAATGTGTAAAAAGTAATTCTGTCTGCAGGAATAGCACACACCTTTATAATACCTGTAGTGTTCTGAACAAACTGAAATTCTATTTAGCTGTCAAAAAGCAATGCCTATATACTTAATTAGTTTTAAAAAACACCGAAACAAACAAACAAAACTCAAAAATCTCCCCACTGAAAAAAAAAAACCACTAAAAGTTCTGGTTTACAGGCTTTACACTATTTGGTATGTCATTGCTACAGTCACACAGGAGCAGACAGAGGAGGCCACATATTCTGAGGGATTGATCATAATGCTAAAATACATCAAAACCTGACTAAACAAAAGAGGTTAATGAAAGTGGTAAATTATAACAAACTCCTAAAACCAGACATAGGACTGAGTAATATTTTCCCCAGCAATTTGTCATTGTTTACAGCAACATGAATAAAATTACTCAGACTCCTAAGACACAATTTAAAAAGTTAAAAAGCAAAAACCAATTCCTTGCATTCTTCAGGTTGTCCTTCACTTGTATACTTAAGCAGTGTTTTGATCTCTCCTGCTAGGTTGACAATCTGTAAGAACTTACAGCCCCACCTCATTTATAATGTTTCTGGTGAACTCACACCAGTGTACTAAACCAAAATATCCTTTATTCAGCTCCATGTTTCTGTGAGCAAATAACAGCCTGTAGGGATTCAGTGCATCAGCTGCTTAAAAGATAAACCTACCCAGCTTGATGAAAACTCTTCTCCACTTTCCTGTTGAGAGAAAACGGTTACACATTTCTAATAAATGAAGCAGGAACTGTCATTTTTTTGGCAAACTGATAACTAGCTGTAACAGCCGCATTGCCACAAGTTGCTTTTCCAAAGTAATTACCATCAGGCTCCCTGTGGTATGCAGTGTTTAACACATTTCTTCTGTGTTAATGAATGCAAAAGCAGGCAACATCACTATTAGTAATCGCTTTTTATTCGTAGTCCTCATTTTCCAGATAGGTCACATTAAACACAGCCATTAAACAATAGCGGTTGAGAAAATCCATACAATGTATGCTGCTTTTGTTTGGTTTTTTTGTGTCATTCACCAGTCATTGGTGCAACTTTGAGCCATATGGGGAGACAGGGGCTGATAAATGAGAATGCCAACCTGTATCACAATTGGGCCAGAGAAGTCAAAACCTTAATCAGATTTCATTCAATTACACTTCAAGTCAACAAATCTTGATAGCCAAAACTCCCATTTAAATTAATGCAATAATAACTGCTGCCTGATGTCAAAAGAAAGCAATTAAACAATAATGAGTAGGTGTATGTTATGCTAGGCTTCAGACTCCTCGTTGACCTCAGCAATTTCCCCTCCATTTTACAGCAAGCAACATGAAAGCTTGTTTGAATGGTGTATCTTGCTCCACTATGAACAAAGTTTGACTTCTAGGGGTAACTTGGATTGGGAAACCTCTATCCTTAAGTGGCAAATCACAGTTCAGGAGAATCTGTTTCCTGATGAATATGCCAATTAAAGGAAAAAAGGGAAAGAGAAAGGTCTGATTTTCAGTTCTGGTTTGATTGGCCAATTGTATAAGGAACTCCCAATTGCTGGCTTTTTTTAATTTAAAAAAAGATACAGAATGCCTTATTTGCTATTCACAGTGTACAGTACAAATTTATTAGTTGCTTTACTTGCCTCCTTTAACTCCAACTTTCCTTTTATACTCTTGTGACAGATATTTCCTTTCAGTCTTATAAAGCATGTGTGTAAAAAATGAGAGAAATAACTCATAAACTTTATCTTTCATTGCTGCCTCTTTCTCCAATGGTGATAGTAGAGATACCACGGAGAAAAAAAAAAACACTTTAAAATCATTTGTGTGCAGTATGTCCTTCACACACAATCATGTTAATTTTGACTGAACCAGCAAAACTCACATTGTATAAGCTCTGCTGGTTTACTGGTTCATTATGTATCCATTCTAAATTGTGAAATAATTTTTTTTAACATGGGACAATCTTATACTGGGAAGCAGTATGCCAGAGTTCTACAAAACAAGGCAGTTGAAAGACAAATTAAATAAAAGCAAGATTTCCTAAACTTTTCTATAAAGCTGTGAGTCATGAATTCTGAATTACCTCAGAGTGGTAAATAAATAATCACTACTAAATACAGATAATGTGTTAAACAGCTAAAGCTAGTAAATCACTAGTGACAGAGAGCCTTAAGGTAAATTCCTCTTACATTGGCACAGCCCTTTCTCAGAATGTTGTGGTTTTTATGTCTTCAGAAACATACAATGAATTGTACAATTGGTTACTCAGTGTTAAAATCATTTATAAAATACACAAATCTCCATCACTTGACTGCATTTACATACTGGCGTAGATTTTGCTGAATAATGGATCTCACTGGCAGAGCTAAAGACTTGGTGCACAGACACTGAAGTGATGGGCACCACAGAAATACGTAGAAAAGACTGATCAAACAATAAGAATCCTCTCCACTATGGAATTTCAAGCTATCAAGCTATCAAGCAAAACCAATCTCGGGTCTCCTGGCCAAAAAAGAAAAAAAACCAAAATAAAATTATATAACACAGACAACACCACGTTTTAGATACATAAATTGTCCAAAACATGGAGAGTAGCTTGATAAGACATGTACAAGATCCTTCCTTTTGCATGTAATTGTGGACATTTCTTAACAGGAGCTAAAAGCAAACTGTCAGAATCGGTGTCTCCCAAAGACAATTCATTGTAGGACTGACTAGCTAAGATCACCATTTAAATGCAATCCCTAGACTAAAATAGGCTGTTGGGTCAACTTTTGTTTTTGAACTGATAAAAAACTATGGCTTGTGGTATTTCAGATTGCCAACCCCTTTTATAAACGTTTTTATAGTATAGACTAAATTTAAGAAACCAAATTAATAGTTTTTAAACAATGTGCCATAGTGGTATTTCCAGCAGAGTATCTAAAGTATATAAGGGACAAATCCTGAGCTAAACATTTTATTCTTCTGCTTCTCCTTGTACTCTGTAAGTTCATTTGTTCTTTCCCAAGTTTAATTCAATTTTGAAATTTTCAAATGCAATAAAAACATTCTTAACAAACAATAATAAAAAGTAGAAACTATATCCCAAGTTATTTTAAGTTATTCTGCAAATATTATTCAGATCAAGGAAAACCTGACTAAAAACAGCCCCCAGAATAAGCAGTATTTATCTAGAACTGCAGTAAGCTATTGCACATTCTAAAGAATCAGATAAACTACTGCTCATGCCACATTGGCACTGACATAATTGTCAGCTCTATAAACTTAATATCAAAACTTTAAAATGGTGGCATCTCTGAAGAATTCAATCAAATATCCTACATTGAACAGGCTGGCTGCATGTGTTGGGGAAAAAAAAAACAAACCCAAGGAGGTTCCAGATGTTGGTTCGAGTGTAATTTCGTTATTAAACATGGGCTTGCAACGGAAGCTTCTACAAGGACTTGCACATAACCATGACTGATGGATGTATTTGTAGGCTGTTCAGTTAGCTCCATCAGCTCACTCAAACATATTTTGAACAGATTATGTACTGCAGTACTTCGTAGACCATACATTAAACAAGAGACTTTGCTCTGAGGCGCTGCTTCCCATATTCCATGGGGAAAAGGAAGCAGGAAAAAACAAAACTCATAGAGTTCGACAGCTACTGAGGCAACACTTGCCATTTACAATATAAGCCCAAATATTTTTGCAACACAACTATATATTAATTTAATAAAATACACAATATAGCTCTTATACACTCAACAATTTGGCTCATATGCACTGAATCTGCAATAAATCAATAAAAATATGTCATTTGATGTAAACACACTGAATCTTCTTACATTTGCACATTTAAATGATCATGTGATTTTTGTGGATGTCTGACATTTTCACTTTCCTGAGCTATTTTAGTGTCCACAAATGAATAAAAAAGTGTTAATAATGTTAATTTCTTTTCTGTATTACCGTTAAGGTAACTTTTTTTCCCAAACTTTATTTCACTTCCTTTTTTTTTTAAACTTATCACTAACTATTTATAGCTTTGTTGGACACTAAAATGCTAAATAGATATTAATTTTTTTTTTTATTTTATCAAGTGAATTAGCTTATGTGTGTGCAGGACAAGATGGACTATATAATTTTACATTTAACCTTAATATGATATGTAGTGTTTAATTAATGATGAGGATATGTTTTCTTGAATAATGATCTGGAATGGTTCTTTTTGTTTTATTGTTATTTTTTCCTTTTTTTTTTGTATTTCATATTTGTGGCAGATAACTTTGTACATAAATGTTTACCACAAATGAATGTTAATGTTTGGTGTCGCTTGGACTACTACAAGAACTCTTTATAGGACTTTCAGTAGAAGCCTGTGGTGGCTGCTGGAAATGCACCACAGATCAGCATTATTCAACCCTGTTTTTCTTGGGGTTTATACGTAAACAGTAAAGTCAGCATCAGCTATTGAGGACAGTCTTAAAGTATCAGACGTATTTCCATTCCATCTTTCTCACACCTTCCTATCAGATTGTCAAAATGGCACTGTCTTTCCTTCTTTCATTTTGTTCTTGGTGTACGTGACTCTGTCCTAATGAAAGTTTGGTCAAAATGAAACCAGTGTTATCTGTCAAAAAGAAAGAGCAGTGAAAAGAACATACTTGTGGGCACTTCAGATGTTCACTAAAAGCCTTAAAGCAGCATTGGTCTTCCTTCATTCCTGTAATTCTGTTACAACCAGGGAATTTATTTATTTACTTTCAATCAGCAGAAGAGGAATGCAACTGCCAGCCTGTCCTTATTTTCCCCCTCACTTTCTGATGGCCACAGGGTCGCTTCCCCGACAGTCCTGCAAGAGCTTGTCTATTTCTCTCACAACTTCCTCGGCATCCACCGACTCCCTGCCTAGATCCCGGGCTGAACGGTCTAACTGCTCCAGAACAGAGTCCATCTCACTGGAGTCTCGGCTCACTCGGGAGTGCACATCTGCAAAGGCCCTAGCCATCTGATCTGATGCAATGAAGGAAGAGTCCTTTGACTGTTTACTGGGCGATAGATACTGACTGTCAGTTGACAAGTACTGGCTGCTTGGTTCAGCCAAGGCTCCTGATTTCACTTCACAACCATCCAGTGGTCCTTTTGTTGAGGTGCAAGGCTCAATGCATGTCTTGGTTGGGCTGCTCGATGCTGAGGGAACCTCCTGAAGCAGAGGACTCAGGGCACGTTTGGCTTTTAAGTAAGGTTTAACATTGGCAATGAGAATAGTGTGCTCTCTCTTGTCTTTCCCAAATGTACAAAAAGTCTTTTTCCCAGTGGGATTCACAGTTTCATATGTCTCAGTCTCAACGTTAGCTTCAACTGTGGGTACAAAGAGATTTGTGCGATAATCTGCATTCTCAGCCTGACTGGCTGCAGGGAACTGTGGCATCCAACACCTGTCAGAATGACCAAGCACTCTGCATTCATCTGTGCAGTTAACACATTCTTCTTGTTCTGCAAAACAAAGGAAAAAGAGAAAAAACTCTAATTATAAGTGGATTTATTTAGGCTAATGAATAGGCGATGATCATCACGTGATGGGCTTACTTGACATCTGGTTTCTTAATTATGGAGAAAAAGAAGAAGCTGTAATTAAAATATTTCAGAAGGTTTGCTTAAACCTGTTAGCTGAGACAATAGATTTATTTAACTCTCTTCTCCACATATTAAAGCATTCACACAGCCCAATGGAAGTATAAAGGGGTCATTAGAGACTCATTCTCAGTGGAATTGAGCTTCATCTGTAAACTAATCTGCTGCAGGAATCTTTTAGGCTTTATTCTGTAAAACTCATGCTAGAAAAAAGCGAACAGTACTTAGGGAACTCAAAAGGAATTATAAGGATTAATTTTTCAAATCAAATAACTGAGCAGTGACTGCCTTTCTGGAAATACAAACACTTCATAAAAATCAGCAAGCTGTTTTTTCCTTTTTGTCACCTCCATTTCATTTGTAATTGTTATGTTGTGTGACAGTCACAAAATAAAAAGGTTTTCTTGAAAAGCCTACTTTTCCTGCTGAGAACAGAGAACTAGAATCTCCCATCAGTATGCATTAAATATAAGCTTGTCAAAAAGCGCATATTGCAATTTTATTAGACATGAGTATGGATCATATAATCAGTTTTCTCCTTTTTTGTTTTGGTGCAACTAAGTGAAAATGGATTTGCTCAATACATACAATTTGGAAGAATGACAAATGGTGACACACTATTTGAACTGATGATGTCTTCAGATAGGATTTCTATATCCCTATTTCTTTCAAATAATATCATTAAATGAGATTCCCTTGCTACACTTTTAGAACATAAGTTTTGGTGCTTCTTATTCTACAATTGAAAGAAAACTTTCTGTTTTAAAAATCTTGGCTTGTGTGTCATTTGCATTAAATATGTTACATTTGGGCCAATATTTACTGTCTTATAACTGTACTCACAACTCAAACCAACTATCAGGAATAAGAAAAATAATAAATAGTATAAATCCTTTTATCATCTCTAGGTTTTAGTTAACTATACATTGATCTTAATAATTTTTCTTTCACAAAATAGGCATATGGGTTCAATACTCTTTTTTTTTTGAGGAATTTAGTATTTAAAAAGTGCATGGAATTCCAGTTAGACCAAAAACTGTTAGCATACCTTTAAATATAAGGATGAAACACACATACAGACATGCAGAACAAGTCTTCAGAAAAGCAGAACAAACAGGTTGAGCCAAAGATGGGGAGAATTTAAGCAATCATCATCTTTCTAAATTAGAAAATAAATTCCTAGTAATCTTATATCATCACCTGATTATTGAATGATTGCACTGCAGAAACATGACAAAAGAAACACCAAAGATGATCTAAGGGAATCCAAGAGTATAAACCATTTTTCACATTTCTAAAAAGATATGAATAAATAAGACTTTAATTAAACTAAAATTGTATTATGTCATAGTGATGTTAAAGTGTGATAATTTGCTCAGAACTGATAGCTGTTAGTGATACAGTAGTATGAAAAAGTGTCATTCCCTATATGAGCTCCCTTTCTTGAAGGCTTTAAAATCTAAGTCTGGTGTAAACCCTGAAAAAATACCAAAAGCAAGCGAGAATTAGGTATAGGGACAAGAGAACAAAGTGATTGTTGAGGAAAAGGATGTAACATGGGGGCCTTAAACATGAAATTCATAGAGGTGAGCCCACCTCACCTGTGTATCTGGTAAAACCATAGAACATGTCTTCCTGGAAGATATATCAAAACATATGGAAAATGGGGAGGTGATTAGACACAGACAACAAGGCTTCATTGAGCACAGATTGTGTCTGACTAATCTGGTAGCTTTCTAGGATGGATTGAATGCATCAGTGGACACGGCAAAGTCTTTTGTAAGGCCTTTGATATAGTCAAATATTGATATGACCACAATATTCTTGGTGTTAAATTGGAAATTCATAGATTTGATGATGGATTGTCAGATCAATAAGGTAGTGGCTGGATGGTCACATGCAAACAGCTGCAGTCAATGGCTCAATGTCCAAGTGGAAACCATAATGAGAGGTGTCCCTCCAGGGTCTACATTGGGGCCAACATTATTTATTATCTGCATTAATGAGATGGACAATGGAACTGAGTGCAACCTAGAATCACAACAAGCTGAGTGGTGCATCTGGTTCGCTGGAGGGAAAGGATTCCATCAGAGGGACTGACGGGCTTGAGAGGCGGGGGCCACGTGAACATCATGAAGTTCAACAAGTCCAAGTGCAAGGTCCTGCACCTGAGCTGGAAAAGTCAGGATCAATACAGAATGGGGGATGGACAGATTGAGAGCAGACCAGTTGAGAAGGATTGGGGCTACTGGTAGATGAAAAGCTGGACACGAGCCAGCCGCCTGCGCTCACAGCCCAGACAGCCAATTGTGTCCTGGGCTGCATAAACTAAAAGAAAGCATTAATCTGCTTTCTTTTGGTTTGTACATGAGGTGGAAGCTCTTTGAAATAAGAGTAGGGAGACACTGGAACAGATTTCCTTGAGAAATTGTTGATGTCCCATCACTTGGAGATTTCAAAGTCTGGTTAGACAGGACCTTGAGCAACCTGATCTAGTGAGGGACATTCCTGCCCATGGTAGACATTTCAAGGTCCTTTCTGACACAAACCATACAATGATTCTATGATCTCCAAAGAAAACTAATGCACATGCTGGTTTTAGTATCCAATAAAAACTAAAATTATGATGAAAAGCAGGAGTAAAATAACCCCAACTTTAGGACTGTAACAAAGTGGCAGAACTGAAAAGATTTTGAGGAAGAAATTTAAGTTTGTTGTGTTTGATTTTACTTCACTTGAATGAGACGGCATTAGCATGCATAACCACAGAGACAACATATGTGTAGCAATTGCTTAATGAAATGGGAGCCATACAAATGAAGGACATAGCTATACACCTCATTCCACCCATTAGTTCACCTCCACTAAAGTTCTCTGTATCTAGTTTTCTGGAGTTTCTACAGCATCAAACAGCTGCTGCTTTAAAGCAGCCAAGGGAAACTGCTACTCTCACTCTCTATCTCTCTAAAAAACAAAATCCCCAAACAACCAAACTACCTCATCCTGCTCCAAAAAAAAAAAAAAAAAAAAAATCACTCAGAAACATAAAACCCCACAAAACAAACCAAATCAATGTATTTTTAAAAACACATTGGATCTTCCTGATCCTTCAGAGTAGACTTGTGGCAAGTTCAGCCTCTAACTTTTAAAGTGGACTTACAGAAATAGGAGAAATAGGAGCTTTCTTCAGGATTTTCCCTAACAGTATCTAAAGTTATTTTTTCTCTCATATAGACTTCATGACAATTCTGAGTAAAAGCTTTCTGGCACTTTAAAAAGTTTACCTAAGCAACTAATCATCTTTCCAACTAACTTTTATGTTTTAAGCTTAACTATCCTTTGTATGGATATTAGTAAACAATTTTGTTGCTTTATAAAAGCTTAACTATCCTTTGTATGGATATTTGTAAACAATTTTGTTGCTTTATAACAAAAAACAAAAATAAAACCCTGCTACATGTTAGCTACCATAAAATGCTCACAATTGCACAATCAAAGGACCAGTACTTTTCTCTGCTTCTCTCTTTTCAATTACTCTGTCAGAGCAAGATCCCTCTTTGCTTTTTCCTTTCTCACAAAAAATAACCCAAACATTACAGTCTACTTCATTATACCACAAAAGAGCCATCTGTAGCAGGAAAATTCTTTCTGTCTTTCAGGTAGTGGCTTTATGTCATATTCTATTTAAAAAAATTAAATAAATATTCATATATATATATATATATGTAATCCTATGCTCTGTACATTGACAACACACGCATATATATATGCATATATATATATATATGCATATATGAAATATAGAACTAGAAAATTCTATTTTCACACTGACTCTTTTTCTAAAACTCAACTGAACCGTATTTCTTTTAAAAAATAAATATTCCCTGAACTAAGATTGAAACAAACAAGCTCAGATGAAAGGTAAAGTTCAGAGAAGTTCTCAGTCACTGGAAGTAAGTACTGCAAACTTATTCAGTAGGTATTCTGTTCTGTGCTAAAAGCTATGCTTTGAGATTTTCAACACTCATTAGGTTAATTTATTACAACCAAGTTATGTTTGAAGATTTATATTTTTAGCTCTCACACACATGCATACACATACATTGGTATGAGGGTCTTTCACAGTGTTTAGATTATTCATTACTGCCAACAGAAATACAAACTTTGGTGGCAATCTCTAAATAAAAGAGATATATGTCATATAGCATATACATGTTATGTATATATTGCATGCTCTATTTTCTTTCCCCTCTCATTTCCTGTATTTTTTAAAGTAATTTTTTACTTGCATTCCTACTCACTGTATTGAATAACTTTCCATTTCTGCTCCCTGGACATGGTAGCAGTGACTGAATTAAATATGAAGCCAAAAAACAGCAAAAAATACACTGACTGACCTTGATTTGAAACCCACCTGCATTGCATGAGCTTTGTTCCTCTAGCCCTGAAAATCTCTGCCTTTGCATTTCATTCTTTAATGTCACATCATAGGGAATGGATTTTGAGTATTGATTATCATACATTATAAGCTGTTTGTCTCACCATTAGGCTGTAATTTTGACTGCTACAGCTACCACTCAGTGAAGAAAATCAAACAGGGCTTTTTGTACTAGCAGCAGAAACTACAAACACAAAGTGAACTATCACCCCCAAGGGCCAAATTAGTACATATGAGAAAATGGAATCTATTTAAAGGTAAATATATAAATATATATATGTAAAATAGGTGATATGCTGTGCTGTACAGCAAGATGTGCTGGTAGAGTGATATGCACCATCAGTCTTTATCTCTGCACTTGTCTCCCTCCTGTTGAAAATAAACCCTTAACAGTGCATGTGTGTACAATAAACAGAAGCAGTCTAGAGGTTTTCCCAATTCTCTGGAGCTTTAAGGGTAAACAGTCAGAAGTGCTTTATGCACTTAGGGGAGAACATACACTAAAATAGAACTGCTAAATTATCAGCTGTAGAAAGAAAAGGAAACAAGATATCTGTAAACAACAGTCGCCTAGATAGGAAACATTCTGGATGGAAATTCAGAGATGGTGTAGGATGAGAGTTATACTGGCAACATATAAAATGTAATGCAAGGTATGTATTTTGGCACAGCAGTATCTTATATATTTTATTCTATTAGCAGATGAGTTATATTTAATACCTGCCTTCTATAGCAATCTAAGAGAAAAAGATTCTTTTATTGTGGTATCTACAGTTTCCTACACTTTCTTTATAAATACTGAACAAAATTAATTGTGGGTACTGATTTCACCCTAAATATGTTGCACTATGAATTTATTAATTAATGCTTTAGATAGCTGGCTCTTTTCAATGGCTAAAACAGATATCTTATTTTGACTCACTAATTATATGAAATTTGCATAATGATAAAAAAGAGGAAGCTCAAGAATTATTATTTTTTTAAGGAGTAACTCAATAGAAAAATCAAGTCAAGAGATACAATGTTTTTTACAATTTAACTGGTCCCTAATTATTTTAATTATACATACATAGAAAGCAAAAAAGCAAATTTAAGTAAACATCAGCATCCAAACCACTCCAAGAAATATTTTATGTACTATACTTATAGGATGAAGAACACTATATTGAAGTACTCCATACAATTTAATACTAAATGTCAAGATTCCCATCTATGGGAAATCAGAGTATAAATATATGTATAGACACATATACATTTATGCTTTTATATATATTTATGTAAATAAATGAATCAATGTATATTTAAAGTCTGATTACCTCTATAAACAGGTCTGGATATATAAATAGGCATAGACTTAGACCTACAGCTAGATCTATGACATCCTATTCCTCACAAAACCTGTAAATTATTTTATCACATTTTATTTGGAGTTAAAGAAGGCAGACAGAGTAAGATCATTATAATTTATACAATTTGAACTGATTGTCATTCAAGTGCATTCTTTCCAAAGAACTTCTCACTCACAAAATACTCAAAAATGTAGCTTTTTATTGCCATTTGTTCACCTACTAAAGACTAAATAAGAATATGGCTAACTAAGTACATGACTAAATATTTTAAAATACTGGTAGCTTTTGTTATTTTTAATTGTCCTAGGAAAGCCTATCTTTCAGACATCCTTTTTTCTCTTTCACTGGGGACGTCTCGTTTTTTGCTATTGCATTAACACCTTCTTCTAACTGACTATTTTTTAAAATTCCTTTCTATGAATGTGGAAACTAAAAATAAGCCTTAATTGTCAGGGATGCTTCATAGGTTGATTTCATTGACTGAAATAACTATCTACTAACGGGTCTAAATAAAAAATAAACCAGAGGACCCATTTCAAAATATGTGCTGCCTTCTTTTTGAAAGCATGCAGTTTCACAATACCTCCACTCTTTAAATGCTCTATTCTTCCTTGTGTTACAGTGAATAGTAAAGCACATCTTTGATGACCCTTTTTTCGCATAACAAAGATCTGTCTGTGAATGCATACATATACACTGACTTGTGTAGGAGACCAGCCTTGATGTTGTAAAGTTTTGTTCATTATTGAAAGTATTTCCATTTAGAATATACTCAGTTACGAAACAAAGTGTAAAATTCTCTGCAGCTTATATTTCCCTGGTCTAACCACAAACACAGTATTCTTTACTCCGAGGGTGGTGAGGCACTGGAACAGGTTGTCCCATTCCTGGAAGTGTCCAAGGTCAGGCTGGATGGGGTTTTGAGCAACCTGGTTTAGTGGATGGTGTCCCTGGCCATGACAGGGCAGTTGGAACTAGAAGATCTTTAAGTCCTTTACAACTCAAACCATTCCATGATTTTATTTAAAAACCTCCACCAACACCAGTAAGTGTTTTAGACTAATAAAATAATGCTATGCTTCATATTTTCAATACCTTAAATAGCTATGAAAGATCTGTATTTTCTGTACATATGTGTAAGCAGATGGACAATAAATGCCACATAATATCTAACAGAGGATGTAATTAACTCTGTTTTTAAGAACTTCAGTAATTCCTAAAATATGACCAGAAAACCTTACAGAACTTACATTAAATGGTGGGTTACTTTTTTTTTTTTTTAATTGAAACTGGCAATAGCCTTTACTAAAGAACTGGAAAGGCTATAAGTAGATATTTTTTACAGGAGACAAATAATGTGTGCTTTGGCATGTCCTAAACACTGGGTCTATATGACATTTCTATTGAGAACAATCAGCTAAAGCACTACCTCTGTGGTTGGATTTCTGTTTAATTACAATTGATTTTGACATAAATGAGCAGAGATAAACAAATACTTCTATACTTCTCTTGATGTTATTAAACAGAGCTGTCTCCTATCTGAATATTTATATTGGCTTGTCTGTTTAAAGGCTCCTTTCAGTCAGGCAAAGCAATTATGTAGCTCAGATTAGCAAAATAACTGGCAGTAGAACAAGAGTGGACTGCCACATTTGTAAACCTCTTGGATCTCATGTTTTTCTCCCGAAATTATAAATACAAGTTTCTGAGGTCCTTACACAGGTGGTGTTGAGCTTTTGTTTAGTTGGCTTTGTTTGCTTGCTTTGTAGATACAGGATAAAAGACAATATATATTTTATATTGTTATGACATAAAACACTTCAAAAGCCATAAAAGCATAATGACCTATGGATTTAATTCTAGTTCACATCTGTCCCAGACAATAAATATTGGAGGAATATTTCAGGATTACAGGGAGTACTATGGAAAATTTAAAACATTTCTTACACAAGTATGCTTTAATTAAGTGATTACAATTTAACAACAATCACATATTTTTATTAAAAACAATATAAGAGAAAGAAAATATTTGTGTTACCTGAAAATTTTCCATCCTCACAGCGGGCTGGTCCACAGATCCCAACAATGGGTCTTTGGCCTCTGCCTTGCTGTTCTGGAGGCAAATCAGACCTGTGAGTCACAGACAGGGATAGGCTCTGCTTCCAAAATTCACAACAATGTAAAAACTTCTGCAGCAGAAAAAGAGCTTCTACCTGTGACCCAGGCACAGCTCATGGCCCTTGAAACTTTTCACTAATTTTCTCAGTGGTGCAAACACATAGTTCTATAGTTGGCAGTAAACTGAAAACATCTAGAGTAAGTGTGTCTCATTTCTTCCTAATAGAGGAGAAAGAAGAAAATGGACGCCCAGTCTTGATTTCCACTCTTTGCCTATAAGTTGGCTGGCCATGACTCTAATTTGCAATGAAAAGACCATACAACAGTCATGAAACAGTCATTTAGGTCTCTTCCCCATCCCACATAAGAAAGTCTTCCTAGCCCAGGGCTGCAGGATAGAAAATGCACAAAGGCTAGCTGTGCCAGCCCTGCACTTAGCTGAGAAGCTACTGGGAAACTTTAGCAATATGACACATTGATAGTTTTAAACTCTAAATCTTTATTGTAGAGCCCCAAGCTGTTTCCTGAGAAAGAAGGAAAACTAAACTGCAGTAATTAACAGAAGAGGACAGCCTCATGGATCTTTTAGAAAGCACATTTTTAACATAGCATATTTTCACTCTTGATCAAGGCAGTGCAAAAGATATTACAGCGGCATTGTTTCAGCACTAGCTTCTACAAAAGCAATGATTCTTAAATCTGAAACTTAATTGAATTTGTGTAAACA
This sequence comes from Calcarius lapponicus, assembly GCA_039654755.1. Classification (NCBI taxonomy): domain Eukaryota; kingdom Metazoa; phylum Chordata; class Aves; order Passeriformes; family Fringillidae; genus Calcarius; species Calcarius lapponicus. The sequence goes on along the minus strand of CM077462.1, from coordinate 44,985,845 downwards.
TTTGCACAATTTGCATGATATCCACATTCTTTTTACTAACTTTATTGTGAGCTAGTCATAATTATAGTATCAATGATTTCCATATCTAATTTGCAGCACTTAGTAAATGCTGCATATTGTAGTGTGGCAATGCTTATAATCTAGTCATTAACCAGGACCATTGTGAGCCTGCCTATACAAATATTAACAGATTGTATAGTTAGAGACAAAAGGTAACAAGTGATTATGACAAACAAAAGCAATGAATGGGAAGAAAAGACAACATTAATGAAAATATAATCATGCTGTTGACATTTCCTAAAAATACCAATATAAAAGCTCCATAATTTCAAGGAGCTATCTCCATCTGTCAGACCATCAAGCCACCAGCAATGAGCTATATGTTACACCACTGAACTTTCCTTACCAGTTGCCAATTATCTCAGCGTACAAATCTTTAATTAGAAGGTACCAAGCTTTTTGCTTTGCAAGCTTGCCTCAAATTTGGATATGACAACTTGTTTACAGATATTGACTGAGGAGGGTGACACTGAGGAGAGAGACATGACATGTTTCTGAAGAAATCTCAATGTTCTTTTGATGGCTCTGTTTACATCCTGACTGTAGGTAGACTTTGTTTAATGGATGTCTGTCAGTCCCTGTGTAGGAGCCTAGCTTTGTCCGAAACAAAATCAATGCAGTAACACTCTTTAAATGCTACCTGTTTTCCTTTGCAAAGTCTCTTAAAAACAACTACAAAGGCTGCATGGATGCTGAACCATTCAAAATCTGAATGGCCACTTTGGTGAAAGAGGGTATTTTTCCTCCCCATTCCTGCCAGTATGCCTGGATTTACATTCAAAATCTCTTTTAACAGCCATAATGAGACCATGTGGGTTTCATATTGACAGATGGAAAACGCTACTGGGTATCACACTCTGCTTCAAGGGTTGATGTCGTAAGCAGGTCATATACTTTGGACTTCACAGAACGTTTACAATGCATCTGACAGAAGAGGAGGAAGAGCACTTTTCATGTTGCTGCTCTCAGAAAAAACTTTAGGTTGTCTAGACATCGTAAGGAACTCTCACTTGGACATAGAGACGCAGAAATATCTTCTTACAAAAGAAAGCAACTTTTAAGAGTTTCCTGTGGAGTCCTCCCCATGCTATGTATTCATTATCATATGATTAGAGGGTCCCTTAGACTATTATTTAGAAGACTTCTGTTGTTACCACTTTCCAAAGAGATTTTGCAGAATGGGATTACCCTTGTGTCACTTTATGAAGAACCCAAATTCTCTTAGCAATTTAAGTTTCATAATGCAATCCTACTTAACTTCCTGCGTGGATAGTGCTCCAATTAGATCAATCAGAAAGGATAATTAAGGATGTCTTTTTCAAATCTGACTCTCTAAATATAACCAGTTTGGCAAAGAGAATTATACATGTAAACAGATTCAGTAACACATTTTCAGATTCTCCATGAACAGTGGATTAATTTCTGAAAGACACTTACTGAAGATATCTAAAGAATATTCATATCTTACTTTTCCCAAATCCTTCATCAAGAACTCTAAGTTACACATCACCTTCTTATATTTCAAGGATTGAGGAGATTATAGATATTAACACCACTAATACAGAAGAACCTCTCCTACTAGTTACTTTTATGTGCAGCAGTTCAGCTGCTCAACTGAGACTCACCTTTTTACTTGTCATCTTTTCATTTGTTATAGCTTCAATTTCTGAACCGATGTCAGACTACATTGATGCGACAAAAGACAGCTTTAAGAAAAATTGTCAATTTGGGGAATTATTTCCAAAGGTGTTGTCATTATATGTTCCTTGTTTTCACTAATATCTTCACTTTTTAAGCCTGGTAACTATTGGAAGCTGTTTTTCTGGTGTCTAGCAACTGCTAATCTGAGCCATGTTCCTACAAAAAGTGTATTCTAGTCTTGGAGATAGACTTAAAAGGTAATTACAGATATCACCACCGAGTAAGATGCAGTCAGGGTAATTTCTGTTAGATGTGCCCTCAGCTTACTTGTCTTAACACCCTACAAAGGAAATCAGCAGCTAAGTTAGATAAGTTAAACACTGTTCTGGTAAAGCAAGTAAAAGATGCAGCTGCTAAATTTAAAGCTACAGAAGGATTCAGAATAAGCCAGTTAACATCAATCTATTGACATTCTTTAAGAAAATCTTTACTCTGTAGAGATGATGAAGATACTACACCCCTAGAAATGGGGAAAACCTGCTATAAAATGCAGTAAAACCAATTCTAGGTATGGATCATTGTCAATTTTCTCGGGGTATTTAAAGCAATCTTTTAATTTACTGGAACTCATCACTATAATATTTACTTCATCTAGGGTTTAATGTATGCTTTACAACATTATTTTAATGGGTCCCCCTCCTCCCAGGCTTATTGTTTTAATGGAGAAAGAAGGCAAGAGGCCTGTACAGTTATTATTAGCTTGAATTCTAATTATCACAGATAATAAGCAGAGAAATCTGAGCCCCAATATCTACTGCACGATTCTTCAAAGACAGCCTCTGGGTTTCCTAATAAAAATTGTAGCTTTGCTTTGTTTTTGTTTAAGAAGAAAAATTTCTTTAATTCCCAAGGAGACAAAAATAAAGCACCATATCTGAAAGTAAGGCTCAGCCTGACCTTGAACAAATTCTGTAAGGATTTAAGGTGAGAAAAATTTTTCTTATGGGAAACAGAGTCAAATTTTTTGCTGATGTTTTGTTTCCACCTGTTACACAGGGGCCTCTGCTAAGGTGCGGTATGTATACCCCTTCTCAGGTTCCTAAGGAACAGTCTAGCAGAGCTCTAAACTTATTTGTAAGCTCTCAAGTGACTCTGCAGTTCCAGCTGAAGATGGATACAAGGCAGCTAATTTGCTACCACCAAGGGAAAATGTTATAACATAAAAACATTCCTTCCCTTAGCTTCAAAACTGTCGAGTGCCTAGGGAGCCTGACTATTTGCAGAGCTGATACTATGCATATGCTTCCCCTGTAACTGTTACATGCATACATCTGGCATCTGTCTCTGTGTTAAACAGACTTAATTGTCCCCACTATTGCTATGTAGAAACCCTCTAACCTAGGTGGGTAATGTGAAAGAAATAAATGAAAGGGTTGAGATGATTTTTTCTTTTTGGTGGCATTGTTTTTGCATTATTGGCAAGATTTCCAATGAACTCTGTACTACGGCCATAATAAAATTATTTTAGCTGTGCCTTCTGTGTAACTTTGGGTAGAGATTATGTTTTTGTCTTAGCATGACATTTGCACTTTGAACAGTCTTTTAATCAAATAGTGTTGTTTTAACTGGAACTCTTTTTTTTCTATTTATTCTTCCTTTATTTTTTTCCTGTCTTGGTTGTTTATGACCCCTCTTTTATCCACATCAGACTTCAGAGCTTTTAATCATTTGCTAGACATAGCTGAACTGATTCTGAAGATATGTTATTGTTTTTAGGTGTGATTGGGGTACTCTACGTGGTATTACATTATTCAGATCACTGTTGCCAGCAGAGTCAAGACTCAGGGAAAGTACTTGATTTCAGATTTCAATATATTTTTAAAATATCAAAGAGCATGGAAAATCTTGTTCTTTGGTTAGACAGACCATGCAGAACAGAAATATTCTGAAAGATGGAGGTAGCTGCATAGAACTAATACTAAATTCAAGGCCTTTTGAAGTTACTTTAACCTTTGAGTCAATGTTCATCTCAAAATCCCCCAGCAAGGTAAAAAAATGCTTTTAATTGATAAAACACACAGAAATGAGTTCTTCCTGTAAAAATAAGAGGAGGAAATAAACAAAAAAAAAGTTGCTGGTTTGGCATCTGAAATTAGTCATGATAGGAAAGATGAAATATCCTCAAGGTGCTTCTTCTACTAGGATTTATTTCTTTGAGCAAGACTGTAAAGCATAGACTTTCCTAATGCAACTGTACCTGCCCAAGTTTATTTAGAACTCAGAGTCAATCTATTCCTACAACTGAGATCTTCTGAAGAGCTTGACTTCCTCCTAGCATGTGCATTAAACCCTAGGAAATAGGAAGACAGGCCACAGGTTTTTCACCTCTCCTGTTAAAGTTTTATTATCATGCAACAAGCAAACTAGAGAGTGTCTCCATTTAAAGTCCTGTTTAAGGGAGAGTTCTTGTCAGTCAAGGAACTGAATAAAAGCTCACAGATTGTAGATTCAGATGCTGTATATTAGTTTCATCAGTGACATAGCAGCAGCTATAAAACAGAATAATTTCATTCAACAAACAGAGAAAGTCACATAATCTAATTTTTGACAACTCAAATTAGGCTAAAATTCATATGTCATCTTTGGAGATAATAGAGAGGAATGGTTTCAGAGAGCCATTTAGAATGCCACTGAAAAGATTCAGACCTGGAACACTTCACATACAGGTCTATCTATCTTCACATGTACAGAGTTGGTGTCCTGAAGTTGTCTTTGTCAGTGTTAGGGATATATATCAGCTGGTCTGCCTTTTCCTGTAAGCTAAGCTTTTCAGCACTCAGAAAATTCTCTGCTTTGTGTCTAAGAGCCCAATATTTCCTAAAGTAATGTAGGTGGGATTGAGATGTGTAACTCAGCAACATGAGTCCCCTTTTCCACAATGTGCTCCTAATGAACATTGTCCTACCATTGGTAAGAAAATAGTCCCTTTGCAAACTAATAGCTCAGTGATTCCACACACACATAAATCCTGAGAAATCCACAGAATATTTGTCAGATCAAGTTTCATGGTATTTTTCCACTGAGCTATTTTCAGGAAAAAGCAAACAAATTTCCTTCTTCCCTTGTATTGTGATAGCATGGTTATAATAAGCTACTGCTTTTTTTTTTACAGAATTAAGACTTGTGACAAATTGCTGCACTTTGAATGCCTGAAGGAACACATTGGGATCTGATGTTCTTCATTGAGGAAAACTGTAGCTGATCCAGATCCCTCTCACAGTTGCAGCTCTGACTCCAAGTTCATATCAGGAGAATAGCAGGGAGTGACTTTGATGATGTGTAGATTCTTCCAAAATTACAAAGGATATTTGACATGGTGTGAAGTGGCATTTTATTTTAATTCCAGAAATTTATCAAGAGTAATCCAGATGAGATTATCAGCTCTGTCTCCAGAGCAAGCCAGTTTAATGTTGCCAACTTAACCAGAACAGCATCCTGTCTCCTGAAGGAAACTGGGGGCAGAGCCAAATCTTCTGTCCAGCCATACCTTGCTTTTTGCAGTCCAGGCTCTGATGGCTCACACACCTAGCTGATCCCTAAACACAGCAGAGTACTGGAAAACTTGTAAATCTATTGATATAGAGCAGCATATTTGGAATTCCCACAAATTGCTGATTCCATTCTCAGAAATTTCATCTCAAAATTTTTATTTTAAAGGCTGAGTGGGACTGAGCTCTTTCATTCATTAAATCTGTTGCTATCAAAATCAGGCCAAGTATTCCTTCTTTAGATAAATTCTCAGTTAACATTTGGCATGTACTTTTTCATTCAACAATGTTAAGTTGGTATTTCTCAGAGAGCCAGACTACGATGATAACTGTCAACACCTTTGTTCCTAAAATACCAGTCACAGTCCTCTGAAAAACTAATACACTTAGCAGTTATTTTTTTCTTTAAACATAATCAAGAGGAAAACCAATGATGGCAATCCTGTAAGTGTATCTGCATTATCAAATGATCTTGTGAAATTTTTTACCACAGCTAGACATAGGTACTACAGCTTATTGGCCTTCATGATATACAAATAAATTCAATTCCAGCTTGATGTTACAAACTGTCTTCAATGAGTTCATTTGCAGTTCATTACACCTGCACTTCAAGAGGTTTTTCGGAGCCTTTACTCAGCAGAGAAGTAAGGCTAATGTTCACAAGATACACTGAGATAGAATCTGTCAGGGTAGATATTTTCATGTTTAGAGCATGGGATTTTTGGTAGCTAAGGGCTATAAAAAGTAAATAATTATAATATGAAAAAGTGGAACTAGTATGGGAAAATAAAGGGCAATTCCTTGTTCAGGCTAAACACTGAATAAAAAGAAGGTCTTATGTAAGTCTGATTGTCAAGACAAAAAAACAAAAGAGAAGAAATAATATATTAAATTTAAATGTTTATGTAAACCATCTTCCCTAAAGTTTCCTATGACTAATTCATTAGAAATTAATTGGTTTGAAATCTTTATTTGAAAAAATCCTATCTAAAGTAATATATTTATTTTGCTTACTGTGAAAATCTGTTTTATACAACACTCAGCAAATGTTGTTCAGGAATGTAATTGCCTATTAGATTTCAAAGAGGTAATCAAAGAGGGGTAAAAATACAAGATAAATCTTTTCACACAGGGAGGGATATGTATATTTCAGTCACTTTTTGTTTTCTGACTTTGGAGAGGAAAATGCAGCATTTTCTATAAGCTTTCAGTGTCCCAGTTAGCCTGCTTCAACTATGATGACAACATGCATCTTTGATGACATGGATGAATACATCTAAAATTCAAGGCTTCCTCCTAGCAAAACTGTAATCCAGTACAGAAGGTCAATGACAGCCTGCCTTTTAAGGCCAACTCTTTGTGAGCAGTAAAGCAGCATTTTTTTTGTTAGGATTTTCCCTCTGCATCGCTATCTGATTTCTGCAGGGACATGCATCTATTTACCACACTAAATCCTGTTGTTCATCATCTTTTGCATGTAACATATTCTTTATTCATTTACTGGAAGTAGACAAACAGAACTGGCTTTTTTGTCAGCAGTCTCCAAAGACATAGTCAATGCAGATCTAGCTAATCCCCTCCTACTTATTGTTCAGCTATCAGTGTCTGCCAATAGGATTTGGGAATCCCAAAAGACAATGTTTAAAGGGAAGGGTTAAATTCAGCTTGTGTAATGTCATTCTCTGTGGATAATTCATCATATTCAAGGAATCTGTTCCATGGAGGGACCAAAGGCTGCCAATTAAAATAAATTAAACTGGACAGCCATTTGAATGAGTGAGATTTCTGCCATGATTTGAAGCAACTTTATTAATGGTGAGAAGCTATGTTGGTAGAGACAGCTCTTTTAATCTGCTCCAAAGGCCCTCATATTTCTTGCAGAAAGTTGCATTTGGGAGGTCTAGAGTTAAGCTCCCTGAGAAGCAAGGATATTAAGAGAAACCTGCTGGGGTACTTTATTTAACATTAAAGTGAATTTATCAGCTGCTCCCAACTTTTTGAGAGACTAATTGAATTATCAAAGGCTGCAATGGGAAATGTAAAGCCTTCTGAGAACAGATTTGTAATATAGATAAAATCCTTAACTCATGCCATGTGATAATCTTAAAACGTAGAAACAGCCCGGGTGCTAAAACACACCTGAATTTTAGATTTCTTTTGCTTGTCTAAAGCTTCTCTCTGCCACCAAAATTATGGGAAAAGTCAAATTATTGGAACAGGAAAAAAGACAAAATTGTTTTAAAACATCTATTCTGTGTCCTCTATCAATGCCTTCAGGTGTGCTAGGTGGTCACTAGGGTAAGGTCTGTCAAATTTTTTGCTCAGCTGTTTACAGCATAAATTTTAAACTTTCAGTTTTTAAAGGCTTTCAGAAAGAATATACAACATTCCTCATTTTCAGTGAGAGCACACATGACTAAAATCAAAGATTAATTCATCATCTTCATGAACTTGGGCATATAATAGTGATGGAAAAGCTGTTATTGGCCTAGACAATTATTTTGTCTTTGAAAGCTCAACCTCACTTAAAATTTTGCAAGATAATTATCTGAAAATTTATTTTTATTTTTTAATTACGTCACTTCTGTATACATATTGGTGTAGAATTGTGGAACAGATCCTGGCAAAAGAGACTGGTGCTTGGGAGTGTGTGAGTCTGAAAAAAGTTAAGGACCAAAGGCCACTTATTTTATCCCACTGACATTTTGCAAGTGATCACTTTCATATACATAAACAGTAATGTTCACAAGGATGTTGTTGGATTTATATCATAAAGCCAAAGCTTTTTCTACAATGCCTAACTTATCATACGCTTCTCAAGTACTTAATTACCCTACTAACAATTATAAAAATACCTATAAATGGAGAAAAAAAGCCTGTTGAAATTGAAACTATGAGTAAAGCTTTCAATACTTGCATGGCAGAACAAAAGATATACAACTAATTTTGCACATGTTAGCCTCCTATGCTTCAATCAAGTGCAGTTACAACAACCTGGAAGAAAACACTGCATGAAGAGGTGAAAAGAGATGATTCTAAGAAGTGTGAGTACAATTCTATATACATACCAAATTAATTTCAGAGTTCAAGGACATTTGTTAAAATGCTGCTCTTACCAAGCAGCTTTAAAGGTATTTGAGAAAAAGCAGTTAAAGAATCACAAATAGAGGATAATTTAATAAGATGCTATAAGGCATCAGAAAGAACATATACTGTTTTATTCAATGATAAAAGTGCATCCCGTCCCATGAATACAACTGGTGATAATTGCAAGTAATTAGTAATTATACAAAGACCCAACAGCTTATCTCTTATGCAGAAAGCAAAGCAGTCCAAACACATGCTGAGTTGTTTGCATTGTCCCTTTTATGGGGACCTTTATTTATTTTTTATTTATCTCCCTTTTTATTTATCTCCATTTTATGGAAACCCTTTCATTTATCACCCTCTTATGGAGACCTCTTATAGAAGTGCAGAATCCATCATTCCATAAAGTGGACCTGGGAGCAGATCGGTTGAATAGCCCTATTTTTTTCTTCTAAATAGAAATATTCTGGTTTTATGAGAAGGGAAAGAGAGGTACAACATCCCTCTGAATTCAATTCATGTGTATTCTTTCAATATATGCAAATCAAATGTCTTTCTAGAGTTTCAAGAGCTTCAGAAGTAAGTGTGCTTGTGTCTGATTTTTGGAGAGTCATTTCAGTGACAACTACAGATTTCACAGAATATTCTGGGTTGAAAGGGACCCACAAGGATCTTTGAGTCCAAGTCTAAAGTGAATGGCCTGTACATGGATTGAACCCAAAACATTTGCATTATTAGCACCATGTTCTGACCAACTTCACAAATCTTAGTGGCCACATCTTTTAACTTTCCATCAGTAACCAAAGAGAAATTGAACTTTTTCAAAATTTTGAATATTTTTGCAAGGTTGGGTGGGGCTTTGAGCAACCTGGTCTAGTGCAAGGTTTCTTTATCCGTGGCAGGGGGGTTGAAAGTAGATGGATCTTATATTATCTTCAAGGTCCCTTCCAGCACAAGGTATTCTATGACTCCCTGATTCTGTGCTCTTTGTCCCGCTAAAATACAAATATTTGTGACAGTTGTGTCCTCCTTGAGCTGCTCCAAGGGGCTGTTAGCGTCCTTGTGCTTGGTTCTATTCCCTAGACTGGCTACTGTTGCACTGCCTACAAAGATAATGTGGTTATGATATCACATAGTGCCATGAGCAGTGGAACTAATTAAAGCTTCTCTTCTGAAAATTTTTGTATTGACTAACATGTCTTAGAAGACACAGTCTGCTTGAAGCTTTCTAAGTAACTGAGGCTTTGTTAATGACTCTCTTCAGTCAAGAGGCTTCAGCATCTAATAATCTGTGACATCAGTTTTCCACTGATATTGAACACTTAAATAGTCCATTACAGCTGTCTATATCCACAAAATTCGTGGAAACTTACTTTTGAGTCCTGTGTCCTTGGATAGATACTGGTTCAGAAGTTATGGGTAATCAGGGAAATGTGCAGACACAGAATGTAATTTCATGGATTTATTATCAAAACCCCTGAAAAAATATCTACAAAAATCAGGTTATTCTTTCCATAACTGTTGTTGAAAGACTGATTTCCTGACATAGGATTTCTTTTTTTTCCTTGAATATCTGGAACAGACTTAGGAGATCATTAATGGTACCATAAACTGTTTATTAGCCAAGTTTTTCAAATATGGCTAAGCAAATCAATGTAAAATGTGTTTAAATGACTGCTCATGGAGAAGTAGATTATCCAGATTATTGTGAAGAAACCCACTATCAGATTATCCTGAAACAATTCACCAAAATATCCAGGTTGACTCTGAACTAACTCAGCCACTTCCACTAGATGTGCAGTAGTGTTCTGTGCTGTTTAGAGGTACAGACATTTACACCTTGACAAGGAATGTCAGAGTTACATAGCACCAGATTCTGATCCTTGCATGCCTCTGAGGTAGGTGTCTATAAGTGAGATAGCATATGGAGTCCTACTTAGGAGAATCAACATCATGTGCAGGCCAATGTAGATATTTACAGTTGATCTAAATCCCTAATTAGGTGTATGAATATAGATAAAACTGGCACTCCAAATATCTAAATATAGATGTAGGTTACTATTTTTTGGCAGAAATACTTGGTTCCCTACCCTAAATACAGTCTTACAGTCTTCTGTAACAAGATACTTTGCAAAGAATTTTGTCAGTGATTATGAGCAGAGCTGCAGAAGTGGCTTCCAATTGGTTTCTTTTTGTTTCTGTGTTAGGCAAAGTCCTATTTTGATTAATCACTCTTGCTACAAAAATGTGCTATTTTTTCATAGCAGTTTTCAAGAAAGCTGTCTTGAAATTTCTTGGAAGACATGCTCCAGCTTGTTGTGCCCATCTGTGTTACATCACGTAACAACACACTCACACATGATTAATGAAAACCATACCATCCTACACAAGTCAAGAAAGAACTAATTTAATTCACTTAAAAATTCCTATCCCTTCCATAAGTAAAAAAGGTCCCCTGGTGCTACTTTAAAAAATGAAGCAGATTAGCTTCTGTAGTCACACTTGGAGCAGAGGACAAGAAAGAAATTTCAAGAGATAATAGGACAAAACTTAACCACAAGAGGCCAACATATTTCTATCAGAAATACTTCTTCTAAGAAGCAATTCCATCCTCCAGCATGAACTATATTACAGACCTCCAGACAACAATAAATATCACTTTTTGGATGCACTTTTAATTAAGTACCATCCAAGATCAGTTCACCCAAGGAAGGAAAATTTATTAATAAAAATGTTCAGGCCAACAATCTTTAAACTTAGCAAGCTTAAGCATGCCATTTTCTACATGAGTAGAAAAAATCTTTAAAATGGAGAATTTGTAATTGGTCAATATAAAGAATTCAAAGCACAAGCAAAAATTTACAAGTATGTACATAATATGTGATGACAAGCATGAAGTAAAGGGAATGTGGGGTATATACAAGCTTTTTCCAAAGGCAACATCCTATTAAAACCAAAATAAAATCAAAAAGGAACCTGTGATCATAAAAACATGTAGCCTGCCTCATAAAACATTTTCAGCTAAATTTTTAGTTTATCTAAATTGTGCTGGTTAAATTCAGCTGTGTTAGGTATGGCTTTTTTCCCCAACTGATATTAAACAAAACTAGAAAATAAAATGTTATTTGTCTAATAAGCTCTACAAAAGATTGCACTTCAGCACATTTTAGCTTGAAGACTGTTTTACCAACATTGGTTCTGTCATAAATATATAGCAAAATTACATGGTTGTAATCACTTCCATAATCTCATAAAGAAGTAATTCTTCTTGGTGGGAAGAAAAAAAATGTAGTGAATTTTAATAAGTGTCCAAAAGTGGGCTCTGAACAACTGAAGTTGTTCCACACATCCAGAGTTTTAGTCAAAAGGAGGTGAGCTGAAATAAAAACAGCAGCACTTTTTACCTTATGCATGCCTAGACGATCTCCTTTTAGGAATAAATTTGGATATCTCTGGCTGAGAAATACCTTCTGAAAAGTATGTTTGCTTTAATGAAATATAAGCTCTTGCCAAATACGTACAAGAAATATGTTATTAATAAATAATTTTATTTATATTTTATTCAACAGTCTTTTGTTTCTCATCTTGATCTTCTGTTTTTTCTGCCCATGTTTCTCTTATTCTGTTCCTTCTGCAAAATGTGTAATGTTCCATCAATGCTATTTAGAGGGCTGGCATATGGTTTTCTGAAGTCACCATAATTTTATTTTTTCATTGAGAAAAAAATATCCAAAACTAAAAATAAACCATAGAATTAATCTCCAAATCTGAACAAAAACCTGAATGGCTACCACCTTTAGTTATTTTAGTTTGAATATTTTAATGAATTCTGGGGGTTTCCCTCATGAAGTACAGATTAAATAAATTCATAATTGTACACTGACTGCAGCTACATGACAACAAATGAGTCAGTCACATTCACTCACATAAGCAAAAAGCAGCAATACTGTTTCAAGCTTTATGGTTTTAGTCAGGTATAGAATTTCTCTCAGCATGAACAGGCAAGTTGTAAATGAAAAACTTTCCATTGTCAGCTGAAATTTGTGTCTTTCAGTAAAGTAGGTAATAATAAGACAAAATATTTCATGCTTTAGCAAAAACTGCCTTTTCAATACATTTAGACTAGGTAGTAATGAGCTATATTGTTCAGGGTTTAATCTGTTAAAAAAACTGGGAAGTCATTCTTCTGCCCTGCTCTCAGGTATTAAGTCCGTACATCTTTTATGTTGACAGTTCAGCTTCAGGCTATAAAATAGAAGAACCTGTTCTACATCTACTATTTAAAACAAGAGCAGAAAAACTAAACCTCCATCAATCTGCTGTCTTTGTCTTATGGCTTATCTGTGGCAAAAGATGAATCATAAGAAAGATTTGTTCTGGTTCTACAGACAGATCCATCACCCTACCAGTACCGTGAACCATGCATTCCTGAAGAGATTGGTGCTAATGGTGTAGCTGGGATTTTAAACCTAATATAACATAAAACTACTGCTCTTCACTTGAAATCTGTAATAAGAATATATTTAGAGAAAGCACATGCACACAGCATACCCAAAGTAATATGGGTTCACGTGGTCTTTTTTATACAATTTTACTTTCAAACAGCATGCTTTCCTTTAGACCTCTATCAGGGCCAAAACGAAGACAGTGATATCATTTTGAACAAGTTTTTTATGTCCAAGTCTCCTAAATGCAAAATTAATATAAATATGCAGTTTCTTCACCAAATTTGTAAAGTCTTCAAAAAATAACTTTCTATCAAACTCTGATATGTGATTTTTTTAAGCTGCAACTTTTTGAAAATGAACCCTACACATTTTTATAATCTCACATGTAAATTTTGGATCACAAGAGAAGACGACTAACAGATGAAGTATTTGCTCACCTGAAAGAAGCAGATCAACAGACTGAAGTCTACTTGTGATGGTATGTAGGGTGAGGATAGCAAAGGAAAGCAAAGTCGGGAATGCTTGAAAAATAAAATATTTTTAGTTAACCAGAAGAAGATTAAAATTTGGAGAAAGGATTCATTTCACATCTGAATCCCTCTTCCAAAATGGTCTCTGATTTAATCTTAAACCTGTGAATAGCCATGTCTGAAGAAGTGTGGTATCAGTTGCAATAAAGCACAAGATTCTTTCAGTCAAGGGCCACTGCAAAGTGTATTCAGGAATAATTCTCCCTCTCACAGGTAACTCTAACTCTCACAGATAATAATCAGGGTAAAATGGAGCATACAGTGTAGCAGTGATGCAAATGATTTAGTGTAGTGCCTACATATAGTTTCAGCCCTCTTTTTTAGATAGCTCTATCCAGAAATTTCTTAATGCAGTCGGACCCAGTACCAGAAAATATCAACTAAGTGGAGAAAAAAAAATCAAGACATTATTAAAAAAATTATAGTTCTGTTGGCTTTAAGACATGACACAAGTGTGAGAAACCTAGAAACCATACAAGTATAGTTTGATGGCATTTATTCTGTAAAGATTGTGAAAAATATATCTTGTATGGATTATCTGGATACTTGCAGAGGATGAAAAATACAGCTAATTACATAAGCTATCAACAACTTCCCATGAAAAGAGCCTATAGGGTTTCTGACCTGATATGATATTCATTTAATCTAATTTATGAAACTGCTTGAGGAAACATTCAGCTGCTTTCTTGAAAGACTGATTTGGGGATTATTGGAGCTGTATAATTGTTCAACTGATCAGACTTAAAAAGAAACATTTTGTTTTACATTAATCTTGCAGAAATGGGCAATGAATTTGAGAAATAGATTGCTGTCTAAAAGTCTTGCCAAAAAATGTCTAGCTGTGAGCAACCACAACTATTTTTTTCTAACAGTCTCATTTTCTTATTTTCAATCTTTATTCAACATCTGTTTTCTCCCCTCCTCTGTAACATAATTATGCAGAAATCCAGCATAAAACAGGTTGAGCAGTTAATAAGAGGCAGCTTAAACATTTTTTTCCCATTGATGTACTGCAGATGTTTCCTTCTTCTTCTTTTTTTCCTTTGGCTTCTCATCTAATTTGTATACATTTCTATCCTGATCTTGAATATGGTCTCATAACAGATGGAAGCACCTGAAAGTAAGTCTGGAACATGCACGTGTTTATAAGGCTTTTATTGAATATGTAGCACATTTAGCAGGAAAGCAGAGTTTGTCCAGATAATGTTGAAGGAATTTGACTGAGATCAGTTGTCTGCCACAACAAGAAAGACTTCCAGACCTTTTAAAGATATTCTATATAAAGGCTTGTAGTCTTTCAGTGCATATCTATGTATATGTATTATTTTTCCAAGATGAATTCACTTTGCTTTTTTATTTGACATAAACTTATTTCAAAAGTAGCGATGTCTCCGTGATAATTATTCCTCATTTTACAAACACTTCATTTCAGTAATTAGAACTTGACATCTAGCTTAAAAGAGATGGCAAAATCTAATACTGTCAGATATTCAAACTTCCAGTAAAATATAAGGGTTTCTCCATACAGAGGAGCAGATAAAAGATGCTGTTTTCCCTTAATTTCCAAAGGATATTATTATTAGGATAAATAAAGGATTCTAATTTATCTGGAATAAAAAAAAAAGTTTAAACCTGTTGAGGCTAATTTTGGAAAAAGTACTAAAATTCTAGGAAATCTTCAGTTCACACAAAGGAAAACAAGAAGATGCATATTACAAAAGACAATACAATGCAGAAGTAGAATGGATTTCATTTTATGTGGTACATGTAAATAAAACACGGTCAGCGTAATTGAATGTACAACCTATTGTAATTAGAAGATTCTATATTCACATAAAGACCGTAATTGGAATTATTCCTTCAATGTTGATTGAGTTTATATGAGATTAATCCTAGCAAGCCTGGTAAGGAAAAAAGTTTTCCCTATGGGCTTAATAATGTGTAATTGCTCCTGTTTGAAAACTGAGGACTGGACAACTCGGGGGTTTTATTCATACTGTCACTGATTTAGATCTATATTCTTGGTATGGCAGAAAACTATTGAATATTTTCCATATATTCTGGATGGTTGTGCAAAAATGTTGATTTTAACATTTTTCAGCCTGTCTGCTGCATGAATTTTTTACACTTATTTGCACTCCATATTTAATGTATTATATACAATATGGATGAGATACTACCCTTTGTTACTGAGACACCACATAATCTGATGGCTGCTGCTGAAGGAAAAATATTATTTACTTTCATTTTTCTCACAAGACATGATGAATAGTTAAAAATTAGCCCAGAAGACACATGTAAATTCCTAGTTTATCTATGAAACATTTATTCTTTAAGAGGTCAAAATCCTGCAGTTTCTAAACTGTTGTTTTAAAGTAAGAGAGAAATTCTGCCATTGAATAATGGCATACCTAGTAAAGTAAGTTTGACAAAGATGAATAAAAGGATGTTTCCTAACTAAATATGAGTTTTAAAGAAATCTGAAGCATTAATATCCTTTTGAGGGGCAAAATTACATTTAGGAAAGCTACAGATTATGAAATTATTTAATTTTCCTTTGTTTCTCTGAATGATGGGTAGTTTGTCTCCAAGGCAGAAATTTAACAATCATTTTCAACTTAAAAAGAAACCGCAAAGAACAAAAGACCAAACCCAGAAAAAAAAACATATCCAACCAAAGCCAAACTCTAATTTCAAATATCCCTTTTTCAAAAGGTAGGAAAAAATATTTGATATTTTTTAACACCTATCTAATGCTAGAAGCTGCTTTAATAATGAAAGATTACATGGATAGCTTTTGTAATGTGCCCAGTCAAGTTAGCCATAAATATGTGCATACAAAACAGAAAAATTCTTTTGTAATGCAAAATATTACTTTGTGAAAAAATATTATTTTAATGAAGGACTTATTCAGTATACTTGAAAGGCCTATCTTGATAGTTGCACTTTTAAATTATCGAAGTTGCAGAAAACTTGTTGTTGCACATCGTCCTCGCCTGCCCCCAGCAAAGGAATCAAAGCAGAAGAGGAAGACTGTAAGCAAAAGTATGTGGGAAGATATCCTGCGTCTGGCATATCCCAAAATTGCCCTGGAAATCTGCTTAGAACTACCTGCCATGGACTCTATTGAAACTTACAGTGCCCTTATGCATGCCTAGAAAATTTGGATTATTGGAATTAATCCATTCAGACTGCAATTAAATGAAGTTTATTAGATTAACTGGGGGGTGAGGAGGGAAGAAAAGTGAAAAAGAGAAAATAAAAACCATGTAGCAGCATTTTCAATACAAACACAAAGAGCTCTTTCATATGGGATTGACAAGACTGTGCTATGGTTTATGGCAGAGATTTTCTGCACACCACCATCATACCTGAAGGAAGCCTACAAGATGGAGAGACAATTTGCAAAAGCACGTAATGACAGGATGAGGAGGAATTTCTTCAAACTGAAAGAGAGTAGCTGTAGATTAGATATTAGGAAGAAAATCTTCACTGTGAGGATGGTGAGGCACTGGCACAGGTTACCCAAAGAAGTTGTAGATGTCCCAGCCCTGGAAGTGCTCAAGGACAGGTTGGATGAGGCTCATAGAAACCTGGTTCAGTGGCAGTGTCCCTGCCCGTGGCAGGGGAGTTGGAAGTTTTATGACTTTTAAGAGCCATCCTAAACCATTTTATGATATTGTGTAAAGTATGTTTTACATGGGTTTAATTTGTCTGTTCTTTTATTTCCCTTCTCTTTCAATATAGGAAATTCAAGATTTTGCTAGTATTCACCAACAGCAGAGCTTTTGTAATTGCTGTTAAGTAATGTTCCTTGTAAAACAGTAAAAATAAAATTACTACATATACACAAGATCACTGCAAGATTCTACCAAGACATGATATTTCTCAGAATAATGTCTTCCTGTCTCTGTGAAAGAAATTTTTCTTGACTTTAAAATATGTTTTATACAAAGTTGACAAATCTTAGTTAAGGTTTGCTGATATTAATTTAAATTATTTTCAAATTTCAATATTTGTGCTGTTCTATGTATTCTGATAATTGCCTTCCTCCTCATAAAACCTGATTTGTTTTATTACCTCCAGATTTCACCACTTCAGAGTTTTCTGACATTTTTGTCAAAGTTCCCAGGAAAAAAGGTTTTATCTGGTATCTACTGCTTGAATCTCTACTCTTGTAAATACCACATTTTGCACAACACTTCTTTTACAATTTTGATATTATAAAGTATGTATTTATTTACAGAACAAGCTGTTCTGGTATGGTAATTTAAAATAATACTGCCTATAAATAAGTTAATTGATATGCTGTTTATAATTGAATCATGCAAGGTATGTGTCTACCAAAAGTCTCAAACTTCAATATAGCTATTCACAAAAAAAAAAAAAAAAAAAAAAAAAAAAATTAATCCCTAAGTTAATGTTAATCCAAAAAGTCGGAATTATGCCCTTTGCAGCTCAGGAACACAAATAATGTTGACTGGAAGGTGGCTGGTACCAATCCTAGCTGGAACAGACATTCAAATAAGTCATCTCTTTTTTTTGCAAAATGAGTGTTCTAAACATGCTGAGATTCACCAACTCTATCCAGTCATCTAAATATTGAGTAAGCTCAAGAAGATGTTAATTAATTAAAAAAAATAAAATCTTAGCAAACTTAATATTCTTGGAAATTCAGTCTGGACTTGGGTCAAGGATTAGACTTGGCAGTACACTGGGTGTTGATCTAAAGAGAAGGACATTAATTATTCTTATACTTCTCTATTTCAGTGTTGTTAAATATTGTCAAAAATGATATCTGTCTGTCTTCCTTGATCTAGGGAGAATGTGCTATACCTTTATGTCAAAAATGAGTAACAGTACCTAAGACCCACACTTGTGGTGAACAGTATAATTATCAGTGTACCTTCAGGTCTTACCTAAATATGATCATTTGATCATATATCATGTATATTACCTGATATAATTCACATGATTTGGACTAAAAAGTGAACAGCTTGCATTAGATGACAGCTTTTTCTGTCTTTATCTGAGGAAAATGATGCTACCTTCACTGGGGAGCTACGCGGAAAACATCAGCTTATGGAGGCATATTTACTAGTTCAGCAGAGCAAATGGTCTTAAAAGACTCACAAAGGTATTGTGAAACTCTCACAACTATATTCTAGTCTCCTGGGCTGAAATTCTACCGGTATAAAGAATAAAATAATCTGTGTTCTGGGAGGGCTACATTGCTTAGATATGTAAATTGAGAAGTTGCCCTTTTTATGCTCCCTACCTAGTCTGTGGAAAAAAAGAGGCTCTGTCAGAGAGAATTTCAGTATAAATCCTTAATATAGAAATTCAAACACTCTTTAAGTAAGCTCTCTCTCTCTTCTTTTTTCCCCCTTTGTCTACCAAAACTTAGGAACAAAAATCTTTAACCTCATGAACTTCAAAAAAGCAAAATGCAATGCATCAATACTGGCAGATGCATGGATTGAGAGCAGCCCTGCTGAGAAGGACTTGGAGTTTTTGATGGATGAAAAGGTGGACATGACCCAGCCATGTGCACTCACAGCCCAGAAAGCCAATGATATCCTGGGCTGCATCCTGGTGGCCTGTGGCCAGCAGGACAAAGGAGGACATTCTGTCCCTCTACCCCACTCTCATGACACCCCACCTGGAGTGCTGTGTCCAGCTCTGTTATTCTCAGCACAAGAAAGACATGGACCTATTAGAGAGGTTTTAGAGGTGACCGCCAAAAAAGTCACAGAGCACCTGTGAGAGCAGGCTGAAAGAGTTGCATCTGTTCAGCCTGCAAGAAGGGTCTGGTGACATGTTACAGCAACCTATCGGTATTCATATGGGGGTTTATAACAGAGATGGAGAAAGACTTTTTACCAGGTCTGTGGTGACAGAATGGTCCAATGGTTTTAAACTGAAAGAAGATATGTTCAGATAAGATGTAGGGATTTTTTCACAACGAGGGTGTTGAGTCCTGCTTTGGTTAGAGAGGTTAGACTAGATGATCTATAAATGTCCTTTCCTACCCACATCATTCTATGATTCTCTGACTACATATGTCATGTTTCTTAACTTTTATGTTCTTTATTAGTATGAAGTTGTCACAAAGAACAGCCTATACAGCCTTGGCAACAAAACTGTCTCAGCCAAGGAGAAAGTGGTAGGCCCTTGGTCCAGTCTTCAGTTTTCTGTATGACATGCCATAGTTCAACCACAACTACAAATTTTAATTAGAATTTGAGTCCTTTTGGACATCGACTACCAAAAATGCATTAATTTAATGATGCACTCAGCTGTTTTCTCCTTCTAGAGAGAAAATGAGAGAACTTAAGTCAAGAGCTTAATATACTGCTGGGAAGCACTCAGAGACTGCTGTGACGAGTATCAACAGAATGAACAGAAATATCTAATACATAATAAAAGCAGTGTAGGAAAAGGTTGACTTTCAGAGAACTACCTGCTCTTTTCATGATAACTTGGCAGTATATATATATATATTTATTTATTTATAGCATGATTTCTTCAGAAATTGATACATGACTTTCACTTCCAACTTGAAATTATGGCTGAAAGGCCTGGATGCTTTTAAGTTACTGCATTTTGCAAGAACAAACAAGAATGCAAATCACAAGCATGAAATAACCAACATGAACAAAAACCAGCAACCAACCATCCTGCTGGATGGCAGCACACTGGAACGAACACAGCATGAAGATTATTATATAAAAGGCAAAGAATGAGGTGGATCACAGGGCACAGTCACTGTAACACTTTTTTCTCATTGGACTCTTGTTTTGAAGAGTAAATTTGAGAAGTAATCTGAAAAAAAACAAACCCAAAACCAAATCCAACCAAAACATTAAAAGATAGTTAGGGAAGAAAGGATTTGTGGCCATTAACCTTAAAAGAGCTGTCTTTGCCTTAAGCAGTCTTTGTGCTTTTATAACGTGAGCCACCAATGTTTATTTGGAGACTGAGATGAAAATACAACCACATATCACTCATGGACTAGTACTCATGTTTTGTTAAACGACTAAGTTATTCACTGACATAGGCTTGCTTTCCTGACAAACTTTAGGAGAGAGTGCAATTATTCAAATGTGAAAACCCTATAGAATTTTATTTTTTTGTTATCTCATGTATTCCAGCAATTTAGGCTGTCTCCAGCGTGATTATGTAATCACCTTCAAGTGTATTGCCCTAATCTATACAGAACTGCCAAGCAGTTGCAAACTTAGACTTCTAAAATAAGAAAATCACATTGTTGTAAACAAGGACAATACAGTATACACAATACTTACTGGAAATTTAGGAAAAAAATATTAGAAGTAATGTTTCTGATCAGAGGGGAGTGTCGTGGTTTAACCCTACACGACAACTAAGCACGACTCAACTTTGCTTAGTCACCCCCCACTGCAGCAGGATGATGGAGAGAATTGGAGAAAAAAAGTGAGAAAATATGTGGTTTGAGATAAAAGCAGTTTAATGGGTCAGAAAATGAAAATAAATTGATATGTAATGCAGCTCCTCACCACTCAATGACTGGTGACCAGCCAGTTCCCGAGCAGCGGCCCCTGGCCAGCTTCCCCCACAGTCTATATGCTGAGCATTCTGCCATACAGTAAGGAATATCCCAATGGCCAGTTTGGGTCACTTGTCCTGGCTATGCCCCTGTCCAGTTTCTTGGATCCCTCCAGCCTTCTCCTTCGTGAGAAGCTGAAAAGTCCTTGATTTTGGGTAAGCACGACTTAGCAAAACTAAAAACATCAGTATGTTATCAACATTATTCTCATATTAAAAACAAAACACAGCATCACACCAGCTACTAGGAAGATAATGAACTCTTTCCAAGCCAAAAGCAGGATAGGGAGTCAAATGGGATGAGGTTTGCCAGAAAAAATAAAA
This sequence comes from Calcarius lapponicus, assembly GCA_039654755.1. Classification (NCBI taxonomy): domain Eukaryota; kingdom Metazoa; phylum Chordata; class Aves; order Passeriformes; family Fringillidae; genus Calcarius; species Calcarius lapponicus. The sequence goes on along the minus strand of CM077462.1, from coordinate 44,964,620 downwards.
ATAAGGTAAAACTGTGTAGGGAAAAGTGGTGAAAAGATTAAAAATACATACCTTATGCAAAATGAGACAAAAGGTGATCAAAAGGAAAATTGGTAGTTATAAGATCAGAGGTAGAAACAATATATCCTAATTAAAATGTAATTAGAGGAAAAGTTAAGTAACAAGGTGAAAATTAATATATGACTATCAGTAATGATTTAAAATAAGAAAGATTGAAAAGGTGATACTTTAAGAAAAAGTTATGCAACACCAAAACACATGAAACAGAGGTAATGTTAAAATGCTGGGGGAGAAATGTCATGATTGGATCAAAGGATTGTGGTAAAAGTCACACAAGCGTGAATAAGAATAATGATGAAGATAACTGTACAGATTAAAAAAAAAAAAAGTCAGGAACTAGAACTGCTATGATGGAAAAAAAATCAAATTCACAGAAAGAACAATTTGATCCACTTGAAAATACCACTAATATCTGTGCAATCTGACTAAATGTATATTTCCTAATACATATTTTAGTGCCCATCAATAGCAGATAAAGTATTATGCAGAAATGCATGCATAATACTAACACAAGCCTAAACCATTCAGCTGTATCACAAATAATAATTATCTGGGACACTAAAAGATCATGGCAAAAGCTAATCTAATAAGTCTTCCATTATCCTTTAATACTTTAAAACTGTGCCGTGAGCTAAACAGTTGTCAAAATTGAGTTCTGTTTACACCGAGCTGAGTATCAGTGAAACAGAGATCACTGCTGAGCTCTAATTACAAAAACAAATTGTTCTCTCTGTAATCGAGCTGCAAAGGTTAGTCTGCTTCTCCTTCTGCCTGTCCTCTACTTCCCCAACAGATTTTATGCTTATTGGAGACACAAAGATGGATGAAAGATCATATGTCATTTGTTGATCAGATAGGAATTGTATGAGAGGGGACATAGTACAATCCCACCAGATAACACTGATTAGCTGCAGCCTTGCAGGGATGAGGCCATAGAGAGCCCGGTGACTACTTTAACCCGGATATTGTATTTCATTTTAACTCAGCTAATGGCATACTCTTGTTTCTCCAAAGTGCAGTGGCTACCAGATAAGTGCAGTTCTTGGCTATCCTCCTTCTGAAGGAAAGTACAGATGGCAGAATTTATCCAAAGAGGCACAGGGAGTGTCCACTACTCAGGCTGACATGGACTTCTATCCTCCATGATGTATATGTAAGAGCTGCAGTCATACCCACTCCACCTTATGCAGACGTGAGCTAGCTAAACATTTGTGGAAAGCTTACTGGTGTGCAAGTCTGCATCAGGACTGAGGTCAGATTTTGTATAATGAAGTTCTGCCCATATGAATGTCGAAGACAAATGGAAGTAAGAGAGCTCACTGATTATCATGTCTTCTAAGTGTTTATTCATTCCTGACAGGAAGAGTTAAGGTTTTATTTGTTTTGCTGCAACAAAGACTTACATTCATAGGCAGTTTGATATCCAGATTCCCACTTCCCTCTCACCAATAATTTCCTCTATCACAATCTCAGGTTAGATAGTGTCTGGCGCCAATACAGATTTTCATGTCTGAATATAAAATGCTGATTGTGTACTAATAGCCATGGTTTCCTGTGCCACCACATCTCTACGACATGCAACTCACTTGTTGAAAGAAATGCTATTACAATGCAACTAAATATAACACTGCTCCACAGCAGGAATCACTGTGGTGAGAATAGCCCATCACAGTCAGATGGCAAAAATTTGTTTTACACAAGCCAGCCTCTGCTTGTTCACTGTCAGAGAAAATACATTTTGCATCATCACTTGCGTTGTTTTCCTTATCTGGCATGATAGCTACAATCTATATTTCTCAGCTCTGTGCCCCAAGGACTGAAAGTATCAAAGTAGAAGGAAAGAAAATATGCTAATAAAAATGCAGTACCAACCCTTCTCATGAACAGAACCAGAGTCATCTTTGATTTCCAACATGCTTACAGCTCTTTCCAAGTCAGCTGCTAAATTACTATTTTAAAAAACTGAAAGCCGGCATGAGAAAAACTCTTATTTTATGAATAACTGCTACCTAATACACACAGCCTAGCTCAGGGAAGAATACTGTTTCATTATGGCTAGTATTCACTTTTGCATCTAGAAGTCAAATCAAAGGAAAGGTTCCTGAGAAACTTTATTATGATGGCAAATTGTACCATTCCTTTGAATGATGAATTACTAAAATGAAAACAAAAACTAAAAAAAAGGCAATTAAATCTACTTAATTCAACATTCTACAAAACTCACCAGATCTAAAAATCTAAAGCTTATTTAAAGCAAATGGAGTGGGTCATTAACAGCTTATTGAAGATGTCAATCAACTGGAGATGTGGCAAGAATTTAAACACATGTAAGTACTGGCAATCTTCATGCCTGATTTTTTTCTTTTTGTTCTGCTATGGAGAAAATTTCTTTCTTACACTCTGTTGGAACTAGAAACTCCTCCTACTGTAGATTTGCATTTGTAATTCATTCATAATGTATCTCCTTTAATACTACAGATGTTTAGAAACTTCATGCCTTAGAGTAGAATGTCTACTTATTTTATCTAGGTTAATTAAATAAAAAATCTTTTTGCTATTATAAACTTCAGATTTTTAAGACATATGACTAAGTGCATTACAATGACATGTGAATTTCATTTGTAAACAATGAATTTTATAGATTTAGGAATCTTTAAAATTATTTAAATTTGTTTATGTGTAGTACAAGTCTGAATTTTCTTCTGGGAAAATAATTATTTCACAGTAGTCATTTACAGTTTGCAAGAAAAATGCATTATTGTTTGACATACCTCTAAAAATTTCAAATGATAGAATAGAAAGTCATTACTCTGAAAAAAGTAAAATCTGAGCAAAAATCTGCATTACTTTCTCAGCCCAGAATGATAAAGTTTGGGTTATTTACTAACAAAATGGGACTTGGAATCTGGTTAGTTCTGTAAAACAAACATTAATCACAACATAATGAATGAGTTGAATTTCTAAGATCTTATCTGTAAGTAAATTTTATAAATAAAATACATACTTTTTAGTGCAAAGTAATACATACACACTCATATTAAGAGTTTTATGTCTCATTGTTTACACAATGATATTTTCCATCTTGCTGTATATCTGGTTTAGTAAATGGAAAATCTAACCTACTGCTTAAACTTTAGGGCTATGCTTTTTTGCATATGCAGAATGAACATTCACTCATTCTGTGTTCCAAACAAGTAGCTTACATGAGAAAGATAAAAAACCCATAATCGGAGATAATGTAATTATTTGGAGATTATCTTGCAACATCTTGCCTATATGTAGCACAAATTATTATTCAAAGGGTGTAATTATTTTAGAAGACATACAGAAACATGTATCTTTTTTTTCTTGTGTGTTGCAGCATCTGTGGAAAAACACTCTGTGATAAAAATCTCTGTGTCAAGATGTGCCTAGTTTCAGAAAGCTGTTTCACCTGCAACAGGCTAAAGTGACTGCCCACTTCTTCATTTGCTCAGATGTTTTGATGATGGTTTGCTCAATATTTTTACTCAAATGTGGAAAAAAATCCTTTTTCATTTTTCATCTTTTTGTTTTGCTTTAAGCAGTTTTGCAGTGTGGATTCATAATTTCTTGGGCTAGGAAATATCCCAAGTGAGACCTACCTTCCGACTGAAGCAAGCTTCTCCTTTCTTTAGGCTGTGGTTTTACAATATGTAAAACTAAGCCAGATAATTCCTGCCTGGAATCTACTCATTGTTTCTACGCAGTTTCAATTTTACAGTGAGTAGGTTCAAGTGCCTAAAAGAACATTAAAAAATTAGTTCACCTTCCTGAACCGACTTGCTGAGGGAACATAAGACTCCACTGTCCTTTGAAATTCTCATCTAGAGAATGGAGAATGCACTGCATGGAACCAGGATGGTTAATTGATTTAAATCAGATAAAATTGTGAAAGTAAGTTTCTAATTTTGAAGAGAATATGAGACATCCCATCCTTGCTATCAGGATCTAATACTTATGGACAGTCACTTGTATTTTTATTGCTCCTTTTAATGTTTCCTTCTTTTGCATACATTAATGCCCTTCTAGCAATGATCCTTCCTGGGAGCACTAGTTGCAAGCTTGCCCACATGCACTACAAAGATGGTGTAAGTGGAGCTGCTATGGGTCACAGACTAATGGACCCCAGTCTTATATCTTCTGGAGTAGTGTCACAAAATCTAAAGGGTAAAGAACAGCTTATTCCAGGCCAGACAGATGAAGAAGGATGTGATGCTGAATGAAAAAACAACATTTGGAATATCTGTATGTTAGGACTATTTTCTGTTTCCTTAAATTATATACTCTAATCTTACTCAAGTAGTTCAAAGTCTCAAGACCTTATCAGACATCCTTCTCATCAGGGAAAGGAACTGAAATTCTTTGGTTTTACCTCAATAAGCATTGTCCTTTTTTTTTTTAATGCCAGATTGGATAGCAATCATCAATGTGATACACTTGTCTTGCTCATACAGTTGCACTTAGCATTATACAGAAAAGAGGCAAGGACACAAGCACAGAACAAAAAAAGCTAATTGTTTAAGAGAACAAGCCACCTCAACCTGCCATATCAAGAACTCATATTTTCCATTGGTTCTCCATTTCTTTTCAATGCCAGTTCAAGAACTTGGCCTTGATATTTACAGCTTTGCTGAGCAGGATGTATCCGAGGATAATTCTCTGTTCACTGTACAATGAGACAGCTGTGTCCCTCTAGGCCTCTCTCATGAGTGTGAAGCTCTCAAGACTAGAAATAAAATGTTCTCAGTTGATGTCTGTCATTTGATGGAAAAGACACATCACAAGAAATAAACAGGGGCACCAGTCAGATTCTCCTGCACTGAGGAAACAATCAAAGAGTAATAACTAAAGTAAACAAACCCAGAAGTTTAAGTGCAGTAAATAAAAGCAGCCACATCTACAGGTTGGAAAGTCAAGCCTCTCATTAACACCTCCATGGCTACATCAAACTTGCATTGTGTGGATCTGCTGGGATACACCATGCCTCCTGCTCCCCATCCACATATCTAATTCCTGCTCTTCTAATGAAAATCAGAGTGCAGTGAGATAAAATTATTCCAACAGAGTTGTGGGGTCCCATCCAGGACACTTTCCCAGTAAACAGTTGAGCACAGGCAGCTCTTACATCGATATCTAAATGTCTGAGGTAGTTGGCTCTCACAGGCTGCAAAAAGAGGCACCTGGAATTCTGATTAAAGGTTAGGTAAGATCTGAATCCTATGGACTTCAGCATACTGTTCTTAACAAAATAAATGTCCTGTACCTTTCTTTGTCTTTTCACAAGAAATATGACTTCAAATTTTTAATTTTTTTTACATCCTAATGCTTTTCACAAGGAAACAGGATGGATTTTGTTTCCCTTTATACAAGACTACTGTCTTTTTTTTTTTTCTCCTGAACTCACCCTCCTTGCGTACTATTCCTTGAAGTATTTGGAAGAGCTCCTTTGGAATGAAATCCATTTCTCCTGCATAGAACAAATGGCAGGATATACTTGAAGAGTTACACGGCTGGCAGTCACCACTGAGAGTAAAGCATATAATGCTAACTCTCAGCATGCATCAGGGTGGAATTCAAGCTCAGCTGAACAGAGTTGCAGGTATCTTTGTCTACCTTTGAGCTGTTCAACTTGACAGAGAAGTGTACCATAACTTTACATTCAGACCTGTTTTGTTCTTTTCAGTAAGGAAATCCTGAATACAGCATTGATGGCATCGCTCGTTTGAATCAGCAAGCAAGCTATTAACGGGACATGTCTGGGTCAAATATTTCACAAGTTTCAGCTGTTACTTTAACATCTTTGTAAAACTGAAATGGAATGAAGTTATCTTTTCCTAAGGTTCCAGATGAAGGAATTTTAAATAAATATATCTTGTAATTGAATGAGGATCGGAGGAAAAAAAATGTTAAGCCCCTTAGATAAACTGCAAGATTCCTATTCTTGTCTGAGAACATGAGTGACACTCTGTGGAGCTCAAAATGTTGATTCCTTTTCTATGGATTCTTTAGCTGAATCTGGCTTAATAAGTGTAAAACTGCCACAGCAGAAAACTGTCTAGAGTAAAAGCTGTACCTATAATTTCCATACAGCTGGAGTTGTGCTGAGCCCACCTTTGGCCTGATCCAGCTCTCATGTTGCAGATATGATTCAGAAGTCAGCATAGTCAGGATTCATGGCTGTGTGATCCTTCTTCTTAGCATAATGTTCTTTTTGGATTTTACCTTGTACAGAAATTCTGTGAAATGGACTCTTAGTGGTTACACAAGGAGGTGACTTTTCTGTACTGCAGGGTAAAAGAGACTACAAGCTGTGCCTGTGGCCAGGCTATTGAGCTCAGTGCCAGGGTCAGAGAACCCCTGACATGGGAGTGTCATGGTTTATTTGCACAAAGTAAGAGTATGAGGGTGTTACTGATAGGATCTGAGCAATGGGTGAATGAGGATGCATAACCAACATGCTTCTCTCATGTATAATGACCTTGTGTGTTTACCAGACCCAACCAAGAAGCTTCAGCAATGCCCACAAAGCTGTGGCAGCCTAGTCAGGAGCTACAGCAACTCAAACAGATTCCACTGCAGTCCATAAAAGAGTTTTGAACGTCAGGTGGAAAAGCATCTCAAGGCATTTCTTTGATGAAAGACCTCCACAGTGAACACCATAGCCTGTAAAGCACACCTACTTCTGTCTGAGGCTACACAGAAACAGTCTGAAAAATTGAAGAAGATAGACAAAGAAGATTTGCTCTATTGCATCAAACCACTAAGTAGATATTCTTATACTCTTCTTGTTTTACTCTTTTCATTACTTGTTTTTCTAATTCTTATCCTGATCTAAAATGTCCTGGATCTCTTTACTCTTAATCACTTTGACACTTTGGATTCACTCGGATTTAAGCTCAGGCGAAGTGACTGACTGGAATTTAAACCTAAATAAAGAAAAAAATAAATAGCTCTGCAAGGTTGATTTGGACAAGTTTTCACAGGTGCCTCACTGTGGAAAAATAGAAAAAATTAAGATTTGTGCTAGATTGAGCCTAAAATGGTAATAATAATGTTTACATTCCTAAGTGGGATTTTGCCACATAGGCTGTGAAAAATCTTTAACCGTATTTTTCCAAAGGTGAGGAGAGTCAAAATGACAAGAGGATAATGTACAAGGCATTTGAAAAATTATGTAACAAGGGAACAATAAAAATACGATTGTTGCCTTTGATATGTGATATTTCCAAGTTAAAAAATGGACATTGTCTGTATATGTACATAAAAAGGTTATCCTTAGTTGCCAAAACTCCCAGGAAGAGTGCGAATAAAAACCAGAAGGAGCTGAAAATAGGAAATTGGTGGCAGTCATCAGAGACAACCAATATATGGTGTGGGTGTTTTTTCCAGTAAAAAAGGAAGTGCAACATTGAATTTTACTTGATCATTAGTTAAAGGTATAACTATCAAGTCTCTCTCTCTCATAAAAATTCATTATGAAGAGGCAGACTTGAGTCAATTGAATCACAAGCAAGAGATAAAATTCAAGATGAAAAAGAGACAGCTAAGGATCTCTCTATAATTGATTTGGAATAAATGTGTCTTCTTTTTTTCTTTTCTCTCTTATTGAGAAAGAGAGAAAAGAAAGGCCTTAGAAAGAACTGAAAATTACATCACATTTCTGCAGCATTTCCACATTTCTGTAGAGATTCTACTTCTACTTTCTGAATTTTAGATGCTAAAGCTCATATACTCTTTTGAATTGAAGATTGGTAAGAGGAGGGTATATTTTAAATAGCAACCAAGGAAATGTTTGTTATGAATGGTACATATTCAAGAAGACTAGCAGAAGAAAAAGGCTGGTGACATTTGAATTGTCTGTGATAATGTTTTTTAGATTGAAGTCAAGTGACAGGTATAGAAAAGCTTGTAATCTCAGATAATTTATCAAGTAGAGTGAAGTCACAAACTGTAAAGTGAAAAAGAAAAAAAAAATAGGGCAGAGTAAAAGTTGGTGGTATTTGGAGAGGGAATAGCAAAGAAAAATTTCAGCAAATAAAATTCTAATTGAACAGGGAATATAAAAATTTGTAGCCAGACCAAAATCAAGTATTTACTTGATTCTACACTTTTTTTTTTTTTAAGTCTAAAGGATAAGAACTCCAGCAGCTGGTTGTAAGAGAGGAATGTGATGTAAAAATGCCTCACAAAGGTAAGAGAAAGAAAACCGCCAGTGAACCCAGCGTAATTATAATTCCAAGATACAAATTACATAGGAGTGATGAAGTACAATGCACTTATAACAACTAGTCAAAGGAGAGGATAAACAGTGCTTACTTGATTTATTTTTTAGCATTCAATGAGCCAGGTAGGAAAAGTAACTATAAGTTACACTGTAATGCTAGCCACTAGGCTCTCAAATTTAATGTCTACAGAAAAGAGAAGAAGGAAAGGAAAAAAAAAACCTGACAATATCATTTAACTAAAAAAAAAAAAGGAAACTACCTGAACATGACAAAGCTCTTTGAAAAGAAATTGAGGAGGACAACTAAAAGAGTAAATCCTTGCAGACAGCATGACAGACTGCCTAAAGATACTATATTAGGAGTTCAGAGAAACTGTATACCACTTATCAAAAACGCTTCTAAAGGAAAAAAAAATAGCCAGCATGGCGAAATAGCAGACTGAAGAAGTCCATTAAGAGTAAAAAGATACTCTGAAAAAAGTCAAAATTGTGAGCAAATTAGGATAAGAAAAATGAATAAAGTCCAACGCTTGAAATGCTACAATATTGTAGGAAAGTGTGGAAAAGGTTTTGAAGGCTATTTGTTCATGACAGCGAAATTAATAAGGATTTTTATCAAAAAATCAGAAAAAATGAAAGTCTGCCAGAGGATCAGTGAGGCTAACAGAAAATCTGCATATACAGAGTGCTGAAGGAAAATAAGGTCATAAGTACACACTCCTAAAAAAATAATAATTAAAAAATAAAGTAAAAAATGTTCTGGAAAGAAGGAACCCAGTGTGATTCCTACAATGTAGATATTTTAGGGATAGAAATGAGTCATTAAAACTGCCTGGAACTAAAAGATTAATAAAGTAAAATTATTCCTAACAAATCAGCAGACCATGTGGAATCCAGATATGAAATTTGAGCATTGTAACAGTATCACTTAAATTAGCTTTGGTATCAAACAAAAGTGAATAGCAAAATCTGAGACTGTGAAGAGCTGCAGATAGATGTCATGCAATTGTATAACTAGCAATTGGCACATGAGATTCAGTGTCAACAAATGCAGGTAATATACATGATGAAAAATAGTAACAACTCTCAATACCCAAGCAAGGGACTCTAAAACTAATCTCTGTATTAGTCTGGACAGTTAAATAAAGATGTCAGCTCATAATTCATCAGCAGAGCAGTTAGAATAAGAAGGTATTTTAGAAATGAATAAAGATTAAACACAAAACATTACTCTTTTAATCCATAGCTGCTGTGTCTAGACTTCTGTATTCAGATCTGCTCATGCCATGTTCAAAAGACTATAATAGAACTGAAAAGACAAAAAAGAGCAGCAAAGATGATCAAAGTTATGAAAAGGCTTTCATAAGAGAAGAGATTAAATAGACTAAGATTTTTCAGCTTGAAGAAGACACAACAAAGGGAAAATATGAAAAGATTTTTGAATCGTGATTGTCACTGAGAAGACTAATAGGAAACAATTATTTACTGTTTCTCCTAAAGCAAGAACTAGGCACTGCCAGTGAAATTATCAAGTGTCAGGTTTCAGTCAAAAGTAGTGTGTTTGTACACACATCAAAGTTGTAGAAATTGTTGTGCAGGACAAGCTAAGGGTCCGTAACACAAAATCACAGAACAAAATCCTCACAGGTTTGACAAAAAAATGTCTTTTTTTTATTTTCTTGATTCTTTTCTTTAGCCTCTTAATTGTAATTGTCCTGAAGTCTCTGTGCAAATGCTGGAGTAACAGGAAATTCTACAAGGTGACTCAGATGTGGCATTTGGGTGGATGATTGAATTACCTTCAGCTGCTGTAAGTGAAGGACATACACATACTTCTGTTGTCCTAGACTGCACAATGAGCCAGAGTCTGTTACTCCGTGTGTAACTTCCACATCTCAACCCTTTTTTGGTGGGGTTGTTTTCATATGCTTTTAAAGCCCCACAGATTAATATCTTAGGTACCAAAGAAAATGTTTAAATCAGTTCGGTAGTTGCTGAATCAGTGCTTACACTGCACCTTCCCAGCAATTTTTATTACTCGTGCTTTCATATCCATTATTCTGAATGTCAGGGAGCTATTTTTAAGTACTAGCTTAGTTCAGTTTAATAAAATATATTAAATTATCGTTACCAAAAAATTAAAAGAATTCCTTATTAAGAATTTAGTTTTATAAAATCAAATGCATGTGTAGCTACTAGCATGACTGCTTCAGACAAGCTACATTTTACAATCTACACTGGAATGGTGAGATAGAAAAAGAAAGATGAGGCTCGAATTATGAGAAGTCACAGGAAAAATATAGTTAAAAAAATTCATATGTCCAATAGAAAATTTACCTGCCTTTTCAATAATATTTTATATATCCAACATTATTACTAAGTTACTGCTTTAAGCTTAAAGTCCTTCCTTTTGAAAATTGCTTCTATTTTTTCCAGGAATACAATAATCATAATATTGAATTCTCATCTTTCTCAGAGTGAAATTTTCTGATGGTAGTAAACAAAAAACTTAGCTATTTTTCAAAAAGCTGAGGGATCTAAACCCCAAATCAGAAAGAATATAAAGGGTTAAATTGGCCTGTATTAGCTCTATTGATACAAGGCAAGGTATACAGATATTAAAAACTGTGCAAGGATGTAAATTGAAGAAATTGTTACACTATTTTTAGTAATAAACACTTCGACTTTCCTGTTCTGTAAAATAGATAAACTTAAAATATTTTGTGAACTACAAATTTAGCTGTAAATAGCAAAGCATAAAGTATTACATGGGACCTTAATCTAAATAATATTTCCCTTAATTTCTGAAATACCAATCTGTAGTCATTTAAAACTGTCTAATTAATATTTTCACAAGAAAGAATTACTTTTTATCTTAAAATGGGGAGGATTTGTTTGTTTGTTTTATAAACTACTTCTGTATTTTCTTATCCTTTGTAAAAGTAGTTAAATATTGGAGAAACCAAACAAACAAATATTTTTTTTGTGGGTAAACACTGAACTATCAGAAGAAAATACTCAAATTTCCCAAAGAAAAGGGACTGCCTTGAGAGAGAGTGAAAAATAATCCTGAGAGGATGGTTAGTCTGCTACTTGTTTTTATGTTAACAAAGCTGAAAGAGCAAACACAAAAGCAGAATACAGCCATAAGTATTTGAGTAATGTACAATATAGAGGATTTACTTTCTGAGATAGTTCTGAGAGGCACTTACAGAGTTAAATAGTCATTATTAGGGTTAATCTGTACATGAGAAGGTGTGTAACATATTCCTGACAACAGTGTTCAATTTGCCAAAAATGCAGCTCAATCTTTCTCTGTGTGAGCCTTGCAAGAAAGCAGACTATGTTCTCTATCAATAACACTGATGCTGAGTAGCAACTTGTGAGACCAGATCTATATTGTGAAGCATTGCTGGCAAAGATATGTCATCTAGAAGTGTGAAAAAATACATGACAACCCCGTTTCTCACAGCTATTTGGCAGAAAACTCTGACATTCATGTCCTTATATGAATATATGTTTAGTTTAGTTTATCTCTTTCAGGGGCACAGTGCAGAAAGGTTAGAAGCACACCTCTCTGTGCCAGCATGTGCAGCCTCCAGCAGCTGGCTTTGCTTGATGGAGCTGAGAGGAGAGCGGCAGGTGTACTCATGCAGATAAAGCTCACCTTGCCATCATAGTGGCACACCCTACAGTGGGTGCGATGAGACAGGATAGAATTGAAGTTTCTTAAACAAATATTTACTTAGATTTAATAGGATTGCTCCTGTATGTTTATGAAATGCCAGTTGATTCTTAAATGTATTTGCTGGGGATTAACAGCTATTCCAGAATCCATTGTTATTTAATGAATATACAAGAACTGTCTTAGATGTTATAAGGAGCTAGGCTTAAAAAAGTTCATGAATTACTTCCATTCACAAAATGATAAAAACTTACTGAAGATTAACATTATGTAAGGTACAGATATGTTACAGAGATTAATCCTTAAATTAATATATTTCTTCATCCCTTGGTATTTAATTAACTTAAATTAAAATAGTTCCAGCAGTCAGATAAATAGGTTAATTTATTTTGATTTTAAGAAGTCCATATAATCCTAGACCATGCCTCTTGTGAGTCATTTCAGTAAGGCATTTCGGCACATAGGGCTTTTTAGAAGGTTGATCTCAGATTCTAATTTTAAACCTCCAACACACCATACTCCATTGCTTCTGGCACTACCAATTTGGCCATAAGAATCCAAACCAAAAGCCAAGTAGATAAATATTTAAGCGAAGCATAAAAAATAATGCACCTTACACAGTTGCCTGATTTTGTGAGGGAAAAAACAGTTCCCATCTGCAAATACGTGGAAGAGGGAATAATAGGCATGCAAACAGAAATCATATTTCTGCCATGGAAGAGAGATTCAACGCCTCTACAGCATGACTGATGAAATGGGAAAGATTTGCTAAATAAATTTGTGATGATGTCTCCAGAATAAATTTGGGCTGGAACAATTAACACCTATAACACAAATAAGAAACACAGAAGCCCAAAACTGATATTAAACAATAGCCACTGTGCAAAAAGCTCATTCCCTCACAATCTGAGAAGAAATTCTTCTTTCACAGGTTTAGGTATATACAGTTATTTATATCAGTTAGTCATCTTTTACTGACAGTAAAGAGGATGTGATTCATCTTAAACAGATCAAAAGAATCATACTCTGGAAGTACCTCACACTCCTCAGCAATTCTAGAGAGCTCATTAGCTAATTAACTATAAACAATTAGGGCAAATAGCTCAGATGTAGGTGAGATAGGTGAAATGATAAGGACAATGTTCCTGAGAACATGTGGCATTTCTTGTCTTCATCAGGGTTGAAAATGTAGAGGTTTGGGAAGCATTCTGTTCCTTTTTTTTGTAACTAACAAAACCTTCAGGTCTTTCCATCTTGTATTTATAGAGGGCTAAAAATCTACAAGAAAACCGGTGCCTTTGTTTCAAATCTATTTTGGAAACGTAAAATGCAGTCTAAATGAAGATGCCATTAACTAGAATATCCTGTATTTCATTCAGATTTTGAACACTACTTTTAGCTGTCTTAAACATTTTTATTAATATTTTTTTCTATTTTCCAGAGTATTATGTTCATACATCTAAAGGAAAAATATCATCCAAGTTTTGTGAAAACTATTTTTTTTAATAAAAAGGCCTATGCAAAAAATTATATTACCTGACATTGAATTAAAAATACAGTTATATTTTGTAGATTTATAACAAAACAAAATGAAAAAATAGCATACTCTGTTGATTTAATATGGACAAGATGGTACAATTCTGCTGAACATGATGAATTTCTGCAAAAAAGCAAGCACTTTTCTGATATGAAATGTTTCCAGTTTAGAAATTTTTAAATGCAACTCGACTCTAGGAAAATTACAAATTTTTATCACTTTTTGGCAGAGAATTAAATTTAGAAAAGAACACTACCTCTAACAGTTTCTTACTTCTTATGAAATCTGAATGTTTTGATTGCTTGTTTGGTTTTCCTTTCTCCTCTGTGTTATATATTATGTTCCCACACCCTTAACTTCTAAGTTAATATTTTTTTCTTTTTCTTCCTCTAACTCTCACTCTGTGAGTAGTTTCCATACTACTGCATATCAGAAAACGACATTTAATAAGTTTACAATAAATCTGAGCTTCTTCTGACATCTGAATCTATGTCTTTAAAGAATTTAAAGTAATATTTAGGTTCTAAGTAGCAATGAAGTTCTCAGGCTGTAAATACTGGCTTATTTTGAGGCTTTAAATACTGGCTTATTTTGCCATACTTATGAAGGTTACATATCTCCTGAAATCACTGTAAAATAACGGTGAATTAGTAATTGGGGTAAGATTTCTCAATAACAAAAATAACAAAATAACAAAAGGACAGTGAGTTCACACTAATCAGTAACTGTCCAGCCTGTGTTTGGGAGGGTCTTTTCTTGTGCCAAAATTTTAGCAACATATTTCTGCTATTCTCCATAAAATAAGAAAAGTGAATGCACAGAAAAATATATAAAGGAATGAAAATATTCATTAATAATAAAGAATGAATAAACAGACTCTAAATGTAACAAAAATACAAATATTATCAATACTTTTGTATAAACAAAAGGCATCCATAAGTAAAATTCACAATTTTATATCCCATAGGCTTAAATACATTCTGGGATTTTTTTTCATAATCAATATAATGAAGAAAGAAAATGTTGAGAGAAGTTTTATTTTGGAAGTCCAAACTACTTGACTTATTTTTTTATTGCATACATGAACACCAAAAGAATTTTGTTTTATTTTTTTTGTCTCTGTGTTTTGTGGTTGTTGTGTTTTTTTGGGTTGTTTTATTTTTTGGTTGATTTTTTTTTTGTTTGTTTTTGGCTTTTTTGGGGGGTGTTTGTTTGGTTTTGGTTCTCGTTTTGTTGGCTTTTTAAAAATAAATTTTATGGTCCAGTTCAGCAACGGGCTCTGGTTACTCATGTACTCTGGTACTCCTGAGAGGCAAAAAAGCAGAACACCAGCAAGTAAAGCTGAGTTTAAAGCTTTCCTAAGAGCAGTATTTTCAATGTTCACTGTACCTTTCTTTTTGTCTCCATCCTTCTCTACTCCATGTACTTCCCCTCAAAAAGAAGCAATTTATGTGAACTTTTCTAACAACAAAATACCATAGGGATAAGGAACAGAATCCTTGCTTCAAATCAAATTAGTAATGTTGAAAAGAAATATGACTTGTTAAAACTAATCAGAGACATGAAATGCAGGAATATTCTATAAAGTGCAGGAATACCCCACAAAGTGTAGGAATATTCATATTCAGCAGCACACACAGATCCAGTATACACTTCCCAGGGCCATGAAGATTACAGATGTGCTGCGAAAGTCTCTCCACAGGGTCAGAACAGACACAGTTCTGTTTCTGTTTTCTTTTTTATGTTTGATTTGCACCTTTTGAAACGTTGTTTGGCACTGTAGCTGTCTAGAGATCTTGTCAATGCACAACCTAAACTGCACTTTTTATGTAAGAACTGTATTCACTTGTTCAAATAAAAATTGGGTCAGATAGTGCTATACATTATTAAATAGATATTTTAAAACTTTATTTGTAAAGTACTGCTTTACAATTATATACTCTATTTTATTCTGACAGCTTTTGCCTCGGACATATTATTCTTTCCAAAACAACCTTTATGATGACAATTGAATGTTTTGTGTAAACAGATTTGTGAATTGTTCTCACAGTTGCAGTTTTAAAACAAGCAAGCAAAAAATTAAATTCTCTGTAACGTTAAGATTTGTATAGATTACAAAATTTAGTTTTCAGGGATATCAGTTAATGATGTCTTATTTTTGTATTTATGAGTAGGTATGTGGACATATATAGACATGTATACTACATATGTACAATACAATATTAATAAAACTGCATTAATAATAATAATATATAATAAAAGACTATTCATTTTTGATATGTAATTACATGAACATCCCCACTAATTTATATGAAACAATTTATGAATTAAAAAAACATGGAAGAATAGGGTCCTAAATTTAAAAAAATACCTATACTTTTCTTAAATAAAGGGGTATTATCTGTGCCACAGTGTGACTTGGTTATACTGGGCATATGCTCTTCTCCATTTCACTCTGCAGAGGGGAGCAGATGGAATTAAATATAGCTTGGCATGCAGCACAGGGGCAGCCATGGAGCACTATTTTTTAGTACCATGCAGGCATTACCAGCTCTATATACATTAGAGATGAAACACAAAAAAGGGCATGTCACCTTCAGGAAAGGGTAGTAGTCAGGGAACATCTGTTATACATGCAGTGCTCCCTGTAGAAAGAACTGAAACATGATGAAATATGCATCAAAAGTTCCCTATGCACTGAGGTACATTAAGTCCCTTTCAAACCATATGAAGCCCACTTGGGGAAGGGAGGTTATTTGAGTGCAGCAGCTGGAATAGGAGAAAACAGCAGCAGGGAATGGAAACCAGCTGTTCTGCCATTCTGGAGATCCAATTGGGCAGTAGGTGCACAGAGGCTGATCCATGGCACTGTGTATCACTGGAGTACAGAGACTTTGTCTACAGAGACACAGACTCACTAAGTTCCATCGGTTAATCGTTCTGCAGCTCTGTCTCTGAGCCAAGACCATGTTAAATGCTGCATATTATTGTTGGGAAGCACTAATAATCCACATTCCCTGCAATTCTCTAACATGGTGAGTTCTTCAAGATGAAGATGTTCACAGAGAAGATGAGGAACAGATCAGAGCAAATATTGTCTTTCAGTATGTTTTACTCAGGATTGGACAGTGCAATACTTCCCCATATTTAATTTTGGCACCATAAAAAACAGGACTAGAGTGGATCCTCTGGCCCTGGACAGTTTAAAATAAATGTAAATTTTCACTGACAAATGAGTATTTAATCTGTTTTTAAAATCTCCAGGAAGGGTATTCTTTAACTTACAGGGGCAGCCTACTTCAGTGCCTACACATCTTTAAAATAAAGTTCTGTCTCAAATGCAACTTAAATAGTTCTCCCAGAAAATTAAACAAAAAGAAAAGAAAATGCAGGCACTATCCTGTTTATAACAACTTCACATACACAAAGACCTTTATTGTGCTTCACTCCAGTCCTTGTTCATTAAAACACACACAGATTCTAAACAAACACTTCTTTCAAACTTCACCTACAGGCAATGTTTCACAAACATTTATTTTCTGCTGTTCTTATATCTCTTTTTTGATTTTGAATCCTTCCAGATCTATCTATAACATATGCCCACAAACTGCATACTGTAGATATATCCCTAATTAGAGCACGCTGCAACTCTGGCCCAAATTAAAATAAACCATGTTTCCCCCTCTGGAAGTCATTGCATAGGAGAAAAGTAGTATATAAACAGAAAAAGGGCCATGAAAAGGACAGTCTCTATTAGCATGCACAGACATTAGGAGATACTCTTTGTTCCAGAAGAACAAAATACAATTAGAAGTATTCCAGCTAAAGCATTGCTCAATGGAATAATTAACTCCTGTCTCTTATTTAAGACATTTCTCTTTTGTCTTCCCCAGCTGGACATAGAACTATTGATAAATACAATCATTCAGATTTCCAACTAATATGTGTCATCTAATAATATGTGTCATCTTCATGGGAACTCCATCTGCCGAACATTGCTTCTTTTTGGTGAAAAGAATGTGGCTGCAATATGCAATGGGATTTTGTTAAATCTTGTCCACTATTGTGGCAGTATTTTCTGCTGACTTAGTAAGAGGAGATATATAAATCATAAAATGATTATTTAAAATGATGAAGAGAGATGTATTTATTTTGCCTTCTCTATATTATTGAATAAACACACATACCTTCATATTTATGGGGTTTTTATAATACTCTAATTCTGTGTAAGCTTAATTAAAAGAAACCTGTAAGTACACCATTCAAGGACATTTTCAGAAACAGAGCAAGAGTCAGGAATAGACTCTCTAGTCTTGTTACAATAGTTTCCTTGATATTAAGTATTCATCCAATATATTAATATATGCCCTAAAATATTCATTAACAAAAGTAAGCACAAGTAGTGAACATCCATTTATCACCCAGAGAAATGCATAAAGCCTGATACTATGAAAACTCTTTATTTTCTGATTTCCTTGTTTCAAAAGTTGTTGATCTTTCTATGCCCCCACTTTTCTTTCAATTTATAAAAAGAATCTGAAAAGAAGAAATGTTAGCTGAAGATAATGATTTTGACATGGAAGGACCTCATCTTACTGAGAACTGCAAATCCTTCCCTTGCTCTTCTGGTGGGAATAAAGTGAAAAGATAACTTATGGATTCTAAGCCTTTCAAGAACAAACTGCAGTACAATAACTGTGCTCAGCCCCAGGAAAGGCAGTGTCAAAACAGAAAGTACAGCAAGGATGTAATGAGATTTCCACTAGTGACAGGGGAGGGATATTCTGCTTTGTTGCCTCTGAAGTAAAGCAGAAAGAGATGAGCACCAACAGCTACAGCACCAAATATTAGAATCTCAGATACGAGACTTATGGTAATAGACTTGTGATCTTGAAGTGCATGGTATGAATTAATTTGCAAATAAGCTCATCAAAGAAAACTCTTCTGAAATTTATGAATACTTTTATTGGTGCAGTCATGAACTTTTCAGATGTTAGTAAGGGCATTATCTAAATTGATTTGATAGTGAAGCGTCCAATGAAAACAAAACAGGTCAAAAATACACATATGTTTCAACCACTGAAGTATATTTAAATTATAAAATAAGTAGAAATAATGTGGAGGAGAAATGAAATTACCTAAAAATGTAGCATGACGCACCAAATGGTGCATAGATGAAGTTGTGCTGAATGGCTGTAATCCCCCTCTGCCACAGTGACATATGTGTGTACTGATGGAGAAAGCTCTTTCTGTATGTTTTGAAAGTCAGTTATAGAAATCTGCCCCCCTTATCATTGGCTAAATGCATTAATTGGAGGATTTGCTGCTCACAAAATTTCACAGCCACCAGATATATGATGGCAATAACCTGCCAGGTGATGAAACATGCACCTGATTAAAACCCCAGCTTGGCAGAACACAGCACCGGTTGAAATGCAGGATAATGGGCAATTACAGGCAGCAATAATAGGCTAAGGCAATCTGATGCAAACTGTATTCACTGTCACTTCAGCTGCTAGAATGTTTGCACCACTCTTCTATTTTGTGTCAACAAAATAGAGGAAGAGAAGTCATGAGGCATTAAGTGAATATATCCCTTCTCCTGTAGGATGCCACTTCACTTCCTTTTCTGACTTTTCTGTTATTTTAGGACCAACATTTTCTTCCTCACACTTCTCCCTCCTTACCTGGATAGCATTGCTTGAAAACCAAAGCTGCTTGCATACTTCTGAGAAGAGCACACTATGGCGAAGCTGTGCCTGGGAGCCCTCCCACCTACAACGAGGAAGCACCAAACAAAGTGGATTCTGCTTTGAAGCAGTCACAAAGCTTCAATCACAAATCTCAACTTGGTATAAAAATAGCTGAAATCTAAAAGACGAACTTAAATTGACTGGTAGACTAGGAGATTGTCTAAAAATAGAACCTAAACCATGAGAGATATTCAACATAATATTCTGAGTGAAGAAAAGTTGGCAGATATGAGTTTTCTCTTTATTTTGTCTGAATCCATAATATAATTTGCTGTAGACATTATACAGCAAAAGATATGTCATAGATTACTAGCTATTAACATGAGAAAAGCTGACAATCATCTGTACAGCAAAGGCAACTGACCTGCATTTTTCTCTATAGTTCATTAACTCTGGTTAGAAGGGAGAATATAATTCTGATCTCTCACAAAAAGGGAACTATTGAACATTTGCACAGTCTAGCTCACCCCAGGTAACAAAATCTTGCAAAAGTATTACCTAGATCATCTTAAAATGCTTGAGATCAAGACACTTAGAACATTTGAAACTTTTTATTAGTTTCCTCTCACTAAAAGTGAAAGATATCAATTTAAAAGTTTAATCCCAATCAAAGTTTCACTATCACCATTCACAAGGACTTATAAGTAGTATGAGACTGATAATAATGTTGGTAATTGTCATATATTTAGAAGTACTGTTTCACTGAACCAACTAATCACAGCAGAAAAAAGGAAAGAAATTATGGCAGTGGCTCCAGTGTCATATTGAACTTGTTATGCACACCAGAGTAGATATCAAAGAATGGTATTATTCTTCATAAAGCTCTCTGCTTCCACCTACATTTTTAATCTTAAAGTCTCATTATTAGAATGAGGTCAAAATCACATCTCCAGCTTATTGATAACTAATTTGGTCAATCAGAAACAGTTACATTACAGATAAGTTTTCTTTGACCTATGCTAGTCCTCATCTAGGATCATACATGTGCTGGCATAAAACACAAAACCAAAAGAAAAGATTAGAAAAATATATAGAAAAGAACAATCAGAAGCGTTTTGTGTGGGCTTCACCTAAAAAATTTCCAGAATTTACAGTTCTAGAAACAGATTCTACTACTGAGACATTCCAAAAAAAGGAAAGAGACCCTCAATACAATTAAGTTGCTCTTATAGCTTTCCTGGAAATCAATTCATCAGATGAAATTGGAAAATGGATACTGTGTGCAGTATCTGTAAGCAAGTAAACAGCAAGTTAGCATCTTACCTGACCATATTAGAAGTTAGCAAGTTAGAAAGGATGATAGTGGTGGACATAAAGACTATTAAGTGGTGTCAGAGCAAGAAGGGCAGTCTGACAGATATTCTGAGCACAGAGAGAATGTGAAAGGTGTTCTGTCCAGACGAGAAAACCTATGGGAGGAACCATTGTTGAACAAAAGATTTCACTTGTTGTGTCAGCTCCTGGAGACTCCCAGCCTCCATCACTTTCTCAGAAAAGGCCATCACCAGTTTTGCAAACTTTGAAAAGAAATATTTCTCCACAATCTTCTTTTCCTATTATCTCATTAAGCTGGTGTATTCATAAAAGAACTCATCATTCCCAATGGCATGGAAAGCATTGGTGATGATGTCAGACAGCAGAAATGTGCTTGATGAACTTTCTGCACTTATCAGTCTAGACTGATTCTAACTCAGTTAAACAGAATGGATTTTAATTATCCAACAGACTCTAGCAAGATTATGCCAAGAAAATTAATGGATAGCCCAGAAAAATTGTGGTAAAATTTTTTGTAATTTCTGCTCCACTGCAGATGGATAATACAGGATACTTGATTTCTAGGATCAGTCTTGTTTAGAAATGGAGACTGCAAATGAACAAGTTACTACAGACTTGTTATGTGAACACGTTCAGTGGGCAAACACAAAGGGTAACAAACTGTTCATAAAGAGTCTGTAGAACTGATATGATTTTTATTCCTAAGACTTACATGCAGAACTGCATCAGTTCTGATGCAAATGTATTTTTGTTGTGATGAAGAAAGAGCTATTATATTTTCAAATATAGTATCACTTAAACTTAGTATCACTTTTTTCATGTAGATATTACATTTCTTTATACTAGTAACAATACCCTAGACTAAATGGTGCTCTTTTACAGAGAAGCCTGATGGGCAGCCTTAGCCCTAGAGGAGACTCTGACAACTATGCTATGAAGAGTTTCATTTCACCCTTCCTCCAAGCAGTTGCCTCTGGTTTTTTTCTTTATTCTCAGGATCCACACTATTGTTAATGAGGCAACAGCATATGCAGAAATGGCTCTTCTATGGGATGCAGGTGTGAATGGCAAGAAACTGTGTTGAAAGAAAGATGTAACGCACAGTGATAAAGCAAAAACTCAACAAAGCTACTGAATTTGGAGATATTTAATCCCTTGAAGTTTTTTTGACAAACACATGAAAGTGTAGATTTACAGTGGAACAAGAAAACACAGACAGAAAAAAAAAATACAAAACCAGAAGAAAAAGAAACTAAAAATTCCTGGGGAAATCTAACAAAGACAATAATTTATGAGTAACTACAGAAAAGTCCATAACTTGGTATTCTTTACTGATTATGAGGTAAGCATATGCAGGATTCACTAAGTATAAAATTAACATCTTGCTGTTTTACTGCTCCCTTGTAGATATTATTGTTTATGTTTTATGGGTTGTGATATAATTTTCAGCTTTGGATACCTTTTAAAGACATACAGATTATTGCTGTTATTCTTAAATTATACTAAACAAAACCATTACTCTGTTATTTAAATGCAAAAAGTGAATATTACATGCTACAACTGATGTGTTCAAAACTAACAATACTTGTAAGACTTCTAAGTAGGGTGATCTCAAACTGTCCAAACTAGTGATAGGGTTTAAAGTATCAGCAATACAAGGAGAAAAAAAAGACAGGCAAACAAAACTAATTTATCCAAAACCATTCTATAAAAGGAGTAACAGGCATATGGAAAAAGCTGTTTAGTAAGACAACTGATTAAGATAGCACAAGTAAGCTTAAGAGAGTATAAGAGATATTCTTTTGCAGAAAGTGGCTTGGATATCACAGCAAGAGAGTATAAGGCTGAGATAACTAAAGTGGGACGTGCTTATTGTAACACAAGTCGTACTGTCATGAAAATTTTTACAGTTTGGGGGGGTTTTCTGCTTTTCTTTCATTAAGGCCATTCTATGAGCATTTCATTAATTATTTAATTAATTATATCTAATTTACATTGTCTTTCTCATTTGTGAAAATGTTTAAAATCACTACCAGACAAAACTTGCAATCTGGATATATTTTCCTTGAAATCAACTACTTCAATAGTAAACTGGCAGGCTCTATCATCCACTGTTTTCATTAATTAAATGAAAATCATAAAGTAAGCTTGATTGCTTTCCATCTCATGCTGAAATCAGAAATCATCTTGTCTACAAAAAATTATTTTTGTAAAATTTCCTACTTTGTTACTGAGAGAAGCACAATTGCTGAGATGCTACCAACACACTTTGTATCATAGTATGGCCTTTTAATTTGGGCTAGAGTGGCTCAAAACCGTAGTCAAAACACTTGTACAACTAGAATTCTTATTACTGCCATGGGCAGAATTGGATGCATGACAATATTGTTTGGAATTACATGAATATGTCAAACTTAACTTATTTTTAAATTAGGATTCTCACATCAAGATCCTAACTTCATAGTTAATCCAGATAATTTTTCAATAATTTCATAAGATTAATTGTTAGTGTTCTAATAGCAGAAGCTAAAGTATTTTAAATATCTTTAAAAGACAATAATCAAACCTAGGACATGGCAACAAAATAGTGAATTCCCATCCCTGCATATAATCCAGAATGATGACAGAACCACAACTTCTGATATTGCTTCAGGCATTGCTGGAGACAGTTGTTTCTAGCAAGCTTTCCATCTCCTTTTCCCAGAAAGCAATTTTTCTCTTAAGAAAAATTATATTATTTTTTTACCCTAATCACATATATCCTATTTCTTACTCTCCTTCAACTTGGCTAATGACTAGAGAAAACAATTTTATTTATGCTCTTTCAAAAGAGAAATAATATGCTGGGCTAAGAACCCTAATCATACTAAGCTCAATGACAAGTAATCATTGATTTCATTGGGAACGCCACATAGCACCACATTTGTTACTGCAATGACCTGAAATCCCAGAAGGTGCTTGATGTAGGTTCAGTTTTCATAATATAACAATGATTTTATTATAGCACACTAGAGACGGAAGAGCTCATTCAAGGAAACAAATTTATATAGTTACTATTTGAAATTATATTTGGAGGAAATAAAAATATTAAAAAAAAAGGAAAAAATAGTTTGTCTCTCTATCCCCACTATTTTATTTTCTTCAGCAAAGAAATTCACATAAACAGCCACTGCTGTAGATCAGTGGCTGACAGTACTTAACGTCTACAATTCGATATATATTTCATAAGAACATGAGGAATTCATCTGAGTGATTGGAATAAATTTTCCTTGATGAATAGGGCAGCTCAACTAGGTATAATGACAAACGTAAACCTGCATATAACTCTTTGCATTATAATGAAATTAAGCAATGGGAATGGTTGGCTTAATGTGCTTACTAGATTGCATATATTTTGACCAGAATTGAGTTTGATGCTGCTGGACAGACTGCAGTATTATGATCACTGGCCATACGGTCCTTTTCTAAAAAACCACTCATTTTTAATCTGAATACTAGATAGTTTCCTACTGAAACTTTAAAAATTTGAGAGTTCTTTCATGGCTATACTTGATAGATGGAAATCCAGAATTTTTGTCTTCACATCACACAAAACTGAGAGAATAAGACATATGTTCAAATAGCTTCTTTAAAAAAAAAAAACCTGCACTGCATCTTTATACAGATCAATGTCCAATTATAAGCAGAGAGCTGCTGTGGCAAAAGGTCAGGAAAAAATAATCTTTCCAGCATTTATTACTTGGAAAATAAGGTCACGTATGAGGTCAACCTCCAAATGTATACAGAATAAATTATACTGCAGCATTCTAAATATTCTGCACTGCAAAAATTATACTGCAATCTCAACATAATCAGAAAAATGAAGTTGAACATGTATTTCCTGATGACTGTACTACACATCAGACTAAGCTAAGAGGTGAAAAACTGAGGTCCAATTAATCAACAATTAATAAAAAGCTTATCAGATATTTCTGCTTAATTAGAAATATAAGTTCTTATTAAGGCTGACTGATTTAATAATTTCCTAACTATCTTTAACAGTGAGACACCCTCCCCACAACAAAGTAAAATAATGGAAGACATACAAAACATTTAAAAATCATTCAGTGATGCACTTCTTTATTGCTCACAGCATAGAAGCAAAACATAAAGGCAGAGAATGCTCAAGTGCTTTGTCTGTCTGATTCTCTACAAAAAAAAGAAGTGCATCTTTGGAAATAAAAGACCTCCTAATTAGATAAAACACATCTGAAAAAAAAAAAAAAAGAATTGGACACAGTTTGAGGAAATAATTATGCTTGTTTGTCAGAATAAATGTTGGCAGAGAATATTGTCCTTGTCCTGATCTAAGTAATTTTGCTGTTTCACAGACAGTCTCAATCTTTGCTACCTTCACAGGATGTTAATGAAAGTATACTGAAAATAAGATTTTATTAGTATTTGACACTTCTTATGCTACTCTTAATTGTGAAATCAACATTATAAATAAGAAAATGCATCCATGAAATGAAAACATCTTCTGATTCATTTTTACTCCTGTCTTTTATGCAAAGCATTTTCTTTTCCTCTTCTCCAAACTACGTGAGGAATATAAATGACTGGTGTTCTTTTATCTGTTGCAGTTGTGTCTAGTTTGAATTTCCAAATCAGGCTTTGACAGAAGGATTGTATATAATATATCACAGGCAGTGCCAGTGGTGATAGAGTGTATCCTAACCATTTTCAAAAGTACTAATTTTTTTTTTTTAATCTGCTTTGGACACTTGTGGTTTCATTTCATGTTCATTCTGAAAGATACTGTGTTCTTTTTTCCGGGCTAGTGACAAAATTTACTGTTTTCTCTGATAATAATATCAGTGAGCTATTCCTCCCTGTTAAACCACAACTGCAATACTAATAGGTTGGTAATGACGTTGGAGACTTTATGCTTTTGTAGGCATTGTAGACTTCACTCACCTTGTTCAAGTGGCTGGCTTTTAGTTGAAGTAGTTTTCATCTTGAGTGCCTCCCTAACAGACATGTCACAGCAGGAGCCTTTGTTAGTGTCTTGGTCACTGTCAGCCTGATCACTGTCCCCATGCCCGCTGTCCCTCAAGCTGGCTCTTTCTGGATCCTTGAACGTGGAGCTACTGAAATACATATTGAAAAAAAAAAGAAAAAAAAAAGAAAAAAAGAGAGAGAGAGAGTGTTGTATTTACTTGTTCTAAGTTGAATTGTACTCTCTGGCAAAGCAATTTTGACAAGAATGCAAATGGGGAAGCCAAGAAAGTTATTTAATAGGCCTTACCTTTGAACAAACTGCTGCCTGCTGCCCATGTAATTGGGCTCTGCGGGAAAATTGTCTGTCTGTGAAAGAGAAGGAAAAAAATACGTATAGTTGTACACTGGACAAATCTCCTGCAGAGCAACAAGATTTCCTAGAGGAGAAATGATTAATAATTCAAAAATTCCCTTAATCTTCAGATTTGTACATTTTAATTAAATTGGAAAATGCTGGCATGTAATTATGTGCTCAGAACAATTAAATGATTCCGGTCCACAAATTACCTGCTAAAGTAAACAATGAAGCTCCAGTAAGTGGCATTCTCTGTTAGTAACCTGACAGATGACACTGTTTATGTTTTTTCGTTAGATAGATATTAAGACTGATGGTTATTGAAAATGAGAGAAAAAATAACTCTTGCATATTAAAAAAGTGAATTATTCAATAATACTAATTTTTAATCATAATTACATCATCTACTGGGATTCTGAAGCTCTTACTACTGTAATACAGTTTTGTATGCTGCTATATTACACTTGAATTGAAAAAAATAAACAAAAAATCAAGTAAATTTATGGCTGATTAGCTGTGGGGTGTCTCAGATGCTACTGGAAAAATGCAAGTATGAAAATATTTGGATTTCCTCTCCTTAATTTTCATCAGTATTAATATCTATGTCAGAATAATGAGAACCACACATGCAAACGAGAATATTGAATGATCACTGCTGACAAGTAGTTTTTAAAAGAAGATACTTTCATTAAGTCTGTCATGTATATTTTTAGCAGCATGAGCCAAGTAACTGTAGAAGCAGAAGTATTAAAAGGATCCAGACCAACATGGAGTCCTGCCAAAGGGAACTGAATTCCCCTTGTATCATTAGCTGAAGTTCTTTGGGAGAAAGAGAGACTGCATCATTCAGAAAACTCCGCATACTGTACATTCACGCACGTCACTTCTTCTTGCAGCTGACCTAGCGACAGAGCTTCTACTGTTTTCTGCATCACTTCACATCACACCACTCTGCTCCGCAGCAGCTCCGGCTTTCGCAGCAGCATCCAGCGGATCAGTATCCGTAACACGGCCAGCACTCAATTAATGGAGCTGAGGGCCTGAGGTTTAATGCCACACAGCAAGTGCTTACACAGGTGACTGGGATCTTAGATATTTGGGCTTCCCTGCCACTCCCCACTCCCCATTTTTTTATCTTTGTTTTGGTTTTATCAGTAGGAGGTAATTAGAAATATTTGCTACTTCTTGTATGGTTGGAGTATTTGAGCTTGGAAAAGAGGCAAAAAAAGTTTTACAAAATTTAAGTCACTGCTGTTTGCAACAGAAATTGGGCAGACACGTGTTACTCCCAAGGGACTTGTGAAATAGATGTGCTTGTATACCATGGATGTCTTTTGTGTTTTAGAGAAGGGGTGGAAAATATAAAACCATCTTCCATTCAGCATGTATGTCAATGTACATTGCACTTTCTTCTAGTTTCTAAATTCTTTTGTTCAAAAAATAAGATTATAACACATACTATGTTCGCATCCATCCTAGCTTTAGTGTATGCAATTAGAATAAAAGTTCATCTTCACATTTAGTATGTATCAAGTTAGAAAAAACAAATATTGGAAACAACAAAAAAAGGACTTATATTTCAGCATTATAATAATGCATATATTTATAGCATTCTTGTGTATATATCTCAAATGCATATTTTGGAAGCAGCTATAATTCAGCTGCTTCTTTTCTTCTCACAAGTTTTAAGCTAGTATCTCTCTTTTGTGCAGCAAAAAGAGAGACATATATACACTCATATACAACCATTATGGCACTTACAGAACCCAGCACTTATCAACCTGAATAAACCTTTGAAAGTGCAGGACTCATGTCTCTTTTTTATGTCTAATATCTCAAATAGAGATATCCAGGAAAACTGACCTTATGCTTTTACTTATGTAAGACATCTGTCTCCTCCTAAACGCAGTTGCTACCAGAATCAACATTTCCATTTTTCATGACATCGACAGTCAAAATGCCTGCTATAAACTGCTTTTTTATTAATTCTCTGCCATTAAAAGTCAGACTTTATTCCTGAAAATAATTATAACTCCTCCTTTTTGATGGTTCTAAAAACTTAACTGTAAACTGGACCACTGTAAGAACCGGTCATACTTTTTGTCTCTGCTTTTTCATAGCAAAAAAGTACTTCATACATCCTGGATGAGCCAATACACAGATATTAAAATAGAAGATCTTAGCTGCTGAGAAATTCTGCATTTATGGTAATCATTAAAGACCTTTAACTAGATAATAATTTGACCAATTACCTTCATGCTGTATTTTGCTTCAATACTATGAATTGGGTGCCATGTTACAGCATGTTCATTATTACAAAAGAAGAAATGTAAGTACTTGGTGATCATATACAGGCACAGAGCTCAGAGATGAATACTGTTCTTTCTGCACTAAAAGCATTAGCCCTTCTTCTATGAATTATGAAGGTATGATGCTTGTGTTGAGCTGTAACAGCCCTCTGAGATACAGGCAGCAAAGGGACGACTGCTTCATGTATGAAAATATCTATTAAATTTGTGATAAATAAAATAAAATCATTTTAAGGTTTGACAATTTGGAGGAATCTTAGAAATGCAAACATCTGCTTCACAATGGATGAGAAAGACAAATGTTTAACATGCCTAACTCCCTAAAAATCTTGGGTTTTTTGTTTGTTTTAATCCCAGTTGAAGTGAGAGGTCATATACTTAAATTTTTTACACTTTAACATTTATGGAAGTGATATTACACATTCCAGCTCATTAATTAATCATACCTCTTTAAATTGCATAGCTGTAACTCAAAGAAACAAATACTACCTTAAAAAGTCTAAAAACCTTCTTGCTCTTCTCTGGATATACAGCTCTTTCTAGACAACAAAATCACCAAAACTCTGG
Organism: Calcarius lapponicus; assembly: GCA_039654755.1. Classification (NCBI taxonomy): domain Eukaryota; kingdom Metazoa; phylum Chordata; class Aves; order Passeriformes; family Fringillidae; genus Calcarius; species Calcarius lapponicus. The sequence continues at coordinate 44,935,854 of CM077462.1, read as the reverse complement.
ACTTCCAGTTTAAAGGTAGGTTATAGTTCACCTGCAGAAAACCACCTAAATTCTAGTCAGCTACTCTAGCTAGTTAGCCAAAACCCCTCAATGTGCCTTCGAGAAATGCAAACTATCCCATTTGGTCATCTATGTCAGGTACATCATACTCCTGGGAAGCATTATTGGCATAGGGGAATCTTGACAACCAGCAAGATGTCCAGTGCAATAGCTAAAGCTAAATAAGATGCATCAGGTCAGAAATGAATTGCCTGGAATTGTAGTCTGCTGCTAAATAACCAAAAATTATTCAAATGCCAGCATTGTTAACTTTCTGAAGAACAAAACAAAACAAATTCCACCCTCGTTCTCACCCTCCCTCCAAAAAAATCTCCAGGAACAATCTGTCTCCAAAAGTCACCAGAGTTAAACAGTAAAGAAATGTGATTTTTTTATCTCTGTGATTCAAGACTGAGGGCTGGAGTATCAATTAGATCACCAGCAGCTACCACAGCACATGTTCTCCAGTAGCAGGACAAATGTTATCTAAAATTAAAAAAAAAAAGAAAAAGCAGTAATGTCCACTGCCACCAGAAAACTAAAGTCTGTGATACCAATCTAACTGTCCAAAGCCACTTTAGAGAAGTGGCCCTGGTTTTATGGCTCATTTTCACAGATTAATGGAACCAGCTAATTTCCAATGAGAGTATGCTGTTAAACCATTCAACAGATATTCTTTTTTGATAGTTGCTGTAACAGACCTTTACAAATATTTTCTTCTACCTATCTGTTCTAATATGTGACTCTGGATCAAATATGAAATTTTAGGAACACCGTCATTAGTGTAATGTTGCAGAAAAATGTCTGAGGATTTCTGTACAAGCATTTGATACAGCTTTCTCAGAAGTTGAAGCTCATTAAAAAAAGCCATTTAAAAAGAGGTCAGAATGCATAGGAACCTTTCAAAAGCTGCAAAAATTTAAAAAGAAAGGGCTACATCCTTTCAGAAAATATATGGTTTGAGTTTGTTAGCTTTTACTTCAGTGAATTGAAGTAAAGGAAGATAAAAGAAGAGGCAAATTAAATCTGTGCAAAATATACTTTTCATAGAATCATAGAACAGTCTGGGTTGGAAGAGACCTTAAATTTCATCTCCCCATAATGGATAGGGATACCCATTCTCTGCCCATAAAGGGTAGGAATACCTTCCACCACTTCAGGTTGCTCAAAGACCCATCCAACTTGGTGTTGAACACCCCCAGCGATGGAGCACCCAGAACTTCCCTAGGCAACTTGAGCTGATTGGATTTTCTGATATGGAATTTCAAATGTGACAATATAATTGCTAAAGTCCAATAATGGGACTTGGAAAATCATTAACCGGACAGTGTTTTCATGAACAGCACAAAGAATATCTTTCCAAGAGCATCAACTGTCTACAAAACTATTCAGTTTATTGCACCTGTCAGGACTTGTATATTATGACCACACGAGGACCTAGATAAACTAAAATTGTTGCCAAGTATAGGTCTCACATGGTATATTTGGAATACTAAATTTTATGGATTCAGAAATAAAACCATTCAAAAGTTTGAAAGTCAACTCTTAAGTTTCTACTAATTAATTCTGGAATGGCAATAGTTTCCAAAAGTTTAATTTAGAGAAAGGATAATGAAAAATTATAGCCAAGAACAGAGTATAAGAAACAAATTCTTCATAGGATCCATTAACCTTAAATAAACTCATAAGAAAAAAACAGTAATAACCTCATCACTCGAAGCAGCTTGAACCAGCTTGGGCCAAGCATTACACAATGAATTAGGGAGATTATTTTTAGCAATGGGCTATATTAATCTCTTATCCTTTTTTATATTTTCATAAATTCATATTCACAAGGTATATGTGCTTACTTCTGTTGAAATATTATGCTATTTTTATAGATACAAAGGAGTCCTACTGGGGCTCTGCACACACTATTTTTTTTAAATTCAGGATTAGAATTGCAGCACCATATTAATCAATCAGGTTCCAAAAAATCTGCTATTGCTCAGTAAGAGAACAGTAGACAATTTCACAAGTATTCTGCTTTCAAGAATTGAAATTTTTTCAAGAATTTTCTTAAAAATTAGAGTTTCCTTGCTATTTTTCTCTTTGTCTTTACTTTTTAATAAAAAGACCTCTATGCCACTGTTTTGAAGATTTCTAGCAATATTTAGTGTATTCCATACTGTTTGAATAAAATTAGAGAATTTTTTTAAAAAGAATTTGCAACTCAAAAGGTTTGTCTAATAAAAGAAAAAAATCAATGCCTACAAAGAAAAAGAGGAAGTAAGAAAGAAAGAGACAGGGACAGAGAGAGAAATTCAATATTTAAGTATTCTTGACAAATTATGCCTAGAAATAATTGTCATATAAGGGAAAGATGTACTCTAAAGTATGAAAAAAAAGACTTAGACATTAATCAGATTTATGAATATTAGATGACTAGAATATTCATAATTTTTTCTCAGAATTACAAGAAGAAGTATCACATTTTCTGAAATTATTTAATGCAGCTCCATTTTATGTAGGTGTTCATACCTGGGACTATAATAAAACAAAATGTCTTTGCTGATTCTAACTTCTTTTTAATTAAACATTAAATGCAAAAATGAAATGAAACATCTCTCACCTTTATCAGACTGCCACTTAATATCTAATTCAAGCATCTTCTGTGCCTTTTCTTTAAAAGCTGAATTCCAAGTATTCACCCTTCCCCCATGAAACAAAGATCTTATATAATGGCAATCTCTTCTGGAGGCAAAAGAATTGTATTCTGCCAAATTGAGTTTTGAAAGAGCAGACAATTGTCTTCATTTTGTTAGGAACAGTGTGGGTTCAACATAGTACAATTTTTCACAAAGACTTCTCAGTATAAGACTGCCAGTGAGTGTGTATAGCTAGCCTGAAATAGTAGCTTTTGCTTCCACAAGATTTACTTCATTAAAAAAATTCACTATCCCAATAGCAAAAACAAACAACAACAAAACCAAAAACTGGCCATAAACCTCTCATAGGTTATTCTACTCCTTTCAAGGATAAAATTAAATAGGCAATTAAAAAAAAATATTATCCTACTATGCGCTCTCCACTCTCATTCCTTTGAAAATGCTTTTGATATATAATTTATATGACTTGTACATATTTGGGAAATTTCACACTTGCTGCAAGATGTGTATTTTGGTGTTAAAAGTCCTACAGTGTGTTTATGTGAATTTTTGACATATATAGCACTCTTCAAAAGCACATTGAAAACACAGGGCAGTAAAAACAGTCAAATGCACAAGGCAATATCATTCATGAAGCTGCTGTACTCTCTCTTAAGGTGGTGGTTGGTGGCTCGTGTTTTCCTCTTGAAAGAGAAAAGCAAAACTGTGAGAGGAACAGGTCTTTAGCTGTTCAGTCAATTGCACAGTGACTTCTGAAAAGTGAAATTCTGAGGACAGACACTACCATCCTCTCCCACAAGCAAAGGAATGCAGATCTCCCTGTATAAATGCCTAATCCACGCACTGTTTTCACTTAGCAAGTACCATATTTGTTACCAAAATGAATTATTGTTGATTTATCGATTAGGGTATCATACTAAGGCATTGTAGATTATTTCAGTTGTTTTCACTATTTGTTTAATGAAACCATTTTTAAAATTTTTACAAGAGTTTATTCTGAAATGCATAAGACACTAAAGATAGCAGAAGCCTGGGCTGTGGGAATTTAACACAGTGCAAGGATTAGAAATCACAAGGCCCAGACAAGGTTCCTCTCAGCTCAGTGATGATTGCACCAAGTCAGAAGACTGAAGAAGCTAAAAAAGGTCACTACAGAATGACATAATTTTAGGTGATCCTGGTAAAAAAGTAGACCTGAGTGACATTCAAAAGATGAGGTGAGACCAGACCCACATCAGACTTTCTGATATGAAATAAAAGATTTAAGCATTTCAGGAACAACTTATCTCCTTGTCGGCAGGGAAGTCAGCTCAATAGAAGCCTTCAGCTTCTCTACCAGTGCAGGATGTGTGTTTAAGGTCAGACATCTCTCTCTAAGAAAGATGTGACAAAGAAAACCTGTGGAAACTGAACCCAAAACTTTCTCCTATGGAAAAGGGAATCAAGATTTTCCAGACCAAACTCAAATTTCTGGGTTTTTTACAATTAATTCAGGTTTTTGAGCCTTATTTTATTTTGCACTGGAGAAACATGAAGTGCAATGAAATTAGCATGATCTCAGAAGAGAATGTAGAAAGTTGTCAAATGTGACTAGGAAAAATGAATTGTAATATGATTTCTGAAGTTGAACTACATTTTGGAGAAGATGCACGATAAGAACGTAGGAAGAAGTGCCAAACATCACACCACAGAAAGAGCTCAAGCTGAAAGTACAATAACATTATCACAGCGTCAATAAATAAACATAATGAAATTCATGACACATTATTGCATTGCTCTGCACTGCCGCTATTCATTTAAAAATGATGAACACATTTAAAATAATTCACAACTTGTCAAATGCCTGTGAGTGCTGCAGTTAGACTGGTGTTGTAACAAGCATTTTTAAAGGTCTTACAAGAGAGCTTTACACAACTTACAGCAAAGTAAAAATGGAAGTATGGGAAGACAAAACAATAACTGCACCTGAATCTGCTAGTACAGTTGCATCCGATATATTTACACTGCTCACCAATGATATGTACTTACTGAAGCTACTCTGTCAATAAAAACCGCATTAAGAACCTTTTGAAAGAGCTTCCCTGTCAATTAGGATGTAGATACATTCTATCGCTCCAGTTTTCCTGTCAATTTAATATACTGGATCATATTAACAGTACTGGCTTGTCAATAAGGCAAATCCGAATCCTATTAATAGAGTTACAGTGCCAATATAATCGGCTTCCCATTTATCGAGCTTCCCAGTATTTGGGAAAGCTGTGAAATGGGATTATAAGGTTAGGTTACATACATCTGTCTCTATATTACATAAATATTTCAGGAATTATATCCCGTTGTGTAAAGAAATACGTGTAACCACCTTTTTCCATTACAAAAACTTCAGATGACAGAATAGTATAATAGTTTGCCATTGCTGAGAAAACATTAAATTATCCTCATTTATCACATTGTTTCCTGCTTTCACTAAGTAAAACTGCTATTTGATGACACAGTCTACTTGTGTGCCACACAAATAGAACTGCTAAGAGATGTAGGCACTTCACCAACCCCACTCTCCAACCCCCTCCCTCCCCAGAAAAAAGATAATATCTGCTTCAGAACACAAAAAGAAAGAGATAAAACATATTTTGGAAACGAAATACAAAGCACTCCACAGTTTCAATCTGCATTTAGCCCTTGTGCTGTGCTGTATAGTCTTTGTGGAAATGAAACATGTAAGCATAATTCTAGTGTAACAGAAACCCCCGAAATAATTACTAGAAGGTATTAGTTCATGAATTAAAAAATAGGAGAAATTCAGCAAACCTTCTATTTAATAGAAGTCGTAATGAAGTTGAACATCAGTTGCTTTTAACCACATTCAATATGAAATAACTACTTTCACTGGATTAGCAGAACATACAAGAGACCATTAAACCTGATTATATTAAAAAAAAAGAAAAAAGTAACTGAATTAAAATATACTGGGTATTCTCTTACCAAATTACTTCTCTTGATCTGACTTGAAAATATGGATTTAAGAAAACATGGTTCAAAAATGACAGTTAAGGGTCAATGAATCAAGCTGCCCATTATATTTTCTGGTAGCAGATGGGTGCAATGAAACCTAATGATTGAATTTGAAACGCTTTAATGCTCCTTTTATCTATGGCTCCCACCATGTTGAGTCTACCTTAGTATTCCTAACTAGATACTATGTTTACTGCATAACAGACTCAATTACAATTAGCTAACTAGAATGAAATCTGCACTTATCACAATATCCAGCTTATTCTAAGAATATCATACCATGAACTCAAAATAACAGTACACATAGGCGTGTGTCTTTGGTAGCATTTGTCAGCTGGGGTTTTTCTTGATTTTTCATGTTAAATATGAAGTTTAGAATTTAGAGGAAATTAAAAAATAAAGGGAAAACTTTTGAAATAGTGAGGATATGATCAAACTTTTGAAATGCAAGGATATGATCAAAGTATTTGTTTAGAATTTAAAAATGTTTAGAACCCATTTTTCTGCATGAGAACAACTGTATTTTTTCTTTCTCTTTCTTTCTTTCTTTCTTTCTTTCTTTCTTTCTTTCTTTCTTTCTTTCTTTCTTTTCTTTTCTTTTCTTTTCTTTCTTTTCTTTTGTTTCTTTCTTTTCTTTCTCTCTCTTTTTTCCTCTCTCTCTTTCTGTATTTCACATTCAGTGTTGATCTCCTGGATTTTATTTTTAATTTTGAGACACATCTGAAAGTTCTTAGCAGGAATTCTCAGTGAAGCCGGTAAGTAAGGTGAAATTTGTCCTATTCTTACCTCTGCTTTTTTTCTGTTTCTAAGAGCAACATAACCCAAATGTTTTCTGAACAGATAAAAGCTTATAAACACTGCAGTACTGGATGGTGGAGAAGGAGAACAAATTATGGCCTTTAAACACTGTTAATCTGTTTTGTACTTATCATATTCAGTAAGGAGAAAACAGAGACACTGGATATTTGAAATCTGTTAACTTTGTGTTAACATCTATCCAGTATGTTTACCTTTTTCTGTCCAACCCACACTCGCGCTAAAGGCAACAATGAAACTCCCACAAGCCATGACCTGAGGTCCAGTGAAATCAATGGGTGTTTTCAAACTAGTTTCAATAGCTCTTGGATCAGTCTGCTTGCTTCAATTACCAGCTAAGCGAGCCTTTACATGGCGTGCTACATTCCCACAGATACATATGTTGTATGCTGAAGAAAGTTGCATTTGAACAGATTTGTAATGGCAGCGACGGAGAAAGGTGATTAGCTAGGCAGCAAATGCTCTATGCGGCACCAAATTCCAGTTCTGTGTTTCTTCCCTACTGAGTGAAAGAAATTAGCAACAAAGATGGAGCAGGATTTGGTTCTGAAGCCACACTGCCTGCACAGAAAAAACACACAAAGAGGAACACTGAAGCTTTCTTCCTAGGTGGCGATCAGAAAAAAGGGGTAAATCTAGATCACCTCCTTTTCTTTAAAGCTGCCACCTTATCCCCTTTCTCTTTCTAAAATCCCACACCGGAAAAGCAATGATTCCCTTAAATTCCCTAGGAATTCAGAAGAAAATCACAGATGCTAAAACTTACATTTAAGTTTCTGTCTAATTTCTTATTTAGGTCATGCAACTCTTTATTTCTACTTTTTCTCTAAAAATACTCAACAAGGTATTCTCTAAACATTTTGTGACAAGATACAAAGCCCTACTTTCACACAAATACCTTTGCATAATTATTTCCTCTAAGCACTAGGAAAGCACTAAATATGCTGCCAAAATAATGGCTGAATTTATGACAGAATAGTAGATCATCAAGCTTTACAGACTCACATGGCCATGCAAGGAGATTTTCAACTGTAAAATGGTGATGAGTTGATTTATTATTTGTGACATAAGATAAATAATTTAGGCTTGCACAAATTTAGCAAGAGGTTCTGTCCCTAAATATATTTTAAAGTCATAACAGTCATGTGTCTAACATGAGGTACCTCATAAAATGGAAGGTTTGACTGACAACACCATTACATCATGAGCATAGAAGCAGTGGTCAAGTAGACTTGGACAGAAAAAAAAAGGCTATTCTTATACAGGGGTGTGTGCATGCATCCACAACTCTGTCACTTCAATGTTAACCTACTTCAATGTCTTCTGATAGTACTCTATATTGAATTGATTCAAAAGAAGTAAAAGAAAAATTAGCTACCTTTCTTTTTAGGATCACCTCGTCTAGGGCACAACACCCACTTAACACAGGTAATCTCTAACTTCATAGGCATTTAAAAGCTGACTTTGACCTGTAAGTTCTTAAAAGACTGGGAAAAAAATGTTCTGGATTGCCCTTCTCATTATGGCTTGCCATATCAAGACTCTGAAATCAGATCTTTCTGTAAAATTAAGAAGATCCACATAAGATATGTTCTCTGCAAAGATTCCAGGATTAGATAAAGTCATTGTTCTGTTCCAAACCAGTGTTGGTCTGTCAATATCTAGGACACTGCTGCAGGTTTCACAGGGGATAGAGTGACTGAACATGAATGCTAATATTTGACTGAGGGTTTTGTTAGAACACAGGGATTTAATTATGGACTTCCTCTCTATCTAATTAGCAGGATGCTCTGCACCAGTATGTGAGCACTTTTTTCCAAAGTGGAATGCATTGAGCATCCACTGAAGGATGCATATATATTTTACTTTTTAAAATTTTATTTATGATCTCTCAAAGAAAATAGTCAATGAAACCTCCTCTAAATAATGTCTGCATCACAGATGTCCCCAGGTTGACATTTTGAAGCGTGTATATGTGGAAACCTCTTTCAAAGGGAGAAAAGAAAACACTCCAGGTGCGGTGCAAGAAATTTCAAACAAAAGTTCATGCAAAATGTAAAATAAATAACTTGGGATTGGTCATATGTTCTTCCTGGTTACTCAAACCAGATCATGTGTAACACAGACTAATGCTGCTCCCTGCAGGTGGATTACGAGCCCATGTGAAGCCACACCAACTTCCAACTTCACTGGAATTCAATATGGAGTTAGGTGCTTAGCTGCAGAGAGTGATCTCCAGGAGAACCACCTTTGCATGCAATTCATGTACTCATATGCTCTCAAAACTTGTTTACAGGTAGAGAAACACACTGGATGATTAATTATTTCCATGGGAATTTGTTCATTTATATAATTTCAGGGCCATCTTTGTTCACTGGTGTTTCATGCATTGTGCTATATGGAATAAAACAAAAGCTATAAAATATTAAGGAACTACCTGCAGCTTTATTAATGTCTTGATAAATTCCTAAGAATTATTAAACTTGAGTTTGTTTGGTGTTTCTATTTAAATTTTTTGAGGCATAAAGCAATAAAATACGTAATATCCTTCTAAGCAATGCTGAAATCAACAGCAAAATGATCCACTTTCCATGAAAACAGAAGTGGTATCTTGCTCCTAGGATGCTGTGGATCACACTTCAGCACAGAGACTTTGCAAGGCAGTGGTATAGCATCCTAGTCCTAAGGGTTTATAGTAGCATTCCTTCTTTAACCTTAGCCACAGGATAATAAACAGCACCAATATAATGATAGTCCAAGCTACCAGTAACCTTAAGAATGTGCAAGGAATAGACTGGCAGGAATTAATCTGCCATTTTCATATATCTGCCCAAGGGAAGCATTGTAATTGCAAAAATTTACTCTTAGACTGCTGAGACTCATAGTAATTATGTTTCCTTTTTAATAGAAATAGCCACAGGTAGCAACAAATTGGGTTTTGAGATGGGGAACTGGGCATGCATTCTAACCCAAATTACTATGTAATTGTCTTTATTATAAAACACTATAGAAAACTCAAAACTTAAATCAGAACAAAAACTTTCCCTTAAAAAAGTGTTCTCCTCCCATGGCTATTCAGCATGTGCACCTATTTCTTCATTCACAGGTATCAGCAAGACAAGTACAACTGCAAGCAATTTATCTAAATATTTTTGCAATTGCTAACCAAAATTCCCAAAGCTTACATTTGTTTAACAGAAACAGCTTCCTCTTGCTTTACAAGTAGGTCAAAATCTGGAAATCCAGATATTCATTCCTAAGTTTCCTTTGCCAATAACAGGGGATGAAGGAAAGTCTATTGGTGGTCTATACATATATTAAATGAACTGAAATTGAAGTTCTCTTCAAAATTCTGGAAGGTTGTTTGAAATAAATGAGCCCAGAAAAATACTTAAAATTAGTTATTTCATGCTTGAAGGAATTATTATTTTGTTACATCACATTGTTGCAATAATGAGTGGTATACTTTTGGAAAAGATCATGTATGCGATGGCCAATGAATACATTATAAAATAAATTGATACAGTTGCTTCTGCCCCGTGCAATACTATTGCCTGTTACACCTGAAAAGAAGCTACATGTGGTTTAAATACACAAAATACATGTTCAGATTTAGACAAAATTTAGACTGTATATTGAAAGATATAACAGACAACATCTTGTTTTCTGCTCCTTTTCACTCAACAGCTACAAAGCTGACTGATATATTTCTCGCCTTGGAGCTATGAGATGCAAATTATCATGTGCTTTTTAATAACTAATGCAGGCTATGGAACCAGTTAAGTGCTGCTTCTTTTCACATGTTGCATGAATTATACTTCCTTTTAATCATCACTCTCAATCCTGAAGTTTAATAGCAGGATTCCATCACGAAGTGGAAAATGAGGCCTTTCCTTACCAATACTCTTGCTTCAGGAAAAAAAAATGACAACATCATTTGTCTCTAAACTTGATGCTTTCTAGTTTGCAGCAAAAGATGCATGCTGACAGCATCTTCCAAAACACTGCTACACAGCTCTGTACAGATGATACACGATATTAAAAAAAAAAAAAAGATGCAAATTGCTCATTAATAATGCTTTTTATCCATCTAGATGGTTCTTTTGATTCCATTCTGCTCTCTTTTCTGAATATATCCATGTATGCATGTGTACACACAGTTACATATCTGGCCCATAGCCTAGAAATATAATAGTTTCAAGGCTTTGTGGCTGTCATTTTAAAAAGGCTTTTAATTTCATTATTTCCCAAGCACTCTAAATTCCACTATATTCTTATTGTCATTTGATCCACTGAAATGTTGAAGAGATCACAAAAGAACACACTTGGTACTTTACAGCTGTGGCTGGATAATCTGGCTCATGATCATCAAAGCTGGATTGTTTTTATGATCTTCAAATCTGCATATCAAATTACTCAAGTCTCTGCAAGAAAGCAAGACATCAGGACTATCTCAACAGAATACGAGAAAATGTGGTTGGAGGCTGAGTGAAATGAACAGCTTTTGCAGCTTTGCAGTGTTCTTAAAGCAAAGGAGAGAAGCAACAGGGAGCAGTTCAAGTAACACAGAATAACAGATTCTGGGCTGAATTCTGCACATGCTTATGCACATCAGCAACCCCACACCTGTAAATGATATATTTAATTTTATGTTTCTATTGACGTAAATTAAAATTAACACTGATTACATGTTTTAAGGATCCTGCCCTGAAAGAAATATTATTAATTTAATTATACATATATATGTATATTTCTACAGGCCTCAAAATTACTCATGCACTGACTAAGGATATGCTTTTTTCTAGATTTGCACAAAAAGAGCATTTTTGACTCTGCTGGCAGTCACTCAAATGCTGAATCTGAGGTACATTGTTAAGGCAATGATCTTTTCTTTGTTACTTTTAAAATTTTATAGAATTGAAATATTTTCATTAAGAATTAATGAACATTTGTTTAGCCCACTTCAGCTTACCTTTTTTTTAAACTGATTCGTAACTAAACAATCATAAGTGGTTGCTTAGCAATCAGCGAAGAGCGAGACAGAAATATAGTAAGTAAAGAAACTGACTGACATGTTCTGTGTTTGAATCATAGTATTCAGTAAAAACAACAGAATAACACCAAGAGAAGTTTTAAACGAAATTCTCTTAATAAAAGAATACAAAAAACTGTCTTTGGGAACAAATTATGCATTTAAAAGCTACAAATTGTTATTCACATATCTGTCGCTACAAAAAATTCCTGTAGCTATTATTAAAAATACATTAAAATCCTTCAAATGTTCATGAAACCATTATTTACCTTTTGTTTTAATTCAATTGTCAACTGTGCTTCCAATGATTTTAAAAACAGTATATATCTACAAAGCAAGCAAGAGTTTACAGCTTTGAAGACTTGAAATTGATTTTTAATGCACCAGCTTTCAAACACTACAAAGGCTGCTCTCTGCTGATAAAGACAGTAAACAAGAAATTGTCCTTTAAATGTTCCCTTTAATGTTTTTCTTTAATTAAAAATCAATCAAAAAACATTGCCACATAAAAAAATTAAAATTAAGACATTAAAAATGCTTTATGTTTTTGACACACAACACAGTCAAACCAGAATGAAAACTTATGATGTTATTTTTGTTTACTTGTATTAGTTTAGACTTTTTTTGGCACTGTAAACATTGTTAATCAAAAAATAAAAGCACGTAAAAGGAGTTTATCACTTAACTCAGGTCTTTTTATAGAGTAGAAATGTTAAAAATATGAGGAAATTAAACTAGAAATAATAATAGGATTAAAGTAAAATACTTTAAAACACTTAAAGATTATTTTAATATAGTCCTATTCTCTAATCAGACTGAAGCTTATTTATGTAGATTAGTTACATCCAGAGTCTCATTTATCTAACCTGTATTTATTCTTTGATCACTTGTTAACTTAAATGGTCTTTTATTGTTATGATTTGCTTTCCCATAATTATGCGGTTTAACTGCCTAATTTTTTTTGTTTTAATAAATATATGCACATGCACCAAACATATTCTACAGTATTATGCTGGATGCTCAATGAACTGTAAGAGCCATTGCAATATAATAAATGTGCCTGGAAGTGTTCCAGGGAAAGGCCTGGAAATATGAATAATCAGAGTGTCACTAGAACTAGTACAGGCAATACACACACGTCGTACACAGATCAGTAGATGGTCTGAACCACCCTCTGAAAATAGCTCTGCATGATTATCACTGCAAGAACCTACAATGCATCGCCTAGAGGTCTCACCCACACAGCTGAAATGATGCATTTGCATCCCATGACAAGACTTTTCCTTTCCCCTTTGGAGTTCTCCTTTGTCAGGCTGCAGGGACTGCAGCACAAAGCCACCCAGCAGGGAACAGGACGAGATTAGGAACTTTTCTGTTATGGGTTAAACCGTTTTACGAATGTGAGAAACTCTGATCTGATACATATGCCACAAAGCCAGTAGAAAGGTCCATGGCTAAAATCAAATATCTTAATTTGAATGACTTAACACGCCTAGATTGCTTATACCTTATTCTATTGAAAATAGACCAGTATGGGACTGATGGTCTTGAGCACTGGAAAAGGAGATACACCCTCAGTGAACCAAAGAGAGATACAAATTGGCCTTTGTATGTTGTTCCTCTGTACAAATGACACCAGTAACTGGCTGAAACTATGCAGTTTTGTCTTTGTATGTAGAGGGACTCCTCAGTTTTCAGGACAAAAAAAAAAAAAAAAAAAAATTTCATGTCAAGCAAGTGAATGAATTGATCTGGTACCTTTCCCTACAGGTAATGCCACTACCTAGTGGAAGCAAGCCAGTAGGAGAAAGAGATGGTTCTTGTGTGACCTTATTAAGAAGGAAATGTATCAGTAGCCTCTGGGATTTAGCTAGAAAATATATGACTGCTCAAGAAGGTTATTTAAAGCACTGTCTAATATCCTAATTAAGAGGGACATTCATAAGAATTTGCTTCTTCTTGAATGTAGTACTTAATACTGAGTATTTTATCAAAATTGCTTAATAATTTACATTTTTTCTTTCTCATAGGATTTACAGTAATTAATCCAGAATCTTCTTCTGGTAAAAAAAAAAAAAGTCAACAGCAGACTGAAAAACAGAGGTTGCACTATGACAAATAGATTAGTAGGGCTTAGAATGCACCCTGCCTAAGAATTATGGCAGCTGCACATTACTTTGTTTCATCTCATCAACAAAAGCAGTGACTTGTTAATATCCTTGATGCTCCATTAAAAAACTTAACAAATAAAACACTTAAGGAACTTTTCTCCCCAGTAATTTTGCCACTCTCTTTCTAGTACTTTTTTTCTATTTCTTTTCCTTTTCCTCTTTTTTTTCTATTAAAGTAAGAGCCTGTAGTCCCCTGAGAGTTTTACTTTGTTTCTTGTATTTTTGAATGCTTTAGCACTAATTTTACCACTTCTCTTACAGCTGAAGTAGCCATACAATTGAAAGCATAAAGCTTTCAGGCTGTCTGCTGCAAAAATTTGTCCCAACTGCTCCACACTGACCTTTTGACATCAGAGGATTGCTTCTATATTTTAAAGATAAAAACAGAGCTGTGTTTCTGCTCTGGTCAACAAATCCTTGTTTAAGTTCCCATCACTGAATTTTTTTACTATTGGAAAACATTAATACTAGTGTCAAAATGTCTTTTCTTCATACATGCAGGTGCTCCTCAGGCTTGAAGAAGTATCTGAAGAATTCTGCCATGCAACATATATGTCTGCTTCAGAAAAAACCAAAACCAAATCCAAAAAACAACACACATACATGCACAATGAGTGCCTTGCCTGGTAAAACCTAAAACTGATTTAACTAGACATTTTTAACTTTTGTAGAAACAATAAAAGAAAGAACAAATTAGGCATGATACTTAGAAACATATATGTAAATATTTGCTAATATGGTAATGGTTCCTGAGGAGGAAGGTAGTGAAGAGAAAGAAAAAAAATGCTGGGGAAAAAAAAAACCAAAAAAATACTATTTTTTTTTAATTAAATCACAGCTGGTTCACATCCAGATGTTGTGACTTGGAAGGAAGTTTTTTAATGACACTTTTGTCTTAACAGAGAAACCAGGCTGTATCTATGCTTTCTTAATACCAAGTAATATTTGTGAATATTTCACACATACCTATTGCTAATTTTACATGTAAAACTATTTACTGAGTTTTAATAATAATGCTGCATTATTCACTGTTTCAGAAATACATGAAAACATGCGGTAACATATGTTCAGCAATACGTTCAATGGAGTATTTGATTTCTTTTCCACTGTACATGCGATTATTCTGGGTTAACCATCAGACTTGATGGTTTACCATCAGACTTGATGGTTTACCATTGGAATCGTGAAAGTATTGCCCAACCTAAGCCATTCTATGATGCTGTGTTACCCTTACACTTCACATCATAGTTACAAAAACATCTAAATTCCAGTCTCATTGTAAAGATGGCATAAGGAAAAAAAAAAAAAAAAACAAAACAAAACACAAAACCCTCAAACCTCAAAATGAAGGGGCCAATCATACTATTCTTAGCTGCATTCCATAGAGGTCTCATCAGGGCTCACTCTTGAACCACCAAAATAATTTATGAAGTCAAAATTACGCTATTGACTGAATTATGAGTAAGAACTGCCTTTTCATCAGCATGGGGAAGGATAATAGAAACTTGAGAAAATATGTTGTTAAAGATAACTCTTCAAAGGATCGATCAGTCATTGAAATTGCACTGATAATCAGAAAATTGTAGGGATCTTTCCAGCTAAGTTTAGGTAGTGACAGTGAACACAAAGATGTAGAAAGCTCAGACAACTTTAAGAGCAGTTGAGAGCTGTGACACTCAATCTTACATAACTTGTTTCATGTCTTTTATAAAACAGCAAGTTCTACAGAGATATTATTATACTTATTTTTTTGTTAACAAGAATTTCTGTTCTGGAAAGACTGTTTTCTTTTTCATAATATGTATATTCCACTTTAGATTCTTAAATTTTTTTCTCTATTTTTTAATTGTTCTTTAATACAGCTGTTCATCTTGGAAAGTTCTTTAGATTTCTAATAGACCTTTATATCAAGAATGATCCTTTTAAAATAATAGCGCTATAAATATTACCAGCAAGGAACTCAGATCAAGACCAGAACAGATGTAACACAAAAAAGGAGTTAAATTCTGCTTCCTCTGTCTATTTCAGCAGCCTGTGCACATACCACAGTGAGTGGTGTGTTGCCAGATCTGGTCCTAAAATGTATGTGTTTTGTGCCTCTATAATATGCAGTGCACCTTGACAAAAAGAACTAATCAAAGCTTCATGGATGCATAGGAAAGGTTTCACCCTGAAATTTTTATATAGTCAACTCTAGGATGGACTTCATCCAGTGAATGAAACTAAAGCTGCAGAACAATGTAACACATTGTTCACAAATGTACAATGTACAAAACCAGACTGTACACAAAACTGCAGACTGTATTAACAAAATGCAAGCATTCAGAGGAATTATTCTGCAAAACATATAGCCTTGCAAAACGCTGTTAAAGCCACAATAATGATACCTAGGCAGGTAGTTCAAAAGTTGCATGTCACAACTCAGTGTCTTTAGATGCAGCCCTAGAATATGCTGGGAATCTCTGGAATATATAGAGTACAAACCTGCAAACTTGCAAATGTTTAGTGCTCTAGTATCCTCTTGATGAAAAATGTTACCTTGTACTAGTTCTAGTGAGAACAGAGAATACTCTGCAGTTGAAGTAGGAGGTATAAAAAAACATATATACCTCTGTTTTCAGATAGGAATTTAAATCACTGAGGATGAGTGCAACTTCTCTGATGAAAGCTGCTTCTCCTTATGTGCAGCAGCTGCAGATTTCCTTTTGTAATCTTGAAATTTCTGAGCAGAAGTTTCTCAAAGTATGAAATAGTTTATTTAAAGACAGAGCAGCACTAATATGGCTCATGGGTTTTTTATTTCCCTTGAAGACTCTATCTTCTTAGGTATTACCAGACACCTGGAGAAGAAGCTGCACTGGGACTTGACACTAATCTATTGACACATCATAAACATCAGGTGCCTGAAGTATTAAGAATGATCTGTACTTTATCTTGAAATGCTGTGGGAGTGCCTGGTACAGCAGATAGAGTGATCCCCAGCTTGAGAGCTTCTTTCTGCACATTCATTTTTAGCTGTTGTTTAACAAAAGCTGTGGCCACCTCTTTTTTTATTCACACCCACCTTATTCCTGATACATTTACAAAACTTCCCAATTACACCACAAGCGTAGCAATAAATAATTTCTAGGTGGATCAACACTACTCTTGCATATTGCAGACAGTTTTCTACCCGACTGATATTTCACGTTGAGGAATCTATTTCTGGAACCTACTTGTGTACAGAAACCATTTGTTTTCCTTTATCCGTCTACTCTTACCTATTGAAAATCTGCAAGAAGAAGTTTTGATTTGTTCACACAGGGAAAGACTAACTAACTAACTCAAAATTTTGGTAGGAGAGATACACCTATATGCATGTTTGTACTTTTTTTTGTGGCTGCACTTCAAAATAAAGCAAAAGTCTGTTTCTTTCAGTCAGCTGAGTAGGTCACCAGAATGAGATGAGCCAAATTTTCTTTAAGGTCCAGAGGGAACAGAAATCTTCTTTCAGTCATGTTGAGTTTCCATTTTCTCCTATCTTCCTTCTTCCCAATAAAAATTAATAGTTTGGCTCTTAACTAATTCAAAAGTCACATGGAATTTTGACTCTGACTATGAGAATTGTGCAGCACTGCCCAATATTTAAATATTTGTAACAGACTTTTGCTTGAAAGCACTGTTTCTAAACTATCTTTAGAAAATGATTGCTGAAGATAAGAACAATATAACATGGGCTGGTGAAGTGTAAATGTGTAACTTCCCAGTATGTTACCAAACACTCTTCTTAATGCACATCAATCTCAGGCGCACATCAAATCACAAATGATCAATTTTCAGAGGGCCTAATAACTTGCAAGTCTCATGCACCAACAAAAGCTGAATGTATAAAGCACCCTCATCTGTGCATTCAACATTTTATACATATATGTATGCATGCATGTTTAAATTATTCCATTTTTATGGTACTGAAGAAGTTCATTGATTCATATATAAGTAACACAGGCAACTGTGGTACATAGGTGGATGCTGCAAAGTAATGAGCAAACACACAAGCTGTCAAATTGTGTGATTAATGTGTAACAGAAGTCACTTAAAGAGAGGCAAGATTACACCACTCTTACCCATATGAGGAAGTATTTCATTCAACTGCTGGTCCTTTTGGTCAGTCTGAGACCCCTAGTCACTAAGTGACACTTTACTCCACAGGTATTTGTTGATATAAATTGGGCTATCTGTATAGTAAAATACCATTAATGAGAAATAAGGGAACCGTAAGGCCCATTGGCTTCACTAGATCTTACTAGGAAGTGAAAGGGAAAAAAAATATGCAGTCCTAATAAGAGTGAGAAAATTTGAATCTTACAGAGAAAGAAATTATTTATTTGCTATTAAATATTTATAGAATCAATTGGAGGTACTAAATAATAATATAATATTTAGCATGTATATACATCTCCATATAGTATGTACATATATATACACACACATATATATGTATGTATATATAATGTTTTAAAGATTATTGTGCCATTAAACATTTGCCAAGAAAATGAGAATGAAGAAATGCACTTCCATTGTATGCATTACATAGTATGGGATTATCATATTTCAAAAATATATCTGTAAAAACTAATTAGAACATTTTCAGAGAACCCTTACACAATTGTTAACCTTCCCTTTACTGAGGTGCTGAAGAAAACTGCTTAACTGGATTGACTAACTAGAAGAGATTATAAAGCAGCTGGATTTTATTTTTTTTTCTGACTGCCTACACCTTTGACTCCTAACTGTGTAAGTTACATATGCAGACACAGGTTTCTTGGAGTGGTTCAAGATATAGTAGATCCAGAGAGAGGGCTGATCCTTTACTATTTCTTCTTAAGTCTGCAGTTTAAATTTTACATGAGACAGAAGTACAGGGCCAGACAAAAAGTAGTGCCTACATTCTAAATGCAAATTTTATATAAAATTTTCTCCAGGGATGTGGAGATGGAGAATACAAAATGTATTTTAGTAATGCAAAAGTACAGTGAAGAGGATCAATTTTCCCCTCTAGATACTTTAAATCTGTGCCTTTTCTAAATAGAAACCAAGTGCACTGTTTCCTACTGTGTCTGTTTTGCCAATACAACTACAAAATATAGTATCAGTAAGTATGCTTGAACAGGTTGTACACTAGGTAGAACTGGATGTTTTCTAATCTACTGACTGGACCATGAAAACCTCCAAAACATTTTGTGTAGATAATAAGGGAAAACAAGACCAGCATTAGATATATGAGTATATGTTATGAGGAGTTTCAGTTAACATTTTCCATAGTTGTCATAATGAAAACTCTCACAGAAACCACAACACACTTTTTAAGGGAGGAAATTCCTCTTTTAGCTTTATATAGATTTCAGGGAAAAAAAATCATGATTGATCTTATACAGTGAACACTGTAAAAAAGAAGGAATCATATTTTCCATAGGGATTTTACACTACAAGTGAAACTTTACTATTCAGTAGCATCAATACATTAATTAATTGCTTTATATAGACATTACATGGTTGTAGGAAAGTATAATTTTCTGTCTTTTAGTAACTATTACACTTGTCAGTAGGAAAAAATGTGGAGTGTTTCTTTTTTAGCTTTCTGACAACTCCATTTTACAGCAAAAAAAAAAAAGTTGACATTACTTAAGCAAGTGTCATGGAAAGTTATTTGTTTTTTAAAGCATGAGTAATAAATCAAATTATCTCTGGTTGTGCCCTAACCTAAACTCTTTCCTAAAGTGTCACTTTTTGTTAAAATCAATTTCAGATTTTAAGTATTGCTCCACTCACCTAATTGATAGCAACACAAATTCATGATAGGCATAAAATGAAATTGTTTCTGTGACACAAGTCAATAGTCGCTTGAGGATTAGTTTACAGTGACCTTGTACAGGTGGGTTTTTTTTTTCCTTTTTTTTTTTTCCCAGTTATAAATGTTTCATTTCCAGGTCATCGATTACTTGAATTTTGGTTCTTTACTCTGTCAATTACCACTGGCCATTTCTATTCAGTTTAAAGTATTAGATACAGCTGGCAAGTAGAACATTTGGTGTTCACAGATCACAGGGCATGGTAACTCCAAGGTATTATGAATCTTCTTTAGGTACATCAAGTGACTACAGTGCAACTTCTTTCCCACTAGCTGCATACACAAAATGAGTCTGTGTCACTTCTGATACACTCAGCTCATTCCCCTATGACTCAGAACAGCATAACAGGAGAACCACAGGATAAAACAGATATGACATTTCAAATATATTTAATAGTCATTATCCAGAGCCTGCTTTCAATCCGAACGTTAAAAATCACTTTGGAACATACCTGTAGTGTTTGAACATTAAGCTGCATTAATCATGAAGCAATACTTTAAATTAAATCAACTGAAGCCAATTTCTGCCCTCACCTTCACTCTGCAAGTTCACTGCTCTGAAATAAATCTTCTGAGTTTCGACTTTAAACTACCTGCTAAAAATTAAGTCATTCTTTGATTAGTATCCTATATCCAATGGTCCAAATTCTGCCATTTCTCACATTTACAGAAGTCAGTAGAGGACAGTGTGGATATAATTGGCAGCAGAATGCAGTCCAGCTACAATTTCTAAATGAGCTTTGGTAGAAGACAGAGTGTGTAAGTCTTTCACTATAAAGCAATCATCAATGTTGACTCAGGCTACTGGAAATCTGACTAGTTGTTTTGTTGGTTTATGACAGGATGTGAGTTTTGTTAACATTTGGAGGTAGGAGGGAGTCACCACATACATTTTCTTTCTATTTGACTAAGCAGAATTTTCAGCACTGAAAAATTAGTTGTTTATGGGGAGAGGAGGAGGCAATGGGGCCCGAATGATATTGTCAAAAATATATTTATGGATATATATTCTGAAGAAGGAAATTAAAAAAAAAAATTAAAACATACATCTTGGAATGATTCCTCATATTTATATACAAGATTGGAGGGCTATAATACACTGTTGCAATAGATGTCCTCAGTGTGCAATTTCTTCCCTGTCCTGTTAGTTACTGCAGGTGGTAGGACCACTTTAGAAATGCCCTCCCTCTTCTCCACCCCAAACCAAAGAGAAGTGAAACCTATGGAAGTGCCCACCTCTGTCTGACAGTCTCCTGGGAAAATACCCCAGCACGCCTCAAATGAGCTAAATGCCTGCCCACACTCTCACATGCACCTCTTTGGCACTGCCGTAACTCTCTGTCTGTGCTTTAGTGGGCATTTTCTTTTGAATCACATGGGAAACATCAATGAGACAGCAGAACCAGACCCACCAGATATTGTCTGGTTCCACTTCCATTAAGTCCACCTCTCTTTAGTGACTTGTGTTGGTTTCTACAGTGGTGCCTTACAGCAGATTGCACTGCAGACAAAAGGGAAAGTTAAACCAGTGTCTAAAGTGAGGTCCAGGGTATTCTAAAAGTCTCCTACCTGAATTATGGACATCCGGCTCGGGGGAGCCTCGCTGGCGTTAGTCCCTTGCCCTGTGAAGCTGGTGTGGCAGCCCACATGTCCCTGGGGTACAGTCAGGTTGTTGGAGGCGGGCTTCAGGTACATCACCTCAGACCTGGGAGAGCTGAGGGGCAGGCGGGTCTGGTAGTCAAAGTACATGGGTGAGGTGGCCAGGGATGGGCTGCTCACCACGTTCATGACATTGAGGGGACCCCGGCTGTCCTCGCCCTCACTGGGCACCAGCATAATGTCATTCTTGCTGATCTTCTTCTTCTTGCCCTTGCCCCCTCCACTGCCACTGCCTCCTCCTCCCCCGCCACTGCCTCCCCCTCCTCCCAGCTGAGGGTGGCTATACTCGGCAATGCGACAATTATAGGTGCGGATCTCCTTGTTCTCTCGCTTGCACTTCACAGCAATAGTGATCATGGCAGCCAGCAAGATGATGGAGACAGTGCTCAGTGTCACAATCAGCGGCAGTGACAAGTCCCAGTGCGGCCGCCGATGCTGCTCGCCGTTCACCTGCGGCTCGCCAGCCTCGGGCAGGGGCCCCGCCAAGGCCCTGACTATGAGTTTGGCCACAGCAGAGAGGCTGGGCTTGCCATGGTCACTGACTTTTACCACCAGTTCAGCCACAGGGCTGAGCTCCTCCCAGTAGGGGTGCAAGGTGCGTATCTCACCACTGGTGGGGTCCATCTCAAAGAGGTGCTCCTCATTGCCTTCCACAATCTCATACGTGAGGCGCCCACTCTCCCCAAAGTCACTGTCCAGGGCACGGACGGTGCCCACGGGGTAGCCCACCCCAGCGTTGCGTGGCACCTGCAGCTCAGCAGTGTCGTTGATGAGGGCAGGCAGGACGATGAGGGGTGCGTTATCGTTGACATCGAGCACGGTGACGCGCACTGTGGCATTGCTTTCACGGTGGGGTGAACCTGAGTCTTTGGCCAGCACGCGGAACTCAAAGTGCTTTGTCTGCTCATAATTGAAGCTCCTCAGAGCATAAATAGCACCATTTGTGGGGTTGACAGAGACATAGGTGTAGATGGAGACATCTCCCACATGCCCAGGCAGAATGGAGTAAGACACTGTCCCATTTTGGCCCAAGTCAGGATCCTGGGCCAAGACTGAGCCCAGGTACTCTCCAGGGATGTTGTTCTCAGGCACCTGCAACACATAAAGATTCTTGCTGAAGCGGGGTGGGTTGTCGTTCTCGTCAAGGATCCGGACAGAAAATGACTTGGTGGAGTTAAGTGGGGGATTGCCCCCATCACGTGCCACGATGGTCACATTATACTCATCCTGTGTCTCACGGTCCAGGGGTCGGTCGGTGACCACAGTGTAGAAGTTGTCATAGTTCTCCTCCAGAGTGAAAGGAACAGCACCAGGCCCACCGCCACCGCCCAGGACTCGGCACTGGAGCTGCCCGTTCTTGCCTGAGTCACGGTCGGTGACCCGCACCAGGGCAATGACAGTGCCTGGTGGGGCAGCCTCACTCAGAGCTCCCTGGCGAACGGAGACAAAGCCAATGGTGGGAGCATTGTCGTTGCGGTCGATGAGGCGGACAGTGACCTTGCAGTGAGCAGGGATGGGATTTGGCCCCAGGTCCCGAGCTTGGACATCAATCTCAATGAGGCCACTCTCCTCATAGTCCAGGTTGCCCTTGACACGGATGAGGCCGCTCTGTGGGTCGATGCTAAACAGGTCTCGGACGCGTTCAGGTGCGTAGCCACTGAAGGAGTAGAGCACCTCTCCATTGGTACCCTCATCGGCATCAGTGGCATTGAGGTCAATGACTGCCGTGCCTAGCGGCGCGTTCTCTGGCAGCTCTACCACGTAGGAGGCTGCCTCAAAGATGGGGCTGTTGTCATTGGAGTCAATGAGGCGCACATTGATCTGCACCGTGCCTGAGCGCGGCGGGTCACCACCGTCCAATGCCGTCAGCACCAGGGTGTGGTGACTCTGCTCCTCACGGTCTAATGGCTTCTGGATGACCAGCTCTGGAAACTTAGTGCCATCACCACGGGACTTCACATCGAGGGAGAAGAGGCCATAGTCGTCACGAGTGAGCAGGTAGGTGCGCAGACCATTGTCCCCAGCGTCTGGGTCGTGGGCGCTGGTGAGGGGGAAGCGGGTGCCCGGTGCAGCATTTTCGGAGATGTCCATGTCCACTTGGTCAGAGGGGAATGATGGCGCATTGTCGTTCAGGTCCTGAATCTCCACTTTGATCATGCAGATCTCCTGGTCATTGGCGAACACCTCGAGGGACAGCTGGCACTTGGCGCTGCGCCGGCACAGCGCCTCACGGTCAATGCGCTGCTTGGTGTAGAGCAGCCCGCTCTCCCCGTCCACGTCCAGGAGGTGCGGGGCTGAATTCTCCAGCACCCGGAAGGTGGACTTGGGGCCGCGGCCGCCCCCGGGGCCGCCGCCGGGAACGCCACGCTCCGCGGGCAGCATCCCGCCTCCCGGCGCGCCTGCCGCCAGCCGCGCATCGCGCCCGATGTTCCCGATGACCGTGCCCGCTCCCTGCTCCTCCGGCACCGAGTAATTCAGGTTCTTCAGCGACAGGGCGGGAGCCCAGCAGAAGAAGAAGCAACAAATGGAAAGGTACATCCCCGAGCAGGGGTGGGGGCGGCAGGAGCAGCAGCGACGACCAGGGTTGTCCCCGTCTTCTTTGCCTCCTGCGCTGGGGTTGCTCTTCCTCCTCTGACGGCTCTTTCTTTCCTTCCTTTTTGGTTTTGATTTTTTTCCCTTCTCTTTCCCCACCCCTATATTTCAAGTTCCTGAACCTGTTGCTCTAAAACATCTGCAGAGACACAGGATGAGAGGCAGCAAATAGACCATGTAGCTCAGAGGGAGGGAGCAGTCGGGGGGGTCGGGGGGAGGGGAGGGAGCAGCTTCGGCAGCGTTTCAGCCAGAGCTTGCCGTGCTTACAGTCCCCTCGCAGTTACTTCGTCTGTCCAACTTCAGCAGTGGGAGGGTTTGAAAAATCAGAAAATTTGCAAAAGATCTTCTCCTCCGGGCAGGCGATGTGTTCCCGATCCTTCAATCCCCGCAGATGTACAAAGAATAATAAAAATAATAGCACTAGTAAAAAAGGAAAAAAAAAAAAAAAAAGAAAAAAAAAAAACCAGAAAACGGCGGCAGTGGTTGTTGTTCTAAAAACGATCAGAAATATTTCTTAAATATGTGTGTTTATATATACGTGAAGAAGGGGATGGTCACAGGTCTGTAGCAGAGGTAAAAAAGCTTATTTGCTACTCATCGCTTGTGATGAGATTGATGGAGTGGAGGGGTAGGAGAGAGACAGAAGGGAAAAAAAAGTCTCAGCTTGTTGTTGAAGCCCTCTTCGTGTGCAGTGAGCGGCAGTGAAATGTCTGATTGCACCGCGGGGTTGTTGGTTTTCAGGGAGTGTTTTGCTGCATTTAGAGATCTAATCTTGCATTGCTTGCGGCGGAGAGCTGCATCTCGCTGCCGTCGGTATTTCCCCCCTCTCTGTCTCGTACACCCTGGGTCACTGTTTCCTTCCCGAATCAGAGGGAGAGGGAATGAGGATTGCAGGGCAAGAGGGGAAAACAAAACACATTAAAAAAAAAAGCCCAAAACCCAAACCACTCCGCCCCCGCCCGCAAAAACTAGTGTTCGGATTTATAGCTTCCTTTCTCCCCCTTTACTACCAGCTTCCCACCCGTCGTTTCGGGGTGAAAAAATATCAAGAAACCCACCAGTTCACCTTCATCACTAGCAGTAAATATATATTTTGAGAGAAACCTCAATCAGCAGCACGCTTGGGTTTCTTTAAGACAGGCCAGTAGCCGCCGCCACCACCACATCCTTTCTCTCCGTGTATCTATGCGTGTGTGCGTATGCGTGTCTGAGGAGCTGCACTTTTCTCAATGCAGTTTAATTCCAGTTTGCTTTTCTCTCCAGCCGAGAGGAAAGCAACAGGCAACCCATGGCTGGACGCATAGATTTAAAAAAAAAAAAAAAAAAAAAAAAAAAAAAAGCAAGAGAGGGGGTGGGAGGGCGGGGGAAGAAAGAAAAGCCACCACACACACACACACACACACACACACACACACACACACACTCTCTCTCTCTCTCTCTCTCTCTCTTTTTCTTAGTCTCGCTAAAAGGGAAACAGTCTCTGTATTCACAGGGCTGCGCTATCAAGTGCCTCTCTTTTTTCTATTCAGCGTCTCCTTCCAATGACACTGCCGCCTAGCCCTCTTCATTTAGGGGAGGTGAGAAGAGGAGGAAAAACAATCCTGGCGATGAATAGTGGGAGATCTTTTAATCGATTAATTCGCGTATATTAAAACCTATACAGTTCCGCGATCAGTGTGATGCATTTTTCGCAGTCCTTTCAAAGCTTTAACAGTCTCTCTGAGCATCTTGGTACAGGGGAGAAGAGCGGCAGCAATGCCAGATGCGTTCCCCCTCTCTGATATACACCTTTCCTAGTGACACAGTGTATAGGTAAAGACTGGGGAAGGGTATCAAAATATTATTTCAGGTTCTTTTAACAACCTGAAATAAATGAATGGCGAATCCAGAAATGCAGGTGTTTCAATCTGCTCGGATGAGTCAGATCCAGCGGAACAAATCACATTCACTATCGCCTCATGTTCCTCCCTTCACAGACATTAGTTGCAGCTTCTTCCTAACGCTTCTCTGACTCACTCTATAGACAGGAAAGAAATTAATCAGATTTATATTTTGGAAAGGAAGGAGGGAAGAAAGAAGGGGGAAAAAAAAAAAAAAAGGAGAAGGTGGGGGTGTCGGATCCAGCTACACTTTTACTATACCTCTTTCTCCGGGAGACTGAGGATCAGGAAAACAAGGCTGTTATCCACTCACTGGCACAGAGGCGCGTCTGTCTCCTGCTTTGCTGAGTGTTTTTAACCACCTTTCCTCAGTGTTATGTGTGAAATATATCAGAGATCTTTCACATTAAAAGAAAAAAAAAAACGCAATAAAAACATAGGTTTCCAATACATAGCTCACAGATCTAGTTCCGAGTCTCAGTTCTGCACTGTTTTTTCTCCTTTATTTGAGTCCGGACCCAAAGTACACAGTTAATTCTGCAACGTGTGGCAGGGAGGCTTTCAAACGCAAAAGAAGAAAAAACAATTATTCTTCTCTGCCTCATTGATGGGTGGCCCCTTGCAAACAGACGGTCGCCAGTCTTAGCCAGGAAGCACGCGGAGCGAACGCCGATCCCCGATAAACCAGATCCATTTCACCAGCCGCCCGCAGGTAAGTGGAGAATTCAGGGAAAATTCAACAGTTGGAGCCGCGCTCCGCCTCGCTCGCTCTCTCTCTCACACACTCTCTCTCTCTCTCTCTCCCCCCTCCTCGCCTCCCTCACTGCAGCACTCGCGGGGCCGCCGCGCCGCGCCGCGCTCGCCCAGCGCCGCTCTCCGACTGCCTCTATTCACCTCACGCCGCGGCTTAAACATTGATACGGATTCCCCGCCAGCCAATGGGCGGCGGCGGCGCCGGCCGGCCCCGGCGCGGCCCGGCCAATGGGAGGAGGCGGGCGGGGGGCGGGGCCGCGGCGGGCTCTGGGTGTCATTGATTAGATCGGCTCCGAGGGGGACGCGGGGCGCGCGAGCGGCTCGCGCGGGCTGCGGTGTCTGGCCGCTCGCGCTCCGCAGCGCCGCGACCCCGGCCCCTCACGCGGCCTCCCCGTATTATTTATTTATTTTTTTATTTACTTATTTATTTGTAAGACGTGTTAACAAGTCCTCCGCGTTGACGGTCGGGGAAGCAGGGGGAACGCGGCGCCCACGAACTCTCCCAGAGCACCGCGAGGGCGAGGGCTTGGCTCCGCCGCGCGGCCCCGAGTGACCGCCGGCCCGGCGATGCGCGGCGACAGAAGGGGCGTGTGGGTGGGGGAACACCCCCCGCCACCTCCGGCCCGGCCCTGAGGGAGCCGCCCCGAGCGGGTCTCGCCCTCTCCGAGGGGCAATTCCCGAGGGCGGGAGCGCATCCGCTGCCGGCGGGGAGCGGGGCGCTGGCAGCCGCGCCGTGAGGGGCCGGGGGCCCCAGCAGCGCCCGCCCCCGCCCCCGGCGCGCAAGGGAGGCTCCCGGCGGGTGCGGCGGTGGCGGGGGGAGGACTGAGGCTGGAAAGGTGCGTGCTCGGATTGCCGGAGGGCCGGTCTCGACCCGTGCGTACGGAAATGAAGCTGCCATTTGTGACGAGCGTGTAAGTAGCAAGAATCGTCTAGGGGAAAGGAGGAAAAAAAAAAAAAAAGAAAAGCATATATAAAAAAAGAGAAAAAATCAACTCTGGAGCACTTATAAGACGCTCCTGAATTATTTTAGGAGCGTCTCTTAAGAGTCAGTTAAGGCAGCTGCTCGTTTGCCTTGCTCAATAGAATAACCTTCAGCCCTGAGTTATTATGTCCATAAATATAATATGACTTGGAAAAAGTCTTGCAGATTTATAAATTCAAATGAGTGTTCTTTGCAGACCCATCTTCTCGTCCTGAGGACCTCTTTGTAGCTGTGAAACAGATAGTTTGCCATCCAGAGCGAGTCTGCTGGTAACCGTTACAGAACTAATGCCGTGTTAAAATGCAGTGTATAAATAAACTATACATACATTAGTGGCAGCAGAAAACCACTACTCTCAGCCGAGCCAACTTTCTGTGTGAGAGCGACGGACAGATGAAATAAAGGATATGTTTACAAAATGGGCTTTGCTTTCTGCATGAGAGCTTCAGATTGGCTGAGGGAATTTGGCGTGCTCGGCTAAGTCACGTATTTGGAGAAGTTCCCTATAAAAACAGCACAGTATTAAAAGTGGAACAAACACCAGCGTAAGCCCCTGAGCTATCAGGAGACCTCGGTTGACTGCAACTCGAGTCCTCTGCTTTCCTCTCCTTATTCTGCAGCTTATGCCAAACCTTTAGGATGTCCAGAGATTTTTCCACGCCAGTTCTGCTAATTGAGGGGGGGAAAGGGTCATTGCCATTATGTAATGGCTCCCTCTAGCGTGCCAGAGGTACTGCTGCATTTGGGGTATATCCCGTGTGCGTGCATCCTGCGGGGCATGAGTGTGTGTATGTGTCTGCGTACATACATACTGTGAGCTGTACACTGTGCCTAAGTGTGTGATAACATGTGGTAACACTAGTTTCCTTTCAGAGCATGGAAACACCAGGAGGAGTTAAAAAAAATTAAATGGTTTTTATTACAATGGCATATAATATGTAATATATTTCTGACAATGTTTCTCATGTTTAGTTTAAAAAACAGCCTCAAAACCAGGATGAATTTTCTTTCTTTTTTTTTTTTTTTTTTTTTTTTTTGAGGAGGCTAGTGTCTTCATCACTTTTTTTTTCTTCAGCCTGGTGAGTACTATTTTTTTTTTTTTTAAGTGACTCAGCATTACACAATAAATACTCTGATTCCACAATGAATTCAATACATTTGAGGGCACTGCAGTTTGTAAAACAAGTACTTAGGACTCTGAATTAAGGGAAAATATATAACCCTTTATACAAGTAACTGGAGTCTTTGCTTGTAAAATCTGTCTTTTTTATCAAACATCTTGCAGCTTACAACAATCCATTGATACCAACGACATGCGTGGAATACTTAGAGGAAAAATAAAATCTGAAACACTAGCACTGGATCTTCAAACCTCTCACTGAGTGCCAGGTGATAATGGTAAATGAAACTCCTTGCTTTACAAGTCACTTTGGTTTTGTGGTGTTAAGTTCAGCAGAGCTGCATGTTAGCACTCATTCTCAGGTATGGCTGATTATTAATTATTTCTAATGATTTCTTGGAAATCATGCCATCTTCACATCTTTACAAATTGTGGCTCTTAAACCCAATAAAGACTTAGATGCCTAACTGGAAAAATACACATTAAAAAAATCATGCCTGCTTATGAATATATGCCTCTGTCAGGCTGATGTTTGTTGCATCAGACAGTTTATAATAACAAAATGGCATTTATTGATTTTAATCCACCTGTGCAAGTAATGAATATTTTATTAGTTTGATGATTTTACGGTATATCTATAAAACTTTTTCGTCAATTTTTTAGCACACGTTACATATTTGATAGCTTAGACTGGCATCATAATTTCGTATTCATTCATCAGAAATTGTATTTTTCACAAAGAAGAGTTGGAAATTAAATGTATGATGATAATGCACATGAATGTAAATAATACCTATATGTTGTGCAATGTCACTATATATGGAATATATAGTTTCTATTTGTTGCTGAAAAAAACAAAAAAGAAAACAAAATACAAAAAGGTGCTTATTAACAGCTTGGAGAGAAAGCTGGTCTGTGGAGAGGCTAATACACAGAAAAATCACAAATCCTCAATAATAGAAATACACACATAGAAGACTTGTACTATCTGCCAAATCAAAAAAAGCACATTAAATACTCTGTGAAGGAGAAGCTCAACAGAGGAGTAAAGTCCAATATAACAGCCCTAACAATTAACTATGTATGGAGTTAAATTATGCTTTGTAATGCTACTTTTCAGTACTTTAGGTGTTTTTTTATTGGAAGCTGTAGTTTGATGTTAACCTAAATAACAAGTAGTAACAGAACACATCTCCAAACGTTTTTTTAAATTTATTAAAAACATAACAACAGTATTCATTCTTTTTTAATGAAATGTTCATGATGAAATCCAGTACTTTATTATTCTATCTTTAGCAAAGACGGGTAAACATTTCTTCTTTCAAAAAAAAAAAAAAAAAAGGAAATAAATAAGAAATACCCTCAGAAGTGTTGAAATTAAAATCTGTTGTCTTGGTGTGGAGGGTGCTTAAGCATAGCACAGAAGTCTCAGAACAAATAATCCCTAAACAAATATAAGAAACTAGGAAGGCAAGGAAAAGATCAATATAGTTAAATGTCAAGGTTCAGTATTTAAGGTATTTGAGCCTAAAATGTATCAAATCCAATCAGCTTGAGAACAATAGAAGTAAAATTAGAAAGGCCAAGGAGCAAATTTAAGGAACAAATAATCCATATATGAGACAATTAATTACCTGCTAATAAACAAACGTGCTTTACCTGTGTGAGGAAGCCATGACAAAACTGTCCAGCCTATTATTTAGCCATATTTGTAAACTAAAAAGTACTGCAGAGAAATTATATTTCTGTACTCTAATGCTCATAGAAAATGAAGACATTTCATCAGGTCAGCTTCTTTTTAGTAAGAAAGATGAGATGTGGGTGTGTTTAGGGTGTCAGTGGTGATATTCTTAAAAAGCAGAAAGCATCTAACTAAATGGAGGTCATCAAGCGTTCTTACAGAATCTGAAAATGAGGTAAATGAACTGTTAAAAATATGTAGTCATTAAGATTAGTTACTATGTTTGAAGATTAAAATTTACAAAATCTGTTTCTCTTTTAAAAAGACTAAAAGGGTGAGCAACAAATTGTGGTGTGGCAAGATTTATTTTTTGTAGCAGTAGTACAAAATAGATTAAAATAACAATTAAAATAGAAATTACATGGCATCAAAAATAATGCAAGAGAAGTACTGTCCAGAAGCTCAATGAAATCAGTAGAAACCATTCCACCGATTTGATCCATCCCATAGTAGCAAAGTAGTACACCTTGCATAGTCTAAAAGAATACCCTTTCTGTTTGTTGGTATTGTTTCAAAATTGTAACAGCACAACAGATTAAACCCCTTTTGTTGCTCTGTATGTAAGCGGTTTTATGTCAATTTAATTGTGAGGTCTCACCAGCAAAACATGTTCAAGAGAGAATTGCTGAGAAAGGGAATACAAAATGACAGGGCAGTAGGTAAAGGCAAGAGAGGGTAAGTGTCTGCAAATGATGTTAGTGGGCTAATGGGAGGATAGGACCCAAGAAGAAAGAGGAGTAGGCAAAGGCTGCTGAAGCAGGGCACAGGACTATTTAAAGGCTTCAGGCAAACTGAATTAGTGAGTAGGAACTAAGTGTGAAATTCTCACTGAAGGAGTTGATACCTATGGCTTCTATGTAGCTGGGATTATTATGGTTACAGTTGTACCTGTGTCATTTTGGAAACACAAACAAACATACACCCACAAGTGTTTATTGGGCTTGCAGTAAGGGTGAGTTTTAGGCCAGATGTGAGGTCTTAGGATCTGTATTCTTATGCCTCTTTTCTTGTGCCATATTATTTAATGATTATTTAGTACAATATACAGAAACATTTCTCACTTTTTTTTACAGTGAAAACAGGGCACACTGAGATAAAACCCAGCGTGTTTCAAACAGACTAAGAAGTTTTCTTAATGAGTTTCTTAAAAACAATTTCTTTAAGAGCAATTGAAATACTGAAAACTGGTTTCCTACAGGTGTGTCTTTTAATTTTCTCTCTGCCACTAGTACCAGATTCCTCCTGTGCCTGATGGTTGCCCTGCAGCTATGAGTGGCTGGCTGAGAGGGACATGCTGCTAGGCCAAGCAGCAGCTGCCTGGAAAGGTACAACAGCTACCTTTACTTCTCTCAGGGTATCAATTTATATTGCATACATACCCACTCACTGAAATGAAATTAAAACTAAAACCACCTTTAAACCATTTGCAAATGTGATTAAAATTGTCCAGTAGCTCACAGAGTTGCTGGGCAGAATGATAAAGAGACAGAGACACTCAGATAAGGGTCAAGGGGGCTGGTGTTTTTACTTGCATAGCCTCCTTTAAAAAAATGAAAATGTTTTAAAATAAAACACTTCAGCAATTTGATTATAACATGATGCCAGTGCTGGAGTTAGGACATGGCATAGTGATATGATCATATGACTTAGCAGGTTAGCATAATGCACGCACTGCCAGTACCAGCGAGATAGGAATATACTGTAAATACAGACAGTAGATCTTGTGAAAAAGGAAAGGAAAATCTCTGTTTTCAAATAAAGGATATTCTCCAAAGCATTTTAAAACTTTTTAAAGCAAATGTTGTGTGGATTTTTCTCAAACTTGACAATTTTTGTTTGCACAGTAAATTACATCAAACCATATAGAAATGAACAATATGCTTTACTTCACTGAATAATGAAGTACTTCACTGATGAAAATCTGTTTTGTGAATTCTTTGTGACAAGTTTGTTAGCGATTAGAACACATAGACCTGTCATTAATATAATGATTTAAATATTTGTTTGGACATTTATAAACATAATTAAATTTTATTAAATACTTGGTTTAGTAGATGGAATTAATTTGGTTGCAGTTATTGCTAATGGTTAATGTCTTTTAAAGATTGTGTGGCAGGACAGGACAAGTTTTTGTTGTCTTGTTCCTCTTTGGCTTAGGCTGCACTCTGGAAATATTGTGCCTTCCTTGGGAATGGTCAAATAAAGAAATTTATTGCAGGATTAAAAGGGAGAAGGAGGAAGGGGGAAAGAAAACAAAATCAAGAGTAAAAACTCCAATAAATGCTGAGAAAAGCAGGGAACAGAACTACTATATAAGTCTCAGAAGGGAAGGAAAGAAAATATTCTCTTGGGCTTGGGGAGTGGACTGTGCATAATCTGCAAACCTGCAGAGCTGCCAGACTGGGACCATGCATGGAAGAAGACCTGGCATCTTATATCAGCATGAGCCAGTGGATGTTCATCTGCACCTTTTCTATTCTGTCTAATTTTAGATGCCTCATCTAGCTTTGCTTTGGGTAGTATCTTATCTTTGAGATTTAAAACTTTCTTGGGAGTGCTGATAGTGCTGGCTTTAAGGAAAAGGTAGAAGCAGATCAAACTCAAAGATGTGGCTAAATGATTTATATTTTACAGACAGAAGTACTGATAGAGGACAAAGTTGGAGAAGCCAAAATCATGGAATCACAGAATGATTTGGGCTGGAAGGGACCTTAAAATTATCTAGTTCCAACACCCCTGCCATGGGCACAGACACATTTCACTGGATCAAGTTGCTCAAAATCCCATCCAGCCAGGCCTTGATGGCTTCCATGAACTGGGGATCAGCAAGTTCTCTGGTCCATAACCCTCACTGTAAAGATTTTTTCCTAATACCTAATCTGAACCTACCCTCTTTCATTTTAATGCCATTCCCCCTTGTTCTGTCACTATAGGCCTTTGTAGTCAAAGTAATATTTCTAGACATATCTGATTATATGAAAGATCAGGGAAATCAAAGAAAATGAAGACCCTAACCTTAAATTCTTGATAAATAAAAGACCCTAAAATTCTTGATAAATATATTTCATGAGAGCTGCTTAAGGGCAAAATCATGTGCTGGAACTCTAAGAAAAATATCCTACCTTTAAGGTTATTCTCAGTGAAATTTGGTATGGAACAAATAATTTACTTCTCTTCATTAAAATGAACAATATATCAGACAAAATTACTGACCCAACAGCATCTAAGAAAGCTACTGGATATTTCTCATGCTTCTTGTGCAGGAAGGTCCCTAAGAATATCATTATATTAATATTATTAATAGTAATTGATACATTGGAATTCACAGAAATCTCAATACAGCTTGTCATTGAATCTCTTCTCCTCATATTTCAGTATTACAATTTCTTAGGAGCTAATGTTTACTGGCTGTAGCCAAGGAAGCGTGGTAATGTTCAATGCATCACTTTTTCCTCATAAAGCACTGCTTAGAGATTAAAAACTGTAACATCAGTCAGACATGTGAGTGTCAACAATTTTCATGTGAAGGAAGATCACTGTCTTCAGAACTGATGCTGCCACCTTCCAGTATTGGTAGAAAGCAGAAGATTGAGGAAGACTCCAGAATAATTCACATCTAAAGTACTAGGTAATCCCGATTCACAGAAGTTCACCAGGTGGGTTGAAGATAAAACTTTAAAACTTTTGAATTCCAAGTGCAACTGAAAATCAAGTTCCAGTTCCCTGAAGAGAGTAAGCCTGAACTGTAAGTGCCAAGTAACCTGGGTAGATCAATTTGCAGGAGATGAAGTTCATACTGGAAACAAAACCAGTAACAACAACAACAAAGGAGTTAAGCCAGATTTTGGGTAATTAGTTATTTCCATTTTTTTTTTTCATTTTAGTTTTTCTAGGCTAGCATTTTGCACCGCCTGACAAAATTTCAAACTCTCCTAAGGGTGTATGAAATTTCTTATACATTAGACACTAAAGATTCTACAAGCTAAATTCACCTGTTATGCAACCCTTTTGTTTCCAAAGTATTCCCTTATTTAGTTATGCAGTTAGTAGCTCTACTTTAAACATGACTGATTGCAACTCTGTAAACAATTCTGTTGCTAAATCTCTCAGAGAGATGGAATCCCATTTACTCTCTCCTAGCTGCAATTTCAGAAGATTAGAAGGAAAAAAACAAAACCTAAAGTAAAAACAAAGAACCCAAACCAGGTAATGAAACTGTCTTTGCACCCTATCCCAAAAGTTCAGGGACATAACTAGGAATAAATGATGATGATAAAAAAAAAAATCTATTGAGTCAAGTGTTACATTTGTATGCCTTTTGAAAGGGAGCAACATCTTTAGACTTTTTGTAGTAGGAACAAAACTGGACGGTTGGTTTCAATAGATGGTAAGCTGGCAAAGAAAGGTTTCTTTGCCAATTTACACATCTATTGAAACCAACCATCCAGTTTTGTTCCTACTAACCCTTTTCATTTGTCTACTTCTGTGTGAGTTCCAACATAAACAAGACTTGTAAACAGCAGACTATAGATAAGCTTTCAAAATGTTGTGTGGCATTTTGCCCACATATCTGTCAAGTAAAAGGTTAGAATCTTCATTTTTTAAAGAAAAACATACCAATTAGCAGCAAGGCAAGTCTGTCTAGAGCATGAGGTTTTCAAAGTTTGACATGTCTGTAGGTGCAACACAAGCCATTTATTTGTACGAAGCTCCCTTTCATCTCCTGATGGCAAGAGAGAATCCAGGGAGGGGCCCACCTATGAGGAATTTGCTCTCAAGAATTACAAAATGAGGTTCTTGCCCAATGTGTCCAGTATATCTACAACTGGGTAACGGGGTAGGAGATTATTTTTTTGCCTTGTTTGACTAGAAATTGAGGTTTCTATACTGGTTTCAGTGGCATAATCACCAAATAGGATTGTCAAATACTCTTATCCCCACTGTGCAGGAAAATAAGGGAGACTTGAGGGCTTGGTTCCTGGCATGGGCTAGTGTGACTTCAGGTCACAGCAAAAGCTGGAGAGTGATGACAGCAGCCTGTGAGGGCTCACTGGTCCCTGTCCTGATGGGGCATTGGCAGCTGGTGCTCAAGGCCATGCAGGACTTTGGCTTCATCCCCTCAACACATTGGCCATCTGAGATAAGCTGAACTGACAGTTGGCTGCCAGCACAGAGCAGTAGGGGTCTGTGTCCCCCTTAGAGCTGGGGGTAAGCGAGAGAGGAAATAATATTTCTAAAAGTCATAATTCCCTTCTCTGTTTGCTCCTGGGATGGTTCTGCTATACATCCCCCTTTCTGCAGGCAAACTGTTGTCTTACAGTCTTGTCGTAAGTGATTAGTCAGAAGCCAGTGCTATAAAAAAGCCAGAACAGAATGTAATAACCAAGGTGCAAAATTAACATTGCAAAAATCCTAAAATATGCTGCAAAAACAAAAACAGGTCCTAAAATTAAAATATGAAATACTGTGTCCTTAAGACCATTAAAAACGCTTAGTGAATTTTTCTATCTTTAATAAAGACATATTAAACAGGCTTGATTTTTTAAAAATTGTTTAATGTCCATGTCCTGGAAATTTGGTCCTTTAAGGCATCTTAATGATGAGTGCATAAAACAATTTTTTTACTCTTTAAAAAAATGCATATGTTGGATAAACTATGCAAAAAATAAAGTAAGACAAACAAACAAATCTATGCAAATATAAATCTTGGGTAGTATTTCTGTCATTAATGTTGATGTGTTAGGTACCAAAACAAGTTTAGTCTTATACAAGAAAGTGTATTCATGGCTGCTGCCCTGAGGAATTTAGTGTCAGTAAATTAACATAAATGAATTGCTACAATTTTCTGTTTTATTATAATTTCTAAAATTGTTAGCAGACTTAACGTTTCTACATACATCTAGAGATAACATCTGAATTGCAAATAAATCACTACAAAATATATGTTGCAGACAGTTTTAGTTAATGTGCAGAGGCATTAAATATTTAAAGGGCTAACTTCTGCCATTTGCCTATTTCACTAAGCGTGTCCACTGTGGTGTATAAAAGAGAGTCTACTATATTGGGAGGGGTAATATTTTAAGATAAGATTTGTTTTACACTACAGGTATTTAATTTAGAGCTAATGAGTCAGTTATGTTACTAAAGCAGCATAGTTATTTTAAATACATTTATTTAGATGTAGGGACTATATAATTAGGTTTTTTATCCTTGTTTCACTCTGTATTTCTTAATAGCTAGTTCCTGTTTAACATGCAGTAACTTATATCAAACCTAAATGAAATGCTTTTTGGAGGATTGTTTTTTAGATCTTTACCAAAGAAGTAAAATTTGCTTTTTTAATTAAAAACTTATTTGAAAAGACAAACTAAGCACATGTAAACATCTGTAAGGCACAAGAACACACCATTTGGTTATGGTGAATGGTGATCAGGATCACTTATATCCTGTTTGTGTAATGCTGTAAACACACCCTCAGTGCCTGGGAAACTCTGTTTGCCAGGGTACTACAGGGCATGCATAATGCTCACTGCCACCCAACGCGTGAGGGCACAAAGCCTGTCTCAGAGCACACCAGCCAAGTTCAACATCTCACCCCTATCTGAAGGTGCTTAATGACTCAGGGTATCAAAAAGACCGAGTCCTTTGTGACAACTGGCTGACAGTTTTGGGGTTTTGTCTCATTAGAACAGTCTGACATAAATACAGTTTATCTGGAGAGGGACTGACATTTTTGGTGGACTGACTCAATACAGTGGAATGAAATCTCATGAGAAACAATGACCATTTTACACCTCAGGAAGTTTCTGCTTTAGCTGCAAGGCTTTTCTCTTTACTTAGCTTGCTTTAATGAAAATATGTGCAAAATTTGTATGTAGGTAATTTTAATTTATAAAGATGAAGCAGGTCACACACTTCTATTTCAAGCAAGGGTGCTAGAATAAAATTAAAGTAGATTCATTTGTAGTTCTTGGTGCACTAGTATTAGATGTTCTCATCCTACAGTGATGAATGTCTATCAAAAAACCTACGTGTTGAAGAAGACCACATATGACCACAAGAAAGATAAAATAATTGTTAATATGAGGTGTCAAACTGCATGAAATGTATTGGGTCACAAAAATGTCCTAATTCAGATATTATTGAACTCTTATTACAATACATAATCATATAGAAAACTGCTGAAGAAATGCATTTTCAATAGCTTTACTGTTGTCTTCTCTAATGTGGTATTCCTGATCATTGTCTCTGATTTTATAAAGGCTGTAGTCATGTTAGTATAGCATTCATTTCTTCATCAGACATAAATTGTCTCTATGATATTATGACTGTAGTCCTGATTCTGCTCTAGCAGACCAAGTTGCTGCTTATTGCATTTTCCAACTAAAAGTTCATCAAAGCATAACCAGATTTCAGCCTTCATCTGTGTGATCCTGATATCATTTGGCTCATATGATGTGAAAATCACAGAAGTCCCCATGCAATTGAATTTCTAAAGAAAAACAATTTTTCATGAACTTTTAATCACAACTTCTTTCATGGATTTTTAATTGGGTTTTTTTAATGAATGAGGAGAATTCTAAAGTTTTGCTTGTGACTATTCTAAAGCATTTAATGTAGCAAGCTCTTTGGTTTACAGATTTTATGAGAAAGAATTCACAAACAGGGTCCATTGTTTATTGTCCTGTAGTAAACAGCAACTTTCTTAAACAACTGGCTACAGTCCTAAGGGAATTGGACCCAAACCTCTCAAAGCCACTTATCATAGAGTAAATGCATGAAAGAAAAATGTCAAAAATTCACAGGAGGATTTTGAAAGATCTCAAGAGATCTAATTATTGTCTATGCTGTCTAGCTCAAAGAGTTTAAAATAAGATACAATACAATATTACACCTGGCAGATCTAAACAATACATCACTAAATGCCTGCGTAGTCAAAGTGGAGGGCCTCTACCAAGTAGTGAGTAAATTCAAATATTAAAGTAAACTTGGATATTAATCTCTTTATTCTGTTTGGAGACATTATTCTTTTTCAGTACATTCATTTAGAGTTGAAGCTGTGGATGCTCTCTGGTAGATTCTAATACATGTCGTCCTTCCAGTCAGTGGACCAAAAAAGAAAAATGACAATAATTAGTGCTCACACTTATCACATAAAGGGAACAGAGGTGATTACTACACAGAGTTAGGCAAATACCAATGTTGGGGGGCTTACTGTTGTGCATAAATGACATGAATTTAAAATTATTAAATCTCTTCATAGTTGGCTATAGTATAACCAAGGCCTAGCACTTACCCTTCTGAACAGAACAAATTCTCATTGGGTTTAACAGGTCTTTTCCAGTATTGAACATATTTATGCAATTAATTAGGAAGAAAGAGATGATAAAAACATGACCTTTTTTACTTCTGTGAAGTAAATATCAGGTGTCAATATTAACAGTAATGCAGCTAACATTTCTAATGCATCAAGACAACTATTTGGAATATTGACCTATGGGATAAACAAGTATTGAGATTTTGTCATCCTTTCTAAATGTCACATCACTGAAAATCACGCAGGGAGAAAATTGGAATGTTAAATGGAAAGCTGCTGTGTTCCACAGTAACAAGGAAACTGAGACCAATGGGCTAAACAACAGTGCTCGATTATTGTCATATCTTAAACTAACTTCCTTCCTTCCTTCCTTCCTTCCTTCCTTCCTTCCTTCCTTCCTTCCTTCCTTCCTTCCTTCCTTCCTTCCTTCCTTCCTTCCTTCCTTCCTTCCTTCCTTCCTTCCTTCCTTCCTTCCTTCCTTCCTTCCTTCCTTCCTTCCTTCCTTCCTTCCTTCCTTCCTTCCTTCCTTCCTTCCTTCCTTCCTTCCTTCCTTCCTTCCTTCCTTCCGCCACTTCCTTCCTTCCTTCCGCCACTTCCTTCCGCCACTTCCTTCCGCCACTTCCTTCCGCCACTTCCTTCCTTCCTTCCGCCACTTCCTTCCGCCACTTCCTTCCGCCACTTCCTTCCGCCACTTCCTTCCTTCCTTCCTTCCGCCACTTCCTTCCTTCCTTCCGCCACTTCCTTCCTTCCTTCCGCCACTTCCTTCCTTCCTTCCGCCACTTCCTTCCTTCCGCCACTTCCTTCCGCCACTTCCTTCCTTCCTTCCGCCACTTCCTTCCGCCACTTCCTTCCGCCACTTCCTTCCTTCCTTCCGCCACTTCCTTCCTTCTGCCACTTCCTTCCGCCACTTCCTTCCTTCCGCCACTTCCTTCCTTCCTTCCTTCCGCCACTTCCTTCCTTCCTTCCGCCACTTCCTTCCTTCCTTCCTTCCTTCCTTCCTTCCTTCCTTCCTTCCTTCCTTCCTTCCTTCCTTCCTTCCTTCCTTCCTTCCTTCCTTCCTTCCTTCCTTCCTTCCTTCCTTCCTTCCTTCCTTCCTTCCGCCACTTCCTTCCGCCACTTCCTTCCGCCACTTCCTTCCGCCACTTCCTTCCGCCACTTCCTTCCGCCACTTCCTTCCGCCACTTCCTTCCGCCACTTCCTTCCGCCACTTCCTTCCTTCCTTCCTTCCTTCCTTCCTTCCTTCCTTCCTTCCTTCCTTCCTTCCTTCCTTCCTTCCTTCCTTCCTTCCTTCCTTCCTTCCTTCCTTCCTTCCTTCCTTCCTTCCTTCCTTCCTTCCGCCACTTCCTTCCTTCCTTCCTTCCTTCCTTCCTTCCTTCCTTCCTTCCTTCCTTCCTTCCTTCCTTCCTTCCTTCCTTCCTTCCTTCCTTCCTTCCTTCCTTCCTTCCTTCCTTCCTTCCTTCCTTCCTTCCTTCCTTCCTTCCTTCCTTCCTTCCTTCCTTCCTTCCTTCCTTCCTTCCTTCCTTCCTTCCTTCCTTCCTTCCTTCCTTCCTTCCGCCACTTCCTTCCGCCACTTCCTTCCGCCACTTCCTTCCGCCACTTCCTTCCGCCACTTCCTTCCTTCCTTCCGCCACTTCCTTCCTTCCTTCCGCCACTTCCTTCCTTCCGCCACTTCCTTCCTTCCTTCCTTCCTTCCTTCCACCACTTCCCCACTTCCTCCTGCCATAGAATTTTGCCATTCACTATGGAGACAGCAAAAGTACACACTGTGGTACTCAAAATAGAGGTGATTTTTAAAATCTTAGTATAGGAAAGCACAACAATGATTTTAGTTTGGGGTTACTAATTTGTAAGATTTCTACCATACCAGCCAGTAAAAAATTATCCTATTAAAAAGTAATGTAAATTATTTAAAATTAAGTATGTAAATATACTTGGCTGCCACACTGAAATTCTGCTTCAATTTGGTTCAGAGATATACTGAAAAAGAAAAGATCGTCCGTTTCAGTGAAATTTGAATTTTTAATTTCCTTTTTCAAATACAGTACTTGCAATCAAAATACTTAGATTTGGTCATTATCAACACTAACTAGCACCACAAAGTGGGAGTAGAGTCTCTGGTACATTTTTACTAAAACCAGTGCAATTACACCTGACATTAGCAGGTGTGGTCGAATTTAACAACATGTTTTCACTATAGGTGTCAATATTTTTAGCATTGTTGGTGTATTTCAAAGAAAAATTAATAAAAAGAACTTCTACCAACACTGTTTGAGCAGATAGATGAAGTTGGCATGTGTCTCCAGATTTGTGGAGTATGTGTCACAAATGTGAAAGTATGTCTGAGTTTAAACAGCTAGTGACCAGTTTTGTATTTGAGCTCTCAATCAGATTAATTCCTATATCACTTTATAATGACACATTTTATCTCTTTTGCTGTTCAAATTACTTTGATAAATTGGAGAGGGGGATTGTTTTCCCACAATTGGTAGCATCAGATACAGAATTTTTAATTTTTTTTTTCTCATTTGTATACACATTACAGTTTAAGAAGTATACGTCTAATTAATCAAGTTAATTACATATCAAGAGGCAAATCTTTTGTGGCCAGGGTTTTTTTTGTTATTTATTTTGTTAGTTTATTTCATAGCTAAACTAAAAGAAATTTATCTCATACACTGCATTTGCTTCAGAAAGAGTTACTGATTTGCTGCTGCAAGTTTTTCTTTCAATTTCCCACTGCTTCTATCAATAAAACTGATAGCAGTTGCCCTTAGATGTTTCTGCTATTATAATACCATCAACAGTAAAGATTTACAAACATTAATTTGACTGACAATAGATTATAGAATCTTGTTGCTTAACAGCTGAATTATGGGGAAGATTTGTGTGATAAACAAGCTGAAATGCCCCTTGCCTGAGGAAACTCCTAGGAATAAAAGGTTCTGTTGTGTTTGTGAGGTTTTTTTTGTTTTGTTGGGGTTTTGTTTGTTTGTTTGTTTGTTTTTTATTTAAGGAGGGGAGAAATAAAACTGCTGCCATAAACTTTTGACTTTTGCCCAACATTTTTAATTGTTATATGCCTTGCCTAAGATTTCTTCCCATGATCCACTTTTTTTTTTTTTTTTCTTTTGTGCTTACAGATTTAGGTGTACCTGTAGAAGCTGTTTTGTTGAAAGGCACCATATTTATTTCAAAATTAATGGTGGCTCAAGACTCTTGTGAGAAAGTCACAGAGCTCATATAATTTTTCAGGGGTCACATCTTAATGAGAATCAAAAGTTTACTCCACCATAAAGTCCAGGCTGTGGTTTAAATATATACCAGCTGGTTTTGGTCAGCCTTCTAAAGAAAGGCAAGCTGATGAAAGAATCAAATTTGTCAATTATATCTGATTCGCACATAGTAACCCCTATTCCTTTCCTTTGCTGCACTATAAATCTGGAGAAGAAGTGAATTGGAGACATTTCTGTTGTTTACTTAGTATAAATATATTTAAATGCTACTTTGTATACTTACAAAGTGGATGCAAGTGGATGAAGTAAATTTTGAAATTATTTTGTCAAGTCATTGTTATACCTGCAACTTCGCAAACACCTCATATTTTCAAAAACAAGCCTCTTGCTCCAAAGCACTCATAAACA
The DNA here is from genome assembly GCA_039654755.1 of Calcarius lapponicus. Taxonomy (NCBI): domain Eukaryota; kingdom Metazoa; phylum Chordata; class Aves; order Passeriformes; family Fringillidae; genus Calcarius; species Calcarius lapponicus. The sequence goes on along the minus strand of CM077462.1, from coordinate 44,893,567 downwards.
AATTTACACAGAATGAGCAAAGAAACATGAAAGAGGAGTGTTAAGTTAGTTGTTAGGTTAGAGCAGAGAGGATATTTTAGGCACTGTAAACAGTTTTGGGAATAGAAAAAGGAAGTCATGCATGAGATATGGATACACATAATAAACAGGACTGTATCAGAGCCAGGAAGGAGAAAGGACTCAGTCCACTTGTGGAATAAGGCAGACTCTTGCAAAGCCTCAAAACTGAAGAGGAAAAATTTGACATTGTAGAGTAATGAGACAGAAAACCACCCAAGGGACTGACAGAGGACTTGACATGATCAAAGTCATGAACAAGAAAGATAACCTTGGCTACAGTGTTTGGAGTGGACTGGAAGAGGGAGATTAGAGGGAAGAAGGTTACAGTGGCTAAGAGGTCACAGCAGGTAAGAGATAATGAAGGCATGAAGCAGGCAGGAACAGAAGATGAGTAACTGAAGATACTGTAGATAAGTCAGAAAAGATGATTTGGCCAATGAGCCCAAATTCAGATATTTGAAAGTTTATGTAAAAAAAATAAATGTAGTCAACACTCCTGCTGTATTTATGTACTATCCTATTGACATAGTTGCTGCAGCCAACTTACTGTAGAAAAAGTTGCAAAGCTTTCTAGATCACCTGTATTGTTGTCTGTTGCTATACATTCACATGTATTGATAGACAGCTATTTTCATATTTTGACTGTTGAGAAGGAATATGGAAATTAGGTGATGCAAGTTTATTTTGCTGAATCTACTATTGATTAGGCCTGTGATCTTGGATAGGTGTTTTCTGTTTGCTGTGCTCCAGTTTCTGTCTGTACAGCAGTGAAAGCTGCTCTTTCCTTTCTTTGTAAATTTATAGATGAAAAAGAATAGACACTATTCAGAAGTCTTAGAATTCTCTGTAGAACTCAATTCAGTTAGGAGATGCCATCAGACCACTCCACATGGACACCTTCACAACCACAACTTGGGTAGCAATGGTCCTTTTGTAGTGGCAGCATCCCAGTGCCTGATACTAGGGTGGGTCCGGATGTGTTTGGAGTTGCAAGAAAGTTGATAACGACTGTGTCCAAGTAGGTAGTTTTGACTGGAGGTGTCACAGCTCCCAGGTGTCTGAAGCCATCAGAACCAAAATATATTTGCAGGCACACTTTACCTACCATTTGGCTCTGTGGATTACATGTGGCTTTGAAATATATGCTGTCAAAAGACAGTGATGGCATTCTTCTCTGATAATGCTTCATTCAGCATACCAAAGGGCTTTTTAATATATTAGTAAAATAAGACATAAAGCAGACAAAATACTTGTTGGGAATTTCACTCCAATATATTTGGAGTGTCACAATTCTAGTTCAGAAAAACTGCAGACAGCAAATGATCATGTCATAGAAGATAAAGAAAAAAATATGGCAAGCAGAATAACCATAAGCCTAGGAAAAAAGATCACCTCAGCATTAAACACAAACATCGTAGTGACTATAATTTTTGCTAAACCACAGTTGGACTCTTCACTGAGTAAAAGTAAAAAAGAGTAGAAGCTGGTAAAGAATATTCTTTCCTCTGAGGCACTTCTGCCTTAACAGTGTTCTTTGTGCTGCTGGTACTGAAGCTAAGACCCCAAGAGGATGAGGAAAAGGGGCAAGGTCCTTCAATATAGTGCTGAATGTGGATATAGCTGCCAGTTTTCATCAGCAGAAATTCTGAATTCCAGAATTCCTGTGGAGATAATTTCTGTGGCTTACTCGTCCTGGTTTTCTCCTTGTAAGCTATGCATATAAAAACCTGTTTGCAGTGTCCACTGTTCAGATAAATCAATATTTACGGAAAAAAAGAGATTAATAGCATTTAAAACATTAACTGCACATTAAAAGAATGGTCAAGTAAATAATATCTTTTGAATTTACTATAGGAAATCATGCTGCTAGAGAGCAGAAAATTCTTAGAGGCATAAAGATCACTTAGGAAGAGATCTTTCTAATGTTGTAAAGGAATATAATACAGAAAAAAAATCTGTTGAACACGTAAGATAAACTTTTTGACTTCCTAAATTAAATCGTTGCCATTTGCTGCTGAGACAATTAGCAGGTGTCAGTTAGAAGACACAATACATTATGTACCCAATTACTTTCTCTTTTTAGACAACAGTTTGCAGTCACAAGAACGTGTGAGGAGTTTTAATCAAAGATTAGAACTTTTTAATTAAATACAACCGTATGTGACTAGTCATTTGACATTAATTACTGTTTTAGTTGGATTCCTTTTGATTTGTAAAAGGCCCTGAGCACTGCAAAAATTATGTCACATCATAGAAACTGCTGATTATTAAAACAAAAAGTTTTCTTCATCAGCCCATCACTCTCCTGAAAAAGAAATGTAATTTCAAAAGTGAAGCGGCTGGCTTAGAGGAGACCAATGAGTTTTGAAAGCAAAATAGCAGATGGTACTTCAGCTGACTTCCCTTAGAAGGGACAGTCTGAAGGCACTTAGTTGTAATGATTGATAGGGTCTTCTGTCAATGCTCAGCAAAACTTTCAAGGGGCTAAACAGCTGGCATGAGGTTCATGTGGAGTTTTAACTAGCTGACTACCCTTTGGGGTGTCTTAAAGCTAACTAGCATCCCTGATATTAATAGAGGACATCAGTCAAAATGAAACGCTCTTGCAGAAACTGATCTGAGACTTCAAGTAATATTTTAATTTGTTGGCCTACAGAGAGGAGGAAAAACGTTAGCAGTGTCCTTGTGAGATAACTTTAAATTCAAGTCCAATGGTGGCATCAGTATTTGCGAGTCCTTTTGTGATTTTGGCTTTTTCATACACTCCACTTATTCAGAGTAGAGTGGGAACAATGACAATGAAAATCCTTATCTGAACAGCCCACAGAAAGAGAAGGGGGGGAAAAAAGAGAGATAGAAAAGGAGTAGAAATAATTCTTAGCTCATATAAAGATTAGGGGTGAACTTCACACAAACACATACTCAGAGTCACTGTGCCTTTTGTGGTGAACTTTTAGAAAGATTTATCTGTCTGAAGGTGAATTAAGAAAGCCCTAACCTGTAGTGGCGCAGTGCAGTTTCTGAACATGGGTCTTGAGTGCATGTATCTGAAGCTCTTTTCTTAGCTTACCGAAATGGTGCTCAGTCCTGAGCTACAGGCTCTAACAGAGCTTGTTCTATTTAACAGAGCTCATTCCTGGAGATGACAACTTGCCTGAAACTCAGAGTGGGCAATTATTATGTCATGGAGAAAGTTTGGAAATGTTTGAACCAGTGATAGTCTGCCAGCAATGTCAAATACTAATCTGGACTTGTGTGTCCCTGTTTTGCCACAGTCTAATCATACTCAGAAGTTTTAAATTGAAAGCAATTAAAAACTGTTTTTGGACCCCAAATTTAAAAAGCCCTGTGCACTGAGACTCTTTTGTGGGCAGAAGTATTGACATGATAGAAAGAAATAATATTACTTGGAACTAGCTAATCTCCACAAATTGATACTGGATTTACATGCAAGTCTGCTCCTTCTGGCCATCAGCATGGGAGGTTAATCTGCAGTTTGAGTAATAGTTAAATGGGGTAAATTTACTCAGTGGAAAATTGAAACCTAGTTTATAACCTGGTCTGAAACTCAACAGATCAGAATTCATTTCTGTGGCAGTCCTCCTATATGACTGTGAAAGAAGCATCTTTCAATTTCTTTGTAACCCAATTTTCTAACTATAGAAAGATAGCAGTGCCTTTCTGCTTCACTTAGTAGATGGTAGGACTCTGAAAAGTTATCTGTTACTGGCACTGGTGCAGTGCCTGGGACAAACAGATGCTCCTAAATACTGTCGTTATTTCTACCATAAATTGTATTTATGCCTATTTTTCTAGTTTAGCCTCCAGCCTGCTACAGTCTGGAAATCACTATGGAAACTGTGGTAGTAAATGTGGTATTTAGCAACCAGTCTTCATACCACGTCTAGGTTAAATTTTTTCCTAAAATGATCTGAATCACTGTGTATTTCCTATAGGAGTGCAACTTCTTCTTTCCTGGACAGAATAGTTCACTCCATTCAGATAAAAAGATTCCATTCAAAGTGAAAAAAACTATCAGTTGTGTATGAAGACAAGTACTGTTGGAAACTTTAGCTATAGAATGAATGAAAAAATGTGTGCTCTATTATTGAAGAGATATTATTTTTCAAGGGAAAAAAACACTGAGGAGAAACACAAAATTATCATAGCATTTTGTATTCACTGCATCAGTTATTTCCCAAAGAAAGTCTATCAGTTAAAATGATGAATTTTAACCTTTACCAATTCTTCTAGAGAACATTCAATTTATATTCTTCAGGCACTTTGCTACTTGTTCACCATACTGATGCAAAATTATTGTTTTTGTAATATTTATAAAGATCTAGTTACAAGTTTTCAAGGACATATTTAACTTGTTTTTTCCCAAATCCAAACCCTTTAGTATAAGTTAAGAAACAAATGGAATGAAAGTTAATATATGGTATACTTATATGCCTTAATACATTATTATTTAAATAAAGTATTATATTGAACACAAGTCTGGTGATCAATAGAAAAATACAAAGGTCATATTATCACAGAGTACAGAAAGCTTTAAGAGATGAATACCAATGAATAAACATTTCTGCATAGAGTCCTTTTTCCTCATTTCTCCTCTGAGATCAAATAATGCCCATATGAAATCAATGGTTTTTAACTCCCTTTATGAAATCAATGCTGTAACTGCTGTTGGCAGAACTAAACTTGAAAAAACGAACAAGCTAGCAAACAAAGAAACAAAAAGCCCCTGGTTTGAATATAGGTTCAAATATTAAGCTTTGTTTAATTTGTGTCTCAAACAATTTCTGTAGCCATGGAGTTAATCTTTCTTTAGCCACTTTAGGACTCTGGGCATCCTTTTAAAGAGAGCAGTAGTTTTATAAATTAATACTGCAGCCCTTGATTACATCTGCAGGATTGCAGAATTAGATGCTCTCATGCTCTGCGGTCTAAGGTGTATTGGGTAATAGGCCTGGGATGCAAAACTGCCAGCATACTGAACAAGGAGATAGTGTGTAAGAGGGCCATAAAGAAACATAGAAGTTTACTTGCCTTCTGTTTAGATCATTTTTGTAGAGTAAGGTTGACAATTGTAAATTCTTAAGATAATTTCTTTTACTTATTTTCTCCTTATTTTCTATTAATTAACTTTTCAAAATTATGTTTCTGCTCCTTCAAAATGAGTGGGCCATGTGGATCTCTGTAGGAAATTTTAGATTTTTTCTGGAGAGCAATATGAGTAAGCACAGAGGTAGGAAGGGCAGGGGTTTGCTAAGGGTGAGAGAGAAGTAGAAGGCAGTGAGAGTTACAGCAATGAACTGGTATCCTGCAGGTCAGGAGTACTAAAACCATTGTTAGAGGCTTCAGGGATAACAGAAGCAGTGTCCCTGCTAACTACAGAGGACTGTGCCACTTGCTCCATCTGGGAAGCTTCCAGAATGACTGAAATAAAATACAGAAGCAAGGACCTACCTTTAAGATCAAGGAGGAACTAAAGTGGGGCAAAATGGTTTTGTTTATAAGTTAATTATTAATTGAACCTTTTTTTAATCATCCTAGTAATTTTGAGTCTTTCTGACCAAAAATTTAGCTATCCTAGTTGAAAGAATTGATGAAGCCCGTATTTTCAGTTTCTTTCAGAGAGGTCATTCTAGCAGAAAGATCTGGACTGGTCCTCCTCAAAGATTTGGCTGATTTGGGGTCCTGCCAAAGTTTTTTGTAGATATTCCAGTATAACTGAAATACTCAGAATGTGTTTCAGGCTTTGCTGTGAAGCACACTGAGTAGTCTCTGTTTTATGAAATTTTAATCTAATTATCAAGACACCTACCAGTTTAATGCTGTGAGAAGTTTGGTGTTAATGTGCATGGCCTCCGGCAAGAGCTTAGTTATAAGCGGGATATTACCAGTGGAAATGTTAGTCACCTCCTAAGTGATATCAGAGATTTGCAAATGTCACTGCTACAAAACCTTCCCACATGGATACCTAAAGCAGTAGTTGTAGCCTAGGAATAAGCTCCTAAGCTTGTGTGCTAGTATATGTTATTTGCCATATCCCAGGAACTGAATTTTGCTGAATTAGACACCTAAGAACAGAATATATAGATACTGGAGTATTAAACAGAAAGATTTCAAGATCAGTCAACTTGAAATTATAAAAATAGATGTCTGAACACCCTTTCCCTTCCAGTTTGAGAAGGTAACTCTTGAGACACACTTAGCTGCCTGCATGAGGCTGGACCTCACGTAGGAGTCTGCCTTTCATATGACTAGCTCAATGTTTATAGCAATTGCCACAACAGCTGGAAATTTGCAATGAAACCTAGTTCTGCTATTCTGTAAGGTGCTGCACTGAGTCAGATTTGCATTCTGGTCCATAGTCTTGCTGTCACCATACCTTTTTTAATCTAATGTCACTTAAATGTAAATTGGGTAGGGAAGTCAGTGCCCAGCTCCCCCTGCTATTGAGTACTTCAAGCACTCTGCTGTATTCTTCCACAGCTCTTGTATGTAAGCGTAGAATTCTTGCTTGGCACCCACCTTTTGAATTCACTCCAAATTCTTCTGAAGAAAAAGTCTGATTTAAGTATGTCTCGGTTCTTTCCTAAAGTTAGTTTGTATTAAGTTTGAGAACCTCCCTTAAATGAGCAGCAGTTGATTTGACTATAAATCATTTAAATAAATTTTTGAAAAAAGTTAATGTATATTTTCTCTATATTACATTATTGTGCAGTAGGGAAAAAAAAAACCTTTCTGTGACAATGACAAAAGTGCACAGATCCATTTTTAGCTTGGCTAACTGACACAGGAAATATTCTATATCTGTAAGTAGATAGCCAGCAATTTATTCATCCACATTAGAATGAACAAGAAAATTAAATAAAAATTCCCTGCAGAATTAACGGAAGTTCTCAGTTTGACAGAGGGGATGAAACTGTAAGACAATAACATTGAACATAGTGATTTTCTACTGCATTTACCTCAGGCAATAGCACAGTGATATTTAAACAAGTTAGTAATTATATGAAAGATGTCAAATAAAAAACATTCAAAATTCAAATTTATATAAAACTCTGTGAGATATTTTAGGGCTTCTAACTTGTATAAGTAGGTAACACAAATTCAAAGACAATTCTTTTTACAGGATATCGTAAGTGTTGTAGGTGTTGCTGGTACATCTTTGGTTAAAAATGAAGAGTTCTTAGACATAGATTTACCCTGATGTCTCTCATTACATGTCAAAGTCAGTTCATAGTACATCTCTTTATTTCTAGGGAGATGTTTCACCCTGTATTTTTGCAAGACTTCGTAATTATTAAAAGAATGGATAAAGAATACATTTTAATCCCTGATATGGGGTACATAGAAGACAGATGAAGAATCGTGCCATAATAGCACACCCCTGCACTTCAGGGGGTGCAAGTAAGAAAAGTCTGCAGCTTTTCTAAAGTACCCCATCTGAAATGTTTGTCTGCAGAGTGCTTGAATTAATGGTTTCACTAGACAGATTGATCCCTATTGCATTATACTGCTTCCTAACATAGACATACCTTCTAATCCCTAAGTCTTCCACCAATCTATTGCAAAGTCATTAAATTTACGAACATTGTTCATGGGCTGCTACTGGGTTTGTAACTTTTATTTAAAAATAAGAAATAAAGAAAAGGTCATATTTTCTTCCTTTCAAAAGCTGCTAAATTTGTATGAGGTACAACTAAATAAACAGGGTCTCTCAGTGACATTCAGGCAGTGGTGTATCAGAGCTGCCACCTGTTTGCACATCTGATGAGGGTTTTTTCCTCAAGACAATCTCTTCTGCAATTTGGATCATTGTCTGAAAATACTTCTGTGAATCAAAACAACAGAGATTCATGCTTTAGAAAAAAAGAGCTTATGTTAGAAGGAGAAGTATTAAGATCCAGGAACATCATTGATGGGAAATTTATTGGTATTCCATTGAGGACCTTGATATAAACATCATAAACAGCATTGTGAGGAATCACCAGTTCATTGGAAGATCATGATCTGAGTAAAATGGAATATTGTGGATAACTACAGTGTTGAAGGAGAATAAAAATAGTTGTATCAAGTGCAGTGTCATTATCTTAGAGGACAATAAAGTGGGAGCTAAATCAGATGCAAGAGAAAAACAGAAGCGTGATCTAGCTGTAATAGTCTATCAGGGAACAAGACTCCCTCATGAAGCAATTACAAACCTACTATGTATCAGGTAAAATTACTTAGTAGAAACTGTAGAAACGTATAAATAGTAATGTCTCCATACAATGACCCCTAAGTTTAAAATTTTAATTTGTATTTAAATCCTACAAACTGCTGAAAATATTCTTATATTCTAAGACATTTTGTGGGATTCTTTTTTTCTGAGAAGCAGACTTGGAGTCTTGAGATTCTTCTTTTCTTCAAGAAGTAGAATTTCCCATGGAAATACCAACTGAATTTCTCTATTAGGGTAAAAAAACTAGGAATATAAATATTTGATGTGTAGATTGTTGAAGGGGAAAAAAACCCCCACAGATCATGTGCTGGAGGCAAAGGGATAAGAAGAGAACCACTGTCCTCACTACCCTCCTTTGCTTTTCATCTGCCATCACTATCCTCCTTTGCTTTTCATCTGCTGGCCCAAATAATTTAAAACTGTAATAACAAGTAAACACATATGTGCTAATTCCATGTAGGAGAAAACCACCAAAAATGAACATAAATAGTGGTTAGGTCATCTGTCATTTGTTGTGTATCCTTCTCCCTTCACCCTTACACCAGGAAACTCCTGTATGCCAACTATAAGTAAACAAAAGACACAGTCAAAAATACATGGAGTAAGAATTAATTATCAAATTAGAGCTCTCATTATTCATTTGTAAACAAAAGACTTGGAGTCAAAAAGAGCTAATGTTTGAATTTCAGTAATGAAGACACTGCCAGTAGGAGTGACATCTTCCACCTACACAGCCTTGTCAGCCTTGGTGCATCTAGAATATGCATAATTCAGAGCTCTGCAATAACATTTCTCTCCAATAGGTTTCTAGTCTCTCTAGCATCAAGCCAGTATCAAGAGGTTAGGAACTACTGTCATGCATGAGGTGAGTCATTTGCTGCTGAGATCTTGAAATTAAGACTAGTCATTTGCACATATATTTTTGGCAGCCTTAACTGTTCCTGTATCACAACCCAAAACTCCAGGAGAAAGAATCTCTCAGCTTACCCAGCAGAAACTTCACTGTTCCCTGCACACTCACTGTGGCATTCGTCACAAAACAGAATGAATTGTGTTTGTTCAACAGAGCAAAGCCTTCAGGCTAGCCCAAATTGTCAATGTCTCGGAGAAATTCTTTGGAGTCATCTTGCCATGAACATTTTATCTTTTTTAGAGGTAGGGGACTTTTCCTCTTGTGAACAAATCTTATTGTTCCCTGATTTGGAACAACAAGGTTCAAAAAGAGAATATGTTTCAAAGAGCTGCAGCCTGTAGGCAAGTGGACAAGCAATAAAACCCTGCTTATTCCCACCTCAACAACTGTTGACACTAGTTGAAGTCAGGCAGTACCTAACCTAAGTGATTTTTTAGATGTTGTATTATGTTGCATGCAAATGATAGAGCATAGCTACAAAACTTGGAAATAGTTTTCACTGCTGACTTGTGAATAGATAGTCATAGAATCATATAACATTTGGATTAGAAGGGACCAAAAAATTAATCTGGTTCCAGCTCCCTTGCCGTGGGCAGGGACACCTTCCCCTAGACCAGTTGCTCAAAGCCCCATCCAACCTGGTGTGTTGCTCCCAATTTGTAAAACCTGTTGCCCTTTTATGTCTCTGTTGAGATTTCTTTCTCTTTCATGTTTTTTCTTCATCACAATTTTTTGTGGTACTTATTTTCTCCTTTTTCCAGAATTAAAAACTTTACTAAGTAGTCTAGAAGAGACTAGGTTGAGTCCTAGAAATACTATAAAGGAATATTTTCAACCCAAGCAAGTTAATATTTTCCAGCTTTGAAATTATATGAATGCATATTTACTGAAAGTACTTTGTCAAACATGACATCAAGTAGAAAATATTGAATAAAATATATATTTTGTTCGGATTCAAATGTTGTGATATTTAAGACATTCCACATTTTATTTTATTTTATTTTATTCTAAAATTGTCTGACACATTATTTCACAAGTATTAACATAAAACTTTTATTGGAAGCTACTAATTACTCCTTTCAGATAACCACATGGGGCCATAATTAAAAACGGTAATCCATTTCAAAATGTACATGCATATAATGAAAACACAATTCAAATGTGTTGTCAGATTACTGGATTTTAATACTTAAGCTTAAGGAAATAAATATATTTTCTAAAAAAATGCTCAGAGAGCATGATATTTCTCGATGTTGCAGTTGTTCTCTGCTATCCAGCAGTGAAAACAATAACTACTATCAGTTCTTCATGTTCTTAGGGTTGGCATTGGTATTTGTTTGCATGAAGAATGCAACCATGCAAAAGGACAGTAGCACTTTAGAGGAAGAGAGGCTGCCAAAGTCTCTGGTGAGGCTTGCCAAAAAACCACTTACAGTAGGGTGTCTCTACTAGCTCTCTCTGTGTATATAGGTCCTGCTCTTAAGGATTATCACCTGCTACTGAATAGCACGATTCATTGAGGCTGAGGGAGTGTCTGAAAAATTCTCAAACCTTTCAAAATTGCAATGTTGCCAACACTCTCTTTTTCTCAGGAGTCTCCTGATTCCTGGTTAACTTGGTCTTGGTGCCATGTTAGTACTACCATCCAGCCTTGGAACTGGAGCCAGCTTATAGCCAGACAGGAAAAAAATTGGGATAGATACCTATACATCTTTACATCTATCTATGGACATATGTCCTCAGTCTTTCAATGTATGTTAAAAAAAAAATCAGTCTTCACAGAAAATTCTGTTCTACTTATGCTGTTATCCTTCTTTTTTTATTTTATATGAGACAAGGTTAATTGAGCCCAGAATGAAAATGGTATGGTGAACTCAGATATATGTCATTCAGCTGAGACTAAGTAGCTAGTTCCCATGAATAAATTCTTGTTCTGATGTTAAAGAATTCAGATTAAAAGAGTGAGTTGCTGATTTTAAAAGCCTAAACACCCTGGGGGAATAAAAACCAAAGGGAATGATTTTGAAAAGTGATAAATTGCACTTCCTGCCTTTTGAACTGTAGGCTGGCAGTAAACCATTGGTCTACTAAGAGATTTTTAAATCTTGAAGCAATTGATTCCTCCTCCATACAGCAGTGGCCTAAATCTCTAAGCTTTGTGACCACCTGAAACACCAGCGCAATTTGGTGAGGACAGTTGCAGAAAAATGTTTGCTTTGGATCTTGAAATTAAGCCATTGTAACCAGAAAAGTCCATTGAGAATGTTTTCTGACTGTCCTTCGAGTGGGACAGAAATTAAATTATTTCTCTGTGTCAGAATACAAATGTATTGCCTATGCCAGTTGGTTGTGAGGACAATAGTTCTAGAAATAAAGACCTGAAATAAAAAACATCATATTTAATTCTTCCAGCTAAAAACCAGGAGGGAGTTACCCATAAACTTTCTATCTATTCCAATACCCTGCCTCTTGCTTCATGGAGGTTCCACCTACGTCTGCGGGTAGGTGGAACATCCTCTTTCCTGTGGCTGCTGTTAAATTTATGTAAAAAACCCCAAAACAAACAAAAAAACCCCAACAAACAACATAGCAGTATTTTCAGACTTTTCTGGACAAGTAGATAGCTCACTGACTTACTATCCCCTGATTAAGCCTGGACTACATCTGGGCAATGGGCATATATCTTCAGTATCCAGGGCTGAGCAAGTATGGCCACTTTTAGCGCTAGTAAACTTTAAGTCTCATAGGAAAGCATTTTATAGATTTATGTATAGTAAGGATTAACAAGTGCTGAAAAGAGATGACCTAGATAATGATCTGGGCTGTAGTCAAGTTTGGGCTTCTAAATCTTAATTTAGACTAAGTTCTAGCTCTTTTTTAGATCTGGCTTGTGATGTTAGGCACTTAAACAGACTTTTTTCCTTTGAGTTTTGAACTTTTTTTTTTAATGTTTCTGCATGGAAAGCATCTGTGATGATTTATATATTTTAGTAGTAATCCCCTAATTCATTAGGAGCTGTTTCTCCATTCAGAGGATTACTATGTAAATATATGTGCATAAATCTAGGGAAGTTAACTTCTAAAAGGGACAGACACTTGGATTTTAGAACCATTTTTATTTGTAGTGTTGTTTCCAGCTATGATAAATAAAGGTCTGAATTGCAGCAGAAAATGTGGAAATCAAGACCCTTATCCTGCTCTGAATTCCAAGTGGGCAGGAGGTTTGCTGATGCCTCAGTGCAGGATCAGAGCCCTAAAATCTGAACTTACAAGGGCTGACTTTTTTTATTCTGCAGTGTTCAAATGGACTGCTTAAAAACCCTATAAATGCTTCATCTAGACAGCAGGGCACCATTTCAGGAACTGATTGCCCATTATAGTACTGACAATAAAACAGGAAAATACCCTAAGGGAGAAGGAGCAGGGCCTTATGACTTTCCCATTGAACTCAATGTGAAACTTATAATTTCCTGGCCCCACTTTGCACAATGTGTCAGTTTTCAGTGGCCATTGCATTATGCTTCTAAATCTCTTTCAAGGAAATCTGAAATGAGGGGCCTTAATACAGTGGAAAATGAGAGAAAATCATGGCATAAATCTGAGTTCATATATACTAAAGAATTTATATTTTTTTCTTTATATTTTCTTCCCTCTCCCCCAGAATTAATCAGCTAGAAGTAATACTTCTTTGATTTAAATTTTCTGTGCTAGATTGTAAAAATGTGCTTACAACACAGAGAAGTGAATATGTCTGTTTAAAAGATCTTTTAAGGTTACTTTTTGTTAGAGATATTTTTAAAGAATCTCTGAAACAATATATTCAGGGAGAACAAATCATACTGATACACAGACTCATACATTCTCCCTTTGTACATCACAGCCAAGAAACCAATATATATACCGTGCCTCCCCACGATGAATCTTCTCCATGAAACTTGCAACACTTTGGTAGTAGAGAGCACCTGTCTGGATAATGTGAAGGGATAAGGGAGTATGTTAAACAAGGGCAGAGGGAATTGGGGAGGGATGCAGGAGACACAGATCTAATTGAAGCAAAGCATTTTATTAATCTAGAGTGCTGTCTCCAGGCATGCCTAAAATCTAAATAATGATACTGAACTTCAAAGGCCCTATTCTCCATTCCTTGTGCACTCACTACTCCTGTTTAAGTCAATGGAACTTCTAAGTGGGTAAAAATGCAGAATCATACTGTGAATAAGATGTTAAGAATCAATTAGCAATAAAATGCTGCTTACAAAAAAAAAAAAAGACAAAATCTTAATGTCTGTTTGGTCGATTCGTTCCTATCTATTAGTAGCATGAGTAGCTTGAACATCAAGGTGTGTGATTTTGACCCTCTGGAGAACCATCTAAAAGCCTGGATTGCGTTTGAGACTGTATTATTTTTTACAAATTATTTATTCCACTAGTCTACTCTGCTGCTGTTGGACAGTCAGCTCATAGCACATCAAGGATAGTACAAAGTTGTGCACCTTCTCAGGTGGGCTCAAGGATTTAGCTTTTGTGTTTTAAAACTCCTCTGTTGTTTTAGCATCTTTGCATATTGAATTATGCTAATTTCACTAAGTAAACATTAATTACTTGATGGTTTCAATGGTTTCATGCTTTGAAGCTGTAAGGTATTCTGAAAGTGATCATTATTAATTATAATATGTACTATTGTTACTTTATCTATTTTTTTAAAAGTCAAAGAGACATTTATCCTCTCTTCCTTAAAGGCAAGCACTTAGAGAGAGCCAATCCAGTTCTCCATGTGCCCTTTCAAGGGCTGTGCATGAGGATGTCATTTACTGAGACAGGGGAAACGGTGTGAAATACTGTTGTACCCAAAGCCCTGTTATTTTCAGAACCCCATATCCAAGGCTTTTGTCATTTTTGCCTTCCTCTAGCAATATCATCAAAATGGACAACCTAGCACTCGGCTCTCTGAAAAGTGGAAAAAAGGTTCTTTTCTACTTTCGTGAGTAATTTCATGTATTAGGTAGAAGGTAATCACTGAATATTCTGTGGGCCACCATACTGAGCATGATGTCATACAGTCTGGAATGTTCCCTGGGTCATTTGGGGTCACCTGTCCTGGCTGTGTCTCCTCCCAACCTCCCAAACACACCCAGCCCCCTTGCCAGCATGGCAGTGTGAACAGCAGATAAGGCCTTGGCTCTGTGTAAGCCCTGCTCAGCAATAACAAAAACATCTCTGTATTATCAACCCTGTGTTCAGCACAAATGCAAACATAACCCCATACCAGCCACTGAGAAGGAAGCTAACTACTCCAGCTAAAAACAGCATAGTGTCTTTCTTAATAGCATTTAAATATTAAAATTTGCAGGAAATTCTGATATTGATTTCAATTTTAAAGTTTTTGTGGCAGATTGTTTTAGAACCCTTTCTGTCATTAATGAAGCTTAGTTAGCCTGCAGAGGTTGGCATAATGCATTGCTAATAATTGGCCACTTTTTATAAAAATAGTATTTCATGGAGAAATGGGAGTTCATCCAAATCAATAGAATTTCTGAGAAGATGTCTCTTTTAATTAAGTTGATTAGGTTTCATGATCACAACAAACAGGAGGAGAAAGTATTAAGATTTATTTGCTTTGTTTTATAACTAAACCAAATTAAACAAAAATTGCTTTCTATATGAACTAATGTGTTTGGTGTCCAGGCACAGGCAGTGGGGTCTCCAGAGACCTCTGTGAGGACTGCCCAGGGCTTCCCCAAGCTGCACACAGCTGGATCCATGTGGCTCCAACCCACTCACACAGGGCACAGAGTACAGCTGGGTCTTGCAGCCGGGGGCTCTGTGGCACCTTGGGCAAGATGTTTAAGAAAGGGTAGAAAGTGTTGCACAGCAGCTGTGTGAGAGAAGAGTAAGAACATGTCAGAGGAACAGCCCTGAAGCCACCCAGGTCAGTGCAGAAGGATGAGATGGAGCTTCTCCGGGCACTGGAGTTGATACTCCCCTGCAGCCCCTGGTGAAGACCATGGTGAGAAGGGGCAGCTGTGCCCCTGCAGCCTGTGGAGGACCACAGGGAAGAGAAGATCCACATTATAGCCAGTGGAGAACTCCATGCCAGGGCAGGTGGATGTGTCATAGAGAAAGCTGAAACTGTTGGAGAGCCACACTAGAACTGCAGAAGAGCAGGAGGAGAAAGGAGTGACACACAGGAGCTGCTATGGGCTGACCTCACCCCTCCATTCCCTGCCTCACACTCTGCTCAGCATGAGGAGGAGGTCCAATAGTCAGGAATGAGAAAGAGAGTTTGAACCTTGAAAAAAAGGGGATTGGGAGGGAGGGGGATTGGTTTGCTTTTGTTTCGGAGTAACTGAGTCTATTTTTGATTGGCAATAAATTAAACTTCCTCAAGCAAAATCTGTGTTGGCTGTGATGGTGATACCTTGTGAAAACTGACTTAGAACAGAGACTAGACAGAGCTAAAGAATAAAGTAGGTATTTATTGAGAGGCCTCAATAGATCCAACTTGGGCAGCACAATCCAAAATGGCCACAAAATGGATGACCAGTCATGGGATCTCACACTTTGATAAGTTTTGGTCCATTAGCATATTGGAGTTAATTGTCCAATTCAATTACAGCTTTAGCCTATGGAGTCCCATCCGTCTTGTTTTCTCTCTTCAGTCCACTGTTGTTTATGCTCTTTGGCCTGAGATCTGGATGGGATGTCTTTGGGTCCCCAGCTAGAGGAGGAATAGTTTTGTCTACCTATTCTGTGAAGAGAGCTTACTATGCCCTAATATGCACCCTAGACTTAAAGACTAAAGCAGAACAGAAGCTGAAAAATATAAAAGCTAAAACCTGAGGCATCAGTCTATTTTTAATTGGCAATAAATTAAACTTCCTCAAGTAAAAGCTGTGTTGGCTGTGATGGTAATTGGTGAATAATCTTGCCTTCCTCTTACGCTATGGGATTTTTCAGCTTATTTTCCCCCCATCCTGCTGAGGAGAGGAAGTCAGAAAGTGGTTGTGTGGGCACCTGGCAACCAACCAAAGTAAATCCACAATAAAATTCAATATTTTTGTCTTAAAAAAAACCCCCAAATTTGGGGATTTTTACTGATTTCTATGATTCTAGGAAAGTATTTCTTTATTCATAAAAAAATAAAACCTAAATTATCTTTTTTTCTCTCTCTTTTTTTTTTCTCTTTCCATTTTTCACCCTGAAGTCTCTTCTTCAGTATTCTCTAAACAGCTTGTTATTCAATTATTCATGTGCCTGCACTTGGGAATTTCATTCTGGTTTCAGACCTCTGTTGCCTTCTTCACATTAGAGGGCAGAGAATCACATCTCCAATCTTCAAATTTCAATAGTCTTCTATATACCATTGAAAGAACGAAAAAAAATCCTTTCCCTTTAGAGTAAAACACACTGGAAAGGTATTGGAAAGTGCTTCTTTACCAAATGCTCTTCTCTGCAAACTTTTTCTTGGGGGAGACAAGAGAAGTGAAGAAGCTGCTAATGCTAAATTTCTGAAATATTTTTGTAAGCAAACCATCTAAGAATAGTACAGCAGTATTTGTTAGCCAAAAAGGCAATGTGGAACTAAAAGAGCTCCCTAAACTGAATATATTATTTTACTATCACAGCTGACATTTCCATATTTGATGCTTTTTAGGTACAACCTGACCAAAAGTTTTTATGCAATAATTAATATAATATACATATTTAAACAATCCTGTGAAGCTAATGAGTCCATTTCAGTGGATGAACACATTCTTTGGTCTGTGCTGCAGCTGAACCTTATTTCATAAGAAAGACACTTCTTTATCTACAGGTAACTTCAGCACCATTAATGAACAGTTATTAATATCATGTGATAGAAAACCGGGGAGGAGGAAGTGAAAAAATGATCATTACCTTTTAAACAACAAAGAATATATAAGGGATGCCAGCAGGGATGGGATGAAGCTAATGCCACACATGGAACCAACCAGTGCATCCAAAACATTTTATCAACATTGATGTATTTCCTGGCTACGTGGAGATTACAGTATAGAAAGAAGTTCCCGCGAGGGTAAATTGGAGAAGACTGTATGCTGGGAAAGAAACTCCATCAGAGAAAAGTTGCCTGTGGTAGGTGAAATGTATGAGCAGGAACTGCTGTACTGAAAAGTTGTAGCTAAGGTCAGCAGTGGGCTTTTTTTTATTAAAGATTGTTGGCGTTTTTCTCATGTGGCAGTAGGTCACAAAAATTGAGAGCAAGGCTGCTGGGTCTGGTGTTGGGGGATAAAGTGATAAGAGATTTTCATTGGAAAATTCTTTTGACATCTTTCAGGGCCAAAAAGAATTCTAAACTTAGTCATTGTTGTTATTAGGCTAAAAGATTCACTGCAGATAAAAAAAAATAAATCAGCTTCTAATGCAGTTCCATTCCAATGAAATTTCTTTGTTTTTGTTAATGTTTGCTTAATGTCTACTAGCACGGTAGATGTGTTGTGGAGTAATAACTACTTAAATTATAAGACATAATAGAATGTCACTTATAGATATTTTAATTATTTTTATGCTATTATTTAGATATATAAAGAAGAAATACTTATACAGTTGCTTTTTGGACATCAGACTACATTACAACAAGAAGATAACTAATTAAAGCTGGTGGTCTGTTGTTTTTGCTCTGCATTTTCTCTTAGTTTTCCTCACTGAGTTCTGGCCCAGATCTTTTTTTCACATATTACCAGTCTGAGACAAGCATCTGCTTGGAGAAAGCAAGAAGAAACTAGATATCAAAAAGAGGGAAGAATTTAAATACACCCAGTGATACAATGCACTAAGTGCCTTAGACCATATTCACAATTCTTTAAACTCATGTGAATCTGCTTCACAGGTTCTTTGAGCAGTTGAAGGCGTGCATACTCTGGCTGTCTAGCACTGAGCACATTGACACTGAGGTCAGGGCTGAACTTCTTTGTGATTGTCATTTGCATCCAGAAGTAAGAAATTTGTCATGCAAAATCATTTTTGGCACTCAGTCAAGAAGACTCAGTATACCCTACTACCATCCTGGGTAAATTGACACATTACACAGGTGTGTACAATTAGTGCTGAATATTAGAAGCTGACATTGTGTCTGGAATTGTCTGGGACTTCTCACCCCACAGCATTCTAGACATTTGGATACAGAAACATTCTCTGGTCCAAAGTACTTTCTACTCTGCATTATTTGGAAAAATGAACAATACATCTTTTCAGAAAGTGTATTAAAGAATCCTATTAGAGAATGGTGTTCTATTTTTCTCCCTTCTGTCTTATGAAGTCATAAAATATTTAATCTAATATTCAGTTTTTGTGGCACATCTGTTTTGAATTGCTTATGAGTTGCACAAAATTCCTGAGATGAAGAGTGCTCTAAAGAACATTTATTTACTCCTTATCCCAACTCAGGCCTTGAGAGAGAGGAGCTCTGCATTTCTCTATAGCATGTTGAGACAATGTAGAGCCAAAGGAGAATTTCAAACCCTGGAGTGTGAGCTATTTCAATGGTTCACTGTCAGCTGTTTGAACAGTTTGCCCAGATTTTGTTGGATTTCTTTGCTGCAGAATCTAAATACTGTTACAGATGGAGTAACAGGTTCCTTAATTTTTTTTACAGCAAAGAAGTAGATCTTTTTAGAAAGATAGAATTTTAATAGCTTGATCTTTTCAAAGGCAAACTAGCAGCAAAAACTTGAGTTTAAATTCTTGGCATTTCTACAACTGGAGGTAATGGTAAGATCAATCATGATAGTTGAACATGAGAATTTATGCAATATGTTTGAAGTTCTACATATAAGCATTGTGTACTGACAAATACTATTACTAAACAAAAACTATATGCATGACACAAAGTACTCTTTAAAGAAGAAGGTTTCAGTTATTTTCTTTTGTGATACAAAATATAAAAAAATACCATTCATTTAATAATTTTTCAGCCTGCTTAAATGTCTTTCCCATTTATTATTAGACCTGCTATGAAAAAGAATTCTAGATGATAAAGGATTTGTTCTGTTTTTAATAAAGGATTCTTAATTTAGAATAGCATTTAATTCTAACTAATGTTGAATTAATGCAAGTTTTTAAAAATTTTCTGGAATATGATGCCTTCTTTGTAAAGTTTTGTCACATCAGTGATAAATATTTGACTTTTTGTTCTTGTACCTTTTATTCTTCTATTTCTTTACAAGCCCCAAAAATTATTGAATATAATCTGTAGCTGAAAAATACAAGCAGAAGCTTCTGCTTTCCTTTGTCCATGCACATCAACCCACTGCACAGGAGCAGATGATTTTCTGTGACTCCATAGAGGATTCCATATGGCTGTCATATATCTCTTTGAGTGTCCAACTACTTAATCTATTTAGTATTATCAATAACTAGGAGTGTTTTTTATGTAATGAAGTCTTTCCCACATCCATCAAGATACTGTTTGAATTAAGTGATTCATCTCCTATTATGTTTTGTATCAGCTCTTCATATTTGGTGATCTATTTTCTGATTTTACTCTTACCAGTGCTCATCAAAACATACAACACTACATTTTCAGTAATAGCAGCATTTGTCTGCATTTAAGTGTTACTATTTATTGTGTTTGCTGTAACTACTCTTGGAAGATAATGCTCATTAAAGTTCTCATTCCAAACTTGCTAAACTTTCTTATACATTGTGGAGTATAATTTTAAATTTATAATTGCTGTTAAGTGACCATACATGGATTTCCAGCAATTCAGTGAATACTAAGAAAATATGAATGTTATGTAAAACTAAATTTCTCAAAAAGCTGGATGAAAAGCAAATATGGTTTTAAGAAACTGCTCACTGGTACAAAATTACTAGAAAAGTTATGTTTTCGATACAATTTATTTTCAATAGAAATTGTAACATTGTGAGACCTGTTTATTAATGATAATTTAGATAAAAAAGAAACTAGCCTTGAAAGAATTAAATAAAAAGAAAGTTTTCTGGGATATCACAGAATATATTCTTTTTCAGTAACCTGCTGTAATCACTTTCTTTTTAAATCTGTTTTCTTTAGAATCACATTTACTTTTTTTTCATTCTGTAGCTCTCTTTTTCCTAGTTTGCCAACTTACCTAAATTTAACAGAAACACAAAAATCAGAGTGAACAAAAGAATTACCCCTTCTGTCTCAACTTGGACAGTATCTGCAGCTTTTACTATACCTGTGAAAGTGAAGCTTGTAAAGAGGATCTGGTTTTGTTTCCTGTATAAATAACAAGCAAGCTCACCAGTGGAATTAAAATCTTTAAGAGGAAAGTATAGTTTTAAGCCAGCATCATGAAATTGCAATAGACTTTTCAGTACCTTTCCATTGTATTTTTTGTCAGTATTTTAAGCCATAGATCTTGCAGCTGTTGCTATTTAAATGCAAATCCCTAAATGGGAAATTAATATGAAAACATGTAAAAGAAGCAAGTGGTCATAACTGCACAAAATTAACATAATTCTAACTGAACACCTTTCTCTAAGAATCTTTTTCTTTAAGAGGCTTTCAGATGTCCAAGTCAAAAAAAGAATAGGCCTTAGGTGTTTGTTTCACGTCAGTGAAATTTACTCTGGGTAATTAATTAGCGAAACCACACTATTGTCAAGAGAGATTGTCAAGAAAGATATTTGTTTTTTGCATAGAAAATAAAGATTTGTATTTTCAGATATTTTGGTTGTCCTTTCTAGTTATTAACCAAGAGTCAGAAACTATCTGGTAAATCAGTACTTAAAGTAGATTAAGTAAGACATAAAATACACATATTAATAAAGGAGTAGGATTTTAACTTTCCTTGTTGCAGAGATTTTTGTTACTAACGTACTTTGTCTTTCATTTGATGAAAACAAGCAAGGTAAAGCAAGGAGTAAAGGTCTTGATAAGGAGCAGTAACTTCAATTGCAGTTATAAACCAATTTCAGTATTTTCTATTATCTTGTCTATAAAGCCATGTTTTCTTATTACAGTTTCAAAATAATTAATCAGGGAAGAATTTACCAAAATTATCAGGCCATATCTACTCTCAATTAGCTTAAGAATAAACAAGGCATTATTTTTTATTGTAACTCAGTGCAGGCACCAAAGTAAGATTAAATGAGAATATAGGATTAAATGTATTCAACTATAATGACCAATACTCCAAAATTATGACCAAGTTATGGTGATTTATTTAATTTAAAGTGCATTTGTATTTTAATTTTACCCTTTCTTTTACATTCGAGTTTAACTTTTGTTATCTTCACATTTACCCTGTCTTTAATTTTCAAAATGTCAAACCCAAGAAGTCTTATTTGACTTAGAAATAACACTGGATTGGAATTCTATATGATTGCACAGGGAAAATATTTCTATTAACACTACCCTGCTAATTCAGAAAAGTGGTTTTTAAACACTTTGTTATTGAAGAGTTTATTAGTTGTTGACCTTTACAGTTTCCCTGATTGGTTCATAAATAAAACTAGTTTTCTAATGGAGATCTAAAATTCAAACTGAGATTTGAAATTTTTTTTTGACCAGTCACACGTCCCACTGAAAAAAAATTGCTTAGTTATTTTTCCATTGTCTTCTTCCCAGTGTACCAGTGTATTTCAGCAGCCTAAGTGAGTCAAAGGGAAGTTTCATGTAGACATACAGCAGTGTTTGACCTTGAAATGAACTCTTGTTGTGGTCACATCACTGCTGATGACTTGCAGATAGAAAAACAGGCATGGCATGTTGAGGAGGAAAGAGGAAGGGTGAGATCAACTGTAGTGAAATTAAATGAAGAGAGAATGTTCTTCATAGTTGTTTGAATTTCAAATAAATACTCAAGTGTTTCCTTAAATGTGTGATTATACTTAAATTTTGAATTAATGTTTAATATATTTTCTTCCTTTTTTTTTGCCTATACAGTCCACATTGCTTGTTTTCTGATACTCTTCAAGAATGGAGCAACAGGACTACACTTAAAGACCTGTAATTCCACTTAAGTCAGAAAATATCCTCCAGATGAACTCTATTTTCCAAAATTTTCATTGATGACACTTGATCAGAAGCATAGAAAATGCCCAAATTTCTCCTATTTTAATGGACACTGCACAACTTCCCTCCCTCCCAACACCTCATTTCTATTTCTTGCTTACCCTCGAGAGGACTTTTACTTTTCAGGATCTGGCCTTTCCAGTATCATATTTGCGCATCATATTTAGCTGAGAGTGCAAATATTATCATCCTCTAAGGTTACTTGCATTTGCATGCCAAGGTTGTATTGTAAAATGACATTTAGCAGCATTTGCTTTTTTGGCTGCCATTTCTTCATCTTGCATAATACATTTTTCTTACATCACAAGATGAGGCCCAGGAAAATTGTAAAGTTGGAACATACCTGTGGGATGACAGTGTGATAGACAGCTGTGAAATAAATGCAGACTTATGGTGAGCAGGTTCAGATGCAACTCCTTAAAATGGCATTTTATAATATGGCAGGCTTAAATGGTAGACTGCTGAACAACCACAGAAAAAAACATTACATCATGCAAAGACTGTAGTACAAGCGGAAAAATGACAACAGTGTGCAAAGCTGCAGCTGATCCTACTTGCCATATGGG
Organism: Calcarius lapponicus; assembly: GCA_039654755.1. Classification (NCBI taxonomy): domain Eukaryota; kingdom Metazoa; phylum Chordata; class Aves; order Passeriformes; family Fringillidae; genus Calcarius; species Calcarius lapponicus. The sequence continues at coordinate 44,870,753 of CM077462.1, read as the reverse complement.
ATGTCACTCACTGTAATAACACTTACATTCCTTCCATAAGTGCCCTTAAATATCAAGGAGTGAATAAGGCATTATGCAAATTGCAATAGGAATTTCTAATCATATACATTATGAACTTTGTACTTTCAGGAATTATTTTACTCTTACACTAACAGAATACTCTTTAAAAATGTGCATATCTGAGAATATTCCCACAACTAAATAATTTAAAATTTGCCTGTGCAAATGGCTAGAAGCAAGGCTTCCTTAGTCAATATAAAACAAAAAAAAAAGTCCCAAATCATGAACCCAAGAACAAATACCTGCTATAATTTCTCTCCCTCTCTTCTTTCAAGATATGGTGATCTTCACACAAATATATTTTCCATATGTTTATGTACATTTTTGAGAGTATTCTGTTCTTAGAGATCCTGATGAGAAACCAGATAACTCAAGTTGTTTGAAGAATTATTATTTAGTGTTTATCTCAGCTGTATGGTAAACTGTTCAGCTTTCATTATTTCTCACAATACAAAATCTAGAGAGGCCTCAATGCAAGTTTCATACACCAGTTTTAGAATAAACAAAGGAAGTACTTTGTCATATCACGCCGGTAATTAAGTTGTGGAACTCATTGCTGCAAGATGTTTCAGGAGCCAACAGTGTAATTAGAATCCTAAAAGGACTGTGGTCAGCCCCATTTTCTCTTGAACACAGAAGTCTGGAGCCTTCATCTCAGGTAGTCCCTTGGGCTCTTACTGCTGCAAATGCATGCCAGGAGAAAGGACACTCTGGGCATGCCCGTCCCTCATACTCATGACTGTTGAAGGAAGGATGCTGGACCTGGTGAATCCTTGTCCTGATATGATCGGCTGTTTTATGGTAGCTACATTGGACTGAATTCTGTCTTTCGCTGAATGCCAGAAAAAGGGAAAACAAGAAGGAAAAAAAATTACCTTTGTTGTTTTGTTTTTTTTCTGTCCCTCAAAAAATACAAAACCAAGTTGAGTGTGAGGTAAAAATAAATCATGAAGTTTCTTATTCTTTTAAGAATAGATGAGTTTCTAGACATAAGCAAGTCACTTTCTGTTCTAGCAGTCTATAAGGGACAAATTCAGTGCTTTATTCATTATGTGAACAAAGGATTACTTTGACATTGTTTTCTGATTTTAATATCTTCATATACCCCATACTTCCTTTGTGTGGGACCAGCCTTGTCCTGTGGAGTCATGAACTTCATAGGAAGTTAAATATATTTTTTACAGTTTACAGTTGCTAAGATCTTCCTTGATAGGGAAGTGTTTTATCATCAGTAACTTTATGAGAAATCAACCCTCTTCCTAATTTTAAAGGTAGTTTTTCTGTCTATATACTGTCACTTAAGCAGAAATTTTACAGTTTTATCTGTAACATTCTTTAGTACCTTTGTGTCGTAGCTAGTGTGACAAATCAGTTAATATGCACCACTAAGAAAAATCCTGCAGCAACAGAAAAAAAAAGCAACTTGGCTATACAAGTGTCTTCTGTTTCTACATTATACAGAATCATTATAATCTAGGTGTCACTTAGGGAAGCGAAAGTGGTCTGAGGTTAGGATCTGAGATCTTATGAGGTCACACTGGGTGAGGCATGTTCAGCACATCATCTCTTCTGAGGTGATTCCTATAGAGAAATGTCTACTATATTTTCATTTCAATTCTTTGCTAGATTTTGCATTTTTGTTTTTTTAACTTTGCAAGTGAATGGAATATATAGCAATAAAAGGTAGATCTCAGTGCAGGAAATGTCAATCCTATACACAGGAGTTGGGACATTGCTTTTTTCCTACTGACTGACAGATCAAATTCCTTATGAGACTTCTCTGAGTCAGTAAATATCCAAATGCTTCTCTTCACACTTTTCATGTCCTTACTCTCTGTGTGGCTTATGGGAACTTCACTCATTTCAACTTCTTCCCACAGCTTTTATGACCCTGAGAATTTTCTCTGATCAGTTTGTAGGATTATACTTTTCTACAAGCTATTTCTTTTGAAATGACAGGTTTCTTCTGCCAACATTTCTGTCATCACTAATAAAGGATAGCACTGGAGAATGCCCTTTTCCACTGCTTAGTACAGTATCATTTGTTGCCTCTCTCTGTTCCTCCTTGGTAATACACTGACTGAGCCAGAGCAACTGACCTGATGGTTTCATCATCTGGGATTTCAGACCTGTCTTTTCAGTCACAGGACTTGTTGTATCTGGGGATCAGGGTCAATATCAGTCCTTGGCAGAGTTTTTACATTTCAGGGTGCTATCTCGTCTGCCTGATTTACAGATAGTTTCTCAGGAGCTGACAAGAGTGAGCTTCAAGTAAATTTTCTTCAGCTGTAACATTGGAAGAAAATGTTAGTCAGAGCAAGCAGATTATCTAAACAGAGCCTGATGAGTCTGTGTCCCTGCTCATTGATCTTTCTTAATCCACGTTTGCTTAATTCATTCTAATCCATGACCTTTGCTCCCACTTTAGCTTTGCAGTGTCCCACATTCAGCAGCACATCAGGCCACAGCAGAGCTTCAGAAAATTGTCATCCTTGGCCATTGTCAAAGAGAGGTGACCTGGGCAGCAGCCAGGTTAACTGGTGTTTCTTTACAGAAGATTAAAATAATAACAGCCATAAAAGGATTATACCTTGTTAAGATTAGAGTTCTCTCCCTATGTAGGTGTGCCAATGATTTCTTGGGTGCCAATGATTTCTTGTGTTTTAAAAATTGTCTTTGAAATTATAAAATAAATGGCAGTTGAATGATACAACATAGCCAATGCATCAGATATTGTATATTAGTATCAGAGAGTGGCTTTGTGATAGCAATATCAACAGAAGTGAAAAATTTAGCTCATAGCTTGTAACGCAAAAGTTTGTAAAACATGCAGAAAGCTGGAAGTTTTGGTGAAACAAAAGTATTATTTTTACTGAAAACGTAAAAGACAGGGATGAATAACTTTGAACTTTTTATATGGATTCCACCAGTTAACATAAAGTAGCTTTTTCATTACAAGGTTTCTTGCATATTAAAACATAACAGTAAAATATTGTAGTGTATAAAAGCTTTTCAGGTGACCTCCAACCTTAGAAATTTAGATGAATTTTACTCCAGAGTAGAACTGTGAGTCACTATATGCAGACTACCTAAACCAAGGAAAGTTTTGTAGGGGCTTTTTGTTTGTTTGTTTGTTTTCATAGACATGCTTTGTATTCTTTAGCATCCATTTGGGATACTCTCCTTGGAATCTCATTTATAAATTATATACTCTTCTACCTGCCTTCATTTGCACAGTGTATCATATACAAAATGATTGTGTAGCTTCAAGTCTCTCCAGTGTCCTTTAAACAGGTATTAACTTCTGCATCTTTAAGCATGTTGAACTTAGAATGAGACTGGGCCAACATAAATTGAAACAGACAATTAGAAGAAATACAGGTAGAGCCAGAACAAAGGAACAACAAATGTAGGTAAAAATGTTTGACAAAATGGTTCTGAAGAGTTACATGCAACAACTCTGCAAGCCCTGGGGTTGCTGCACAGTAACTTGAACGCATAGTACTTCATGTAGCAAATAGAAAATGACACTTGCCAGAATCTGACCTTGACAGAAATATTTGAGTAATATTTGTAGTATGATCAAACAACTTTTTTGTTATTTTAGGCAGTAAGAGGTTTTCCAGAAAGCTCTGTCTGCTAGTTTTTGTTATGCTCTGTGCTTTCATAAATAGAAGAAGAGGTGTGTTGGAAATATATGCATTTAGTTTTTTACCTTTTTATGTAGGTTCTTGTTTGGTCTGCACTAGATGACTGAGCAGTTTACAAATATGAATTTCTTTACTTTTTCAGGGAAACATAATTATTGTTTTAAGACAGAAAAGAGAAAACTGAGGCACAAAGAAAATGAAATTAAGATCTTTAAAGGTATTTAAGAATCTAAAAAACACACTGGGCAGAACTGAGAGGTTTCAGTCTAAGAAAATGGCAGGATGGCAGACTCTCCATTCAAGATAAATTATTTTTTTTCAATTTAATATCCTGTTACTACACAGGTCAAGCAGATTCGCCAGATTGCTTGTGCTGGGCAGAAAGGATTCTCAAGATTCACGAGTAATATTTAGGCTGGCAGATATCACAGATGTAAATTCTTCTGTGCTGCATTCTCTAGGTTAAATCACTTTTCCAAGAAAAAATTCATCTGCCATATTGGCATAGAGGACCTCCAGCTCTGTCTCTTGGAAAAGGAGGAGTTAGGTGATGAATCTGGGGATCCCGTACCACTAAGCCTCTTTTGTATTTTGTTCTCAAGAATAGAAACATCATGACACCAAAAGAAAAGTAAGGGAGAAGAAACTTGGACATGCACAGGGAATGCATTCTTATTTCTACTACCTACTACAGTTGCCTTATTTCTATTGCCTGGGCACCGTGAGGACAAACCTGTCTTTTAGCTCCTTTTCTCCAGCATTCAAATCTTTGAGAGCTAATGAAAAATTCATAAAAAAACAACTAGATCAGGTTTTATAATTACTCAGGTCTATGTTCTGGCCTTTAAACTGCCATATCAGTTTTCCCCTTGACTCATTTACTTCCCCCATGATTCTTATAATCTTGACTAAATATGGGGGGTATCTCAGCAGCTGATGTGGTGGGGTCCCTTTATTGTTTTGCATTCCCACACAGTCTGTAATCTGAAAGGTAGATGCCTTGGTGGGGTCTATCCAGGTTGCTTGGATAGAAGTCATAGTACCCCTTTCTTCCATTTCCTTCTTAGCTCCTGCCTCACCTGCTGACTGTGGTTTTGGGATTTTTTTTTTGGTCGATTGAGTGGATATTGTTCATTTTTTCACTCCCTGGAACACCGGCCATTGCTATAATTGGCATGGTTGTCCCTGAGATATAAAGAGAAGCAAGAGTGAGGGTTGTAGCACATAATCACCTCACTCAGGTACCCAACTATCTAGAGATGTTTAAAATCAAGGACTTAATAATTAAGACTGGAGTTGCCTTAAGTATTTCCATAGTTAGTACAGCAAAACAGGCTTCTCCAGAGACAGTGTCTCTCACTGGGAGTGAGTCTCCAGAGAGATTCTATATTCAACCTCTTAACTCAGGTTTTAAAATTCTACAAAGAAAATATAATTTTAAAGTTTATTAGACATTTGAATCTAGGTGAACTGAATTTGACCTTTTTATATTTATTTTGCATTAGTTATCCTACTATTGATCCTTATAGAAATGCGTGATTCCAGTGGCTTTCTTGTAGTTCATTAGTGTTATTTAAGTATGAGGTAATTTGTTCCTCCTGCTCAATTTTGTTCTTAGTGTACTGACTGCCCGTGGTTTAAAAATGTTTGTTTGCAAGTTCTCTTCTGACCCAAGCACTTCCTTCCTAAATTAAATCCAAGTATGTTTCTCTGGATTGCACACCCCAACAAATGTTTTTTTACCAATTAGAGGGGTTTTGCTCCCCCTGCCTTGCCCAGTCCAGTATTGTCTACCAGGCTGGGGAACTTCCTACACTCCCATGTCCTTCATCACTGCCTCAAAATATGTGATACATGGGCACATTTTAATACTATAAAAAAACATTCAGGTGAGCCAAAACACAATTCTCTCATTATTTCTGACATGTTATTTAAACTTCTTTCCTCAAACCTCAAATCAATAATTATATACACACACACACACACTGACACAGTCAGACCAACAGAAGTACAAATATGTATTAATATACACATTCCCTCTCTCTCTCTTTATTTAAAAATGGTTTGTATAAACTATGTGAGGCCCAGAAAGGATCTAAAGCCAAGAGCTGCTCATGCAAATGCAACTAATCTGCCCTGGAGGAGACTATTTCTGAGACTGGCTGCCAGGCTTCCCCTCCCTAGAGTGGATGCAGTTAGAAGAGCACATCTAGTCTGATTTACTACAAATTGTACCCACAACTTTTCTATATTACAATATATTGCATGTCATCAGGCTGTTATTTTGTTCTTCTTTTTCTGTTTTTTATTTCATGTACCTTTCTCATAATTTTACTGTAAGCTCTTTAGGGTATGGCTTATTTTTACAAAAGACTCGTAGAGCCCCTTTCCATTAAGCAAGACCATCAAAGCAATGCATTAGTCCCAAAAAAATGTACTGGAAACTGCTTTAATTATCCAAAAGAAATATATTTATATTACATTAGACATAATTTATTTGAGGAAAAAAAGTGCTTTAAAAGATACAAAAGCTAGAAGTTTAGGGTTTTTTGGGGGTAGGGTTGTGTTATTGGTTGTTTTTTCTTAATAATGTCGGAGGAAAATTTATGTAATATTTCATTATTCACAATCTAATTAATAAATATTTCCTTTAAAAGACCTTTATGGAACTGTACATACATTGAACATGAATACATGTAGGGCTGAGGAAATCCAAGTTCTTAATAATGGATTTCTTCTGAGCATACTGGAAACCATAACTTAAATTTTTGTATTCTTAGGGCAAGAACAAATGATGGCAAACAATGACATTTACAACAAAGTTAAAAATATGAGACACCTCTTCTGTCTGCATACCCTTTGGAAAATATTAGCTAATTATATTTAACATAGAATGAGAACATAATTCCTGCTGTTTTGACAAGTAACAAATTGCATATTATCACTTTGTAAATAATATTATTAAAAACAGTTGTCCTTGTCTGTAGTCTCTTCTTTGTACGAAAAAATTAATTTGAGGCCCGTCACTCACAAGATGTGCATTAGAATATCAAAGCAGCAGTCTGAAGATGCTGAAAACTGAAAATCCTGTACACCCTCTGCATAGAGGGAGAAATTTGGTGTTGTAATAAGAAGATAAAAGTAAAGGTTTGTGAAGTCTATAGTAGCAGCATGATCCCTTGTGATAATCAGATTTTCAGTCATGATTAATTTGACTCAGTTATTCTATTAATAATATTATCTTTACTATAATCTAAGCATAATATTGGTTTCCATTGAGAAATATAAATTGTACATTATTAAGCATTTTTATTTTTTATTCGTTTACTAATTAAACGTTACTGCTCGTCTTTTTTATTCCTAAAAAATTCCATGGAGAGATTAATTTTAATTCTTCATGTTTAAACACATCATCTTTCATCCAAAGATCCAAAGGTGCTTCACAGTACAAATACTAATTTGTACTCTATGAATGATCTCACAGCAGTCCAATGAGATATATTACTAGCTGTTATTTTTTAAGGCTGTTTTTCAAAGTAAAATGTTCACATCCTTCAACAGGATATAATACAATGAGCATCTACATGTTTGCAGAGTTCTTTTCAAGTCAAGGGACAGCACTTGCTGGTGGCACAAAGATTCGATCCATGCAGTAACCCTACTGAAAGATAATAACTCACATTAAAAGTAGGAAGGTTTTTTTCCATTAACTTCAAAGGGGTCAGGTTTTCATTTAATAATAGATAATGGTAGGAGTGTCAGAGACAGATATAGAAAGGGAACCGTTAAAATCATCGGGTATTCTATCTACCAGTGAGATGCAGAATGCACTCACACAGAAGTTTGATATGCAGGTTAAGTTGTTTCCCAATTGCATTCTTAATGTTTGTTTTCTGCTAAAAAAAAAAAAAAAGTATGTGTGTAAGAGCATTGCTTCCTTCAAATGTGAGGCCAGACCAAATGCTGGATCAGTTTGGATCCTTAAAGCTAAGAAACAACCCAGCAGTAAGAACCTGCTTTCATGGAGATGATGCAGTGGAGACCTCTGTTGATTAAATGTCATTGTCGTAACCACTCTTCAGAATTGATGAGCAGTCAAATGAGCCATGACAGCAAGTGTGACTACAGGAAGTTAATAGACTGCTACCATACATGGCATTTATTTTTTTATATTCAGGTACATAAAAAAAGCACAGCTAAGTTTACTTTTTTTAAAACCATCTAGAGTAATTTATTTTTCACTTTTTTGTCCAGCTGGAGTACATGGAGCTCTACCTGGCAATGGATGAGGAACTAATTGAGACCTTATGGATCAGGTTTAAAGAGAGGGGAGGGAGAAGTGATGTTATAACTGGGATCTGCTACAAGCCATATGACTAGCAAGACTGAGCAGATGAGCCCCTCTATAGATAAATAGGTGTGTCACAATTCCTGGTCTGAATGGGGAATCCAACCAGCCTAATGTCTGTTGTAGGGACAACATAGCCAGGCATCAGCAATCCAGAAGGTTACTGAAATGCACTGATAACAGCTTCCTTCTCCAATTAATAGAGGGGCTATGAGGAGAGGTGCTGTGGGGGACCTTAATCTCACTAGAAGGGCAGGTTGCTGGGGAATGTGAAGCGCAAGGAAAGCCTCATATGGAGGGATGATGAAAAGGTGGAAATTGAGATCCTTAGGGCAGGGAGCAGGGTGTGCAGCAAGCCGACTGCCTGTCAGCCTCACCTCCACACCTGGTAAGGTGATGGAACAATTCATCCCAGATATCATCTGTAGGCACGTAGAGAAAAAGAAGGGTGGAGATGTGGACAGTGAGGGGGATTGAGAACTGGCTGAATGGTAGGTCTCACAAGGCTGTGATCAGTGACACAGAGTCTAGCTGAAGGCCTGGAACTACCGCTATTGCCCAGCATCCAGTACTGGGTCGTCTTGCTCCACTTAATCATCAAAGACTTGGATGAAGGGGCAGAGCATAGACTCAGCAAATTTGCAGATACAGAACTGGAGGGAGTGGCTGACACACCAGAAAGTTGTTCTATTCAGTGAGACCTGAACAGGCTGGAGAGGAACCCAGACACATCCATCAAAGGCAAATTTGGGTCCTGCACCTGGTTAGGAGTAACCCCAGGCACCAGGAGAAGCTGGGGGCTGACTTGCTGGAAAGCAGCTCTATGGGGAATGACTGAGGAGGGTCCTGGAGGACAAAAAGGTGTCTGTGAGCCAGCAGTGTGCCCAAATGTCCAAGAAGGCAAATTTTTTTCTGGACTGCATTAGGAAGAGCATTGCCAGCAGGTCGAGGGAGTTGATTCTGCCCCTCTACTCAGCCCTGGTGAACACTCACCCAGAGTGCTGTGTCCAACTTTGTGCTCCCCATTCCAGAAAAGGAAAGAGAAAGAAAAGGAACTGTGGCAGAGAGCCCAGAAAAGGGCTCTGAAGATGATTAGGGGACTGGAGCACCTCCCTCAGGCTGAGGGAGTTGGACCTATTTAGCCTGGAGAAGAGGCAACTGAGAGGGATCTTATAAATGCATTTAAATGGTGGAAGTCAAGGAAGTGTCATCTGAATATAAGGAAATGTTTTTTACTGTAAGAGTGACAGACATGTTCTCATGGAACATGCTGCCCAGAGTGGTTGCAGATTCTGCTCCTCTGGAGATATTCAAAACCAGCCTGGACACAACCCTGTGTACGCTGCTCTAGCAGGGAAGCTGAACTAGATGATCTCCAGAAGCCCCTTTCCATCCCAACCAGCCTGTATGAATCAGTGTAAAATACATTACTAAGAAAATGATGTATGCATACCTGAAACAAGGTCCTTGGGTACAGGGCTTACCTTCGGGTATTGCTTAAGGCTCTCTCACTGGAATCAGAGATCAGGTGCTTGGCAACTCAAAGGACTGATTCAATTATGTTAAAAAAGGCAGTGGAACATTCATAAAGTGCATGTAACAGCTGCATGAAATGGCAATATGCTATTATTACAAGGAAAATAAAATGGATCATTATAAATGAAACACGCAGAAGATTGTTATCAGCAGAACAATTGTTATGTATTGAGCCATCAGAAACACCCACTTGGAAATCCTTAACAAAATGCTTACCGTTTTATAAATAGAATTTCCAGGGAATTTAGAGATCAATGCAACTGTCTAGCCACTTTCTACCTGTCTGGAACTGCCTTCCAATAAGAGTAAAAGAGGGAAACAATTTAAGTAGCTTTAAAGTGGAGCTTAATACATTTTTGAATGGATTATAGGAAACAGGAAATGCCTGTTAGAGCAGAGAATAGGAATCAATGTCCAGGGAGGCCTTTCAGTATAATTTCTTGAGCTCCAGAAACCTTTTTTTGTTGCCTTTTCTCTGGTAAGCATATATTCATCACAGAAGACAGGTTTTAACAAAACACCCTGTTGTTAAGAAGTTGTTCTAGCTAATAGTGGTGTTTTGTGAGCATTTACTCTTCAAGCAATTCTAATATTAACCCTGTTGTAGTGGAGTAGGAATGCATACTTCATGAGTCACTGTTTGTAATCACCAGCAGAAACGTCTAAGATCAATAGCTAACATGCAGCAGGGCCTTACAGTGAATTAGGAGCAGTGTGAAAACAGCAGTTGCTCTTCAATGTGCCTGTGCCAACTGAAATCAGATGAAATTTGACCATTTATTTTCTTTGGTCACAACTAGAATTTACATATACTCTCTCAGTAGGAAGCCCTGTTAAAAAACAAATAATTTCTGGGGTTAAATCTGTGTTTATTCATCCGCCTTACATGCACCTCCAAGGAATATCTACATGCAGAAAGAGGAGAAGAAGCCCTCAAGGTCAAGTGGGGATCCAAGGGAATTCTTCCTATTCTAGCTGAAGAACAGGGAAAAAAACAATCAATGCAAATTCTTCTAGGCTGATGTGCCGCAAGTTTCTCATTATGGTAATTAGTGACGCATGAACACTGTTAGACTTTGCTGCACGTTATATCCCTAAATGCTCACTATTTACTGTAGTGCCCAGGGGCCCTAATAGGAACACTGAGCCGTTGCAGCACAGCTGGGAGGCTGACAGGGCTGCAGGAGGAGGAAATGCTGCTGCTGGTCTTGTGAAGGGACCCAGGCATCTCTTGTTCCCTCCAACTCCTTTAGGGACTCCAGCGACTGAAGGGAGCAAAACTATCACCCCTGTTGGGCTCAAGAGCTATGTGCACATGGTGCTGCACATGGGAACCTTGACTGTGGCATGGGAGCCCTCTCCTTGCACTATTTTTAACAAATAACCTCTCATTCTTGAAAAAGACCTTATAAAGGATGTGAGGAGTAATGTGAAAAGTATTCTTTTTTTCTTATCTGGTTCTAAACATTCCAGTTGTCATTCAGAAGCAGGTCACCCACTCGTAAATGTGGCCTTTGTTATATTGCCAGGGACAAAGAGAGTTTGGACAATCTGCTGTGCAAAGGCTGATTGCACAAATTTAAGCTGCCTGAGGGCTGCTTTAACTTATCTTACCAATTTCTCTGAAACTCGAGGAGAGAGGAGGCTCTATAATAAAACTGATTCATTCTGTTTATTTTATTTTTCCCTTCGCCACTTTTGAACAGCCACCAAACCCTCTGTTTGGATTCATCTGCTGGAAAACAGTTCTGTGAAGATCTGGGGGTCCTGGTGGACAACTAGATGTCTGTGAGCCAGCAGTGTGTCTGTTGCTGTTTTTTACCAAAACACTTTTCTGAAATACTTGATGTATACATCACGTAGGTTAGAGAAACTATGCATCAAATGCTTGGCTGAAGATTAGAAAACTGTTTTATCTCTTAGTTAATTGAAACTTCACTTCTAAGCTTATGCTTGATACTCTAATACAAGTGTTAGAAGTTAATCTTTTAAGTCTAACTATTTACCTAGTCTTTCCTAATGTCAGGGAGACAGAAGGCATCATCAAAGATTTATCTCATTCCGTAACAGACATATAAGACATTTCAGATAAACTATGCCCATAAGGTTCTGTTTTGTTCCCCTAGGTCTAGGCTCAATAGGTTACTAGGTCTAATGTTAAAATGCATAGGTTAGACAAAATGGATTGCACGGTATAAAGCAGGGAAATATGACTTACATGCTTCACCCAATAAGGGTGAAATAAGATGCTGGGATTTAAAGGAAAGATTTGCCTAGATGCTGTCAACCACTAGCAGATGGTTGGCATTTGAATGTAAATGTAATATAAAGAAATAGTAGCCAAAAATATTGGTGTGTATCGTGGGCAAATTTGGGTTTCAGCAGCTAGACATAATGAGTCAGTAATAAGAAATCATATATCCGATAAAATGGTCAGCTTAATATATGAAATAGGGCAGAATGAGACTTTTTGTGCATTATGTGCTCCTGAAATGATGAAATAACTGCTATTAGGGTGTTGATTGCGCAGCTACTCTTTCTGCTATTTTAAACTACAAAAAACACCCCTAAAACAAAACAACCAACTCACCAACAAACAAAAAAAATGCCAAAAGTCAAAACCAACCACACATAATTAAACCAAACAAGACCAAACACACCAAATAAACAAATCTCTGGTATTACATAGTTAACTCTTTATGTATTTCCACTTTTTTTTTTAATGTACTCATTTTATCATCACATCATTCATGCTGTATCAATTCAGAACCAGTCATTCAAATCCAGAAAATTCTCTTTGAAATGTGCATGCCACATGGTAAACTTACCTGAACATATTTAATGAAGAAAACTGTTCAATTTTGAATGTACACTATGAAGTTGGCAGCTTTTTCTATGTTATGTAAAAGCTTCAAAATGCTCCTTAACACTTCTATCTGATTAGTATGAATGATTCAATAAAAATACCTTAACTGCATAGAAACTGGAGATGATATAGCCTAACCCAGCTGTCATGCAATTTATAAATACAGAAGCAACTACCCACATCTGTTCTCCTATTTTCTTTTTTCAATTTAAGAGGGAAATTGACCTTACAATCTTCAACGTGACTTCAGGTCATTGTTATTAGTGATGAGAAAATGCTGTGCTCTTCTTTTGACTGAGTCTGGCAAACCTCCCAGATATTTTACAATCACAGAATAAAAGCTTTGAAATGCTGCACAATTTTTTTTTTCAGGTTTAGGCACTTGTTGTAGTAGCATGTACATCTGGCAAATAAAAATCTTTTGCAGGAAGTCTGGGCTTTTTTTCTTTTAAAATGATGCTTGTCCTTTGAAACCTTGAATTCTAAAATAACTTGGCTGGAATAAATAAATTACTAGGTGTTCCTTTTAGGCAAAGCAGTTAGTAATTTCTGTTTAGGGATCATGGGTAAAGGAACAGTGTTACTATTTTTCAATTGTCAGGAATAACAAATGTGTGTAAAATTAAAGTTGACTTGAAGCTCATTCTCAAGAATGCACATCTCCACAAATGTATGGAGTACGGACAGTATCCACAGAAGTATGGAGATTTCTATTCTCCCTGCATGAAGGAAAGAGAAAATACAGCTTTTTGCAGTATAATTCCCATTAACTACAGTGTAATTCATGCATAATCCTGTTTAAATTTTTTGATGTCTAAGTTAAAAAAATCAACAGTTTAAGTACACCAATAAAAGAATTTTGTCATAATTCAGAAGCATCCAACAGATCTCCATAGGAACTTGTTTGACTTCTTATCCTCTATCTGCAGGAATTCAGAACCCATGCATGAGTCTTGATGTTTAATACAATAACTGGCAGACAATGGGAACTGAAATAAAAATTGATGCTGTTTATATTCAGATGGGATACAAGGATGCTGCTCCTGGGAGCTATGTTCTTATCTCCACTTTTTTAAACTGTTCTGTTTCTCATGGTATTAAGAGAGAAAGATATTTCTCCTGTATTAGCTGGGTAATATAGCACACACACATGATTTTTGAACTGCGACTGGGATTGAAGTTTCTAGTTTTTCTCAACAATTAGGCAAGAGAATCATGCTTAGAAATTTTCTGGAGTAAAATGAATATTTAAAAATCCTTAAGACAGACAATGATTGCAAGAAAAAGGTACTATTTTTTCTTTCCATTAAATAGATTGTTGTTCAGGGAGAAATTTGATAAGTCTAAGCAGAAATGCCAAATCAAATTTTCATTCAGTGATAAAGATCAGAAATCTAACAATACAAAACCACAACCTGCTTTTTATAATTTTGTTGTTGTTGTTGTGGTTAAGCAAATATGTCATCTAAACTGGTTATATTACAAAGTCTTCACAATTTTGTTAGAAAACAACATAAGCTACTTCAGATGTCACAGCATTACTGTATTTGTCCCTCAAGGAAAAGGGGGGGAGAGTAAGACATACTGTAGATATTGAGGAAAGCAGATTGATTTGCCATAGGCAAAATTTTATGGCTCTTTAACCAACCCCCTTGGAGAAAAGCTGGATAAACAGATAGGCTTTGTGGCATAATTTTAAGACTTAACAGATTCAGTGCTGTTGAACTGTAGGGATAGCAAGACCAAGGATTTTTTTTTTGTTGAAAAAAAATCTGGAAAGAGTCATCACAAGTCATCTCCCATTATAAAATAGGTTTGCCACCTATCTAAACAATGGAGGCAGAAAATTGCATGGTGTCATCCAGGAACTTATTCATATAAGCTTAGGCAGGGGTGGGAGAAAGAATATTTATTATCCAGTTATTTTCCAGGAAAGTTTTATTATAATCATGAAATGTAGTACTAATGTAGCAATATAGACAACCCCTTAAAATTATAAAAAGAAAACCATTATTATAAACATCATATTGCTTTCACTGAAGGACTCCAGATGCTGACAGTTTACCATAACAATGCCCCCACACATCCTCCATGAAATTAAATGTAAAGTGTGAAGTAGAAGGAGGCAAAGTAACAAGTTAGAAAAGTCAGAACCAGACCTGTTGCATATAGTCTTCGTTATTCTACTACTGTTATAGAACAGGTTTGAATATTCAGAGTCAGAAAGGTTTTAATTTTTTTTTTCCATTTAATGTTCTTGTACTGGGAAGCAATGGAAAAAAAAAAAACCAAGCCAACATGAAAAGTGTGATGATAGCACTGAACATTTTTCACAGAGTCATAGAAATGTAAGTTTCAATTGTTTAGCCACAGAGTGCTGGTTGCTTGGGCAACACAATAGATTTGAAATTTAGATTCCTTGATTCTGCAACAAATATTCTGTGTAATCCAGGAACAGTCACAAGTATTTAATTGTCCATCTGTTAACTTTCTTTCATCCCATCTTTGGTATTTTTTTTTCTTCAGATCTACGGCAGTGGGATTTTTTGTTTGCTTGGGCTTTTTTGTGTGTGTGTGTTTTGGTTTTTTTTTTGTTTGTGTTTTGTTTCTTTAGTTTTGCTTTATTTTCTGTGGGCTTGGCTTTTTTTTTTTGGTATGAGATTGATCAGGAAGATGATTTGTTGTTGATTAACTTTAGAAAGTGCACAGAAGAAGAGTAGATGTCTGATTACCATCAGATGTTCCATAAATACCTCTGAACATCCTATTCTGCAGCCATTCTCAGATATTTTTGCTAGTGAACAATGTTTTTGAAAGTCAGGATTTGAAAGAAACACCTCTATTTTTCTTACATCTTCCCCAACAAGTATCTGTTTTGCCTTGAATGCAGACATGAGGTTTCTATTTCAATAATGATGGCAACAGTGAACTAAAAGATGATAAAATTTTCAACTCAAGTATTTATTACTGAACTATACTAGGACAAAGAAGCAGGTTCTTAAAACAAATAAGGAAAAACAATGGTTCTTACTTTTAAAAAATCTTCAAAGACAATACAAACAAAATAAAAAGAATATTTTTACAATGCAGGTCTTCAATAGGGTTTTTATAGTATTTGAGATAATTAATGTCCACTTTTTTATTACCAAAAGGAAAATCAAATGCAATATGTTCAAAGGAAGTAGAATGAAGGATCCATCATTAAGTGAATGAGACACTTTGATTATCCATGGGTCATTAGTTCAATATGCTTTAATGGCTCCTAAAGAGCACATTCTGAGAGTACTTACTGGCTGACTTAGCTTATAAATGCATCAATACAGAAGAAAAAAAATATCAATATCAGAAAATCATCTTGGTAGGTCTATAGCTGATTCAGAATATTTATGTCTACTTTTCAGTTATTAAAGTCATAAAATACCTATGTTTTATTCATGGCACCAGCTATTGGTCATGGTGACATGACACAGTCATTGTTTGAAATTTTTAGTCTTTCTGTGGTTTTCGTATCACATAAAATCCAAGTTGTCAACCTGCAGAAATTAAATTGGGTGTTTTAATATGCAGCTTATGTGTCTTTTAAATGGCCATAGGTAGAAAAATAGTCCAGAAAATTCTTGCTCACTAACTTAGGAACACTTAGGGGTCTTTGCTTTCAATGTTTTAAAGGCTTCCATCCATTTTCTGTGGGAGATTACTTGGACACAAGCATTGATACTATTGGTAATACAAACCAAATTTTTCCTGTAATCTTGTTTGTTTCGCATGAATGCAAAACATATTTCAATCTGGAACTTCATCTACTTTATCAACTTTTTCTTTTTCATCTCTTCTGACTGACCCCCAGATCCTTCTTCTACAGTTATTCCACTGGTACATACATATAGTACATACAAGCTCACTAAAAAATATTATTTTTTTGCTTTCCAGTTCCTTGTATGTCCACTCTTGACCTAAAAGCTATTAAACAAGATATCTAATGAATGAAAACACCTTAGCTGGGGCAAACATGCATAGCTACATGCCTTTATGAAATATAAAAGATAGAATTAGCGTATTTTCTAGATAAAATAAGGCAGCAATTGCACACTGAAGTGGTGGGAATGTTTCCATGTGTAGATATTTCAGAAAACACAGGGAACTACTGTGGCATGCACTTTCTGTCTATGCCTGAATTTGAAAAGGGCCTCAAGAAACCATTTATTTCAACCTCCTGCTTGGAGGAGGATCAGCCCTGAGACCAGACGAGGTTACTCAAAACTTTGTGTAGCTGAGCCTTGAAGATGTTCAAGAATGGACACATGACTTCTTTGGACAGCCTGTTTCCCCACTTGACTGTCTTCATCATAAAAATGTTTTCCCTGACATGCAGCCTGAATCTCTCTTGTTTCAAATTACACCTACTCTCTCTTGTCTCCTCTCTCACACAGCTGTGAAGTGCCTGGCTCCATCCTCTTCATTTACTTCCTCTTAGAAAAGGGAGGATTGCTGTTGGCTTTTCCCAAAGTTATCACTTCTCCAGTAGGAAAAAGCACAGTTCCCTCAGCCTGCATTCTTTTGATACTATTAACTATATTTTTAAAATTTGTAAATACATTCAGTAAACCTTACTTTTAAAATCATTGGATTAGCATGCAACAGCCTTAGGCTTAGATTCAACAAATGATTTATGAGCTTACCTGCTGTGAAAGCTATTACCATCTAATGTTAGCAGTTAGAAGTTGAAAGCATAAATATTTTGTTGGATCTGGGCCATGGCATTTTCCTTGCTTGTTCTCACTTTGCCCTTAGTCATACATCTACCCCAATTACAGTTAATTTCATATTATATGCTATTCATGCAATCTTTTTCCCATATGTCCTTTTTATTCATACCAAGTAATGTACTGGCTCCTGAAAGCATGTGTAGCCTCAATCAGCAATACATGATTTGGCCTCAGCACAGTAGACACCCAAAGGACATCTATAAATTCCTTATTATGTCTCTTCTCTCCAAGTTCTGCAAACTTCTTGTTCTTCCTCAGCAGTTCATCAGCTCCTTGTTCCTGTCTCAAAGGAGGTGTAATTTTAATACTTTTTTATCTTTAGCACTTCTCCAAGTCTCTTGTCTCTTATCCCAAAGACTATTTCCCTCAAATCTATCAGTCACAGAGCAATTATTCCCTCTACTTCATACCTGTGTAGCTATTACTAGATCTAGTTGCTTTCTCAATCCTGGATCTTGTACAGATTTCTCTAGGACAGCTTATCTGAAATCAGCCAGAATAAATGGTCATCAAGGACAGCTTATCTGAAATCAGCCAGAATAAATGGCCATCAAGTCATCTTCTGTGGTTGTCAAGTGTCATGGCCTTTCAAGAAGTACGCCTTATGTCCTTCCTATTTCGTTTTGGAGAAAGGGAACTTAATTGCTCCACTTATTAGCCAGACAAGAAAAAGCAATTGTCTGCAACAGCAGTGTGCAGTTGTTGTGAGTAGGACCCTACCTTCTCTTTCCCCGCAACTGAATCGGAGGTGGTATTAGTTGGAAGAGGCAGGATAAAAATGTGATTGATACAGCATACAGTATAAATATCCTGGATTATTATGGTAAAGAAAGGGCAGAGGAAGGAGGGGGGAAATGTTATGGCTTTGTTTTTTTCTTTGTTTTAAGCATGGAGTTTTTTGTAATCAGACAATGTACTGATTTTTATGTATGAATATGAAAACACATTTTAGTACCACCAGCACATCCTCCCTTTTTGATACTAAAGCTGATTTCCATTTTCTCTCTGCATGGTTGCACAGTCCAAAATCTGAACCTTCTCTTTCAGTTCTTACTTGTTATGAACTCTTCTGTTCTGACTTGAAGAGGAAATTGTCTATGTTACTCTAGGTATCAGCTGAATTGATGTAGTAGTCCATTTCTCTCCTGTTACTCCATACTAGTTGCTGATTACCACACGGAAGTTAGACATGTGCCTTGGGATAGCTAGCCTTTTTCTCTTTCCCAACAAAATATATAACAGTTGCCTTCTGTGGAAGGAAGGATTGTGAGTTTTTCATTTCCCTGACTTTATGACAGGGTCTGTCTGCACAAAAAGAATGGCCAGATCCATGAAGTAATTACATGCCTTCTTGCCCAGGTATTCAGAAGCAACTGAGGAAGGACCAGAGATGGGAAGGATCCCCATTATCCCTAAATGGAAGACATATTTTACACTAGCAAAGATATAATGCCAGTTAAATTCTCCTTAGAAAAATGTGGAGACAAGGCAGAATAATAAGGTATTATCCATGGAAAAGAACATAGGTTCAATTCACAAGCTAGATTTCCAACTTTTTCACTCCTTTTCCCCAGTACATTTTTCATTTAATTTCAAACTGCTTAATTGAAAGTGCGTGCTTTTGTCACTCTGGCCTGCAATTCCGTGCAGGCTTTGTATGCTACAGTTGATACTAGCCCAGTGTGAACTGCTGTTGGGTCTACTAAAGAGACAAAGCGTAGTGTGATGATGTTTGTTTCTGCTGAGATTTAATGGCTATTTGACTTGGCAGCTGCTTTCTAAGACATGGTTCTCACAGGGGATCTCTCCATTTCAGCAGCCACAGTATAGGCTTCCTCTCTGGTACCGAGTGTCAAACATCTGCTCTCCTCTTATCTTTCCCTTCCAGTTTCCCCTGTCTCTGGCATAGTTTACTGCAGGACAGAAATCTCCTATTTACCCCTTCAGGATTGTGACAGCAGGTTTTTCTTTGTCAGGCCCACTATGACTAGGAGTGTGTGGATATTTCAGAAAACACAGGGAACTACTGTGGCATGCACTTTCCGTCTTTGCCACTATTGCATTCCTACTGTTGCTTTCCCCTCCAAAATGATCCTTCAAGTTCCAGGAGTGATCCTGACAGTGCCACAGGCACCATCACCTGCTGAAGGGATGAGTCAGCTCCAATATTCTAATAATACTTATTTTTGCACCCATTTGGCTGCATTTTCAGTCCAGTTCACTTACCCATTTCCTAACACACTGCATTGTTCTACTCTAATTCTGACTTTCTTCCCCATACAGCTTATTAAAATGGAGCCCAGGACAATTAGTTGTGCATTTAGATTTTAATTTTTGCTAGTTCAACAGAGAGTTTAATAGAAAGGGTTTACCAGCCTAAACTTCTATATCTTTTCTCTAAGGGTATGTCTGCAAGATCCAATTAAAATTTTGCTTGGTCCCTACCTTGTTATTGATAATTTCTCTCAACTTCTCTACCCTATTTTTGAGAAGGAATTTCATTCAATATACCTTAACTTTTGTGAGCAAACCTCTAAATGGAAATATGTCTGTGTACTTTATGAGGAGAAAAATAGGTTCAGCTGTATGTAAAGATTTTAGTTTTGTGTTTCTTCAGGAATGATTACAATTGCTTCATAGCCCATACTTAATCTTCAGCCAATTAAGTCATCAAAAAAAACTTTTAAAGAAATAAAAGACCGCATTTGCTTGTCATTTATGACAGTATTTGAGGGCTTTTATAAATATATGAGACTCTATTACATTCTATTAGCAGAAAGAATTCTGTCCTCTACTAGTTATGTTTAGGACTGTCATTTGGATCAATGGCTGTTGTCCAGTAAACCAATATATGTGAAGGCTCCCATCTTTGATAGGCTCAGGCATCTAAGCTTTCATTGAAATATAACAGGCAGACTTTCAGATCTTGAGTTTTCAAAAATCAAAACCTGTGTTCTGAAAAAAAAAATCTGAGTAGGAGTTTATGATACTTAAATGCGGTTATGCACGCATCCAGTCATAGAATCAGACATAGACACTGGAGGTAATGGTGAAGTGCTGAGCAGATGGGAGAAGAGGACATATGTGCCTAAGTGGGTTGTGCAGAAGGGGTTAAAGAAGTGTGTCGTGGGCCAAGAGTTGATTTGAGAATAGTAGGGCATCATGCTGCCTCATTGTTTCTTAATGTCAAATTATAGTCTTGACTGATAGATACAGCAACACCTTCCAGTGTCTGGCATTTATTTTGCTGACATTTAGAGTGCAGATACAGACAACTTTCCTGAGATCTAGTGTGGAGTCTAAACTTTTGATGAGAAATGTCATAAATCTTCAGAAGAGCTCCGGAAAGGACCCCAGCTATTCTGAAGGAATCCACTTCAGTTGAATCATTCTGAGATACAACCTATTAGTTATGTAGAAGAAAAAATAAAAAAGCACACACAGCCTTTTCTCTTTTTTTTTTTTTTAGATTTCTTCCTTTTCTCTATTGGGGTCTCCTCCCGAAGAAACAAAGTGCCATGACTCTCTAGTAACTGGCCACTGTTGCTCTCCGGCTTTCATGGGAAGGAGCTGGTGTCAACTCCTTAATAAATTCTGATGTTTCAAGTAGATAAATTATAGTCTAGGAAAAGAATGCAATGGAGCTATTCCTCTGCTAACTAACCAGAGCAAGGGAAAAAATAATAGTTAGGTAATTATTGCTTTAATTTTATGCCAGAAACTTTATTCAATATTTTTTATGTTAAATTCATGTGCATTTTTCTTCGTTCAGCTCAAAGATAAATTTACAGAGAAAATTATTTGCTATGAAAATTTTTAAATGAAGACATAAAGAATGATTACAAAAGAAAAATATTTCCCAGATATTTTGGCATCCTCCTTAATTGTGGAGGAAGATCAGTATTAGAATAAATGCCTATGTGATATTATTCATGAGAAAAAGAATACACACAGAAACTGAACTCATCCATAGAATTTGAATGCACTTTTAAAACTCAATTTTTTGATCGATTCTCTTCTGAAGACAGCATAGCAAAAGGATGGGTTCACTAACACTTTGAACTTGCTGGAAATGCTCTACAGAATCTTGCACTGCGCTTGTCCAGAGACAAGGATTAGTTTTGGACTTAACTGGAGAGCTCTGTAGTGTTTTTAGAGGCCAGCTCATTGAATTTCCTTCTCTTTTATCTGAAGAAGAAGACACAGACATGGTACTTACAACAAAGTCTGTGGGAAGATCCGCCAACATCTGCTGGAGAAAAAATCTCAGTGAAGAGCCAGACATCAGGGAAATGTCTGTCTCTACTTTTGCTGGCCAGATTGCACATAAAATTCCCATAGACACAGCATATAGATAAGGCAGGGGACGCACATGTACTCCAGAAGTTGGTTTGTCTATTGACGTTGCCTCTGTAGCAGTCTCATCCTGACCGTGTGCCAAATAGCTCCTGGCAGATGCTCGGCTCAGTGAGCCTACACTGCTCAGCAGCTACAGTTTAGCAAATCCTTGTAAGAGGCAGAGTCAGACTGTGAAGCTATTGGTTCAGAGGGGATCTAGCTTCCAAGGCAGATGATTATTCCATTAAGAAAGAAAGCGACAGCTACAGGTTCAAACAAGCAAAGCCAGTCTTGTGCAAACCATGCTGATCTTTGTCACAAGAGACAACTAATTAGTCCCAAACCACGATATGGCAATCAAAAATATGATCCCAAAGGGAATGATAAGGGTTGTCTTTCAGGAGGAGAAGCAAGTTCTCCAAAAATGCTCAGATGCTTAGCTCCACTGTAGCAATATGGCATGCTATAAACGGGATATGGGAAAGTGATACAAAGTCATATTATGTGGAGCCCTTTGCTCCAGTTGCTGTGTGTGTAACACATTGGTTATAATAAATTGCTAGGATGTGGCAAGGACAACTTTCCTGGTTCTGGCCAGGACAGGGTTAATTTTTACAGTAGCTAGGAGGGGGCATGGCCAGGACTCCACAGGTTATTCTATAGCACTTCCCATCATTTCTGGGGTTGGGATAAGGGCTCTCTTCAGGGCCAGGATATTGTTGCGCTCCACAGTGAGCATTTGCATGCGAATCGCTCGCCTTTCCTGTACACTTTTGTTGCAAAATTATTGCTGTTAGTGTTCATTTTCTTACCTCACTGCTGTTTATAGTAAATCATTCTTTCACCAACACTAAAGATATGTGAGTATGTTTTTAACCTCCAGTTCTTCTCTCTAGCCCACTGCGGGGGGAAGAGGGGGAGCAAGGGAGAGTGAGCAAGCAGCACATGATTTGGAGTGCTTTCAGTGGGAACACCAAATTGAGAAACACCATTGCTAAACCATCACAATATTTTTATACATAGTTCAGGATTTTTTAAAATTACACAGTTGATTTTTGGCAATGATGCCAGGCTGTTCTGCAGGATGTCAATTACTGTTTTTGGAAACTTCCACTGGTAGAAATTTCACAATATTCTAAGACAAATTTCATCCTCTCTACAGACCGAAACTTGTGCCTAAACAATATCTTTCTACAATTTAGGAGCATATTATTGTCTTTGCTATACAGACAAGGAATTAAGCCTTCATTTGCAACCTTTCATATATTTCAGGACTGAAATGTTTTCGGATAACAAGTTTCCCTAGATTTGTGTTTTCATATGTATTTACTCAGTCCTGGTGAGATAGCCAAATGGAGTCTCTGCATCCTGTCAGGCTGGACTTCTTCTCACCTGCATAAACCTAAATGTTTCTGTCACATCTCTGACACACACACAGACAGCTGAAATGCTGTATTTATAGACAATACAAAGTCATGGGAATCCATAAGGGTCACTGGAAATGTAAGGTCTGATTTAGCTGCCCACACATCGGTGCTAATGTTATCTGAAATACCCCATGTATCTGAAAGATCCAGATGGGACTGCCAGGTATGACCCAACACCAGCGGGAAACCTGGGCTCTCCTGAAGTGGCATCTGGATGTCACTGAATCCAACCCAGTGTAGCCTGGAGAGCTGTTTGTTTGACAATGTGTCTGTGCCGAATTTCAGGTGAGCTGAGCAGCCCTCTGGGCTCCAGGGGCTGCAGTTATTTAAGACTCTGCCTCTTGCCCACACACACAGATGCCAAGGGCCATTTGAGATGCTGTAGCACACCTGAGCCATGCAGATGTGACCTCAGGATATGACACTAGGCCAATGGTGATGTGTTTTTCTATGGGGTATGTCCAACTGTGCTTGACACCCACCGTGAGTAGCTAAACCAGACAGGTGCTTTGGTATTTGTTAGTGCCACTGCTGTCTAACTCATTGATTTCAATGTTGTACATGTCATCATTTATATCTACTTTAAAGTGTTATTTTGTTCTTGTCCCATTTTGAATTGTGCTCTATTTACATTTTACTTTTTTCTCCTCTTGGAAATAATTTTAAATCCCAACCCTGTACTTCAATATGCTTTGATCTGTTCTGAGTTTGGTATAATTTGTAAATTTAATAAACATTGCCTCTATTTCAGTGTCCATATAATTAATGGAAATATTAAATTATTCCAGCTTCAGAGCAGATATCTGTGGAACACCACTTGACACTACCTTCTGTTTTGACTCCACCGCACCACAATACTTAATTTTTCCGTATGAATCTCTAGCTAATTGTATAGGTAACTCACAATATTTTGATGAATTTTCACTCATTTGTAGTGACAATACGATGTGTGGCAGTGTCACATACACTACTCACATTATGGTATATGACAACAAAACTTTTTTCTCCCTTACTACAGATTGAAGTTGCTTTGAAATTTCATCATTAGTTCTTAAATCTGTTTTGGCTGCTACGTAGCCTCTTGGTCTCTTCTGTATCCTTACCAACAGACAGTCTGTCTAAGAAGTTTTCTGAGTTTTAAAATATGACGATAGCCCTATAACACTCTGAATATTCCTTCTTCTAAGTAATCTTTGATTTTGTCTTGTTAATAATCTGGAGACTTGACTGTCCTGCAGTAATATTTTTTTTATTGCTTCATCAAGCTGAAGTCTCTTAGGGTAAATTTCACCAGGTCTAGATGAATAATTTACAAATTAGAAGGATATTACTTTTTTTCTCAAATATTTGAACTTCATTTGAGTGTTCGTTTGTTTTGTTTTTTGGTTTTTTTTTTAGATAAGGGGCTTTTAAAAGGCTTTTTTTGTTTATTCTTCCCAGTGTGAATACTATCATTGCACAAACAACAAGCAAATTTTGACTCTAAAATAAGTCTGAAAGGATGGTTTATGATTTATTCTTAATTATTTATTGACAGATGATTATCAACTTGATTAACAGTATTAATATTTTTAACAGATGAACAATGTTTCATTTTAAACATAAAACAAGGCTCCTTATGTACTGCAAGTGAGGTATTGGAGGAAATAACTACCCTGCTAAAAGTATCCTCTGTAGCAGCATTCTGAAATAACAAGCTTGTAAGTTGTAAGAAGCATTGCATACTGAACTAATGTTAAGGCTAGGCCAGGATTCCTTTAGTTTTTGTAGAACAAAGAAAGAAAGCACAAGAAGAAACTAAGACAGAAATGCCAAGCTGTAATAAAATGGTTTTATCAAAACAGAGCTGTCTAGTGCATACCAGTTTCTCCTAAAGATGAAATACAAATAAACAAACAACTGAAGATAACACTACATCATCTAAGCAGACTGGAAAACAAACTGTTGTATGGTCTGGACAGTCTGTTATACAGACTCAAGACAGATCATAAACAAAAACAAGCTTCTGCAATTTCAAAGGAAAAGCTGAGCCATTATTATATATGTTTTAGAATTTCAATATGCAGAAAAAAGAAATATCTTATTAACTCTTGCTGCACAAAAACCTCTGGAAGCATCTTGATAAAAGGAAATCCTTCTGTCCCACTTGGATATGAATAAAGAGAAAAGAAATTCAAACTAAATTTCTATTGCATATAAATATTGGGTAGAATAATTTGAATATGCTGCCTTTCAAGGTCAACTTAGGGGAACTGAATATTGCTTTCATAAGGAAAGAATCACACATAGGTGATTTTTGTTCAGAAGTGAATCAGGTGATTTTCACATTGTATTGTCACAAACAAGTTGCTGAAGTTACTCCAAAATTTCTTGGTAAATGCAACAGACTGTACATAAATTACCATAAGCTGTTGGGAGAAACTGGAAGAGCTTGTTTCCCATTCTGTATGAGCACTATCTGTTATAATATTTAAGAACTTCCACAGATAAGCTACTTAGTATGTATCAAGTTTTTAATCTCCTTGGAAAAAGGGAAGAAAAGTATGTGCAATATTTTCCTGAATGAAATCTGAAATACCTATCTGCATTACACGGTACTGTGAATATTAACAGAATTGGAAAATTCACCAAATGAATTGTTTCAGTGTAGAAGTATCAAGAATCTTCTCTTCTTGCACTCATGTGATCATTTGGTTATTTTACATTAAGTACTTTTGAGAAAGTTGTTTTTGAACTTGCAACTCTATAAATTATTTAAAAATTTCATTTAAAAACTTTCTAATATTTGCATGGTTTATTTGTTTTTAAGAGAGGGAGACTAGAGGCAGTACTCAGAATATTTTTATCTCAGTTTATTTCTTTATAACGCATTTTGTCATTTGAGTTATAACATAGATGTGGAGAAAAAAGTTTGGGCAATTTTTATAATGAAAACCTCAGTTCCCAAGCTTTCCTGTCGTTTATGACAAAATGATGAGGAAAAACAGAAACCCAGTTCATGGTGGAGAGAGAGAAATAGAAGGATGTAAAGCTAAACTGATTCCTTGTTCTTTAAGAATATGTGGTTGGTCACATTTTTCTTTTAAGCATACAAACAATATCTAGTTTTTAGAAAATTTTTAAAATATTAAAAATATATGTGAAAGAGCATTGTTGTACTCCACCTTGCCCTAAACTGAGATTAGGAAATTTATTTGACTACTGTAACATAGTCCTAATTAGAACCTGTGCTCTAAGAGATAAGGCAGGTAAGCCAAGAATAAAGTTTTTCAGATAATGTGTTATTTTTTGCAGCCCAAAAGACAAATAGAGAAAGAAGCTTAAAATAGCACTTGTGTATTATTTAATATGTATGGTGTAATATAAAGTATTATTTATATTGTGAAATTATTATTATTGTTTTATAAGTTTGCTCGGTTAACATGAAAATTGTAAATCAAAAAGAGGATTATATATCATCAGGGAATTTCAATAAATATTAGATTAAGTTTAGTTTTAAGCATGTGCTTTTTCTTGAATTTTTCTTTTTTTAAAAGTTTTTTTTTCCTGTGATATTTAGTGTCTGCATATGGAAGAAATGAAAAAAAACCAAAAACAGTATAGTGTCAGCATACAGTCAAACAACTTTTAATATAATTGGCATGTAAGTAATTCAATAACTGCTTATTTGTCTATCTTCTTGATGGCTGAACTCTGCTGAACTTCTGATTGATGTTTTTTTGACTGTTTTGATCAGCATAAACCTGGACTTGATTAATGAAGAAATACAAAGGAAGCACAATTTCCTGTTGGGATTCAAGATTTACTGCACTAGAAATTTAGAACAAATGTAGCACCTTATAATATGAATTAGATTAATTATTATTTTATTATTTCTTGGTACATTTTAGCATCCTATGACAAATCCATCAATTAACCTTTGCTAGGCCTAATAGGCTTCATTTAAATTTTGTAATTTCATATTTGTCTTGAAATTGCATGCTTATAAATATGTTGAAGTTTGTGATTTATCTAAACAATCTGAAGTTAATGATTGCATAAGATGCATGCCACAGTTAACTGATGAATTACCTTTATTTAGAATTTGTATTTTATACTTTACTCAGTCTAGTGTTCACAAACCTTGCAGTGTTTTCACACTACCTAGGTTTATCTGCTTTATTTGACTGCTGACGAAGTATGGAATTTTAATCTGTTATTGTAACAGTTTGAAATGAAGAGAAATTTCTGTTATACTTTTATTGCTGCCTAAGTTGCTGCCAGAAAATCTGATTGAAAGTATTGAGAAAGCAGCCATGAAGAGGAAAGCACAAGCAATCTTCCATTCTCTGTATTATGGCCTGACACATATTAGATCAGTGTCTTTTTGTGCAACAGACAGTCTGCCATAATGAATACCAATTTCATGCATGTTACACACAGGCAAGTCTCATTGCTCACCTTTTTCCTACAGTTTTCTTAAAAATCCAACTGGATTAAGAAGTCTACTTCAGTTGCCACATTCTTAGTATGAAGTAAAAAGACATTTTGCTCAAACCTCCCCTGGAAAAAGCTTAAACTTAGAAATATATTCCCTTGAAAAAATTAACAACTTCTTTTATGGAAAGGAAACTCAGATGTGCAGACTGAAAAGCCACCACTTTGCACGGCTAACAGGTCTCTGACTTGAATGATAAGGGGATCAGGACTTGCCAGCCAGCCACAGAGACACTTACCAAGCAATTTAGATGCAGCCTTACTTACTGAACTCCACATTAAATGTAGATAGGTTTTTTTGCTCCATATATTTTGACTGCATGTTCTCCAGGGCTGTGCACAGAAATATGACAAGCAATTCAGGTGCCTGACATAGGTAACTGGTGTCTTTTTAGATGCCATACAGTGAATAAAAACATTCCCCAGGGAGTGGCAGGTGTGACACAGGTCCTAACAGTGACTCCCATCTTTTGCAGGGGCATCAGGAAGCCAGATGAATTTTTTAGGGTGCTGTAAGAGCATCAAGTACCTCTGTTCAGTCTCCTCTATCTCCTCACCCATGAAGAATATTAGATAACTTTTTTTTTTTTTTTGTAGATATGACTGCTTCTACTTTTCCTGGTTCCACTTAACATTTGTGATGTTACATTTGTTTGCTGTAGAGTGATCATAGTGTCACATTAGGTCACACTGTGATCCTACTGTGATCAGTAGCCACACAATGTCTAAGTGGAGATGCATTAACTCCCACCCAGATAATTCGCTTACTGCCAAGCCATTTGAGTACAAGAACAGAAGAAACAGAACTCCCCCCTCCCTGCCCCCACTCCTAAGAAGAAAATAGAAAATACTTTGTAGCTAAGAGCCTTATTGCTGAGGTAGAGCAGCTTCCACAGAAATATTTTCATCCCAAGATGCTTAGTACATGGCATGAAAGTCTGATTTGAAGCTGATCTGGGCTAGGCTTTCTCCCCGTGGTTTTAAATAGATGCATATTTATGGATCTGTTCAGAAAAAGCAATATGTGTTGCACATATATTCTGATTCTTATGTTTCTCCTTGCAAAGAAGAAGTCCCAGTCTGACTCACCGTGTTTTCCACATATTTTGCCTAAGTGACACAGAACATATACAAGCATAGTAACTTGTATATATAAGCATAGTAACTGCTGACTTACTTTGTGGAACAAACGCTTTCAAAGTTACCTAACCATCTTCTTTATAGACCATGAAACTCCCTCTAGGAACATAATTTTAGCTTTTCATATCCGGTGATTATATCTGTCCCTGTGTAACTCTTGTTACTGAAGTGCGATGAAGTAAATAATTCTTTACAAATGTCTACTTTTTACATAGAGTTGAAATTTCATGCTCAATAGGACCAACTGTTGGACAACTTTATCTTCTGGCCACAGAAAGCTCCAAGTGCATATCCCAGAGGAGCAGTACCCAGGAGGCCTAACTTCTAGCAACATTCCTGATGTCGGTCTACTTGGTTATCTTGGCAAATCATTTCACCACCCTGTGCTTCAGTTTCTCCATTTGTTAAAAGAGGGACTCACACTTTTGTTGAGAGCTTTGACAAAGATTTTACTATTCTATAGACTAGTAGCATGTCAAGACCAGTCTTTCATGTACCAGAGAAAAGTACTAAGCATTTTTTTGATAATCATACCTGTACTGCCTGTTATATTGAAATTTGCAAAACTGCAAAGAAATGAGGATCACTGTTTTTCTCTTTCACCCTGAACGTTGTAAAAACAACTTATTTTTCAGAAGTGAGAGAAAAAGCAAAGTTAATCAACAGGAACAGTTTAAAGTTTGACATCTTGAAAGAGTACCTCAATTGAAAGGATAAATTGGCTGAATTTCTAGAATCTGAGTTACAACATAACTTAATCAAAGAAAAACTGTGTGGAAATCTTGCATTTGAACATCAGTTCAGTTTTGAGATTTTTGCATGTTATCAGCATAGAATTTTTATGCTGCTATTGCTTTTATCATATTTATAAGACATTCCAGGAAATCATGGTTTTATAATGAGTGCAAGCCAGAAATGTGCATTAGCCCCAATCCTTTCTGGTTTATGTGGCTTCTTCATAGCGACTTTGCATTTTACTGTTTTTCAACAAGTTTTATGTAAAAGTCTAAATTTAAGACATAAAAGTTAAGCAAACTAAAATTAAAACAATTTTTCTTTTAACATTTTTTGTAAGTAACATAGAGCAATTTTCTAGGAAAAATAATCTACACTGTTATTCTCAATAGTGCGTTTAACTGTCTCATCCATAACTAAATTTAGATGTCACTGATAAAATTGGTTATTCTAGATCACAGTCACTGTGCAAAGAAGTGATTTTAGTACTGCTTTCACATAATGTTTCAGCAGAAGCTTTCTCCACAGGACATGTAACCAGATGCATTAAATTATAGTTTACACAGGATACAAATAATTCCTTCCTGACTGCAGCATGGTATCAAAGTACAGCCCTCAAAGAGAGATCTGATTAGCCTTATCATCATCTCAGCCACTGTAGTTAAGAATATTATTAGTGGGTATAATATTATCTGTCTGTGCTTTTAAGACCTGGTTGAAACCAATTCTTTCATTATTTTCTGCAGTACAGATTTTTTTTGCTAAGACTATTTGGTGTAAGAGCATACTTTATAAAACATTGCATATCTGTCTTCTATTTTCCTTTTATTGTGATATTGTGGTGCTTAAATATACTGGGAGACAAGCCAGATTATAGTAACTGTTTTTTGATCTTTTTCCCTAATGTTTTATGTTGTATAGATAACCTGATTCTGTTCCTTTTCAATATTTCTCTTTTCCTGACTAAATAATTTAACCATTTCCATGCTTTCATTACAGGTAAAATCTGCTATACATCTCAGACACATTTACTGACTCTAGCTTGACCTATTTCATTCCCAAATGTGTCTTAATATCTTTATGTGTAAACCAGTTTAGCATAAAAAGTATAATGATTTCTGAGTGGCTGTTGCAGGCCATGCAGTCAATGGTCTGTGAACTCAAGTTTCTCTAAAAAAAAAACACAAATGGTTAGGTCATAGTAGCTGTGAAATAAAATATTGGAACATCTGAATTGTAATAGTACTGTAATTGCATATTTTTTCCTTTCAGGAAACCCACTTTGAACTTTTAAATTTTTGCATTATTTCCTGTGAGATCTCTAACAAAATTGTCAGCGTCTGCTGATTCCATGATTTGCAAAAAATAAATTTAAAGTGAGTACTGACATGGTAGCTGCTAAAACTTTCTTTCTTCAGTGCCCTTTGGAGAGGAGGGTAATTCATATCATCTGCCAAATGAAAAGTAGTCTGCCTTTAATCAAAGAAGCAAGAGTGCCACCACAAAAATACATTGTTTTGGGATAGTGAAATCAGTTGTACCTGGTCTAGCACTTAAAGATCAGCTTTATGGTTTCTGTGATCAGGTTTTGTGGGAGCATATAAAGGGCAGAGTGAAAGATATTTATGTCTAAAATTAGAGTTGGGTAATCTGAGGCCTCCTAACTCAGAAACCATGAACTGTCAGAAAACATCTGGGTCAGCTACTGCTGGAACTGTGCAGGTTCCTCTAGGCTTGATTCCCTCAACTGCTCGAGTATTTCTGCACACACCCAACCCTGGGTACTTGGCATCCTCCAGCTAAAGAATCAGCTCCAGAAGCCAGGGCTGGACTTTGTCCTATGTACAGATGTAGGCATGGACACTG
This sequence comes from Calcarius lapponicus, assembly GCA_039654755.1. Taxonomy (NCBI): domain Eukaryota; kingdom Metazoa; phylum Chordata; class Aves; order Passeriformes; family Fringillidae; genus Calcarius; species Calcarius lapponicus. Next base: position 44,839,545 of record CM077462.1, on the reverse strand, counting down.
TATAAAGATGCACAAAGAAGCCTGTGATAATATGGCTTCTTTAAAATAAATTGAGGGAGAAAAAAAATGCAACAAACTAAAACCAGTCTCAGGATGTGTTTAGGCTGTTACCAAGCTGATCTAAAATGTTATGAATTAGGACTTAAAAGTGCCCATTTCTTCCTCAAGGCTAATTAAAGGAGCATTTGAAGGTCAATTAAGATATAGACGTCTTCCTTTTACCAAATCATCCCTATGTGCTAGAGACACATGTGGCTCACTAGAAATTTTTGGCACACAATTTGGCACTCTGTCTCTCAGGTAGCATAAGTAAATATATTAACTCTATTTAATCAAATTACAGATATGGACATACCCAAGAAATTTAGCTGAAGCTATGTTTTAAAAAGCAAAGAAAACATAACTGTGTGGTGATTGTTCCTGTCTCTCACGTAATGGATTAACACTTTCTTCAGCCCAAATGCTTATAAAAATGTATTTTCAAGCCGTATAGAAAGTTTCCTCAGTATCAGACATAGGACAGTATGCACCAGAAAGTGCTGGGAAAAGGAAAAAGTAAGAATCATAAAATAATGCCACTCTAAAAAATTCGAAGTAATTTTGCAAGATTCATTGCACTAGATATGAAAAGTAACAGAATGACAGCAATCATGAGCAAGCACACCATTAAAGCTTTAAAACCTATCCTTATATACTAGGTTTATTTTTCAATATTAAAGAAATAAAAAAAGCCCTGAGGCAGGATATAGAAATTAAAGAGAGTACCACTTCCTAAACAGGCACTCTTAATAGACCTTTAGGTTATTTTTTTGCTCAGGTCATGGTGGGGAATTTTCTGAACAGGCTTCTAGACCTTAGCATGAAAACAGTTTCCAGAACAAAGTAGATCCTTCTCTTGTCCTGGCCTTCATTATTTATTTTTTGGTCAGCAGATAGCTCAGAAGGTTGACTTTTGGATTGCCCCTCTACTGTTCCTGATGTTGATGTTCAACCATATAGGCAGAGCAGATGAATTCCAAGTACCTTGAAAGAACATATTGCAATTCAAGTATCTGGTCATAAAGTGACACCTCAGCATGACAAAAATTATATTCTTCTCTTCCAAAAATAGTTGCATAATTGGTATATCTTAATACTTTTCTGCGCAGGATTATAAAAGGAATGGGTTTATTTTCTTGTTCAGTATTGAAGCTGAAATATTGCCACATAGATATTCAGCAATTTAAACTAATTTGGTTAGATTGTTTAAACAAATTAAAAATGAAAAGAAAAAGTATTGGTCTTGTGAAAAGATTAAAAAATTCTTTGAAGTGATTTAATTCTGTCTTCCCTAGCTTGTATATTTGTATAGCCGTCTGTGCAAAATAAGAAATATTAAGGTAATAAAGTTCATCATTGAAGTTGTATCACGGAAATGACAGTCATGAGAATGAGAGAGAGAGAAAGAAAAAGAATAATTACCTAATGCTGTAATTATTATTGCTAGTTAGACTGCTTTACATTCTGAGAGATTATAAAGAAACAAAGAAATAAATTATGTCTATAGAAATAATTACTACTAATTCATAAGAGGAGGAACTCAGAGGTGAAGACAGTTATAACGCTGATCTTTTGCTTTTTTCTTACAGAAAACATACCAAGAAATCCCTTTCTGCCATTTCTAAGACTGCCAAATACTTTTATTCTGCTCTTCTTTGGAAGAGTTTGGCTACCAAAGTTTGTCTATCATGGTCTATTTTGGGTACTCAATATTACTCCAGAATATTTTCCAAAATAATTGTGCTACATTGCTCATTGGGAAAATTCACACTCTCTTTTCAGATCATTTCATCTGACCCACAGTGCCACAGCTGGCTAGTGAATTAAAGACCTACATGAATTTTCTCTGGAAAAAAAGGGGATAAGTGCCTCAGAAATGCTCAAGTCTGAACTGCTAAGCTCTTACTTTCTAAACTGAGGAAAAATGTCCACTGCTTTTTTAGGAATGACCCTGGGTCTCTTCTAACTTCCAAATATGGACCTGACATAAATGTCCCAGACTACACCATTCAAGGGACAATGTTCTCACTTTCAATAAAAGAGATTATTGAATTCCAGAACAGGGGTGAGTTCCGTGGATTCTTTTAATTCATTAGGACAGACAGAATTGCTGCTGATTCTCACTACTGTTCAGCTCAATACTTTGTGAAAACCAACAGACACAGTTAGTTCTAAAGAACCATATAAAAGAAATAATGATCTTTCTCAAGGCACCAAAATTTTTCATGGTGCCAGGGAGGCTGGAAGGCTGCAAAATGGGAACCTCCTTAGAGAGTTATACATTAAAGACTGTTGTCCAGTTTGAAATGTGAGTGAACTATGTTATTTGTGCAAATTTCTTTTAAGCTAGCAGTTCTGGGAGACTTTGTTGAACTCAGGGACATGAGCTACTACTTTTGAACTAAATTCTAATATATGCTCTCTTCCTCTTCTCATTGTAAAGATAAGAGCAGAGAGGAGGAATTAGATATACTTTTCTTCTTTTTGGAGTAGATGGTGTTAACTTCTGATGAAGTTAACTTCTCAGTCAAATTCCTGGTATATGAATGCAAAAAATTAACATGTCACACAATGCACTGGCTCACCTCCTTCATACTGCTTTACTTAATCTTGAACATCCCTCCAGACAAGCTAGGAAAATTTTCTATTTTCATAAATATGAACCCAAAAAGGATTTTGTTTAATCTAGTTTTCTGTATTTTTGTTTGTTTGTTTGTTTGTTTTCCCAGTAAGGATGGAGTAGAGAGAAATAAATCTTTAAGGATTATGATCCTTGATTTCAGCATCATTATGAGCTGGTGAATGGAAAGAGGGCAGCTGGATTTAAATAAATTAGACTGACACAAAAGACACAGAAAAATAAAAAAAAAACCTCCTAAATCTTAAAAACTCGTAAAATATGCTTTAAAACTCAGTGCAATTGAAATCCAAAGAAAGAGAGAAACATGAACACAAATATGCTGTTGACTTACAGGTGATTTTTTTTTTTTCTGTAGATGGCTTTGAGAATCCTGGAATTTCCTGATCATAAATCTAATGCTGGTAGATATTTTGGGAGTAAAAGAAAATTATTCTTAAATATTATAGAATCACCACAAAATCTATATTTTGACAAGTATACATACATCTGAATTTCAGTAACCTTCACATGTTCTAAGTGAACCTTCAGCATTCCTAATAACAAGATCCCAATCGCCCTGTTAAAATTCAAGTTCTTATGCTTTGGGAGATCTCAAGTTTGGAAATTTAAATTATATCTAAATGATTTTCTTGCAATCATTAAGCAATATTTCCTGTATTTCCTGTTGAAGGAGTACACAGCAACACCTTGAATTACCCTCTACTCCTGAACATTTAGTGAGTCTTGAACTTGAGAGTGATTTAGATTTTCCTGGCACAATGTGTGACATGCTATTGTAAATAAATACCTGCTTTAACTTTACTACTGCACAAAGTTGAATATAGAAAACCATATTTGCATTTATACACAGAATAATTACATGCTGATGCAAACAGTAATTAGGGATACTAATGAAAAATGTTAACCAAGAGTTCATGTGTTTGCAGAAATAAAGATGAAATCAATAAGAACAAGCAATGAAAAGGATGCTGAATGTTTATTGTCTTTTCTGTAAGGTGAAGAACTGAAAAAAATTACAAAATATCTGTAATGCTTTTCAACCAGGTATCCAAATTAATTCTTACCTGGTGGAAAGATTATATATTCTCTTTAATTGTTTTTTTTTTTTTTTTTTAGGTCACTAAAAACACAAGAGCTGAAGATCTTGATTGACGTAATGTATTTAAATTTCTCTAATGAACAACTAGATTTGAAGTGCTTGGGATTACAATCAAAATTAATTTGATGGTCCAGCTCAGGTTTTAATGGATTACAGAAAGAAAGTCATCAACTTCATATTACTGTAAAAAACTGTGATCTCCTTCCATATTTAGCAGAAGTCCATCTTTTGATCCCAGAAAGAATGCAGAGGAGGAATCAATATCAACCTTCATTCAGTAGGGTCTGTTTTGTGAGCAGCCACTGAAGAAACATTTACAAATATCCACTTCACAAGATGCAAATCATAATTTTAAAATGCTGAAATGAAATGTTGATATGTAAGATGTTAGAAAAACAATGTTTCTGCTGTTGCTTGCCCCTTTTCTCCTTTTGTTTTCTGATGCTTTTAGAATCCCGTATCTGTACCTGGAACTGTGTCAAGTATGGGTGATACTGCAGCTAAAAAATGAAAACTTTGAGACAGTAGCAGATACCAGTTTTAAGAAGCAGATTGGCTTCAGCAGTGCCTATGTTTTTCCTTCGTAATATGTCTTCACTATCTGTAAGTATGACATTTTCTGGCAGGAGTTTTTGTGGTAATAGATAATACTAAGCTAATAGAAGAGGATAGTCATGTAAAGTGAGTTCACTAACATAATTCACATTTTCAATCAGGCAAAAACAGCAGTGTCAACATAACTTCAATTCAGTATGATTCCTTTTTTGAATGTCAAGTACTCAACAAATATCTCACAAGTAACTATTCTTAGAAACTGTAGGTCACATCAGTACATAAAGATGTATAGGGGAAAACAGTTGCAGCTTTTAATTAACTCATAAACAAAAAACTGAAACAAAACCCTTCTAATGGGATTGATAAGAACTGTGACTTCAGCTTTAGTTTTTAGACACTGGATTTTGTTTTTTTCTGCTGTGATACCTATCAAATTTCAGCTTCTGTGTTTTGAAGTTCCAAGCTGACCAAACCGTGAGTTTAGGCTATATATGCAGCAACTCAACCATAGGTGCTTTTTAGCTGCTTGTATCAAAGTAGGATGCTTGATATCAGAAATCCTGGAAAACTTAGATCTGTGAGTTTTTGTTTTAAGTATTTGTTTTGGTTTTTAACTTAGGAAGGGCTGATGAATATAATGTTGTAGATTAATATCTCTGTGTACCGAAGAAAATGTTTGCATCAACCCTCACACTGTGAAACTGCAGAATGATGTCCAGCTTGAGACGACGTGACTTAGGTTCACTTAGGTGAATCCACCATGAAAGCTCAAGTCACTTAGGGGAGTTAAATACAAATGACATGTCAGTTTACTAGTCTCTCTAATCCTCAAAGGATTCCTGGGATGTTTTCAATTTTCTCTGAAGACATTTGCTTATTGCTCTACCACAGCAAGTATCTGATTGAAATATTTAAGGGAGGGTATTCTGTGTATTTGTTGAGGAACTAGAGATTAGGTGTGCCAAAGACCAGCCTCATTGACCATATTTATAAATGAAGGTGAGGAAAAAGAATCATATAATGGGTAAGGTTGGACCACAGTGGGTCATCTCCCTGCTCAAGCAGGGTCATGTTAGAGCACATGGCACAGGATTGCATTCAGACAGTTCTTGAATCTCTCCAGTAAGGGAGACTCCACAACCTCCCTGGGCAATCTGTTCCAGCGCTCAGTCACTGCACAGGAAGTCTTTCCTCACATGGAGGTGGAACTTCCTGTGCATCAGTTTCTGCCCGTATGTGCCCATTGCCTCTTGCCCTATTGCCTGCCACCTCCCTTCAGTCACTTGGAGACATTGATGAGGTGTCCTCTCAGTTGTCTCTTCTCGAGACTGAACAGGCCCAACTCTTTCCTCAGAAGAAGATGCAGATGGATGCAGAGGATACAGAAGTAACTCTTCAGTTACACCATTTCCAAACAACAGGACTTTACAGAGTCATTGAATTGTGATATATTGTGTTCCAGAAGAGAGCACAGAGCTGTGATGTGCCACAGGTACATTTTTTCTTTATATGCCCATCCTGACAGATATAGAAAATGAGAATAAAAACTGCAGCCACAAAAAATGGCCAGGGAGGTTATTGTTATATTACTTGAACATATGACATGGTCTCTTTAAGCCTGGAAAAATTTTCTGGCTTTCACAGGAACTCAGTATGTTCAGATAAGGATAGACTGGAAAAGGCATGTGAAAGTTAGTATTTGATTTCCCCAGATTTCTGAATGGATATTTTTAGTTGCTGTATTTACCTCTGATTATATGACTTCTATCTGAAGTCACTTCCAGTCAACAGCAGCTTCAATGCCAGCAGATTTATAGAAAGCCAGATACTGCTGCTCTTAATGTCAGTCTCTTAATCAGAATACCTTCCAAAATGAACTTTCATGTCTTTAATGTCTTTAGCTCCTGATTTTAGGACAAGCAACAGAATGACCAATTTTTTATTCAACGGCAGCCACAAGTAAGTCTATATTTACAGGCTGCATTTTAGTATTCAGGGTTACTTAGAACACAGACAATTTTCTAGTAAGAAAATCTGAGCTAGATTTGTTACTAAGAGAACTTAGAGGACATCTTCAGTAAAAATATAGTGACAAATAAAACATGCTGTCAGCTAAATCTTCATTTTATGGGATAGAAAGAGATTATCTGTCCAGGTCCTCTGATTATGGCATTCTGTAGAAGGCCCTAGGCCTTGTGATTGCCATGGGCTTTTATAGCCACTGTAGCAGTTTAGACAGGACACAAGAATACATTGACAATGAACTCCATGAACACATTTGAATGACATGAAAACATTTTGCCGTTTTTGCAAGCCTAAGAGCTCGATTCAGATTTGTCTCCTTGCTCCTTCATAATGTGCATTTCTAAAACTGTAGATCACTTTCCTATTGTATAACATATCCAGGTTAGTGTCTGCTCTCAGAACATATTAACACTCTTGTTCTGAAGCAGTTTTCATGAAAATATTTTCTGACAAGCAGGCTATTTTTAAACTGGTGTTTTTTTTCCTTCATTTATCTCCAATACAATGGACTGTATTACACCTTTTTGCTTCCAGCCTGTGCTTCTACATGCCATCTTCACATCATTCTCAGATTTTTTGTGAAAACAGCCATGCCTTTCTGAGATCTGCTGTTCAGGTTTTCCATGGAATAACAAATACACCTTTACACACACATCAATACAAAATTCAAGCAAAAGACAATGGAAGACTGCTAACAAATTGAGTGTTGTACAATGCTGGTTCCTAAGGCCACAATTATACATTTAAATTACACTTATTTATAGCAGTGATGACCACGTGAATTTTGTATTGGGTCTGTCTGAGATGGAGTTAATGTTCCTTACAGGAGCCCTCACAGTGCTGTGCTTTGTACCAATAGCCTGAAAAGTGTTGGTAACACACCAGTGTTTTGGCTACTGCCGACCCGTGCTGGCACAGCATCACTGCTGCCTCTCCCACATTTCCCACCAGGAGGCTGATGGTGGGCAAGAACTTGGGAGGGAAAATGACCAGGACAGCTGATCCAAGTTGACTGAAGGGGTATTCCATACCATATAATGCCTATTCAGCAACCAAATCTAAGGGAAAAGGGTAGGAGGGGGAAGTTTTGTCTGTCTTTCAGAGCAACTTCCACACCTACTGAAACCCTGTTTCCTGGGAAATGGTAGGGAAATAGAAAATCATTCTTTTGTTTTTGTCTGCTTTTTCTTTAATAAACTACCTTTATCTTGATTTATGATGGTATTTTTCTAACTTATTCTCTCCCTCTCCTGTCCTGCTGAGGAAAGGAATGATAGAGCAGCTTGAAGAGCACCTGGCATCAAGCCAAGGTCAACCCACCACAAGATCGGACAAATTTTAATCTCATTTGTTCCTGTAATATGACGTTATGTAATAATTCTGTAGATAAAGATTTTTCAAATAGTCAGTTTCTCTTAATGTCATTGGACACCGGCTTTGCAATTAATAGCTGTTGATTTCTTGTAAAATTAATCTCTGCATAATATTGCCAGTAAAATAAACAAAATAATTTGTTTTTTGAGGCTTGAGACTTTGTAGAAGACCTTCATATATTATTTGAATTCAGAGAATTTTCAGAGGCAAAACTCAGCACTGTAAAGAAGATATATTTAAATGAAAAAAAAAGTATTACTTTTGATAAGCCTTCAAGGGAGTTCATTTCAGAATAAATCTGTTCAGAACTATACTTGTTACCTGCCTAAAGTTCTGTCTCTCAAAAACCTGATGCATGGTAATTTTCTTGTATTGTATGCTACATAGTAAAATGTGCATTCTTCTTAACACATAATTAGTTCTCTTGGGGCTTACACAAATTGCAGTTCTTATACACCTGTGGCTAGCACAAAGTAAATTTGAGTATTGAAAGCCTTAGGATCATGTCAATCTCTACAAGCTGCCCACTTGTGATAAGCATAGGCTTGCCCTTTGAATGTTTTATTGAGCTACTAAATATATAAATTAATAAATCATCCTGCTCTGGAACTCAACATCCAAAGATATATTAATTCTACATCTAAGATAAAACATGCAACCCATTGCAAGCCATTTTATAAAAATATGTCAATGTTTAAGATATTAATGTTGAGTTTGAAGCTGAAAACTGCGGAATTGATAAGTCTGATCTCTTGGGAGATTCACACAAGGATAAATGCATAGAAAATTCTTGTTTATGCTCACCTGTTCACCCTTTAAGAGGAAGTCTTCTATATGTTTCCCCAGCTTGATTAGCATGAGATATTAAAGTAATTGCAGAATCCATATCATAAGATTGATTAAAGTTGTTTATGTGAATAATAGTGCCATTTCTTTGGTTGAATGAAAGCATGTACATGACATTTAGTTACTACATAAGGACCTCGTAATCACTACTCAGTCAAGCCAGAAAAGATGAAATGCTGTCAAGATCTTCAAAACAGAGTATGACTAATTAATTAAAATCTGTTGTCAGTTTTGAGGTTTAATCCCCAGGTTGGATGACTATTTTGCTCTATCTCAATGAATGACTGTTCTTGGCTAGATCTGAACATTCCATGAAAAATCTCTTCTGTGCATTCAGCAGTGCCAGAGTGGGCTATAGGACCCTTCTTTTCTAGATGACTGGTTTAAACCAGACCTCAGAGAGGATTGAATTGCTTTGGTCTGTGTGAAACAAGCCTTGTGATATATGGCTGTTGACTCATGAAAAGAAACATTAGAGCTACTTGTGTTTGCCATATCTTTTGGAAATTGCAGCCAAGTAATCGAGCACAGCTACACTAAACTGTTGAACTATTATCTTTATGATGAGCTTAATTTTGTCTGATTTTTAAATGCTGTGGTTTTATGCAAATTAAGAGACAACATCACAGGACAGTAAACTGTCACTTCGTTAAGTACCGCATTTTCTTTTCAAAACTTACATTTCTTATGCACATTTTAAGAGTCGATTTATTAGCTCATAATTGAGAGTACACTTTGTCTTCATCTTTCACCTTTTACATCATCGCTGTGTGAACAGTGGGATACTGTGGGATCTGTACCCATGTGTTAGAGTAGTGGGATCAATAAGTAGGAGAAAAAAGACCATATATGCCAAAGCATGTGGGTAGGAAGCTTTTTTAATTGTTCACACTGCTATAAAAAATAATTCAGTCTTTTGGAAAAATAAGAGGAAATGCCTATTTGTTAGCTGTTAGCACCATTTTGTTCTAAGAAAAGAAATGTGCAGAAACAGTGGTGGGAGAGGGGTAGAAAAAGGGGGAAGAGGATGGAAAATAGAATTTTATTGCAAGCAGAAAGCTTTGTATTTCCTGGAATTCCTACAGGAATATATAAAGCAGTAGTAGGTATTTGAAAATGTCTCTTGCTGTACTGCAGTAGGCAGATGATTTGTTTCAGTGCAGCTAATAGGCTTCTGTTTGCCCATCTTTTGGAATCTCTTCTAGAAATAAATTACATTCCATGATTTCTTTGCCCTCTTGGTCCCATTACACCATGGGTTTGTTTTCTGGAAGGAGGAAAATGTGTGTGTCTGTGTTTGTGTATGGAGTTAGTCTGTCCTAAAATTTAACTTTATTTGGAAATGGTCTATTCATGGAATGGAGTTAGCTTTGGAGTACTAAAGTAAGTCCTGAAATTAGCTTGCTTTTATATACGTGTTTGAAATTTCTGTTGTTTTCATATCTAAAGTGGAAAACATACTCACTGCATAAGGAATGGAATTTAAAAACTCTCTGAACCTGTATGGTGTGTGCATCTATGGGAAAGCTCTTTACAGCATAGATAAATGAGTGAGATAAAGGCCTTAGTGGAATTGTGTTAATAAGAGATGATGGAACTATTGGAGTAAATCCAAACTGAAATAATTTGACTTCCCCTAAATTGACTTGGAAAATAGTAAAAGAAACAAACAAACAAAAAAATTAAGAACAGAAGCAAATTAGCATTTTAAAATTTCAATTAAAAAAGAAAGGAAAAGGCAAGAAAAAGGATATGAAGTTGTTGAATGGGAACCACTGCAATGTATAAAGCTGAGGAATGAGTGAATATAAGATAATCTGTGAATGGAGAAGAGAAGAGAAGAAAAACATAGAAATGCAAGTCCTTAGAAAAAGACCAAGTTCAGTAAGACTCAGCACTAATTTCTACTGGGATGTTTCTACTAATGAAAGGATGTTTTTAACTGTCTTCTGAAGTAGATAAAGTTTTACTTGTCATTTATCTGAAGCTGGTATATTATTTCAGATCTTTTTTCTGATTAGACTCAATTTTGAATCAGATTTTGAGACTCAGTGTGTTTCAATCTAAATATCTGCCCAGGATACTCTGTGATTCTCTAAAGCATATTCTAAAAATGTCTTCTACTAAATATTCCACTTCATGTTGTCATTAACATATATTTGAATGGCTTGGACGCAATTTATCTGTCTTAATGTTGTAATTTTAAAATTTTTCACCCAAATCTGAGCTAGTCTCACAGATTTTCTTTTTAATTTATTTTAAAAAATCTGCACACAAAGATGACAGTTCATTTCATGTTTAAATATACATTTTAAATATACTAGATCTATTGCCCTCCAGTTTTGCCTGTTTACAGGATTAGAATCCCTAGCTGAAACTTTGGTACGAAGCTCACTCAGACATATCTTTCTCTTCTTGTTTCACGATAAGCAGTTCCTTCTTTAATCAAATGTAAGTTTAGTTTTCAGGAATAAGGCTGATTTGGAGCTTCATTTTTTTTTTTTTTTTACTTTTAATTTTATCTATTTCCTTCCCATCTGTTATCATTTAGATGTTTTCTGCTAAATGTTTTTCATTTTGTGTTTCTTCTTATTTCCTACACTTGTGCCATAAAATTACTTACACTTTGAGAGAAGCTTCAAGTAAAAGTCATAGCATCTGAGCCTCTGAGGTGCAGTGAAGGCAAAGAGAACTGTGAGTCCAATAAAAATTCTATAATACAGAGTCTGTAGGATCTTAAATTAAAAATCCCAAAGGAAAAATGTTAATTTAATGAACAAAATTCCAATAGAAGCTTCATAAGAAAGAAGTATTCTTTTCTAAATCCTGTTTCAAGGCAATCAGATCTTAAAAACTGAGAGCTATTACCTGTGGGTCTCTTGTGGATATATTGAGCTGGTATCTCAAGTTAAGTGTCCTCCTTTATGGAATATCTGGATGAGGCTAAGATCCCATGCGTGGGCTGAAGCATCCACAGTCTAATATAAGTTTCTAAGCTCTTATGCTCCCAAAGAAAGTCCAAAACACTGTATTTTTAAGAGGACATTTGTTTAATTTTCAATACATTTCTACTCTCACCACTCTACGTGCTTTTTAATAAAATATGTTCAACAAACCCTTCCATTTAACTGAAATGTTTAACTTATATGCTGCAGTGAATGTACCAGCTTTCTTGACTTAAAAGATTTTATAATCCACCAATTTCTTAAGAATATCTCATCAATGTCCACTTTTGGTTTACTTCATTGGGGCGGTATAAAGAAAGCAGGGAACAACTATGTTTTGTTTTCTGTGATTGTGTTCTACTTTCCTATTTTTCAATAATCTCAGTGAGGAATTGGAAAAACAGATTGCGATGATTGAACATCACTGTCTTATTCCCTCATATTTTTTGCAATAGATTGCTCATTCAAAGTTTCTCTTTAATGAGATGGTACCTACTGCGAGAAAATGTTATATGTCATTGCTGTACTTGTTTGAATAGAGATTTTTTTTTTCTGAACTCCCAGCTGTGAAGGCCAGCTCTCTAATTCAAGTTTGAGACACTCATGTTTTCCATTCTATTAGTCTCTAAACTTTCAGCCATAAATTTAAGTGAAAGCACAACTGGAGTTTATAGCTCTCGAGATAAAAATCTTATGCTGTTAAATTTCTTAGGTAAAGAACCATTTTCTGCTGCTGGGGGTGTGAAGCTCAGGCAAGGCTGCTGCAAGGTGTTTGTCATTCTACAGAGATGAGAAATTATTGATCTGCCCTTCATACGACAATGGAAATGGTGCACACTAGTTTCTGTTCCTTTGATTCTGCAGTCCCAAGGTGCAGCCTGTGTTGCTGGTTCTAGTCTTGAACTTCATACCTGAGGGACTGCAGGAATCACCAGCTGTGCAGTAAGTCACCCTCTTCTTGCAGAGAAAGATGCCTCTTGTGAAACTTCTTGTGCAAGACAAATCAGCAGAAGGCAGTCAGACCACCTAAATTTAAACCCATAACATCTGAAAGGTCCATCCTGTTTCAATTTCCTGAAAGAGAATCCTAAAACTCAGCTCCAAAAGAGACTAAGATGAATAGTATGACCATCGTTCCTTTTTGAATTCAAGCTGGAAGACATTTCTGGATTTTTCTATTTTCTCTCAGTACCTACTACTTTCTCATTGCTAGGCAGACTTCCAGAAGCTGTGAATTTCTGTGCATCATTAAACTGTCCATAACTGCATCAGCTACAGCTAATTAATGTTATGCTGTGTACACAAAAACATAGCTAATAGTACAGCATGTACTAACAAGCAACAGAGACCACAGGCCTATGTAGGGCTTAACATCAGTCAATTGGTTCATTTTTTTCCCAAACCATCTACTCCAACAATTGATAACACAATCCTCTACCATGTATTGCTTTAATTTATATAGGTGAAACCAAATATAAAGGCAAATGAGGCAAGGAATTGATTTAACTTTCAACCTGACTTCCTCTTTTACAAAAAAACCAAAACCAAAACAAAAACAAAAAAACAAAACCACCAACCCCCCCTCCCCCCCAAAAAACCACGAAAAAACCCCAAAAAGTAAAACCCAAAACAAAACCACCAAAAATCCCACAAAAAACCAAACCAAAATATGTTTGACTTCTATTAGTGAAAGGTATTTTTGGCACATATCTAAAATTCTTCTGCACAGAAGGAAAATAAGACAAAAGGACAAATAGTAAAAGGCAATGCTGAGCATGGTTCTGCTGAGGCTAGTTTGGGATACAGGGATGTAGGCTGTGTTCACAGTTTCAAAGGGAGAAGTGTGCACCTGCTTAAGGGAAATACTAACTTGCATCTGCATTGTACTGCATTTCAATGGAATCCCACTGCTCTGATTAAAAGGTGCTGTTCCACAGCTGCATTATCTCATTCGCTTTGAAAGGGAAAGCAGCAGACTCGATCAAAACAGGCCTCCCCATGGCTGCGTTCTCAGAGCCGCTCTCGCAGCAGAAGCAGATGACGTGAGTGAGAATGGCTCTCTGCTAGGATTGTTAAATAAGTATCTGATAGAGAAAATGATTCTCACCCCTTTGTTTTCCAGCCTTCTGCAAGAATTAGTAGTCCTGGCAACTATCAATAACGTCCTTCAACTCTCTCTTCTCTCCACTGGGTTTCTATGAAACTGCTCTCTATGACGACCATGATATTTTGTTAGACTTTCTTCCTGCCTTCTAGAAGTGACTAGTAGGGTTAATTACGAATTTTCTGAATATGCCAGGAAGTAATTTGCAGTTTTTCTTCATATTCATGAAAAGAGATGATAAATTTATTTTATTGCTATTAACAGATCATGTTTTTATTTGACTTATTTAAATCCTGTCTGTTAAAAAACTTTGTGAATTATGCCAAAATTCCAAACTTAAAGATAAACAATGATTTCACTGAAAGTAAAATATTGTCTCAGAAATTTTGAGCCACCTAAAAAGAGGTGCCCATCATCTTGCTGCCCAGGAGTTCAGCTTAAGAATACCTAATTGTCAAATGTAATGTCAATGAAAAACACCACAAGATTGGAAATTGGAAAGTCTTCAATATCATTATGGCAAACAGGTTATACAAATACAAGTAAATGGCAGATGTCTTAGTCCAAAGATCTGATAACAAAGATACTGTATGATATAGGTAGGCACGTCTGAAAAAGTCAAAACACTTCTCATAGCCATTAGGATTTCTTCCGTTGTATCCCTAAACACTTTCTCTCTTCAGGAGGTTATAAAATCCTCTACGTCAGCTGTCTGCCTCTTCAGACTGACTGTAAGAAAATGGAATAAAGGTGAGCAAAGATAAGTGAATAAGATGGAGGTTGGTTGGCTTTCATGATGAAAATCCAAAGATATTCTTGATTTGGAACTTCCAGGTTCCTGTTGGGAAAGTGATACAGAGTACTTTGTTCACATGAATACAGCTGAGCTATGGCAGAAGATGTGTTGAATGTCTTGGAAATCAAGAGGAGAGAGGTGGACAATAACTGTGACTGCTCTAACAAAATCTGTGGACATTTTTCTCATAGGAGCTGGAACTCATCAGTGTAGAAAATGTCATCACAGATCTAATTAACACCAGACAATATCCTACTTGGTAGCAGTACTAACCTATCCCATAACTTTCCTATTAATCAGTGTTCCTAATATATCACTCTTTAAGATCAAAAAGTTTAGGTCAAAAGCCAGAATCAAAGATTTCTGGGGTCATGGTGAATAATGTAACCTTTTCTATATTTTCCAAAGTCAGGGAAAAATCTCTGTCAAATTTAATTTGCTCCAGTCAACCTTATTATGTGGTTAAAATATGGAAATATAAGGCCAAGACATGTAAGAAAATTTCTGACAGTAAGCAGAGGATGGAGCGTTAATGTTTACATTGTTCTTTCCAAATACTTGCAAGTTAGAAGCTTGTCTTCCACTGCATCCACTGCAGTCTGGCTTTGTTATACTTTTTATTTCTTTTTTTTTATTATTTTATTTTATGTTCTCATACTGCCAACAAAGCAGATTTTTTATGAACTGGCTGACTGAGTGCACAGCTCATACACTTGCACTACTGTTGTGACTTCCATCCTGTGCACATTTAGAAAGAACTGCTGGTCGATTCACAAGCGTGTCTCTCTAGTTATTGCGTCTGATGCATGACTCAGGCTGTGTGATTTACACACAAGTTTATTTTTATACATTGCTGAACTTCTCATCTTTTGAGGGACAAATACAAAAATAAAATAATTTCTTTCCACAAAAGATTGACAAACCCAGAGTTGTACTTATGTTTGAATAAGTTCACAATACTTCTTAAGCAAATTTCAACGTTTAAAGCTCAAGTAAGTTTGTCAGGTTTTGGGGGGCTTCTAGCTACTTCTCTGCAATGAGCAGAGAACCCTTATTGACTTCTGAGTTCTTGATTTATGACTTATATTAATATTTGTTTTAATTTTAAGATATGCCAAGTAAAAGGTGTAAATGGCATGTAGGTTTGAGGGCATATTACTTATAAAATCAATCTCTATTGAAATTGATTACATAGTCAGTGAAAGAGTTCTCAGTAATGAATAGCTTGCAGACATGGTTTGTACTCAGACTTCCTAGGCCAAACAGTTACATTGTAAGTAATCAATTTTGCCTCAGTTTACTCGGCTTTCTGAAACATCCTATGTGCTAAAAATATTTTATTGACTTGAGAAAGAAAAAAAAAAGAAAAAAAAAGGTTAATGTTCGGTACTCCTAGAGCTGTAATGAAGGTAAAGTCCTTAGAAATTGTTATAATCTTAATGATTAAATTCATATAGCATTTGTTTTTAAGTGATATTTTCTATTTTACTCATTTATTACTCTGACTCTGAATAGCTTGTTCTAACATAAAGACAAATTTTAATTCGATCAGTTATAGCTAAATTTATTTAGTTCTTCCTCCAAACACCTAAATTGGTGTAACATATTGTGGTTAGATTGTCATATTGACAGCTGTACTGCTTCTTCAGGAGACGGGGGAGAGAGGGAGAGAGAGAGAGAAAGAGAGAGAGAGAATGCTGACTTAACTTGTCTCAGAAGCAGTGGAAAATCTTTTAGAAGATAATGATGAACTATAATGATAGGTAAGAGAGAAAGATACAAATTATCAAGTAGACTTTCAATTCAGGCTGCTTTGTAGACTTCATCAACACAACTGTCACGAAGAGGGCAGATAAAAGGTGAACACAGGTTCTCAGTGCTACCCTTTATCTCAGAAAAAATCTATTGCCACCACCTCAGAAAGATTATTTTTGTGTATGAGGAGCACTGAGTTATTTGCAGAGCTGATACATAGAGTGAATGACAGATTTGCATACATGGTGAGACAATTGGGGTGATTTCATTAATAATACTGGAGGGGAGCTGGATTCATTCTGTGAGGAGCTGAGAGTGCCCACAAACCAAGGATACTAATCAATTTATAGAGCCTCTGAGTCCTTGAACTGAATCTTTCATATTATGCCCAGCTACAGAAGAACAGGCAAGCTGGATTTGGGCTGAAATATATAAATGAGAAGGCAGGAAAACTGCTCTGCAGAGTGACCCTAACAAGACTGCTTCAGGTAGATGGTGTGAGAGGAGAAGATTCTTTCAGTAGAGGCAGACATTTTTGACCTCAGTCATGAAAGTCAACTTCCAATTGTTGTGCAGTTACCCATCCACAGCATACTGATGCATATAAAGCACCTTTGATAAAAGGACTGGTGGTTTCCCACAAAAAAAAGAACCTGTAACCTCCCCTTCAATCCTCCCTAGTGATAACTTTCTGTTCGACCCTTTCTCCTACCCATTGAGGCTGTTCTCTTCTTGCTGCAGGACAAAGGTGTATTCCTTCCTGCCTTTCTCAGAGCCAGACACGTAAGATTTTTCTGGCTGTTCACATGAACTCTGAACTAGATGATATTTCTATTAATCAAAAAAAAAGTATTGTTGGCTTTCCTTAGGCTTTGTCTGACCTCAGTCTTCAGCAGTAGGAGGTTATATCACAGATTTTGGAGAGAATAATCTTTGCAGGGCATCCTTTTACCACCTACCTCCCACAACTCACTGATATTTTTTCTGCATGTGTATTACTTTCTAAGGGCTGCCTTTTATTTGGCTTTTGCTGAACTACTGTCTGACTGATTCAATGATCTTTAGAGTTAACCTATCAAAGCAGTTAGGATAGTTAAATCAAAATTTACCAGCCTACTCAAATTTACTTGGTACATTACCTACCTAATGATTGCTCATTGCACACACTGTCTTAGCTTCTAATTCAGGAAGGTCATTTGAACACCAAAGAAATGTGAAATTGTTTATTGATTTGTTAATTATTCAGTGCTTATGGTTACTTCTTCATATTCCACTATGTTGTGGTTGGGATTTTTTTCCACTTGAAAGTTTAATAAACCGAAATATTAAAAACTAAACAAAAGAGTATTTAGTAACATAAAGGTCAGGGCTGTGATTTTGAAACATTGCTATTCAAATATTAAATCTGTTAAATTCTCTTTGAGGGAATATTTCCTTATTCAAGTAGTTAGTTTTAATTTTCCATATTTATAAAATGTGAGTGCATATATATATATATATGTACCAGGACTCATCTCTATCTGTCTGACTGTGATTAATTTCATTTTCCCACAGCAGCCCTCACAGTGCTGTTCTTTGCTTTGGTATTTGGAAAGGTGTTCATAGCACACCAGTATTTTGGCTTTTGCTGAGCAGGGCTGGCGCAGCACCATTGCTGTCTCTCCAACATTCCAGCCTCAGCAGCAGGAGGCAAGATCCTGGGAGGGGACATAGCCAGGACAACTGACCCAGACTGATCAAAGGAGTATTTCATAATATATAAAGTCAGCTCAGATATAAAAACTAAGAAAAAAGGAAGAGGCTTTCATTACTTGTGACATTTCCTTCTGGAGTAATAGCTGTATGTGCAAAACCCTGCTTCTTGAGAAGGGGCTGGGCATCACTTGCTGATGAGAAATAGAGACTAAAATGTTTTGCATTTTTATTTCGCTTTAGAAAGCTGATTTTATCTTGACCCATGATTTTTTTCCTATGCTACTTCTTGCTCTTGCCCCTGCTGAGGAGAGGAGTGACAGAGTGGCTTCGTGGGTAATCTGTGTCCAACCAAGGTCAATGCACTGTGGGTACCGGAGCAGAGTGCAGGGAGGAAAATCTTGAAGCTGAGGGTTATTGCAGAGTCAGGCTAAGACAGAAAGCATAGTGCTGAAGCAATGATTTTCCCTGTTGCTGTATGCAATTGCGAGGCAAACCTTACAATTTCACTTACTTATAAATCTGAACGGGACTGATCGTGATCGATACTTTTTACAGAGCAACATGCATAAGTGGTGATAGCTGTCAAAGAAAACAGGATTCCTTTTTCAAAGAGGTTTCCAGACAGATTTATATTCTTTTGCTATCTTGCATTCCTTACACTACTAATAGACCAATTTTATTGAAGCATCTTTTGTGAAACTGCTGAACAACTAGGCTATTATCCTAAAAATGCTTGGTTCAATTAAGACTGTCCATTTGCTTATGTAAGCAGAAATGCTACTTTTTTCCCCCCCTCTTGATTACATTTAAGTTCATGGAATTTCAGTGACTCATAAACTTTCAAATATAAGAAATGCAACATTGGACATTTACCACATTCTTTGCTTTTTTAGCACAACTAATGGAATAATTTACACCAACTAATTTATTTGACAACTTTCCTCCTACTTTTTTTTTAATTTTCCCATTTTCTTTATTATGTTGGATAAAACTGGTCACACAGCAAATTATTTAATTGAATCTTATCGTGTATATTGAATGATGTTGATGATGTTGTTTTCATTTGAACCTCTAATTATAGCTTGCCTCGTTGTTCCACATTCTAATTATCATCATACTTAAAAACATAAAGAAACAAATAAAAAAATAAATAGCATTGTTTTTCCTATAAAATCAGTACTTGTAGCAATTTTTCTCTATTGCAAGTAAGATGAATCAAAGGATGTCTTGGATTTTCAGTGTCCAAAATAGCATGAAACTGTAAAACAATGTTTAGACAACTACATCATGCTAACCAATTTGCTGAATAGTGGTTCTCATAAAAGTAAGATATAATTTATGGACTGGTATAATTTTGGACTGATCCAAATACCATTGCCAAAAGCAAACCTAGTCTCCAATATCCCTTCTATTCCATTTTTTGGTTCCTTACAGAATAGTCCTTTACAATTGCACTCTGCTGCCAAATCATGCACAATACTACTTTTGTGAAATGAACAAATGACACTGAGGGCTAATTTGAGGCCATTTAGATAATTTCACTTGTGACCCAAGACAGATTTAAGCCCAGGCCCTATGAAGGTGGCAGGCAAATGTATTATCTTATGGTATTATGTATTGCTCCAGGTCAGGAAGATTTCAATAACATTTAAAAAAAAATCTCCTAAAATTGAAATATTAATAATTTACAAAACAGAAACCTCAACTAATAGTCTCTGTTCATTTTCAGTACCACTGTGACTTGTAGGCTATATTACAGAAATATGTCTTATCTGGTATAGCTTTTGCAGCAATATGTGTAGTGGGATACTGCTTTTCAAGAACTCATCTGTATAATTTTGCCAGTTTCTATGCATTTCAAAGTCTATAATTTTCAACTGATTTTGCCTGAACATTAGTCAGAGATTAGAGATCTGGCCCCATAAAGCTCCCTAACTGTGGGAGAATAGTCCACAGAGGTCTCACCTTATGTGTCAGTCATACACGTATGTTGTTATGTTAAAGCAGACATTTAACTAAGTCATTAACATGCTCGGCTGTTCAAAACCTCAAAATCAGATATCTGGCTGAAGACTGCAATTCCAGGCTACCTAGGAGCCTGAGTTCTACAAAACCTGTACAGCACAGTGTATGCAGGGCTTTTTGCATTTAGTAACCTGCTAAGTAGCAGGGCATAATGGTCTGCATGTATGTATGCCTCTCGCTCAGGGCTGCAGATGAGTATCTCTGTGAAATAGTTTTACAATCTGAAGAAGCTTTCTGTATTAAATCTTGGAAAAGCATCATATTGGTTTTTTCCCTCAGATGGTTTCTCTCTTTGCATTCGTTATTGAATGTTATGAAAATATAAAGTAATCTTCTGCCTTGTTATTTTAATTAGGATCAGGGATGGTTTTTAATTTTCCATCATGACACACATTGGGGTTTATCATGCAGTGTTTTAAAGTTCAAGAATTAGAAAAATTTTGGATTAAAAGTGGACAGAAAAATGGGCCACTGGAGAGTAGCTGATTAATATATGGTCTCTGCCACTAGTCTGTGTCCTGCCTGATGTAAAACCCACTGAAACATTTACTGTTTGTGTGTGACTGTTTTGCTGTGAGGGCCCACTTCTATTGGACCATGCTACTCAGGAAAATAGAGCCAAATACAGGAGAAACGTCAGGTTCCCTGCTGGACAATAAATGTATAAAAAATTGGGCTACAGAACCAGGATCCATTTTTCTGGCTTTGCTTGGGATTTGATGATCCTGTTTTCCTGACAGAATAGAGTTTCAGTGTCAGAAAGACACTGGGTTTCAAAAAGTATTGGAAAGTCTGTTACTCAGGAATGTTTTTAAGCTGTCATTTAAATGCCACGTTGTAAAATCATAAATTCAAATCTGCTGTGTCAGCATTGGACTTAATGGGTTGGGTTTTGGTCTCCTAAATAAGGACCTTAACAATATATTATGCAGTGGAAAAGCCCCAGTACTGGGATGGCTTCGTTTCCTAACAGAAAAGAAATTCCTACCTCAGCCATGAAATCTAGATAAGATTTTTTAGAACATTTCTGATCAAAATATCTGCATCTAATTAAATAGCAAGAGTTCTAAGTCATATAATATAGATTAGATTGCATGTACCTCAATCCATATCAAATTATTATTGTTTAATAGAACACTGGGTCTTTGCTAATAGTGCTCAATTCTCAATATATTTTTGCAAGGGAAAAGTGGTGGTTTATCATTAATAAAAGCAATTCTGGGGAAATGTTGGGAAGTATTTTTTATATAACAACAAAGTCACGGAGTAATTTTTTACAAAAAATATTTACATAATGACTCTGTTCAGTCAATAGAAAGCTCTGTAGTGATAAAAACTCCTAGAAGCATTAATAAAATATTTAAGTTGGGCTGAGTAGAATCCATAAAGAATTTGTACTAATTCCTTTATTCTTGTTGTCACCAAAGAAACATTGTTTCTAATGTTTTTTTTTTTTCTTTAGGTTTCAATTGAATGCTCAGTTTAAATATGTATTCAGTGAGACTTCTCAGCAGATAGGAAAAAGATGTACTTTTAATAAAAAATATTTTAAATACCCCAAGACATAATACAGGACTAAGGACTAAGGACTTTCTGATGAGAATAGCTCTTTGTACTATCCCCATTACTTTATTCCTTGTGTTTATTTTCTGTGCAAAGACATCAGGGCTAACATCAAGCACCTAAAATAATTGCTTAAGAAATGAACATTCTTCTATGCTATGGTTAATGGAGAAAAAAGTATATCCCTTGCAGAAGTTATTCAACCCACTGTGATCTCCTTGTTTTCTCCACTAAGTGTAGAAGGAATGTACCCTGCTAAATTAATTGCTTTAATTAGCTGCCTAAAACTAAACTATGCTGTGGAGTTTTGAGGATTGTTCTGGGAAGAATTTGCCAGGATAATCCTTGGGGGCTGCAATATTTCACTAATATAATACTTAGTTTAGTTAAAGAACAGTATTTAAATGTAAGAGATGCTGATTTTGCATATTTAATCTTTCTTTGATGTTACTGTTCATAATTGGGTTTTTTTGTTCTTATTGTTGTTTTTTATTCTTTACAACTGGTTTTAATCCCTAAGACATTCCCAAGTAAAAAAAAACTATGATCAGTGTACTACAGTCAATGTAAAGTACTTTTAGTACTTTTACAAAGCTGTGGGATCAATATGACAGACTGCCCCTGAATTACTTGTAGTAATTATTAGAGTTTAATTTGAAGGAAACAAAAGATGTTGAATTTATCTTCTTGACTTAAAGACCAGTTCTCCAGTTACTTTTGAATTAAAAAGATTGGCAAGAGCTGGTAATGAGAGTTAGTGCTTAATTTAGGATTGTAATGGTCAAAGTGCATGTCCAGAACACTAAATACAGTTCCTGAATTGCTAAAATGTGACTCAGTTGTATTCCAATCTTTATTCAATTTGTACTTTGGACAGGTAACTGAAATGGAGAGAAATAATGGCTATATGCTACATGGATAGTCCTCATTTTCTGAAGCCAATGAGGAATGGGTCTGGCAACTGGGAACAGCCAGTGCTTGTGTTCAGTTATATTACATGTCCACCCATAATAATGAATAATAGGAGGTTTAGCTAGTGTAGAACCACACTGTTGTCTTTAGTGTACTGGTACAAAAGTAATTTGTAAGAGCTATTGTCACGGCTTAACTCCAGCCAGCAACAAAGCTCCACATCAGTGCTCACTCACTCACTCACTCACTCACTCACTCACTCACTCACTCACTCACTCTCGCTCCCACATCCTGCAGTGGCAGGATGGGATGGAGCAGAGTCTAGGAAGAGTAAAAGTGAGAAAACTCGTGGGTTGAGATAAAGAAAGTTTAATAGGCAAGGCAAAAGCTGCACGCGCAAACAAAGCAAAACAAGGAATTCATTCCCTACCTCCCGTGGGCAGGCAGGTGTTCAGTCACCTGCAGAAAAGCAGAGATCTGTCAGGTGTAAGAATGACTTGGGATAACAGATGCCACCACTCTGAAGATCTACCACTTCCTCCTACTTTCCCAGCTTTATATGCTGAGCACGATGCCATATGATCTGGGATATCCCTTTGAGCTGGGGTCACCTGCTGTGGCTGTGTCTCCTCCCAGCTCCTTGTGCAACCCCAGCCTCTTCACTGGGAGAAGCAGAAAAGGTCTGTACTCTGTGCAAGCACTGCTCAGCAGGAGCAAAAGCATCCCTGTGCTATCAACACTGTTTTCACCACAAATCCACAGAACAGCCCCAATAACAGCTACTTTGAAGAAAATTAATCATACCCCAGCAGAAATCAGAATTATTTGTAACTATGATGGCTTATAGCTCTTTACAGCAGAGCTGCTGGAGATTAATCCAGAATCCAGCACATTGTTTCCAATAGGTAATCTTAAGATGAAAGTAGCACACATCATTTTTCTTATGATAATGAAAGGTTATGTGGAGCAAATGAGTGTCTTTAGGACAAATGGTATCTGTGGCTTTGTACCTTCTCCATGTTGTTGAAGATCTATGGCATGGGAACTACAGAGGGTCCATTGTACTGTTCGAATAAATATTGGAAAATACCATAAAGCAGAATCAAACCTCACTCATATTTCCAAGGCCAGGAGTCTTAAGCAAAAGCAAATATCCACCGATTTTATTTTTCACTTGAATAACATATAAATTTTCTGCAAAAACTGTTTTGTGCTATTCAAGTTTGTCTTCTTTTACTTGTTTGATTTTTAATCTGAGGGTAATAATAATTTCTTTACCAAGGGAAAATATTTGTCTTCTAACCCTTCTATGACAAGTTATTCTTTCTGAAGAAAGATAAGAGTTGAAATCCTGGAAAAATTAAATTTTGCTGTGTTTGAAGACATGCCAGCCTCATAGAGGAAGAGAGATCACTCTACTACTGAGAATGAAGGAAAAAAAGAGGCTAAATAACAGATGTTTGCATAATGTTTTAATAGGCAGGATTCTTAGTGAGAATGTGGCTTTTCTTTAACCTCTTGTGCTGTATAAAGAAAAGAGGAATTCAGTGTTAGACATGCTGAAAACTGATTAACATTTGACTATTTACTTCCAGTTCATACAGTTAAGTATGTTGGCATTAAGCAGATAATGTACCTAATTACTTCTAGAAGGAAGTATGAATAATTTGATTCCTCCTTGGGTGTTTGTACAATGTAAATTAAATAATTTTTTTTATTAATTCATGCAAATTTTGCTACTTTCATTTCAAAAAGTGTATATATACCCAAGAGAGGAATATCTTAAAGTATTTCAAAGTTAAAAAAAAAAAGGATGAAGACTATGTGTCCAAATCTATCAAGTGCTTTCCATGGTCTTTTTGAAGATATAAACACATTTTCAGTTCTTATTCATCAAGAGGTTTAAGGATGTATTAATTATTTGTCTAAACTGGACAGATTCTGCAACTTTTTGATCCAAAAATAAAACTGAAATCACGTTAATTTACTGTGACTTTCAAATATTGCTGTTACAATAATATCAAGAAGTACGATATTTGAGAGAAAAGGGAGAAAAAAATCCCTATTCACATTTCTCCTCCTCTATGTCATAGATGGGAACATACAGGACTAGAAAAAAGTGGATCTAGCTGTGACCCTGACAAACTATGTCACCACAGACACATTACAAAAATTTCTGTAAGCTAAAGTCAGAACGATTCTTTGGAATGCATGCAGAAGCAAGGGGTATTAAAAGACATTCAAAACTTAAATTGTAACACTGAGAATCTTTATTATTCTACTTCTTTGTTCATTGGTGTCTTTGAATTTCTCTGTCTAAAACTGCTTTTGAATCTGATTTGTGAAGCTTTCTGAGATGTACCTGTAATGAGTTAGCTGCTGCTAACCTTTTTTGCTTTTAATTTTTTACTCCAAACATTAGAAAAATAAATTCTAGTAAAATGTATCTTTATTTAATTTATTTTATTTCAAACTATGTAAAGACACACAATTCACTTCTCTGCCAAAGAAAATGATATCTTATATATCTTTATATTTATCTGATACAATAGCAGTGAGATTATTTACTGTTTCATCTGGGGGAATTCTCTGTCCATTTATTGCAAAAAAATTGTTGAAAAAATATTAATTTTCAAAATATTGATCAAATTATCAATAACAATTAGACACAACATTTCTATTATAATAGTCAGAGATAGCTTTCCAAATTCAATAAATAGTATGACTATCTCAGGGTTGGGTTTTTTTCAGACAGATTGAGCAAATTTTTTACTTTAATTAATGTTTTGAAAAGTATATTGTGACTGAGGGACTAGATTCAGAAGCAGAATTTTGTATAGGAAACATAGAAAAAGAGATTCCTCAGACATCCAGTCCTGAAGAACTTCAGGTTATAATGAATCAGCTTTATTTTTAAATGATCACACCTAATGTATTTTTTTTTTTTTACACAATCATCTGATTATCATCAGACTTTGGCCAGCAATCAGTCACACAAAAGCATTCTCCTACTGTTCACTTCTTAGCTTTGCATTCTCAGGTTCGTACTTTACAAAGTATCTTGGCTTCAGTATTGAAAATGAATATATTCTCGGGAAGAAAGTCTTGCAACTGATCTGGATTCTCAAATGTATCATTTTCACTGGTAATTGTTTTCCTCCAAACCACAAATATCTTTATAAATTTAATGCAAGTTCAAATATGTTTTAGATTCAGAAGGAAAAGAAAAACATCTAGCTTAATAAGGAAAATCTCAGGATACAAGAAACCCATGTTTAAATTGCAACCAAGAATTAAGTTTCCACATCTTGGATAACAGTTAGTAGTTGTATCTTTAAAAGAGTATTTATTTACAAAGGAGAACAGTTACAGAACATTGTGTGGTTAAGCTACCCACTTTCAGAACTTTATTTATGTTTAATTATGCAAAATTTGTCGACTTTCATTTTTATGTAAATGTGAAATAAAAAAAACTCTAAAAACTTGAAATTATTATGCAAATAGAAGTCTTGTTTTCCAGTTAACCTTATCAGGAATGAGGAAGGAATAAGCCTAAATTTGTGTTAAATAATGAGAAAAGTGCTAGTGAAAAGCTTTTGTCAGATATGCTTATGTATTTGCACTTTTTCTTCCATTTGAGGAATGGAGGAATTTTGCTGTTGGTGATGGTGGTTTTTTTTTTTAATAAATAAAATTATTTTTTTCAAAGAGTATTTTTAGCTTGAAAAAAATATATTCAGTATTTTTAGAAGTCAAGTGACACGCCAGCTACTCTCTGTGTCTGAAGATGCACCATTTGTAACTGATCCTTTCTGCTGGGGGAAAACCAGCCTCTTAGACCCTGAATCCAGGTACCCCATCCCAGAACATTCATGTTCAAACTCCAGCCCATCCAAAGAAAGTTTTTCTGCACTCTGGTCAATGATATATTGCTGAATGGAAAAGCTGTAGCACACAGTCAGTTTATAACAGATTTTAAAGATCCTTTGCTGTGCCGCTGTAGTCACTATTGCAAAATACCTAGATATCCCATTTTAATTTATTGCCTAACTTTTACTCAAAAGCTGTAGTTTACCTCTTATTTTCATTATGCTTTATAAAACAATAGAGTTAGTGTATTTGACATCATTAAAATGTTTCAGTGATAATAGGAAAAAGAAAGTTAATATAAACCCATGATTCTAGAAACAGTAACAAAATTTTGACTACTTTTTACTATTCAGTAATCTAATACATTTTTTAAACCAGAACATCTTAAAAAATGAACAGTTATTGAATAACAATTTCAATTACATTAACCCTCCAGAAAAAGGGCGCCTTTTATACAGACAAAGAAATGCGCTGGATAACTATATGATCACACTCTGAAAGAGTTAGAACCTGGAATATTTTAAATGCATTACTGATTGGAGACAGAGGCACTCTGACTCACAACATTTCAGTGCTAATTGAAATACTGACATCGTGTTTAGGACAGCAATGTCCCTTCTAATTCTTGCAATCCTACCAGTTGGCCACAGCAGCATGTCATACTGCTTTAAAATATATCAGGATTTTCAAAGCTACAGTTTCCATTGTATAAAAAGCAAAGGAAAAGAAAGGGTAGTATTTTGCCAGAGCTTTAACTGTATTGTGTTTATTGCACTGCATATATTTCTATTTTACACCCACTTTTATTTAGTTGTAGTCATTGAACTTTGGTTATACTACTGCCCATTAAAATGGAGTACCATGCCCATCATTCACTTCTAAATGCTGACATAAAACGTTCAAAATATGTGAAAAATTTATATTTAAAATAATAAATTGGAAAAAACCCAACCCACACTGAACACCCTACACAAAGAATTCTAGGTAGAATTTAATCTAATGCATATTTATAAGAATTATAAATCCTGTATATCTTACACAGTTGTTAACAAATAATTATAAAGTCAGATAGCAAAAATAACACTATTTTTCAGCACTTCTGTGATTCTCAAAAATCTTATATTTATCTTGCTTTAATACTCCCTTTTTTCAAATGTGTTGGAAATTCAGAGCTTTAGGACTTCATTGGACTCCTGATTTTCTGAGGGATCA
Source organism: Calcarius lapponicus (assembly GCA_039654755.1). NCBI lineage: Eukaryota > Metazoa > Chordata > Aves > Passeriformes > Fringillidae > Calcarius > Calcarius lapponicus. The sequence goes on along the minus strand of CM077462.1, from coordinate 44,812,089 downwards.
GAAAATATATATCAGATGATATATATTAAAAAAAAACCCCAAAAACCTTAAAAAATATATCAGGTAATAGTATAAATTCAACAACTGTGAGCAAAAAGTATGGTTTATTAAATATTTGGTTTATTAAATAAAAATTACACATTAATATTGTTAATCTTGAAGTCAGAAGTGGTTTAATAATCAGAGTAGTATAAAACATATCGGACACTTATATACTGATATTGAAGAATTTGTAATGCTGAAGAAAGCACAGAAAGTAAGAAAAAATATCAGCAGAAAGAAAATCGAAGTTAGTTTAGAACTAAGAAGTAATTTGTTTTTTCATTCTGCCCCCTGATTTTAGCTCTACTATTTATGCAAATATTTAGTGATGATGATGATGGTGATGATGATGATGATGATAAGTGGGAACACGCTGTCCTTAGGAAAACTAGGAAATAATAATAATAATAAAAAAAAAAACTTTCTAAAATTTTCTTGTCATTGTTATTCCAAGTTCAGTTTGTGGAATGGAAATTATTCCTGAGAGAAAATCTACTTGCAAACTTGGTAGTTGCCTTTCACTGCCACTCAGCCATCAAAAGTTGTGTTTTAAGACTTAGTATGCCCACTGCACAATATGTATTTTTAAATTCAGTTTCCTTCCAAGCAAAAGGTACCTGAAATTCAGGTGGGGAGAAATGGTGATTCAGTAAGCCTACTTTTGTGGAATGAATATATAAATCTTAATCTGAGTCATAATTCATAAATATTAATCTCTTTCCTTTGCACGGGAAGAATACTGAATATCAGTTTTTCTTAACTACTTAAAAACAGATGGGATATAAAGCATTAGAAACTGTTGATTTGAAGAAATGATTTGCCTTAGCATCAGCCATCTTCTGCAGTTTTTTATTAAATTCTCCTTTTATGACCCCAATAATTAAGAAACAACCTCTCAACAGCTGAAAAAAACAAATTCCCTTTAGTGAATTGCCACAATACTTGATTTTATGAATTAACTCCAGATCTAAAATTTCAATAGTTTAATGAATTCCTATGTTCCTATACATATATTGTATATATTTTTTTTACCTAAATTGTAAATTCAGCTTCAAGTTAATAATATTCAAGTAGTCTATTTGAATACAAAAATGAACTTGGCTAATTTAGAAATAATAGCTTATTTAATCTATGCATCATTCATAATAAATAGTGTACATCTTTACCAGATATAGGCTGTAATACTTTGAACAAAATACTTTTAAATTTGAAAAAGAAAACTAAGGAAACAGATGACCTTTCTCACGTGTTACTGAATTTCTCACTTCTTGTCAGAAAAATTCAGCAGCTTTTAACAACATTCCAGTTGTTACCGACCAATTCCCACCTACTTATTCCAGAGAAATCTTTTTACTTAATTAAAAAAAAAAATCCCTCTCTTGTTCCTATTGATTACAAAGAAAACTGGAAAAGTTATTGCTTTTTTTTCTTTTTGTTTGGTTGGGGTTTTTTTCCCCTTTTCAGTACTGAGAAATCAGAATACAAGGACTGGGAAGTGTTTCATATTAATCTTATAGTTCTTAAATTCTGATTGCTGCTGTGCTTATCTTTAATTTCAGAACACTGGGTTGGAAGATAATCCAAAGGAAGGTGTATTTGCTTCATCTGTCAAGTCCATTATCCTGACTTCTTGAGAAATAATTAATTTGAAGGTGTATTAAGCTATTTCACTCGGCAGCTTTTGATCATTGGCAGATTATGAGTACTATAAAGGGGTTTGATTTGGACATTTTAGGTAAAAGAAAATTAAAAGGAGTTGGGATAACTCAAAGTACCTCTGTGAAGCTAGAAATCAGACCAGAATCCTTTTCCCATGCCATGGTATCATTTGCATGATCTCCTGGCAGAGCATTTATCCAGGAGGGCTCTGTTTTAGGCCTTCATCAGACTTCATCAGGCAGAGGTTTGAAATGTGCAGGTTTAGTATGTCAGTGTCATGCCTTAGCCATCAGCACTGCTGCACTTTACTTTAGACAGTCACTGGATAGCAAGGATAGAAATAGCTAAGAGAAAACTGCCTGCTCTCCTGTGAATCAAATATTCTACCCATCTTTTGCAAACTGGGCCACTGCTTCCTTGAAAAATTCCTAGATCACATCTATATCCCCTCTCCACTAAGTAAAAGATGAGAACTGAAATATTTCAGCTTTGACATGAGCACGCCTACTTATTTTGCCAGTGTTTTGGGTCCCAAACTGATTATTGTTATTTCAGAAAAAAACATTTGGCCTATTGCATACCCAGAGTTACCAGTTAGGAATCTATGGACAGAACCCCTTAGTCCCCTACAAAATCTCAAGTGTTTTGGTTTGTTGAGCAGGATTTTCCCATGCTTCTCTTTTCAGTTTAAGGTTCCTAATGTTAATTCAAAGGTACTTTATTATTCTTCTTCTTCAAGCCTTTGGAAAAATGAGATTTTACAAACTTTTGCCTGCTTTATTGTTTTGTTGGGGTATTTTTTAGAAGACATATGCATAAGAAACAGCTTTGCAAGGCTATAATTATCCTTTTTTTGACATTTGAATTTGGGCATCTGTGATTCTATTTGTCCCATACCTTCATAGGGCTTAAAGATAACATGATTTCTTATATTACCCTTAAAATGTTCATTAAACTAGAGCTTTACATTCAGATAACTATAATCTCCTCTAATCAATACACTGCTGTTGCATAAGCAGTAGGTCACTTGTGGCCTCTTTCCAGATCTTTTCAAGTAGATCCCTACAACAGTCTCCTGAACACTGACTGACATGTTTCTGCTGATTAAAACATGGGAGTCCAAATATATAGGTGTCAGGCTGAAAGGCAACAGTGAGACTAAATTATGGTCTTCTCATATTTAAACACAGCATAACACTACTAGCTGTGCTTTTTCCCATCTGTTTTACAAGAAAGAATTAAAAAGGAAAGTATTCGCTGTAGCTCCAGGTGCTTGCAATGCACCCACTTAACACAGATGGCAGAAGGCCTGCCTGTCAATGAGTAGAACTTCCTTTTCCAAGCAAACTAGAATTGCAACTAAAATTGTATGGTTCTTGTTTTGCCTTTTTTTCCCCCCTTTCTTTTCTCTTTTTTTCTCACACTCTGCCCACAAAAGATAGGACATTTTCTTTACTGTGTATGATTTATCAAGTGCAGACTTTTTCTGATGCATGATATAGATAAAAGGCAGTCTTGAAGGAATTGTGCCTGTCTTCCACCTTTAAAATTCTCAAGGTTAAAATGCCTAAGAGATGACAACAAATTCTTACAGGAATTTCACTTGTGGGAAGCTACATTACCCAGAATTTAGTTTTAAGCTAGGTGAACACAGAATTTTAGGTATGGAAATGACCACCGAAATTGCTAAATCCAGCTTTTGTTATTACAGAAAACCTCCCCAACAATTCATATAGTACCTTCATAAATTCCTACATGAATCAATCAAAGTGGATTGCTCCAGCATTTATTTGATATGATTTCTCTGAAGTGGTTCTTCTGCTCACTTAGCTGCCAGGTTGTTAATAGCTTTGAAACATTAATTTAGTATTACATAAAAACTCAAAAGGCCTGCTCTGATTCCTTTCTAAGAATTCTGTTTAATTGCTCTGCTTTAGTACCGCCCCATGGTTCCAAAAACTTGGCTGTTTCCTCTAACATTTTGTCAAGAAGAATGTAAAACTGAGGGCTGTTTTATTTTCTTACCAGTCATGGTGTTCTCTTTCTTGTGAACAGGATTACTGTATTCTTAGCTCATCTCTTAACAAAGATCAGACTAACAAAATAAATTAAGGCAGAAATTACATGCTCTGAAAATCCACACAATGTTTGGAAATGCACGCTTGGTGTGGGAGACTACACAAACTTTTAATATCTCTTCATATGTATTCATGTGCATGCAGCAGACTATAAATTGCCTCATTGACGATATCTAAGATATTTTTAAGTGGGTCTGGCCTGTTGTCCTGCTGATATAGCCTAAACTGCTGAAGACATTTTTGTTTCACAGCACATATGTTACAGATCTCAGTCAATGTGGCCGCTCACTAACAGAGGGCAGCTCTTCAGTCAGCTCTCAGGCTTCTTCTTGTCCAGTGTTCCCTTTGCTCAGGGAACACTAATCAGAAACATACAGTTTGCATAGAGGCAGCCAGATTACATGAAGCCAATGTGTCTGTTTTTTGGATGGTTATATGAGGTTTTTTGATCCTGTGATTGGCTACATAAATGCATGGGCATTTGGGGGCAGAGTAGAAGGCAAATTTGGAACTGCACAGAGTAGGATAAATTATTCCACTAGACTAAAATATGCCTATGGAAGATTCTTTCCTGGGAAGCTAAAGAAGGTATCAACTGATGTGATGAAGAAGTACTACCAGCGATAGCTAGTGATTGACTAGTTATTAGTCAATCACTAGTTATTAGTCAATCACAGCATATTCTGCAAGTATACTAGAATATTAGCAGAAGATGGGGGATTGGTGTCCTCTGCATAAATAACAAAAGAAAGGAAGCTAAATAGCCTGTTCCAAACCAGATCATTAAAAGGAATTAGAAATACAAATTAAGGGAGAGACTGAATTTTGGATTAAAAACTTGCTTCAATTATGCCATTTTAAAAAGTGAATAATTTAGTGGTTTGGGTTTCTTGTGTGGATTTCTTTTTTTCTCCTCAGCTAAGTCTCCAAAGAACCCTCTACTGCAGTGTGGCATGTGGAAATCTTTTTCACACAGATTTTCTGGTGCATACAAAACCACTTATTATATCATAAAACATAGCTTTGTAAACCCCTGGTGTGTGTCCTCTGCAAGGATAACGTTTGGACTATAAATTAAAAATGATCAGTGATCAGTAGCTTTACACACTGTCTTCTTATTTGCAACATACTGCTTGCTTGGCAGTGCATCTGCGACTGAAGGGAGACGGTTCTGCTTCTGCTTGAGGTCGGGTTCTGTCTGCGTTATCAGTAGCTTTGTTACATTCAGCCAAACCCCTAGCTGAGGTCAGAGGTCCTCATTTCAACTAGGTCTGCTGCAACCATTTTAATTTACTCTGGATGTGAATCCAGCCCTTTTGCTGGGTAAGGTCTGGATTCATAGCGTGTGTTTCCAATATTTGCTGAAAAAAAGGGAATCCTGTAATTACTCTGCACATAGGTTCAGTTTTCCTCTCTCTGACAAAACTATTTACAGTTATGATCATTATGCACATTGATAAATTATCCGGACTGTGCAGGATCAATGATTCTAAATATAACAGGAGAACAGAAGCAATTTATAGTATAAAAATAGGGAAATGCTCAATTTGGAAAGTTTATTAACAGAACTGTAATTATCAGATTTAATATTAGAAACAATACCAGCTATCTTTTTTGAAAGCCACAATTTATAGGTAGAATTGCCTAGAAATTTTTAAGATTTAAAAAGTTTGAATAAATTAAAAATTATTTCCCCTCAGCCTTCCCCTTTTAAATGGAAACATGTAAATGGAATTAAAGAGACAACATATTGCAAGCTTTATTCCCAGCTAAAATATACACAGGATTAGTATTCTGAAAGCAAATTGGTTCATAATTGTCTGAGTGTCTTGCCACAGGAAGGTATCTTTCCTTCTCAAAAAAGTGTGATGTTCTTTATTCCTTTTACACAGGCATTCCATATAACCTCTGCTTAAATTAAAACCCCACGTTGTCTTTCTCATAGGCACCATTTTCATCCTTTGTTCTGTATTCATCCCTGATCTTTTGAAGCTAAGATATTGAAAAGGATAAATTTGGCTTGATAGCAGTATGTGTAACGATGCTACTGTAGGTTGCTAGGATACCATTTGGTGGTCAACTGTCTCTGGTGCAGCTGCTCTTAATAGCCAGACTGACGGACACATTTGCTTTTATCGCCTTTAATGCTTGGGCTACAGAAAGTTTCCCTTCATCTATCAAATTTTAACTTTTGAGGTGAGGTAAGCTTAGAGACAAAGACATGGCAGACAGGGAGAGAGATGTGGTTATTTTATTTTGTTTTAGTAATGAATGTGTTATCCTAATGAATTTATAAAGAAACATCCCAGTCTCTGCAAGTTTTATTACTTTTGGTACAAGAGCTAACACAAGATCTACTTCAATGTCCATTACAGCAGCTGAGAATCTTTCACTGATTTATTATGACCCTTCTATCACCCCCTGTATTTTTCCCTGAGGATTTTGAGGGCTAAAAGCAAAAGATTCAGCATGTTGAATTACATACCTGTGTGATTTAGCTGGTGGGGTCTAAAAGTTCATATGCTTTGTAGAATACATGTGAAGGGAATGTGTAAGAAATTCACACTTAACTCACTCAAGAAAAAAAATACTTTTTCCATAAGAACAAGAAGTTGTTACTTTTGTTTTGATAGAATTGTTTATGAAACGTTGAATTCTGTTTGAAATTCCTAAGTGTTGACCACCACTTGTAGAAATTAGTCAGCTTTATTGAGTCACAAAGTATGAGTATTTGCTACTTTAAGTTTAGACGACATTTCTCAAAACAAACAAACAAACAAAAAACCCAAAAAATAACAAAAAAAACCCACAAAAAAATCAAACCACAAGAAACCCACAACAAACAAAAAGCATCCTTGCCAGGTGGTACCTTCCATTCCCCTCCTGATCTGATTTTGTTCCTGTTTTCATTTACAAACTCTATGTAATGGGCACTGTTATGGAAACTCAAGGAAGGAACACTATACCAAGAGTACCAGGAGACTAAAATCTTGATATTCGTATATTTAAGATGTGAAGAACCTGATTACAGTGTGTATTTCTTCTTTTGGAAAAGAAAGAAATTCACCAACCAACAAAACCACACGATGTTCTCTACTAATGTAAATTGCTTTCATAATTTGATGTAAGTCAATGGGAATTTTCAGTGAATTTTAGGCTGAGTAAAATCTGAAATTTCAGTCTTAACTTCAATAACAAGAATTTAGAGAATAAATATTTAAATATTAAAAGTATTTCTCCCTGTAATATCTGTCTAGTATAGGGAAAAGTAATTATATTAACAGAACAACAGTTTAACTGAAAAATGGTCTTTATGCAAAGTTGTCATTACTAAACCTCCAGAAAAGATGGAAGACGTCTTGACAATATCTGTGGTAGTGAATTTATGTACCTGACCATAGTCAATACAGAAGAAGGAATTTCTCTAGTGTGTGATTTAGCTCACTTGTTTTAGGCATTTAACTGTAAAATGAGATGCATTGCACATATTTCTCCTGAAAGACTTTAAAAAGAGCCTGAGGTTACAGACAACTATATTTAGTTAGATTAATATTAATCTTAATCTTTCTTGTAGGTTAACTTCCTAAACTAGTGATATTTGCTTCTCTCTAGATTCAGAGGAAACATAAAATTGCCTTCAGAGAAGAGTTCACCGTGAGTATTTTAGTTGTCTCAGAAAAGAATAAAACTCCTTTTAGAGATGCCTAGCTTTTGTTTGACTGTAGTGGGAACCAGTATTGCAGCCCAGACTAAGTACCAGACTTTCAGAAGCCTAAGGTGAGGGGACAGGAATACTAACTCTAATGGATATCTTTTATTTTACAAAACAGTGTATCTTGCAAAAGTAATGAGCCACAGGCAAATATCGGTAAATGTTGCAGAGGACACATGTTATTTGGGATAGCAGATGGGCATCAGGTAACAGCTGATTAGGAAGTTACTCCCTAGTGTGTTCAAATATATCTGGACAGAAGGTGCACAAACAGTATCGTGGCACACATGTGAACTCAGTGAAAAATTCTGGCCACATGCAATGCTGCTGGCCGGTCTCTGGGATTCCTCTCTCCACATTCCTTTATGCCCAACACTGAATTCATGATTGCTAACATCTGCAAATTATACTGGCAGTGTATCATTGTTTTCTGGCAGCTATGGCTGCCAGCGAAGGACAGTATACTTTGTTTAAGCTATGGAAAGTTTGATGTAGTTAGGTCAATGCAGTTTATTTTGAGAATTTGCTGAGTTCTTGGCTACTACTAATACAAATAATCCTAAAACCACCTCCAACAAAAACAAAAAAATTAAGCTCTAGCCAGGTACCTTAAAATTTTATTGTGCTTCACAGATTTTTTTTAATAACCGTTCAGATACCAGTAAACAGTACCAAAGAGTTTAAAAGCCAAACCTAATACTACCGGTAATAAAACCAAATGGTAAATTTTGCGCAAACTACAACACCTAACTGTTCTGTGCAGCTGTGTTTTCTGTAGGATTTTCTATCTAGTTTCCAGGGGAGCGATCAAAAACAAGTTTTGGTGTCATAATCCAGTTGCTTTCCACATCCCCAGCACACAGGTAGCAGTAAATCTACCTTATTTGGGTACAAACTCCTGCTAGTGCTTCATCAATAGAAGGACACAAAGAAAGTATTTTGCATCACCATGCATATGCCTGGGTCTTCAATCTTAAGGTGCAATGAACCTCAGCACTAACAGATAAAAGAAGGAAGGCTCTCTTTTAAGAACACTCAAATAAGACCTTGGATCAAAAGTTAATGCAATGAACACAGCCCTAGGTCTTGTTGGGGAGTCCAAATGCTCTAAGCTACAAGGATGCTTGGAAATTTTTCTTGGTATTTTTCTTCCTAAACTCTAAAATTGAGTTTAAATTGATGAATACTTCCATTAACAAGAGCAACAAGTGTGTGTCTTATCAAATTGACTCACAAGTCCTTTTCGGGTTTTGTGTATTTTTAACTAAAACTGGTATGTTTTTGGTGTGGTTTTTTTTGTTTTGTTTTGTTTTTGTTTTTGTTTTTTAATGAAAAATAAAATTTAGCACCAAAATTTTAAAAAGAAAAGAAGCACATTTTCCATGAAAAACAAGGTGGGGGGGGGTGGGGTGGGGAATCTGGGTCTCTGGTTTGACTCTTTACTTGCAATAAAGTAGAGCATTTTCACTCAACAGCACTGAGGAGGAGGCACTGCTGCAGTGTGAAGTTCTGTGGCTGCTAACTGCTGAGGTCATCTTCACTTTTGAGCTGAGACCACAGCTAGGGAACAAGGAAAAGAGGAAATTCTTAAGAAATTCTCTGATCTGAATTTCCTGTAAAAGCAATTTACTTGTCTATTGCTACTTTTATTTGGTGAAAGAAGATTTATACCAATGTCACTACAAAACCAGCTACATTGTTGACTTCTGCTTTCAGTTGGACACTGATTATTACAGCATAAAGAGAGATGTATTTATATTTTTGAAATGATCAGCAGTGTATGCTGTGTAGTACAGGCACGGTTACAAGGATCTCAACACTGAAAAATATTCCTATAGCCCAAAGTCATGTACTTCCTATGGCAGAGGAGCCAAGAGCGGTTCGCATACAGAAGATATCCGCGTTCCTTAGACAGTTATTTATGAACTACTTTATTGTGGGATGAGCAGACAGCTGAGTCCTGAGAGACCTGCTGATGTTGGCTTAAACAGCCAGTGCTGGCTCATTTCCTCACTTCTGGTGCAGATCCAGAAGGCTTTCCACCAGGAGAGCTTGCCCGCAGCCATTCACATCACAGTTTCTGCAACAGATCCACACTTGAACTGTTCAGAAGCCACAGGTTTGCCCATCTGGTACTGCTAAACCTATGGCTGTCACTAAAACACAGCAATGACTTTCTCCACCCTTGACATCTTGCTGAGCTGGCTGCATCTGATAATGCAATATCTGCTTATAGCAAGGGAATATGGATTCTGGCGAAAGCACTGGAACTCTTCATGAATCTGTCTCTGCCTGCGCCTCATTATTCAGCTTTATATCGCTGCTGATCTCTGGATTGCACTGCTACTGATGTTTATGTCCCAACCTGTCAAAACTAGTGTCAGTTGTCTGCTTCTGGTGTTGCATGCTTGCCATTGGTTCCTTTATCCTGTGGGTAAACAGCCTTTTTGCAATTCAGCTGTATTAACAGAAAAGGTTACCATTGCCAGTTCAGCCCTGCTGTTCCTTTTCCTTCTGCCTGACATTATTCTCCCCAGTAGATCCCCTTACACAAACATTGTTACAAGTACTCTGAAATTTGCATCAGTCAAAATTATCTGGACTATAGAAGATTTGGTGTTTGCACATTTTAAAGTAACACAATTTCTTTTGATTAAAGTGTCCAGAATCAGCAACTGAGAGGAGGCAGCCTCTAACAAAAGCATGGTGATGGTCAGTTACAAGTGAGCTGTGCCTGCTAGCTTAGACAGAAATTTTATGGAGAATGTCTGTTAGCTTCAAAACAAGTCCTATGTGTGATTTCATGTCATCCAAAAGTTTTCCTTGCATATTCACCGCAGATATCTCTCCACTGACACATGTATTTAGGAAAATGATGAAAAGGTCCTGACTTAGACAGTGGCTTATTGTCTACAGAAGAACAATGTTGCATTTTCTCAAACTGCATTGTCCACCTTGGAATCCATTTCTGTTTGGCATTTGATACTTTTTTTTTTTTGGTGCTGTATAAAGCCTGAATATGTTAAGACATGGGTTGCAGCAATAACTAGATAGATTTGAATGCAACCACCATGGACACAGGTATAATTCTACAGAGCAATATCTGATGATCTGTTTTGCTCACAGGGACAAATACCTGTGTTACCTCTGCACCATATTTACATGACATGAGAGGCTGGCTATTCGCAATATTTTTTTTTAATCTCTGCTTAAAACAATTTTGGCTGCAGAATTCACTTGGCAGTACCAAGGGATTTCTGGCTTCCTTCTGTCAGGAGTTACATGAATGGCACAGTTTACTCAGAAAGAAAACATAATTTGCTGTCTATATAACACAACAAAAACCCCAATTTTTCCTTTTGGAAGCTCTTTGTATAATACTAAGCCATAAAATGCTTCTGGAACATGGATTTGTGGTACAGTTTGTATACTCATACTTTTGGCTTCTCTCATCTTCACCAATCCAAAAATGTAGCTGTTAATCTCACGCTGCTATTGTCAGTCATTATGCCAAGTCTTCCTGTATTTAATCAGATTAAAGAATATTCTCTTAGGCAAAAAAAAATAACATATCCTTTTGGTTATTGCAGAAATTTCCATATAACGTTATGAGGTTGCTGATTTTTCTGCAGTATCACATTAAGGATACATATAATACTAAATGAATAAAATTACTTTTCAGACAGATTTTAGACTTCTTTAGAGTACCAGTCAGTTTTAGAAAGCATCAATAGAAACATTCCATGAGATCTTATTAATAATTGTTCAAGACTAATTTAGAGGTGCAAACAGCAATACAAAGGCCACTGAGACCAAGCAGTTATTTGTACAGTAAAATTAGTGTGTGTGCTTATTGCTTAGTCTAAAAATAACTGGTTCATTACCTTTAAATGTATCATTAACCTGATCATATTGTTAAAGTCAAATGTAAAAACAGATAAGGTATGTTTGGTTTATATTAGCTGTGCGTGTATGTATATGTGCATATTCACATTTAGCACCCTTGAAAATGCAATGTGACTTCACATTCTACAGGAACCAGAAGTTTTTAGATGGTGAACAATGACAGCGAACCTAGGACAGTATAATAGGAACAATTTTGCTTTCTCTCTATTGGTAAATCCTAATATTCATTAAAAGGCAAATACCAATACGAGGCTTAATAAATGACTGCAATTTTTTTCATTTAACATTTAACTTCAGGGTTGGACCTTCTTTGAAGTGAATCCATGATAAGACAAGGTGTTATTGGCTCACTTGTACAAGCCTTATATCAAACTACAGGAGTACCAGGTCACAGTCACCCTGAAATTATGGGCTATATCACAAATGTGTGAAGTTCAGTGATGACTGGTGAGTTAGTCTCTTCCAAACAGTGGCTGCTAGAGTAGCTGATCATGTATAACATATCAAAGTTAATTAATTTATTGATTAATTTTATTAAAAATAATTTAAAAGAGTGTCTCATTTTTATATGAGGTTTTTGTGAGGACAGATAACTCTTGTGCATGCAGCTTCCCTTTTCCCCATTGTCTTAGTCAATAAGTTGCTTAGAATAAATGCCATACCTCAGAATGGCCAAGAGAAAAGTTTTGCTTTGTAAAGCTGTGCTTTGTAAAAACTTAAAAATTTGATCTCCGTTACATGATGCTAAATAAGTCATTTATGAAGCAGAACCATAAATAGAAATTCCAGATCAGAAAAGGATAAATAGAATGGAAGTGATTAATGTATATGTTTTTTTTCCATACACTGATGCCTTAATCAGGTCCTTCTAATTTCTATTATAAAAAAAAAATTCTGTTAAAGTACCATACTTTGTCCCAGCATAAGAGAGTGGAATGTCTCTGCAGTACAGGATGTTGGAACTCTTTTCCCTATTTGTGGAACTGTATGCCATCAACATCAGAATAAGTTTCATGTTAGACTCTATGTTTTCCTTTATGCTTATTAGAGAAAATATATTTTAAAATATTTTCCATATGTTTCTCTGAATCACTGTATTGTAGTCAAAACAATGCCTTTCATGTTTGGGATACATCTTCCCTCTTTGACACTTTTAGGAAGTCACATTGGTGAAGCATATTAAGGTGAAGCAATGGTCTGTGGAGGCAAAAAGGAATTAATCATGACACCAAGGCTAGTCAAAAGTTTGAATAGGCTTGAAGAAGGAAAGTGAGATATGCAGCATCTGTGGATCTTTATAAACCTGCGCTGTGCATAAACTCCCTGACAAGGTATCAGACACTATGTACTGAATGCAAAAGAGTGAATACAAAGCAGATGGGTCACAAACATTTAAAACTCAGATTTCTATCTTTTCAATCCCTTCTGAGTATAATCTTCTTGTAAAGGTAAGATTTATTCCACATTAGTTATTCAAAATAGCCCAGGAAAACTCTGGAGTTGGTTTGATGAATACACAACTTCGAGTTATAGATGATGAAATCATGAAATTAGCTTTCATTATTGAGTTCCAGAATTGAATCTTATGAACCTTCAAATCCACATGGTGCAGAACAGAAGGCAAATTTACATCAATTAATTGTTTTATGAAAACCTGATAAAGAAGCACTGTCCTTGAACCACTTAGATTAATGAACCTAAATAAAATACGTGCATGTATCTGTGTATATAATTCCATGTTAGAGGATATTAATGTCTGCCATCAATCACAAATCTGGTTACAGTTGATATGTGAAATTGCCTTCCTAGAGTCTAAATGAAAGAACAGTCTAATGTTTCTTTTGTGTAGAAAGAACTAAAGCAATAGAAGCCAGGTTAAAAAAAATAAGAAAGTATCACTGCAACATCTAGCAGCTGAGCATCTTCTCTAAACAGTTTCTCACTTTTTTCTGTAAAAAAGAATACAAAAGAGATTGCTCACCCAAGATATCTCACATAAGATAGCCAAGCAGAACTTCATTACTGAAGAATCTGTTTATCTCTATTGTGTCAAAGCTGGGACTCCCAGCCACAGGTGGGATTCAGCTGTTCTAATGTAGGTAAATGTGTAGACTCTCTCTATTGTTAAGACACTTTTATGAATAGTTAGGCCAGTTAAGTCATGAAAAAGGAGATTTCAACAGAGATAACAATGATATAATGAATTATCCTTCTATTGAAAATAATCTGACAATGACATACTGCTACTACTTCTGCACCTGTTACTAGGACAACCATAGTAAAGGAACTGTTAGTCTTTGTCTATTGTATGCAATTTTTTTTAACTGGCTTTCCTCCTCAGTACTCTTACTTTCTCTTTCTGTCTTCCCACTAAAAACTGAAGAAGGGTCCATCAGAAGATATGTCAAAGTAGCATCTGCCTAGTAACTTTGCAGTATGTTCTACCTCCTCCCCTTCTCTTCAGTCCTGCAGTACAAGGATCATGGCTTAAATTTAGATGGTATCAGGACATGTTTGTCAAGATCCCAATTTTTGATTAAATGCTGTAACCACAGCTACTTCAGAGAGGAGTCGACTTAAAAAAAATATTTGTATATATATTGTGTGTATGAGCATGTCTATGTGTTTCACTCTATCATATACACGCATATGTGTATATATATATATATATACACATTCATGTTAAAAAAATTGTTTTTATTCTTGAAATTAAGGTACAAGCAATGTGGTGCATAAGTAATCAGAGCTTAAAAACAGGACACTAAATTCCTGACTTCAGAGACTTCTGTCAACATCCTGGCTCCAAGATTAAGTTGTTTACACTGTTTCTCCCCTCATAGTGCTGTTTATTCTGTTTATTCATAACATAACTCTTTGGGTGCCAAGGACTGACTCTCACACTTACTCTAAGTTTAGAAGTCCAGGTACCTGCACCTGTGCCTGAGTTAGTCATTCTGACAGGAAGAAATAGGCAGCTCAGAGGTAGATGTTCACTCAGCAAACAGCTACACCTGATCCTATGACCTTGAGTTTAGTTAGTAGCTCTTGAGCTTTAATTATTTATCAAAATGGGCAAACACGAGTTAACTGCTTTGGTAACAAACTGCCCATCACAGATGGCCATAAACAGTGCTGTAATACACATATAATGAACATTATTCCTCAGATGTTGGAAAAAACATGCTCCAGAGCTGAGAGGTAATATAGGTAACAACAGAGAGGTAACAACAGAAAGTCAACAAATTGTGCCCAGTGGTTAAGCAATAAACAGATGTGTATTTTGTTACTTAAAACTTGATTAGCTGGGGTTTCAGTGAGAGTTTGTTCGTCCTGTATGACTAGATATTCAAAAATCAAAGGCCAAAAATCAGAGGAAACAGCTATTCCTAAGCCAGTGCCCTGAAGTAACCAAATGGGGAATAATACTGCAATAACTTTTTTTTTTTCTGGATATTCTTTTTGTCTGATTGATAATTTTCCAGAAATTTCAAGAAAATACTGTTCTATTAGTCACACTGTCCAGGAGCCACTCCCATAATGTGTTATTAGACATATTTCTATATTTTTCTTCTGTCATGCCTTCAATGAAAGGAAAGGCTGGACAGTGAAAAGAGCTATGAATTAATGCCAATTTACAGTGGGAGTTATTTATCTTATTTTTCCATGTACCAGATAGGTGAGCACGCTGCTACAAAATCTTATACAATCACCTCCTGGTAATACATTGTCACCCTGTTTTTTTAAGATTTTCTAAGCCTTCTGATGTTGACATTCTTGTAGTGAACTTTCTCACACACTTTCTGTAAATAACTCTTTTTTTTGCATTCCTTTATGGAGGAGGAGAGAGTTGATGGACTGTTGGTTTGACCAGTGTCATTGGAGAGGTGGCACTGTCACCCTCCAATCCACTGTCACTTTTGGAAAACTGTAAATGTTAGAGTCAGAAAATAAACTTCCCTTTTTTTCCTTCACCTTGAGAACAGTGGTATGAGTTTGTGTTTTTTCATGTCCTATAGTGACAAACACACTAGTTTCTAACTTTTGTTTTCTATACAGATTTAACAATTAGATCCTGACAGAAGGGATAGAGTTCCTCTATGACTCTCAATATATTCACTTAATCTTAGTAAATTAAGGTTTTTCTGGTGGCTTCTGTGTTTGCATGTCTTCTTTTTTCAGAGGGCAATTATTCTATGTCAAAATGCGTGAGAAGTATCAGTAGTTGTGACCTCTCTGTCATTGGCACTTGCTGACAAATTTCTCAAAGGAATTCTGTCTACGGGTTTGGACTGAGGAAAGCTAAACTTGGTAGAAGGAAATCTATCACACAGTGAACTGTGCTTAGAGCTTGCCTATTATAAGACATGAAAAATAAATGGTTTTAGTATGAAGCACATTTTTTTACCTAGAGAATGACTTCAGGCATAACGGATTGCATTCAGGAATCTTCTGTTATTTCAGTCCATGTTTAATGTATTTGCTTTCATTTCTTGCCAAAATACAGTCCTAATTTTCAGCAGTTGCATTACTTTTAGTTGGAAAATAACATTTAGAAATGCAGTGCATTTCACCCCTTCCAGGTTAAGCCCTCAAACTTGTATCATGTGTTTGTCCACAAGAGAAAGTAAGTTTTAAACTGCCAGGAAACCTACATGATGTATTGTCAAAACACCTTGTGGTTGCTCAGGATAATATGCATTGGGCTCTGCCTTAAAGGATTCAGTGTTCAAAACAGTAACATAACTTACAAGGAATAAAAGTAATGGGTAAACAGAGAAAGCAATGGAATTGAAATACTTTGTCTGTGTAGTCCAAAATGCATTGCAGAGGAGAACAAAGGGGACACCGTAGTCATTTTATGACCCCAAAATCCCATCAAATAAATTAAATAATAGCCATGGGAAGGCAGACTAGAGTAGTATATTATCTTTTTTTTAATCAGACAACTAATATGCACTGATATTGGCACTGAAGAGACAAAAATAGGATTAAAATGTAAAATAGCTTTTTCATATAGAAATTTAGAAAACCAACAATTATTGAATATTGGGAAACTGAAATAGTAACCACTTTAGAGAGGAATCTTTGACAAAGGAGAAAAAATGTAGGAAGACATTCTACAGTTATCTAGAGCAGTAATTTCAGTCATTTAGCTTCAAACACCTTTTTCAATTTCTTAGAATCCAATTAGTCATTCGATACAATTTTTGCCAAGGCCTGAAGTGATAGGACAAGAATGAATGGCTTTAAATTAAAAGAGAATGGATATAGGTTAGATGTTAGCAAGAAATTCTGTGCTAAGATGATGGTGAGGCACTGGAAGAGGTTTTCCAGAGAAGCTGTAGATATCCCATACCTGAAAGTGTTCAAAGACAGGTTGGATGGGTATTTGAGCAACCTGGTCTAGTGGAAGAGTGCGTGCACATGGTAGGGGTGTTGGAACTAGATGATCCTTCATGTCCCTTCTGCCAAAATCTTTTGGCATTTGTATCATTGTAAAATTGTTTGATTTTATATACCTGATTGCAATAAGATCTTATATAAAACCTGTCATGTGTTTCATTAGTGAACATGTATGGGCATCCCTATGTGTTTATACAGTCAAAGGCTCCCTCAAAACATGTGATAAGATTTTCATTAAAACTGAGTCTGATATCTTTAGGAGTCTTGTTATTTAACACTGCTTTCCAAGTAAAAGCTGACTACTTTCAGTCCTAAGGGTGATAACAAATTAAAATTTTCTTTTAAAGTTTATCTGATTGGCTACTGGGGATAAATATATGTGATATTTTTAAAATCTAAAAATACCATAGATATCTCATTGACCAGTATGACAAAAACATTAACGATATTTGACATGATCTACTGTGGTCACGGTGTTGCAAAATACAATGTAAAACATCTACTGTCCTCCCAAATGTTAAATGAAATCCTTTCTATTGACTTTGGCATGTGGTCTTTTTTGCACCTTGATTTGGAAAGAGGCATTTCCCTAATAACCCTAATAATCAGATCGTGACAATAGGAATGACTAGCTTGGGTAAGTTGTTGATAATGAATTGTTTATCTTTAATATTTAAAAATGGGCAGGAGAAACTTGGAGATAATGGGGTTCATCCCCATCAGAACTTGATAAAATGTCAATAAAATCTTCCTGAGCCATATTTACCTCTTGTGCTAATGGCTGATGATGTTCATCAAGCCTGGCATTACATTATGCAATAATAGCAGGTTTGCTTCTCAGTAGTGTGTATACTGTGCCTGCACAGTATCCTTAGTAGGGATTCCCCTGGCTGCTAGCCACAAGTGGCCATCATGATGAACAAACCCAGAGGAGCTGGAACCTTGAGCAGTGTCAGAGTGAAATGTGTGTGTGTGTCTGTGTGTGTGTGTGTGCACGTCTCAGAATACAAATCTTAGATTACAAGGTTGCTCTTCAGTCACTATAGCCATCCTGCTGAGCAAAAATGGTTTTGATTGCATGTCACTGAGTGGTGCAGTTTTGTTCTTGCCACAACCCCACTGAAATTTCCTTGTGGAAAGCAACGTACAAGACTAATGACCCTTTTTCAGTCTTCTAATATCTAGCATCTAAATATTCTTGTCTTGTGTTACATTAATAATGAATAGCCAACAAATTTCTTGCTTTGTATAATATTGTTCTCCTAGACCTCCTCAGTGTTATATGCATGCATATTCTCATGCACATGCACACATAGAGAATAAAAGCATTGCAAAATTTTCTGTTGAAATCCCCACCAGCTAAAAAAACCCATTAGAATTGCCACAGGTAATAGGATTCAATATATCACCAACTCTGTTAATTCCTTTATGCTTAATAACATGAAATTGAAGACATATCTCTTCTACACCCCTTTCTCTCACCTCCTTAGCATCTTTGCTTGGTGCCTGTGGTGACATGTTTAAAACTTCTCCTTTTATTATTGTTGTATGCATCAAGTAAGATTCATCATGTAATGCAGAAACTCAACAATGGTTTTTCTCTGCTGAAAATTTTATTAAAAGTTACAGTTATTAGGAGCAGTTACCTGAATTTTGTTGTTGCTATTACTGGAAGCACCAAATGATGTGCTAATGTTTATGATCCAGGAAATTTGTGAGTTTCATGGGATTGGTTTCCTTAGAGGAAGTTATTAGTCTGGATATACATAACTATTTAATTCTATTCCAACAGATTCAGTTAGTTTTTTATGAAACTAGATCAAGTTTGGTTGTTTGTTTTTGGGTTTTTTTTTTCCTGATATCTATAATAATTTGATTTTGCTTAAAGCTCTGCACTGAAATTTTGAACACTACTTGGCCTTTACAGTAGCTTTGAATGGTTTCTCCTTGGAAACCATTACAGGTCAGTTATGAATTATCAATGTGCTTGATATGCTGAAGAGAGTGCCTGTCACCATAAAATGCATGGCTACAGCAAGAACATTAAAAGAGGAGTATGACATTGGCTCAAAAGTCCATCTGTATATGATGGATGTCAGTATCATGATTTTTGGCTGTGGCCAAGAATAAATGTGTGGGTAAGATTATAATTACAGGGGAAACAGCCACATTCCTGAAGCGATGTGAATAAGATCCTTGCTTTTGTCTTGTTATTTTTCTAATTTGTTCACACACCCATGAACATACAAACAGCAAAACAAAACACAAAAGCAAACCAACCAAACAAATGAAAAACAAACAATCCAGAAAAAAAATGCCCAAAAAGCCACACCCCCAAAAAAACAACTGAAAAAAGGAACATAAAAAAAGAGGGTGCATTTAGAGAATGAGGTCAGAAAAAAAAAAAAGTTGTTTTTTTTTTTTTCTTTCTGAATATGCTTTTATACAGCCACATAATAATCACACATATGTGGAGTTTTTATTTTCTGCAAGTTTTGTATAAAAACTGCCCTTAGGTAAGCCTGAGGTCTTAATCTTTTTTTCTTTTTTTTTTTTTCAATAGGTTATTTTTTTAATGCAAAGAGACCCATTTTGCAAGACTAGAAATATCTTTTGGATTTTTTTCCCTATATTTTCTCTCTTTTTCAGAAAAGAATACCAAAATACTGTGTTTTTTGCTATGTGGAGAACTCTTTTATTTTTGTCTGCTCTTGAGTGTAATTCTTCACAGAAACTATGTGTGAGTGTAAAGTGTTTTGGAATAGCCTAGTATCCTATGAAAATTCTAACTCAACATCCAGACGAAATCTTGTTGAAACCTTCCTATTCCCTCATGTTGTACATCTCGAATGCATGAAGGCAGTTTGACATTGAAATGCCACAGACCTCCCTTGTTTAGTGAAGTCGGCAACAGAGAAAATATTATGCCAGCTCTTTAAAGACAGGAGTGCTTCCCTCTCCACTTACACATGCAGTTCAAGTTGCAGTCACATAATTGGGTCTCAGAAATTGCCTCTCTCTTTCTTGAATCCCCATGCCCAAGTTAAGAACTACTATTAAAGGTCTCACTTTCATTCTCCAATTGCTTTTCTCTCTGAAAGCTTCACTATGGATCCCTAGCAATTTGCTCCCTTTTATCTGTTGATTTTCAAGTGCGTCAAGGCAAAGTCAGAGAGTACAGAGCTAACCTCTTTCTCAGGTTTTTCGTATGCATGAGGTTTGAGTATCTTTGGTATTTTAAAAATTCAATTCCGTATATTATATTTAGCAAAATGTTGTGTTATTACCAATTATACAGTCTTATACAATTATTAGTTTTCAATTTATGTGCATGTGATGGGATTCTCTCACTTAATATATTATTGCTCACAGCACTGAAAAAACAGAGACAAGCTGAAGATATTTGAGGTCATAGTCTTTTTGGGTTCTCTGGATTCATCTCAACTGCAGCTGTGCTCTTTTCAGCAAGGTAAACATGACTGACATCTGAGTTACAAAACAGATATATAGACAGACAGATTAACCTCTTGCCTCATAAGGACTGAGCCTACAGTAGTTTTGAACGAATTATTTTTCATCCATAATTGTTGGTATCAATAGCTGTATTCATTGCACATGTGTGTGTTTGTGTGTGCTCTGGGCTGAAAAGACTATTATTTTTCAATATCAGTTTGCTTTTCATATAAGTGAGAAAGCATTTTTTTCCTTTTTATTTCAAAATTAAGCAAACCTTGTTACATCACTCAAATAAGTAAGTTTTAGGGAAGCTGCATATTCAGCACTCTAAAAATCAGGTACCAGAGAAAAGTAAAATGTCTCTAAAAGCAACAATGGGTTTTATCTCTAAATAGTAATCTAGAAGTTAGACATAGTTTTCTGAGCTGCCTCTATATATTCATTGGAGAAAAATGAATGCTGCCAAATCTCTAATTTGTCTCAGTTATCTCAATGATGTAATGGCTTTGTGGACTCGTAGAATCATAGAATGTTCAAGATTTGCAATGGGCCTTAAAGATTGTCTCGTCTCAACCCATGCTGCCATGGGCAGGGACACCTCCCTCTAGATCAAGTTGCTCAATGCCTTATCCAACCTGACTTTGAATACTGCCAAAGTTTGGGAATACAAACCTACCTGGGCAACCTGTTTTGGTGCCTCATCAGTCTCACAGTAAAAATTCTTCCAAAATGTCTAACACAAATTTCCTCTCTTTCAAGTTGTCCCCATTGCTCCTTTTCCTATCACTGTAGGTAATCGAGTATCACCTCAGTTCCGAGGCAGTGTCCTTCTCCAGCCTCCCTGCGGGTTCCTTTGGAGTCTCCATGCAACCTTCTCCATGCTGAATAGCCCCATCTTCCTCAGCCTGTCTTCACAGAAGATGTGGTCCAGTCCTCTTAACAATTTTGTGACTCTCCTCTGGACCCACTCCAACAATTCCATGTCCTTCTTTTGTTGGGGGTGCCAGAGGTGGATGCAGCACTCCAGGTGGGATCCCACAGGAGCAGAGCAGATGAGCAGAATCACCTCCTTTGACTTGCTGGCCATGCTGCTTTTGATGTAGCCCAGGGTAAATTTCACTTTCTGGGCTGCAATCTCACATATCAAGGTTTTAATCAACTTTCACTCACTTGCACACCTCTACTTTCTGATGCTTGTTTCTTAGACTGTATATGCCTAACAAATAGGCATATACAGTCTAGGAAACTGCAATGAATTTTGTTTTGCCGTATTCTAATTTCTGAGATCTTCCTTGTTCATCATCTTGAACCTTTGCTTTCCAGCACTACTGAACTCTACTGCACTTTACCATGAGTTGTGTTGCTTCTAGTTTAAAACTCTCCTCATCAGTTTGAAACAGCCAAAGATTATCTTGTCTTGACTTTGTAAGGAGCATCTCCCCTTCCTCTTCCAGTCCTCTGTCCTCAAAGTGGGTCTTATGGTTGTAAAAGCCAAATTCCTGTCAACATCACCAGCTGTACAACCAGATTGTCGACCTGCAGGTGTTGATATTAATACAATTGTATGACTTTGGTGTGACAGGACACTCAAAATCAGCCAGGGTTTTGAGGGTAGACATATTTAGATTTTCTTCAGTCCAAAGAAAGTATGATATTCAAACAGAACTTCAATTTATTTTTTTTTAGTAGACTAAAACATAGGATATATAACTCTGAATAAAGAAAAAAGAGTTTGCCTGAAGTAATAAAATAAACCCTTCCAGAGAGATCTCCTGGCTACCAGAACTTTATTTCCTCTGCTGTTAAACTGTTAGAGAGGTCTCTAACATGCTTTAGCTCAAACAGAATAGGCAGATGCCCTGCCAGGGCCCTAGTAAAGTTTGAAGTTAGCGTGAGTCAGATACATTTCTCAACAGACAACATGCCTCCAGCCTATCAATTTTGGAAGCTGGAGAGTATAATAGTATGTTCATGGGCCATTCCATGTCAAAGAAAGTTTAGGGAGCATATTTTTGCCAGTTTAAATGTGGTAAACATGATTAAGAAAAACAGAATAAAATGGGGGATGGGGAGAAGAGTTAGAAACTATTTTTCTTCTGCAGGCTGTGTCCTTGCAGACAGGTTCTGGCTATTAGCCCAGCCACTGAAACTCAGGTTTTTCTAACAAAGAGAAACCATATTCACTTTTTCATAGTTTTTAGGAAGTTATTTTCTAGGTGTCACTTCAAATCCATTTCACAACCCATGCACAAAATGTTAACATTCAAATCTTTCTACATTTCATGAGTCTTCCAAGCCTTTTCTCTTTGGGCGTGCTCACTTATTCTCACCAGGATATTTCCACCCCTTGGGGTGGTATTTGTTTTGGGCTTTTTGTTTGTTTGTTTTGCTGTTTGGTATTTCGGGGGGTTTGTTTGGGTTTTGGTTTTGGTTTTCCTATTTTCTGGAAGGTTCCATTTGTCTCAATGAGTTCTTAAAGTATAATAATCTAAGAACATACAAAACATATTATACTTTTCCTTAAATAGGGCATTATGCCCAAGTTAATTGCCTGATTCTCAGCAGGGTTAGTTAACTTGGGCACAACTCCATGGAAAGAAATATGTTGTCTTTGGTTCCAGAGCAACAGTGTTTGGGTCAACAAGTGATCTGCACAATACTGTCCTCAGCAGGGTAAAACCCTTTAGCCTACCATTAGAAATATGGGCTATTGCAAACGTGCTGAAAAAATTGGCTGATTTTTATCTTCTAACCCAATTAAAACCAGGTGACTTCTGCTGCATTTTCCTTTAGGCATGATATTTCCCAGTCTAATTCCATTAATCACTTTAGAAACCAGTTTTTGTGAAAGCTGAAGCATGAAATGTGCTGGCAGGGTATTGCAGCAGGTGCATAGCCACCATTCTCTATCATGTATAACTTTGCAGAGATGAGACACTAACTAAAGACTTTGTTAAAATGATTATCTCTAATCCTGGACAGGGGGTAGTAGGCCAAAATTTTTCTCTCTGTTGAAGAAGAATCTTGTTAGATACTAATCCAAATTATTGATGGGTTATTTGAGGCTCATTCCCATAACTCCAGGCCTGGATTTTTGTGACAGATGGATGAGTTGACATTCTTGATAGGAGTAATGCTCCCTGCAAATACATAGAATGCATACATGGTATTTTGCCTCTCTGAAGTCTTGAACGTCTGTTTGGATGGCATTTTGCCTACTCACAAGCCAGTACAAAAGTCAAGCAATGGTAGGTTTACGCAGACAGTTGACATTACCCTGAAAATGTCACGTTTTTTCCCAGGAATTCCTCATTCTGTGCCAGTATTACACATTGGCTCCACAGGCCTCTTTACACCTAATTACATGAGTTGACACTTACATGACAGAACAGAAATGGTTGATCTGTGGAGGCAAAGAAAGGTTGAAACCTATGGTTGCCCTTGAAAATACAGGTAACATGTTTTCAAACTTGTTGGAATATCAGTATACAGGAGGAATCATGACCCTTTCTCTCTCTCATGTTCAAGTAATTTTCCTAAAAGTTAACAATTGTCATTGTCTCATGTTTTGGCACAGATTAATGTCTGATAAGACCTTCTACTAAGAAATTTGTGTTATTCATGCGCTAAACTTTTAACGGGAAAAATCAGAAAGAAATTGTTCTGTTTCCTGTAAAATCAGACTAGGGAATAGTTTTCTGTTGTAAAATCCATCTGAAATAAAAAGCAAAGGTAATATAGCTAAATGTGGCACATAGATACCTGTTTTGAGAGTTCTGTAGTCATGCTCACTCTTTTCTAGTGCTATTTTCTGTCTTATCTATGTACAGTCCAATAGAGAAAAAAGAGTGTTTAAAAACAATCCTGTACAGTTACCACTAAACTTGTTTGTACAGTAGCAGGTCACCAGCATTGGCATGTCCTTTTCTTCCTCTTTTTCTTACTAATCTCTTCTCTTCTCTTCTCTTTCTCTTCACAATGTTGACAATGTCTGCTATTTGCAGTGAAAGACTATGGCTGAAGACAATGATCCAGTTAAACGGAATAATTTTGCAGGGAAATGACCAAAAATCCCAATCAAACATCCAGCCAACCAAACAAAATGAATAGCTTGTATCTACTACTCACCAGTTCAAAAGAGAGCTATTCATTAGGATGCTCATACCCTCTTCGCTTCAGCTAATTCTAATTCTGCAGTAAAGATGTAGCCATACTTAATCTACTTTAAATAATGATGACAACATTAATATAGCAACAAATACAAATAAAAGTAATTATCTTCATGATCCAGTGCTTGAAATTGTTCTCTTTCAATTTTGCTTAGCCCTTCCACTCCTCCCAAAGTCATCAAAGGAAAGTAAACAGGAGAGGGGAACATGTGTCTTACCTTTTCCCTTTTCTTAGTTTGTGGCATGGATTTACTACACAGAGGAATAGAACAACATCCTACAAATAGTAGCACAGTAAATGAATAATCTTAGTTCACACAACCCCTCCAAAAAACTTACTCTTACGTTTGGGTATTCTCTCTAAAGGGAATGTAAACATACAAATGTATTTTAAGAGAAAGCATTTAATATGGGTAGCAAGCAGTGACAATATGACTTTGTCTTAGAGGTCTATTGAAAAGTCAATATATAAGTTATAAAGAGCTTGCCTGCTACAGCTACAATTGTTTAAGAAGGAATTACTCCTCATCCACTTAACACCTCGGATATCGCTCTCATATATGAAGCAATCTTCAAGACTTTAATTTATTCTTTCTATAGGCATCAACTTCTATGCTCCTAATGATTGTTTAATCTAAACTAGTAGCTCAGACTTTCTCGATAGTTGATAAAGAGATTCAAATATTTACAGGCAGTGATTCAGGTGGAAAAAATCACCTTCTAGAGGTGTTCTCTTTCTCTTCTGTATCTCTGTAGGAGTCCTGTGATTTTTTTGGTTTTGCACTGTAGTGGAATTAGATGGCATGTAAGTTTCTGGGTTCATTCTTAGTTCAGTTCAGTAAAAGTAAATTAAGTTTGCCTAGATGACTTGCATTGCTTCCTTAAAACAATCTGGTTTATTTGGCCTGAAATGGGCCAGCAGTATTCATGAATCCAGTTATCACATCTCAAGTGAGGAGTGATAACTAACAGCTATGGAACTGTCATCTACTGAATAGCTCCAGCTGTTCTGTAAGACAGCATCTGGCTATATCCCAAATTAACAAAAAAGAGGTATGAAAAAAGTCAAGAAATATTCTAAGTTATTATCTTAGTTATTTTTGGGCATTTTTTTGTTTCATATAATATGTGTAATGTAAAAAGGTGTTACTTTCCTAAGATGTTTAATATTTAGTAGTTAAGTTTAAAGGTCTAAGAAGGCAAAATTAAATATGTATGATTCTGTGTAACTGACTTTTAAAGCCTCATGTATCTTGGTAAGTAAGGATAGACTACTTCTTATGCTTAAAATATTTTCTTTGCATATATTTCTTTGCAATAATTTATTTTAAAATAACTTTTTAAATTTTTCCACTAATACCTTTTGCCTAAGGCTTCTGTAAAAGTAACTTTAAAAAAAGATGGGAAACACCTCAAAAAAACATGATAATATTTGCTCAGGTAAGTATACATGAAGCTTCTGAAGATTTTCCTCTTTTGTGAGAATTATAATTGCTAGAAAGGTAACTCTCTAAACTGAAGAGTTAAAGAAAACTAAAGACAAAAAGGAAAAATGCTGTTTTGTGGGAGAAATATAGGTAGTATATCTTTTAAACTGCACAGGAGGCCAGATCAGACTGTATAGGTTGGGAAAAAAATGGTGTCAAAAAGCACACTGATGAAATATAAGCTGCATGTAGCAGTGGTTCCTGTGGCTCCTCTGTGGTTCCTATGAACTTCTAGGGAGTTCAGTGGTGTTTCTGTTCAAGGCAATAAGGATGAGAAATGAGTAGTATGCTCAGCTCTGTGTCCTCCTGCATTCATTGTTCAGCTCAGGCCCCCAACATAAGAAGGCAGACTATACAGCAGCCTTCCAGTACCTAAAGGGCGGCCATAAGAGAGCAGGAGAGGGACTTTTTGCAAGGGCAGTACTTACAGGACAAGGAAAAATGGTTTTAAACTTAAAATTAATAGATTTAGATTACATATGAGGTAGTAACTCTTCACTGTGAGGGTGGTGAGGCACTGAAACAGGTTTCACAGAGAAGTTTGGAATGCCTCATCCCTGGAAGTCTTTAAGGTCAGTTTGAATGGACCTTTGAGCAGCCTGGACTAGTGTAAGGTGTTATCTGCCCATGGCAGGAAAATTGGAACTGGATAAACTTTAAGGTCTATTTCAACCCAAACCATTCTATGGATGCTACAACTTTATGAGAGTATAAAAACCCCCATTTCCGAGCCACAGAATCACAGCTTATAAGAAGTGTTATCCTTCCTCGTTACAATAGCGTTTTCATGGATGTCTTGCTCTGCCCTTAGAGCATCAAGCTGGCTTTTTTTAACAAATCTCAGTTGGAAAAATGTTCCTCTTGTGACCTCACACTTGGCATCACAAGTGCTCCAAAAAACTTCTAAAGTGAAGCAAGTGAGCTACTGCAAGGTCTAGAGAGGAGTGAGATGAATGATATTCTGAGGGGCAAGCAAATTTTATAAAAAAAATCTAAAGGTGACAAAAGCTTCTGGGCCAGAATTAAAGAGTGTGCTTTGAGAAGTCCAGATGCATTTTTCTAGGATTTACAACTGATCAATAGTGGGTTGAGAGAAGAGAAAAAAATATTCAAAGCCACTGAAATACCATCACCTACATATTCATTAGAACACTTACTGCTTCTTGGTATGATAATATATTGAAGCAATTCATACCTAACCTTTCCCCAAAACAGGCCATGCTCTTTAAAACCTGAAGCTGAATATGCACTAAAAAAATTGTACTGCTTCACTCTTTTCCCCTGAGAGTTATGCTGAATCTGTATGGGAAGCTAATCTGTTTCACCTTGATAATTATCTCCAGTTTTGGTGACACTGCTTAAATGTACTGCAAAACATCACAGTGTTTTGAAGATACCAAATATTTATAAAAACTAATAAAAAAACATGTTTTCTTCATTTGAAGAAGAAGGGAATACTGGATCATATTCCACACGCTATCAACGCACTATCAAGAACTAACAACAACTGATTTTCCACTAGCATTTTTGCTTTTGGTGTTCATGATATCAGTCTGAGAACCACCGGGGTTTGGAAGGCTGACTAGACTTCAAAATGCACCCATCAATTCCTTGCCACATGTATAAGCTCTAGAAACATGGAAAGAAAATATTAGCCACCAGATCATGTTGTTTCATGAAACAACACTAGTTTTCCTCACTTTAAAATTTATTTTTCCTCTTACCAGATGTTTTTCCATGTGAAGACACCTAAGTTGTGAAGTTATCTTCACATCTCAAAATTTGTAATAGACCATTTACTACCTACTGAAACTTTCCTGGGGCATTCATGACTCACAGAGGCAATCCTTGGGTCTGGAACCTCCATGGGTGTCTCAAAAGTAGTTTTTCCTTTATCTGAAAGTGTCAGTTTGATGTGGTCACATTCAAATGCCAGAACCAAAATATTATTTCCCTCCTTCCAGTTTAATGAGTTGATCAGGTTTGTATGGAAATGGGAGCTGCCTTCATTTGACTGAAGTTTTCTGTTGTCAGCATAATCATTTACTTGGTGTTAGATTTTTTTTTTTCAGATTGTGATTAAGATGTTCAAATTATATGTATATTTCTTGTCTGAGCCAGCTTTCAGAATGTGATTAATTACCTTTTTGCCTTTATCTTAGATAGTAAGAAACTGGGACCATGGTCCAGCCTTGCATCCAGCAATATTTTTCTCAATCTTATTTTTAGGCAACAACATATTAATAAAGGTCTAAATCAACTGCTCTCATATCTGCTATTTGCTACAGACAGGTCCTTTTCTCTAATACTGCCTTCAAACGCCTAATGCATGAAGATCTTAAAGGCATTAATAATGTCAGGTACTACTCTGTGTTCCTATTTCTAATTACTTATATATCCTCTGCAATCATAATGGTAGCTTTTACTCAGAATTCTAATTTTTAGCCTAGGTTGAAACAAAAGTTTCATATGAGAATTTCTGGCTCCAAACAATTTGGCAAGTTCATTTTGACTGTTCCTTTCCTGGACATCATGCTTTGCTGAAGGAAGAGCAATTTTTCCCATTCACATATTAGCTTTAAGAAGTATCTTTATAACTGCAAGAACCTAAATTTCCTCACACCCATTCACTAGAAATTTATAAATATTTATCGAAATTAAGTCTATTACCGTATCATAAGATCGATTTTATAAATACATTTCCATTCCTCACTCAACACAACATAAAAATATAATTTAGCATAAGAACTAGCCATTAATACGCAAACCTCACAGCTTCTGTATGAGATGGATTTTCTGTCATTTATGCTACCTGGCTGATGATGAGCAGTAACCTATACAATTTTTCCACTATATGACTTCTTCCTTTCAGCACAGCTTGTTATCCACAGACCAAAGCTCGTTGCTATCCCAAGTTCAGAGTTACTTGGCTTTTCCAGTGTCAGTGGCCTCAAGCATGGGAATGGGTACTGGGCAGTTCTCCTACTTCTCAACTGTATTACTAACTTCTAATTTCTTTCTGGCTTCCACATGGTTGGGAAATTGGCTCCTCAGCACCCTTTGCCTCCACTTCATTTGCAAATGTCATCTGACTTAAGCTAGTTTACGCACGGAAAATGGTCAAGCCACAGCATGTAGGACTCCACAGGCTAATTTCTTTTTATTTCCTTCTCCCTGAGAAGCTTGTTTACAGCTAGTCAGTGTATGGCTTTACTGTGTCTCAGCATAGAAATACTATTTGGTCTTTTCCTTTAAAAACACAAGGAGGCTAAGGACTGGGGAATTAGTGCTACCATAAAGCAGAGAATGAGAATGAAAATATAACTTTGAGGATACTACTGTTTACCTTACTCCAGTAAATTTAGACGGGTAAATTCCTTGTTAGAAGAAAACAACTCTTAGTGTCTCTCTGTTGCTTTTATATCATGTGTGAGTTGTCTGCAGGGGACGGCGTGAAATGTAACTTTATTTACTTTGTCTTAGGGAAAAATAGAGACCTGATTAAAGAGGAGTAAAAGAAGAAAAGTCTCTCCAGGCTCTGTTCTGCAACATAACATCTCAGTGGTTACTGGAATCACAAACTCTTTGGGTCCCTCACGCTGTTAGTTGTATATCTTCTTCTTTAGACCCAGGAGTGTGGCTTAAAATCCAAGGAGGTTAGAAATGTTACCTTGAAGCTGTTCCCTCAACATGATGCAAGGAAAATGAACTGGCTTACTCTGTTTATTGCAAACCATATTCTGAAGTCTTCATTTACATCTGGCAATCATACAATTGAGCCAATTTCTGTGAATGTTTGTTATTTAGCTCCACATTCAGAGCTGGTGAGAGATGGCATTTGAAATATATCAGATACTCAACAGCCATAAAATACTCCACTGAAAAAAAATCCTAGTCCATGCCAAAGGTTTTGACATTCAGTCTACTAATTGCAATTCAGATTGATTGAAGCACATAGAAAGGACAATAAAGCACAAGTTATTTCAATTTCACACAGAAAACATCTGCTTTTTACAATTAAAATAATAACGTGGAGGAGCATGTTAATTTTACCCTGTTGTTATCACATTATATACCTAGGGAAGGATACTTGTACAATGGGATGTCAGTATATTCATACTGTTATATATTGCAGCTGGAAGTATGAATAGATGGCATAGGTCCTTCCCCAGGAACTGGAGTCTCATCTGTGGCTGCATAAAACCTTTGATTTATGCATTAGAATTTTCTAGTTGCTTAACAAAGGGGATGAGGAAAAAAAAGAGTTTATCTACAATTTGTACTTACTTGATATGTTGGTTGATGAGGGAAATTTAATTGAATGATGTAATATAACATGTAATCTCAAAGAGAATTTTAATGAAATAATAGCAGAAAAATCTTTGTCTTTTTTAGAAAAGTTCTTCATAAATACCATTGATTCTTTTTGAAAAAAATATATTTTTCTCTTTAAGCTGCTAAGGAATCAAATAAATTTCTAATATTATAGAATTTGACTTTAAAAAAAAACAAACCTATTTTAGTACTTCTTTTTAAACTTGGAACTCACCAGGATAAAAGTGGGTGCAAAGCTGCTAAAACATACATATAAAGTTTTTTTCCTATTTTTTTCTTCCAAATTTTGAGATTTAGCTTGTCTACCAGACAGATGGTAGGAAATATTTTATTTCTTCTGTTTGCCTACAAGACAGATAATAGAAAATATTCTATTTCTTCAAATGTCTCCATACTTCAAGGGAGAAAAGTGGTAGGAAACCCCAAGAAATCATATTAAATGACAGAAGTAAACTAATATGATAATCTCCACTGCTAACCTCATATCCATACCAATTCTATTTCTAGGATAAGAAAATGATAGCATTGGTCCTCTGATAATGATCAGGTAACCAGATCTAGTCTGATATTCAAAATTTCTGATAGCTAGAAGGATGCTTTTTATCTTTTTTTGCTTTAATACTTTTTAAAATTTCTTTGCATATAATAAGAACTTACACGTTTCAGAAAAGTTTAATTTTAGTTCAAGGACCTGAGGCAGAACAGTTGACTCATCAGGGACTGTAATCATTGATTTCTGCGCTAATAAGATCAGAATACAAGATGTCATTGAACCAGCTTTCTTGTTCACTCATGTTAGTCACCAGCCTAGTAATGATAATAGCAATAGAAAAATCTGATGGATAATAATAGTAATAATAATGGCAAAATCATTAAGTGGCGATGGCTCCAAAGTCAGGATCAGGATGCGAATCCTGCACTCAAGAAACCTCCTATATAAAGGTGCTATAGGTTGTGGCTGCACACACAACCTATTACCATGAAGAACCACATAACCATGAAGTGGAATGGTTGTATTTGACTTTCAGGCTTCTACACCAAATGCAGGCAATGCTAAGGGGTAAAACAACATTTGTGACTCAGCACCAGCCTGGTTCATGGGTACAATACTTAAATCCGACTGAAATGGTTTTCTTTCACAGTATAGAATCTATCAACAACAAATGAGTGGAAACTAAATTTTCTAGTATCTGGCTCTTTTATGCCGTATTTTCAATGTGTTCATGAGTCAGAATGATTTAGCCATTCAGAATGCCAGCAGCTTACATGCTATTAGCAAAGAAGCAGATGATTGTAGCAAGCTGCAAAGCATCCAGCATATTACTTCTATCTCTATTTACTCTCACATGTCAGGTATTTCAGTGATTAGAAAGTTCAATTTCAAGAAGGCATCTGAAAATCCCAAGACGTGTTCTGTGAAATTTTCATGAGTTAGAGCTTGTGGGTAGTTTGTTGCTTAGCAAGAGACTTATATAACTGCAATCCATATCTCTAATAATCTGTTGTTATAATTAGCTCCAAAATATTAATTAACTTTATCTTCATCCCATTTTTATTTTACTATAAGAATATTGGCTTGGTAATATACTACTTTAAAAAGTAGAACCATTACTTATTTTCAAAAAAGACTTATGAAATATATATGCAGTGGAGAAACTAGCCATTTTTTAGGAGAAAAATTCATAATCAAATTAAATTCATTCATCATTTACAAATACTAAATGGCTACTTAAGTTTAAAAATAGAAGGAAAAGATGAAATCCATTTTGAATGAGTGAGGTAATTTGCTGCATTTAAACAAAGCAAGGCAGGCATGGTAACAGAGAGATAAAGAACACTAACCGTGCAATTTAAAAGTATATTTAGAAATTGCACATATTAAGATAAAATTTCTTTATGCTTTGTTTTATGGGGTTATTTTTTGGTTTTGGTTTTTTTTTTTCTTCAGTTTCAGTATTAGTGATGTGTGGAAAACATTTTCTTGTGTGTGATATTTTTTTCTTATGGTTAGAATCCATTGTTAGGTATTCCTATTATGGAAATAAAACACCTGAATGGGGAATGTATGACTAAAGAAATATGTAAAATTTTAATTTCCACCTGAATTGAATTTGAACTCATGATAGAAATCGTAGACATTCTCTTTCATGGAAAAATAATGTCATGTCAATAAAGGCTGAGAGTTATGTAGGAAAATGAAATTAAATATAAATATGTGTCTAATTTTAGCTTTGTTACATAGCCCATGAAATACAGTGGCCTGATGCCTCTATCTGAAAAAAATCAGAGCACAGATAAATGACCAGCACTATCCATTCCAGGTATATTTCTGGAGAGCAAAACAAATCCAGGGAGAGTTTTAAGGCCACCTGAAGATGAAACTGCACAACTTCTCTAAGTGGGCCATCCAAAACTGATTATTTTTGTGTCATTTACCAAAGGAAAATATATCTGTTCTACAACTGGACAAGGTCATACCTTATTATAATGGATCTATGACCAACTGTTTCAGACTCAAGAAGCTGTTCTTTTCAGGACTGAAGAAGTCAGGCTCAAGATTTGCCAGAACCTTGGTAGATGAGTATGTACACGATTTAGTAAAGGACAAAAAGACCTTGATAAATTTGCAGCCTTACAAAGGTAATATTTGTGAAGTTCCTATATATATAACAGCTCCTACAAAGACAGACTTCACTAAGTATTGTATGATTTCAAAGAGATTTTATTTTTTTATCTGCTGCATGAACGTTCTATCCTTTGTATCCTATAGCAAGTGAATAATTGCTCATTAATAACAGGCTAGAAGAACAAAATGTAACTGAGAAGTCCTCTTGTTATGCAGTGTCTAAAAATTACATTTAACATAGAAAATGTTCTGCTGGCAGCTAAAAAGAGACATTATCTCTAAGTGCCTGAAAGCTCTTATCACAAAAGGACACCAGGTGAGTACTGTACAAGCCAGAAAAAAAGATGGACCTTGATGATAAAACTTCAAGTATAAATTTAATCTGAGAAGCAGAAACAACAAATCTTGAGGAAAAAAAAAAAAAACAAAAAGAAACATAGACTTGATAAGTGTTCTTGTGAAGGGTCTTGAGAAAGAGGCCTTGATACAGCAGGAAGATGTCTTACAGTTAGTCACAACCAGAAGATATGAACAGCACAGCAGCTGGTCTGTATTAAGGAAAGCTTCATGTAAGTAGACCTAAACCATCCTTAAATGTACTATTTAGAGGAATATGTAAAAGATATGATCCAGAAGACTGATATATAAGCAGTTAAGACACATATGTGGGCTAAAGAAATTATAATCAGCATTGACTCTTATTCAAGCTTTAACTCTTTTAGCTATTTTTGGACAGGATAAGCTAAAGCTAGTAGAAAACCTAGATGAATGAAACATTATAGTAGCACCATTGCAATGTACTGATGTTAAATTTTAATGGTAACAACATAAACCAGGTGAATCCAGATGAATTACCAACTGGAATTACTGAAAATAAGCTTAAAAACAAGAAAGGTACAAGGCTAAATAATTAGAAATTATTCTGATTTTAACAAGAAAGAGACTAGGAGAATTTTGTAATAACAAAACATAAAGTCAGGTTTCTGTTATAACACAAATCTAAACTCATTGAGATTCTCATAGTCTTCATTCTGAAAACAAACTCTAGGAAAGCATATGTAAATTACCTATTCTGTATTTTTTGCATGTCTTCCACAAACTTACTAGTAAAGAGTCGCCCATGATGGTAATTTGAGGTGTTGTTTTTTTTTTTTTTTGTCTGTTTTTCAGCTTATAAATATTTTATTTCTCTTTGGAGAAAACAAAAATGTTGTTATCTTCCAAAAAAGTTCTTCTTGGACTGTCATGACTGATTTCTCAATCTAATTTGAGAATTTAAGATATTTTCGAGCTACTTTCCCATATTGGAACCTAGATTGGAAGTTAAACTGAGGTGTAAGAATTAAAACAAATTTTTCAATTAGTAATATAGATTGAAACTAGAAAATGGACAATTAACTTGATGGAGGATAATATATTATTTATAGAGTTATGGAAAATTCACATCTGAAACAACATTCATCAGAAAACTCAGCACAATGCTGAAAACTTTGTTGCAAGTGAAGAAGGCTACAATTTTCAACAGATTGGAGTTTGAAACTGATGTAAATTTTTAACCTATGTATGCTTTATTTATCTGATTTTGGGGCAGAGGTTGTATTCAGATTAGTTCTGATCTGGGAGTCCTGTTAGTCTATAGTTGTTGAATATTAGGTACACAATTTCCAATGAGATGGTAACAGGGTGCTTTTTTAGCTTATAAAAATCTTAACCATATGTGAACATAATAGAGAAAGTGGGTGGACTCTCCTTATGGAAAATATTGACATTTCATATACCTCACATATACTTATGCAATGAATTTTGCCATATGAAAATTCAACACAGTAGCAAGCATGGGGTTTGCATTTTACAACATAAAACCTGTTTCTGCTAAGATATTTTCAGTTAAAATATAATCTTTAAGACTCATGAATCTGTGACATATAAAACTAATTGCAGCTGAGATTCAGGCAGGTAAGTTCTCAAAAGAAGCATAAACTAAAACATAGAAATAAGCATATCTGTTCTCCTTCACTGGTATATATAACAACAACAATTTTAATTTACAAGACATTTTTCTAACAGAGATATTTCCTTCTTTAATTCCAGATATTTTTTTCTAGACAGAGTTGCTATCAATAGAAGGGAAAGAAGGAGAGGAAGAAAGTGGGTTTAATGAGCATCATCTAGACTTTTGGTAGTACTCTCCATTGAGGTTTGTCTCTGTCCCAGCTAGCTTAGTTAGAATTTCTGATGATATAACTATGATTTTCTCTACTAATTCCTCATTTCACAAAATTAAAATTACAGAAAAAATTACATAATAGAGGAAGATCCTGAATGGATTTTTTAGGCTCATTGAGGACCCATTTTTATATGAATTCCAGAGATTCATTAGCAATAATGATTAATATGTTGGATAACCGTAATTCTACTTCATTCTACTATAATTGTAGAAAGGTTAAATTTTATATCATGAAGACTTTTGGTAGAAGTTCACATTTTTACTCTGGATGTAAATTTATCTGTTATCTCCCAAGTGGGATTTACTTTACCTAACTTGGTATCTGCTCTGTTGATACCCGCCCTAGAGGTAGTTAGTGATGTTACTTTTGTAATCGCTACAAACAGATTCCTCTGATGCAATTCACTCCACCCTGAGACCAAAAATGTGCCTCTTTCTCTTCATTAAAGGTCTTCAGGTGGCTAAGATGCAGAATATGTTAAAATGGTATATAATTTTCATATGCTTTGCATATGCTTTTCTATCTGAACATGCTCAGGCTACAGTGGAAAATTGGACTTACTGTGTTTCTTGCAGTCTGGGCAGCTGAAATCCTGAATTTATTGCTGACAGATGGGAAACAAAAAAAAACTGTACTAAAAATTAATTTTTTTTTCTCTGACAGAAATGTGATATTATTTTTGCTGCATCTATTTGATATTAAGGAAATAATTTAAATGTTCAGATTATATTTAAGCTGTTACAATAAATGTCAGCTTTGCATCTTAAAATTAGAGTATTTTCTTGGTGCTAGTGACCCTAAGAACCTTAATGACTGGGTGAGGATCAGGGACCTGATTCCAAAAAAACATGTGCTCATATTTGTATACATCAACTTTTAACAGCCTGATTTGTCCAATATTATTTATAGTACCTGATAATAAACAGTAAATATATCCAAGCAGGAGAGAAAGAAGAAGGAAAATAAATTCTTATAAAATGTTTTAAGTCAGATGAAATAACATTCTTGCAGGCCTGAGTGCATTTCCATCATGGTACTTATTTATTTGAAGGTTAATGCATAAATATATAAAGCTCAAAAGCTTTAGGAATCTTGAGTATGCTTAAACAAAATAAAACAAAAGAAAGTAAGTTTAATATATGAGGTGAAAGTGTTTTGAAATACAGGAATCAAATTCTCCTTGCTTGGGGCAATGCAGATCTCTTTTCCTTTGGCTTATATGGGCACTAGTTGGAATATAACTTAGAGTGAGGAGTATACACCTTAAAAGTAATCTTTAAAGTTATTTTATGAAATACTGTTTGTTTTCTGCTTTAAAGGTTACTGATGAGGTATTTTTTTCCATTATGATGAAACATAATGCTTGTCTGTACTATGACTTTTCCAATTTTATTGCATACATCCAGAATGGTCTGTACATTTATATATAACTTACTCATATTCTGAAAAAAAAGGCTGAGAAAATGTGCAACTACTTACTGTAATTTTATCAATTTTTTCTTTTTTTTTTTTTGCCTTTTATGGTAACAAGTCAATACTGAAGAAATAGGACTAACACAGCACATATATTTTTTACTACATCAACTGCATACAGTAATCTACAAAGATATTTATTCCAAACTTTGGCTGTGGAAGTGCAAATACCAGTGAAAAAAATTAGACAAAACCTAAAATCTGTTTATATCACTCAGTATTTTCCATTCAAAACCGTATTTTTTCCAGTAGACCAACATTTCCTCTGAGCTACTTTTCCTTTCTCTGCTTCCTCTTACTGTGATTAACATGTTCAGCTAAGCTGTTACCTATTTACTTATGTACTGCCTCTTTGCAAGAGTGCCCTGATGCTGTTTCAATGAGCAGGCTTGAAAATAACTAATCGCAAACATCAGAGCAGGTGAACTAAAATATCTAATGAAGTCTCTGAAATATTAAAGAATAAGTGTCTGAGTGTCCCAGGAGGTTGATTCAGAGGTTAATAATCAACAAAGTAGTGCCAGGGATGGTTCTTCAACACCAAAGACAACTGACCTACTTTAGTTGGACATGCCAAACTTTTGCAAATTCTATTTGCTTCCAAAACAAACAACAGGACAGAGAGGTGGAATAGTCACATCCTCTTCTGTGAAAACCATCCAACCATACTGTGAATAATTTGGGGGAGGATGAAGTGGCCTAAGCCAAAACAATACTGCACAGAGATCTAAGACAGAAATGGTAGAGATCACCAAATATTTCTTCACCAGAAGTGTTTGTGATTTGATTTTTAAGACATATCTGCTCATAGAAACCCAACCTGTTCCATTAATGGAGATGACAGTACCACTAGAAGAATTCAAATGTGAAAAAAAAAACAACAAAAAATCTTATTACATTTACTAGTGACTATGGAAGAACATCCAGCAGTTCAGTGCTTCTACTGCTAATAGACAAAATATGAGGAGATTTTGTGTCTGTGCATAATGCCTGGTGTTGTGTTTACAGAATGCAAAACTCTTATACTGGGGAAAAATAGTCTTGTTGCCCACCCTGCTGCAGTGGGGAAAGTGTAAGGCAGAATGAAAAAATTATGATATCAGAGACAGAAAGCATATTCAAGAGAGAGCAAATCTGCCGGGAAATATTAGACGTGGTGGATTTTGGTGGAGGTTTTATTTCTCCTTTCAGTTTTGAAGTTTTGAGATTTTTTTTTTTTTTACTGATCAGCTTTCTATGAAAAGAAGAAGCCATTTAGATGAAATTTTAGCATCTAAAAATGTGTGAGTTTCAACAAAACTTTTTGACAGAATTTCAGTATGAAAAGAGTCTAAATATTTTGCATTGGGAAAATGAAATATTTTTATAGTGTTTTTTTTTTTCTTTCTATAGTGAAAGCAAAAGAGAGAAGAAATACATGTATGCATATGCACTTGACATGAAAGTGAAGAATGTGTGAGCAAATATGCCCTTTTTTTTTCTTTTGCATTTAAGGAAAAGTGAGGAATTATAGGAGAAACTAAAAAGGAAGTGAAGAATGCAGAGGACATGAACATTCAAGCCCATAGACTATTTTCAGCTTTAGATGTAAGGGAGAATCAATCACAATTTCTCATGTGTGTGAAAATAAGGAAGCAAAAAGTCCTTGCAGATATTTTTTTTTAATTTTTCCTGGATTGAACTTTCATTGCAGCCAAGTGTGAGAATGGTTGGGCATCATCTGAATGAATGTTTCCTAATGCCAAAACTGCAAGTACCTAAGTGAAAATTTAATTTTGTTTAGATCTATTTGGCAAGATATGAGCATACGGGCCTCTTAATCCATTAAAATTGTTAAGTTTGTATTTGCTAAACTTGAAAATTTGTCCTGTGGCACTTTCTTATAAGATTCAAAGTTTGTAACTGCATATTACAGCATTCTAAGTGATTTTGTATTTTGATGGCACCTTGGTACATGCCGATTTCTCTTCTCTGTAGAGGAGCTTTACAGATCACCATTCAAATTAAACATCACTGCAAACAGAAGCCATTCTATGGAGAGGCAGCTGGTGACTACTTCTATAAATCTTAGTTCTTCCAGGGAATGTCATTATAAAGCAGCACACTTACACACTTATCTCTTGTAGAGAACATCCAGAATGTTAAAACTGTTCTTTTCACCCCAGAGTCATTTGTTGAAATCCTCATACTTTTTCCAGGATGAAGAATGTCTCCTCTTTATGATGTTTATTCCCTTTAGAACATGGCTACTCAAAGATCAGACTTGCAAAGACGTTAGAGAAACTAAAGGAATGGGTGAGGAAGAAAGTCATCAATTTAAGGGTGCACATTCATCAACAAAAGCTTTGACATACTTGTAGTAGCAAGTGAAATCTCTCTCTATATAGATATTGCAACATAATTATGATATAAATTATTTCTATTTTGTACATAGATATATTTTACTAAGGGCATAGAATATGAACTGTCAGACCTTAAACCATTTGATCATTGCACTGGCAGGTACTAAAGTCCATTTATACAGAGCCATTCATCCAGAGGTACTTTGCATGTTGAATTAAGAATTTGTCTCTGAATTCTGGTTGAATTAGAACGATTTTATTTTGAAGTTTTGGGAAATTATTCCACCATTTACTCTGATATTTACATTTAGCTCTTCAGTCTTTACAAAAGTGTTTGGTTTGTTAACATTTGTGACTGGCATTTGATAAACAAGCCAATAAAATATTTTTATAATCCTGCTGTCTTTTGTGGTTTTAGATTTCATATCTAGTCTTCATTCACTTTAGTTGTGTAATTTTTAATTTATCTGTGTTTAAATTTCTGGTTGCCTACTTTTTAAAACTTACTATGTCAATGAAATCTAGAAACAAAAATTTTGTTAAGTCAAATGTTGAAGTTCATATCCTGGGAGAAAAGACATTACTGAAAAAGTAGTTGCCTTTTTTCCTCTTTCATTTGGAAAGCCTAATGAAAAGTAAATATGGTAGAAAGAGCTAATGAGTATCATCATAAGAGGGAGGCCAAAAGACTGCTGGATGGAGTTACAGAGCTCTTTCTGTAAGTTTGTGATATTTGGAAGTCCAGTGTAAGTTTCTGAACAGGTACCTTAGCCACTAAAACTCCTTCCTTGAAGCAGAAGTTTTAATGGTAGATTTTGCTGTTTCTGGTTGACAACACTGCTTTCCAGTTATTCAGAGCAGTCCTGTCTGCTCAGGATACTCAGCCGTGTGATCCTCATAGGCTAAACCTGTTTCCAATATCACAAGCTTAGGGCTGAGTAACTTCTGGTTTTGGTATTGTTTTAGAGATGTCTTTTCTCACTGTTGCAGGAAGAGATTAATTTGTAAGCCAACTTTTTTTTTTTCCTCTTTGACTAGGGAACACCTTAAATTAAGTCACTTATAAAACCCTTTTTCGAATGCAGTGGATGTCCTGGAAATATCAGTATTCTATTATGGAAAAATAGAATCCAAATATGACACAGTGGGTAAGCCTGCAAACTGATCTTTTGATGCATAACTAATACACAGAGAAAAACCAGGTGGTGTTCTTATAAGTACAGCATGATAATGAGCTCATTACAAGGATCTTCAGTTTTGATGTCAGCACTCTAAAGATACTGATCAATAATAAAGGCTTATTTTGTAGGAGTTCAAATATGATATTCAAATATGTATAACAGTGCAAATGTTTC
This sequence comes from Calcarius lapponicus, assembly GCA_039654755.1. Lineage (NCBI taxonomy): Eukaryota > Metazoa > Chordata > Aves > Passeriformes > Fringillidae > Calcarius > Calcarius lapponicus. The sequence goes on along the minus strand of CM077462.1, from coordinate 44,771,818 downwards.
TGAAATACCTCAGGTTCTCCACCAGTCATTTTTAATTGTCTCACTAATCTTTACTCTTTTAAAAGTTAAGCATCTGGTCTAGACACTATTTAGTGAAAATGTCAGTTCCCTTGACACTAATTTTAGGATGGGACAAAAAACCTTTTTATCATATTTACTTCATCCCTTTGATCATAGAAGAAACCTTGATGCATGTTTTGTCAAAATCCAGCTAAAATGAAAATCATTGTCTTTCTAGATAATTTATCAAAGAAAAAGTCACATGAATTTTCTCACTAATTGTTTGCATGATGAATTTTCAGAAAGTAGCAGTATTAAATCTCATTTATGCGTATATAATGAGGTCATGTGGCTGGGAGCTGAAACTAGACGTATTCAAAATGGAATGCTAAACATGATTATTGAAAATCTCAGTTAAACTAGAGATAAGTTTGTTCTGTTGTCATTCAATTTTCTGTATTAAGCTCAGCTGCCTGAAACATTCCTAGGTCGTAGTTTAGGTAAATGAGAAGTAAAAACTTGATGGAAAGATCACATATAAAGATCTATTACCTTTTTTTACATGGGAGGTGTGATGACATTACATGTTTAGTTTCTTCTAGCCTTAAGAGTCCATAAAATGATTTTTAAAACATGCTTTTCTGTTAGACAAGAAAAAATTACCATCAAATTTTTAAATTTATATAATTTACATACAAATTATTCTGGCTCTACACAGTGATTGTATTCCTCATATTTTTTACTAAACCTTAATAATTCATAATATACAAAAAATATCTTTTTCCTGCTCTATAGACATATTTCATTATTTGAAATGGATCATTTAATTTATTTTTATTTTATGAGATTTAACAGTGATTTCAATCAATATGCAATATTTAAGGTCCTTTGATATGAGACATATATGTATTAAGACAATACAAAGTACTATACAGCATTATAATGATCCAGGCAGTGAGAAAAAAATCATCTACACTTGTTCTAAGGGATTTTTTAAATATATATATTTATTATCTGATTATGCATTTTGGATGTTTCTTCTAGAGCATTAACAGGCCAGGGAATTGGCCACAATCTCCTTTAATCTACAGGCATGGATATAGCCTTTAAAAGCCTGGTCAGCTCCACAAATTTACTGGTGACCTTCTCTTCAGGTAAAAAAGTGCAAAAAGACAGACTGAAAAATGATTATTGTAGGGCACTTTAAAAACATCTTTCCGTAAAATTATGAGTTATTGGAATTAAAGTACCAATATTAGCAGAAGGAACGTGCCTGGGCTCGTCTGGCCTTGCTGCTTGACCAAGGGCGGCAGCTGAGGTGGTCTCACCTCAGAGACACCTTTGGCTGGCTGGATGCTGCAGCTGGGCGCTTGGGACAACTCCAGGCATGCAGGAGCTCAGGTTTACCTCTGGCGGAGAGGCTTCAAGGGGAGGTGAAGGAAAAAGGAGTCGGGTTCTGCTGGAGGGTTTCAGTCCAGAGCTTAATTCCTAGCACACAGACCTCTGAATGCAGCAACAGCTCCAACAGAACTCCCCAAACCGCGTGGCTGCTGTGTCTTTTAACCCCAGGGAAAGGGGAGGGATCCCACCAAGCAGCTAAGGGGGGGGAAGTCTCAGGGGACAAAGGGCACCTGGATGGCCCAATGTCCCCAGGGCTGAGAGGCATCTTTTGAACTTCGCCAATCACACAACACCTTTCTGAAGGGAGAGGTTATTGGCACACCTGGGGAAAGAACCGGGATACTGAGACAGGCTATTACATCACACTGCAACAGATGAGTGAACATGAAATAATCCTGGTGACATCATCTATATAATGAAAGTTAAAATATAGATCTGTTTTCTTGGAAAATACCTACAATATCTTCTTTGATATATCTATCATAAATTTTTAAAAAAAATCTAGGAAAGAGTTAGGCTGTTGATTTCACTGCCTGTAACTAAATTATTTCCTCAGTGTTTCCTATCTTACAGTCTTTAATTGTCTTCAGCTGGAGAGGAGAGGAGTGGAAAAGGACTAGTATATTTGGCTTTCAACACCGAAATATTTCTGTTCTTAGTAACCCTGTTGAAAAGACTCAAAGTTATTGAATTTCAAATTGCAGTTTAATTCATTACTCTCATTGAGACTATCTAAAGGCAAATCATAAATCAAAGCCATGATGATCTTTTGGATAGAAATGTTCTGGTTCTGTGACATCAGTCATAGCTGTAAAATGACTCTCAGATTTTTGCTTCTCTTTCTCACAGCAATATTAACCAGAAAGATTGAAATAAAACTGACTCCAGCTGGAATATTAGTGTTTGATTTTTTTTTTTCATTAGTAGAATTTATAAATCTTGGGAATGTCTTCAAAGTCAGAGCCTGTCATTTAGTTTGCGAGGAAGGCAAATAAAACTAAAAGAATCTTCTCGCACTTAATTTTTTTTTATAGCTCAACTAGGGAAAGGAACATCCATTGTAGATTCATGCAAAATGTGATTTTGTGAGATTAGCAATCAAAAAACTCTCATGAAGTTCAAATGAGCTAGAATTTCAGGTAATAATTATATAAGCTTTTCAAGCAGTCTGAAGAATTTTCAAATTTCTGTACAGTTTTTGAAATATTATTCTTATGCCTTTTATTTGGACTTAGACCATCCTTCACAGGATTCATCAGCTGCTTTGAAAATGTTATGAAAACAAAATTATTAGCTATGTATGCCATTAGAACATGCCAAGATGTTTATATCCAGAATTAATAGGTTACTCAGGTCTATTTACACCTAGTAAAGAATCACTGTTTTTTAATGTAGAATTTCCTCTGTCATATCAAATAGGTAACTGAAAAATTTTGCCAAAAAAATATTTCACATAAGCAGAGACTAGATTTTTGTTGAAAAGGTCTTTTCCCTTTAAATTCTATTATAAAAGACAGAAAACATTGCACAAAATAATAATTGAATCTTTGAGCACTAATCATATAAAGAGAGATTTAAACTATGTAATCTCCCTTTTGGACAGAAAAAGCTTATTTAATAGGAATGTATTTCCAGATTATTTACATCATCTTGTATTCAAGATACTTAGCTTATTTATGTTAAAACTAGTAATGCTGATAAGGATATCATTTAAAGATCTCAATCTATTATGTACCCCAAATACTCTTTTTATATTTAGCTGTATTGTTTTATATCATTCTTTAGGGAACTGTCATTATTGTTTGATCACTACAGTTTAAAACAGAAAAGTAGCAAAAAAACCCAAAAGTAGTAGCTCCTAAGTGCAGTTCCACATAACATCTATAAAATTTTCTCTTGCAGAGGTGGAAATTTTACCATATACTTTGTTTGGATCTCATGTAACCAAACACAGGCCAGTGGACTCTGAGCTGGTCATACCAAGATCCTTTTAAAACCAATGGAAAGAAGCACTTATAGAGATTCTACTGGACTTGACCTTAGAATTTCTCCCTTCTTCTGGCAGTACAAATGCAGGTTTGCTAATTCATCTATTTACCCACTTATTTCTGAACAATAAGTTGGACTGGAAATATTTGGAGTTTTTACATGAAGATTACTCTGTGACCTTACTTTATAAATAAGTGCAAGAGAGGATTTTTCATTCTCTAGAGGTATATTAGCTCTTAAAAATACTGTAGCTTTGCATTTTTTGTATTATTGAGAATCACTTGAAGTTATTTGAAAACATTGAAACATATAGTAAGGACCCCAGTCAACTTTCTTATGCCTAGGGCTTACAGTTGTTTGAGTGCCTGACTAAAGCTATAGATTATGAGCTATTGGCCTTTGAATTTGATTATTTGGTCCTAACACTTTTATCATTGCTGCTAAATAATTTCTTAAAAACACATCATATGATTAAGTAGTTCTGATCTCATAAAGATGAGAATTTCACTTTTTGTGTAAAGAAGCGATCATTTGGGATTTACTGCATTTGTTTTGAATTTTCAGAAGTCATTAATATATAGAATTAATTTTTGCTTGCCTTTAACATAATGAGTTCTTTTAAGGCTTCATATCACAGAACTAAGAAAACAAGGCCAACTGTGATCCTAAAGCTGTCAGCAACAGAAAAGTGTTGCCTTCTGAACTTGCTTGTGCACAGAAGGCAGTGGGATTGCTATTGAAACATTCCTGTGGCTCCCTGATGGGCTTGGACCACTGTAATCCAACAGCTGCATATATTTTCTCTTCTGAGGAGGTTACAATGTACAGCAAGCCCTAGATACCTCAAACAAAATTTGAAAAGGCAAATTGAAATGCAGTAAATGAAGGTGATTAGACTATTTTCTAGAAGGCCCACAAGCCCCAACAAACTCATTCATACATAATGTCCAGCTTCTGAACTCCCTTAAATGTTAATAGAGAGTGGGAGGTTGTGAGAGCTTTACAAGGAAGTATAATTCATGCCTGTGCTAATCTTATTCTTCCTTAGGTATCTCCTGATAACCATGGATGAAAACGGGATGCATGATATGCAGTTGTTCTTTGAGTTTTAACTGGTGACTGTAATTGGTAACCAGAATAAAAAGACCAGACAAATTCTGAAATAGATAACCAGAGATGCAATCAGTCCTTCTGGCCTTGACTATATATTTGGCACCCCAAACAATCCCACTAAAAGTATTAAAAACACTTAAAAATTGTTATTGACCTAAGTGTTAAATAGCAAATATTCACTATTCTGGAACTGAAATGAAGAACTCTCATGTAGATGTAACATATCTGACTGGATGTGATATGACTGGATGCCTGCAGTGGGGCAGGTAAACAGCTTAGAGAACAGTATTTGTTCTCTACCTTAAATGTGATATTAAATAATGAAACCTCTAGCATGGAGGAAGGATAAGGATAACACTGTGCTGATGTAATGGGCCTGAGAAATAAAAGTTCCTTTAGGTACACAGCACTTTTTTGTTTTATTGTTTAAAACTTACACTGTAGCACAATGGCAGATGTGAGGTAACTTGGAAATAACAATTATTAACAAGAGTAAGGAAAAACTAATGATGCAGACAGTGTTCTTGGGTAAGTAGAAGTCTGGACAAATGATCTCTCGTTATGAAAGCAGGAGAGCATAACAGCCTACACTTCCCAATCTTGAGGCTAGCCTGAAACTTACTGCTAAAAAAAACCCAAACCCAGATATTGTTGAAAAAAAATAATTCCAGCCCATTATCAGATCTAAGATTGAACATTTTCTTGATATTGAACCTGAGATGCTGAGATGCATTCTGAAAGATAGCAGAAGTGTTCAGGTCAGCCAAGCTCTTACTATTTCTTCAAAAGAAAATAGTCTCATTCCAGGAGAAATTCTTGGAAACAATTCTGAAAAAAAAAAAAAAAAAGAAAGATTGGAGAACAAATTGCATCTCTTGCAGAAGGAGAAGCCTGTAAGAGTGAAGGACTCTGCCCTGGACCATGGATGACAAGGAAAGAACTTTGATTAAAAAGGACGCTTTGTCTTATTACATGGACAATGATTTTGACCTAAAGATTTGATTGTTGTTTGATATCATTAAAGAGTTGATGTTCTTCTGTTTGTTTTATGGCTTATATTTAATATGCCACTTAATGGACCTGCTGATTATACCTGTATGGAATGCATGAGGTTATTTTATGTGTACTGAAGTGCATTATGGCCACTTACTGGCACTTAGCAGTATTAGCTGCCTCACTATAACTAATATTGACCTTTAGCTTCATATTGTGAAGAACTGAGGAACTGCCAAGACTCATTTTTTTCCTTACAAAATAGAGAACAATCTGTTTCAGTAGTTGCACTTCCAAGTGCAAATTTAGCTTCAGTGTCCTCTGTTACCCCCGAAATTCACACACTGAAAGAAAGTGTGTGCTTGCAAATATAGTCCAAAACGAGATTTATAATTTACTCTCCTGAGGTGTGTATTTGATTGTTGTTTTAGTTCCCCCCCGCATGTTTTAGTTCCCCCCTCCCTCCTGAAACTTTTGAGGCCAGTCTGGTGATATATTCTTTGGCTTAGATCACAATCTGAAACATTCAGAGTAGGACCATTCATATGCAAATCCCTCAAATTATTCTGGAGGAATGTCTTTGCTAAACAGTGGCAGCATTTGGATTTTACAAAGTTCTTTGCCCTGGCTTAATTCTCTTTTTTTCTCCCTTTAAAAAGCTGTGTAAAGTACCAGTAGTACAAACCAATGCAGGTTATATGTTCTAGAATTGAGATACTATGGCATAAAAGATTATATAGTATACTGCACCAAAGAAAAGATACTGGGAGTAGAAGCCTGTCCTTTTCCTTGACATGACTCTTATAAAGTATATTTTTATTGTAAAAGCTGATTGAAATTTCATTTTTTTCCTCACACTAGAGTATCCTGTTTTATTACAGCCTATCTTTTTAGATGGGTATGGATTTTACTCAGTTGACTGCCCATAGTCATCTGCTGCCATTTTAGATATTTATTCTTGACGTCTTGTACTAGTTTTGTACAGTATAGAGTTATTTCATTCCTAGTAGTTTCTGTGGTGCTAAGATCTGGATTTGTAATGAAAACAGTGTTGATAATGCAGGGGTGTTTTAGCTACTGCTGAACCGCTCTTTCACAATGTCAGTTTCTTGTTTATCTCCTTTCCCCACCAGGAATGGGGATGGCAATGTGCAAGGAGTTGTGGGGGGACGCAGGCACAACAGCTGACCGACCTCACCTTACTGAAGGGTTATCCCATTCCATATGGCATCATGCTCAATAAACAAAAACTGGGGGATGAAGGAGGAAGGGCAGATGTTGGCAGCGATGACCTTTGTCTTTCTGCACCCCCATTACATGCCATGGAGGTCCTTTTTCCTGGGAATGGCTGAATGCCTGCCTGCCCATGGGAAATGGTGAATGAATTCTTTGTTTTTCTTTGTTTGTGTGCATGGCTATTGCTTCGCCTATTAAAATATTTTTAATTAAACCCATGCATTTTCTAGCTTTTAATCCTCTGATTTCCTCCTTCAACCCTGTTTAGAAGATGAGGAAGGAGCTGTGTGGGGGTGAGCTGCAAGTGCAGAGTTAAGCCACAGACACATGCAGAGGACACATGCTCCTTTGTAGTGGCACCTAATGCTAGTAGTAGCACCTGGATGCTAAGCAGGACAGATTTAGGCATTTCAAGTGGAATTTCCAGGTGTGGAAAACTGAACACCCTATGTGCTTGGCCTGTATTCAGAGAAATTAAAACTTCTGGCTTGCTTTAGTCTGACCATTATCTTTTCAGAATCTTCAAAGAAGGATTAATGTGAATAAATAAATAAGTAAAACATGCGGCAAATTATGAGGGAAAAAACCCCAAAACAACAAAATAACAACAAATAATGCCACAGTAATTCCATATGCTTGTCTTTTTTGACATTTACATGGTATATTCTTTCAGAAGTGACTCATCTGTGCATCATTTGGGTTAGCACATGGGTTCTCAGAGAAAAAAAAATGGTTTCAAATTGAGTTTACTTACAATGAAATCCTATTTTGGGGGTGGGGGAGGAAGGGGAAGGAGGAGTTGGTCATGCTTGTGTGCACCCAATTTGCAAATGTACACTTCTAATTGGTTTTGCACAACTCCTGGGTTAGGCAAAGGTCTCAGATAGCAGGATACTCATTAAACTGTTATTTGAAATTGCTTCCTCTGAAGAAAATAAGGAGGGGGTAAATCAAAATTGTAACCTTTGTTAGTAAATAGCAATGAACATTCTGGGAAACAGCTTTTAAAATAATTGATACAGTATGTTGATGTTTAGAAGAGAAAGGAAGTAAAAAACTCCTAAAGAAAAATGTTAAATGCTGAAAAACATTTTTTTTTTTCTTGTGGATGCTCTTGGACACTCAGAATGCTAATAACTAGTCATTTGCATTTGTGTAGTAATTTTTCATCTGTGTACTTTTATTTTGCAATAGAGGTCCTGGGAGACATGCAGAACTAAAATTTACTAAATATCAGCAAGACTTAGGATTTATGTTTGCCTCCTTTTATGAGGCAAAGAATTATTTGTGCAGAAATGTTTTTGGACTTTAAATTTTTACAGGTATCACCTTTTTACTTATGACTGTGATCTTAGAGTGAAAGTATCTTTGCTGGTGTTAGTTTGGTGTGCTCCATTATTTGACACTAGCTGGTCATGAAGCAAAGGGTCATCAAAATATATTTTTTTCATATTCACTTCACAACTCATCCTGAAGGAACTCCATGACATTATCAGCAAGAACACCAGAGAATCTCAGGTCAGAGATGTTACACTTGTCCTCCTGTTCATTCTTCCTACATGCAGAGTTTTCTAAACTGGATTTATGCTGTTTGAACTAGCAGATTAAATGGTATTCCACGATTCTGTAGTCAGTATCTTAAGGATAAACACATCTAGAAGACCCTCATAGCTGATACTCTTTGCTCTAAACCAACAAGTGCAAAGCTGTAATTGAGCTGCCTGAACTTAAAAAGAAAAAAAAAGGGGGAAAATGGCAGCCAGGCATACACAATGTTTCAGAGTACCGAAATAGTCTGGAATGCCTCCATCCTTCCTTGGGTTCACATTTATTCTTTGCAATTTATGGCATTCTTCCACAGAAGTAACATCAGAGGTAGTTATGTAAACCAAAAAATGAAATGTTAAGTAAAGGACTCTCTTAGTTATACATTCCTTTAATCCTGAGGCTGCAGAATTTAATTTATGTTCCATAGGTTTAATGCAAATCTAATCTAAGTTACATTTCACCCATCATAACTTATCTTTAGGTGCTCTCCTGCAGCTCATGATCTGGGCTATTTCCTATTAACAAAATTTCTTCCTCAGAAGTGCAGTTGTTCATGATCTTTTGCATGGGAAAGCATATAAATATAAAATTAACCACCATTTTAGGTCTATTACTGGAGTGTTAAGACTTTAGCAGGTGCAATAGGTTTCTAGGATAGATTTTATTTGCAGCAATGTACAATACTTCTCTGGGGTGGTCATTATCTATGAATACACCTAATAGCAGCAACAGTTGAGAAGATATTGAATTACATGACTGAATTAATTGTACCAGTAAATTAATTTTTAATCTTAGTCATATGTTGTATGGGCAGTCAAGGGAACTGCACAGCCACCCACATAAATCAGCTTTTGATTTTTTTGTTTATTTGTTCTAAAGGCAGAAATTGACACTCTTTTGTAATAAAGCCAACCTGCACGAATCTTGGATACACTGAACATTTATTTGCTATTTCTTCCATAATCTACATTAGGAAGAAAAATCAAATTATGGTTTCACTCATAGTTTTCCTCTGGCTCTGAGGTGTCTTCACCTACATTCCAGAGAGTTGCTACTTTGTTTCCAGGTATTATCACCTGAGACACTGTACCAGAGCATTAGAAAAGCTGACTCGAAAATTACCTCTATTATTCAGCAGAAGAAATAGTTTTCTCTCTGTCTCTTTGAAGGAATTCCTGGAAGCCAAATATACTTGGGTTTTTAAAACAGTTTATGAGACATCTAGATAACTGTAGGCATGATTAGAGATTCTCAAAAGAAATATCTGCACATTTAATTTCTTTGCTATATTACAAAGTAAAAATATAGTAGCAGAACTTCATTTACTAGTATGCTTTTGAAAAAGAAGTGAGGTAGAGTTACCTAAAATTCATGTCTATCTCTATGTGAAGAGTGCATATTATCAGACACATATTAGTTAAATGATTGTAATTGTTCAATTACCTATGAGAATTTTTATTGAATTTCAGATAGTTTAGGCTATGGTAAATACTTTAAATTCACACCTTATTAGATTTCATAAATAAAAATCGAATTTAAAAGTAAAATTTTAGAAAGCTGAATGGGTATAGGTGTAAAAGTAGAATTTTCAAATGTTAAAACATGAAACACCATAGCTTATGACCATTCATATTACACATTGTCTAACATCTATGGTCAAGACAGCATCATGATAAGAACATGCATGCTTTATAAAAAAAAAAGGTTAAGAGTTTTCTATCCTGAATTCATATGTCTTCATTTTATAAAATCATTCTCAAATTAAGAAGCCTCACATCACTGGTTTTCTGTGAAAATAATTCCTCTGAGTCTGCCTGTCAGTGCCTTAAAAACGTAACCTATGACCATTCCTCAGTTATTTTGGGAAATCAGTATATTTATCCAGCTTCACAAGGGAAGTTTTATCAAAGATATTAATCTAGAAAAATGCCTAAACTTAGAAAATGTAAGGTTCGTATTACCTTCAGAAAATAGTCTAAGCTAAAATGTCTGGGATTCCTTAAAATCAGCTACTAGGCTGTAGGTCTATCCTCTGCTTCTAGGTTCTTTCCTTTTCTGGGGCTTGATACACAACTGGGACACACTCCTGACCTGACTCAGGTCAGGATCTCACTGTTTTTAACACTCTGACATCCTAGCAGATCTATCCAGCTTAAACTGGGAACTTACATTCAAAATGGCTAGAGCCAAGTAATCATTTACTAAACTACAGAACTGAGGATTATAAGGACCTCAAACACCCATCTGGTTATTTCCTTAAAAAAATGAATAAGAAGAATTTTTCAAAAATCAAAAATGTCTCAAATATCTATTAAGAAGGGGTTTTTTTGGTACTGTACTTTTAAATGCCCAGAAAAGAAATCCCATTATCTTCTATGGAAGGCCATTTTTGTGCACAAAACCTTACCCTTTAAAAAGTGCTAAATTCTAATTTAAAATTTCTTCTCTAAAATTAAGCCAATTTATCTGTTCCACTGACCATGAAGCACAATGGAGACTATGGCAAAAAATGCCTTAGTGAGAAGCTACTTTTATGTATTTCTATTCATTTCTTTTTTTCTTTAAAAATGGTTCCTTTTATATAAATTTTTCATGGAGACCGTAGCATTCTTGTGGCTGTCCTCTGGGCTCTCTTCTGTTTTCCTTTATCCTTAAACTATCTTCCCTGAAACTGGAAAGAGTACTCTGGCTGAGGCCCTTATCAGTGCTGAATAGAGTGGAAAAGTTTATTTCAAGTATCTCATTTACAATTTTATTTCTTTAACCGTAGAGAAAAAGGATTTAGTACATATCAAGACAGAGCATACAGCATGGTAATAACCTGTGTAATAGATCCACTCAGATAGGTTTCACCCAAGTCTTAAACGAGAAAATATTTTAAAGTGGCCTTAGCAGAACTTTCTACTGCACTTTCAGATGTTAAAGAATACTTTTGGGCACCTTTGCAAGACCTTTGGTTCTTAAACTACAGTCATACCTTCCCTTTAAGGGTAGATGACCTTTGAAGCAATAATTTTTTTCCAGTTCAATTTTATACAGTTATAATGTTATTCAGAAATTTCTGATCTATCAAAAAAACCCTCAAAACTATTATCCTTGATAGACATTCATTTTGCTATAGAAAAGTTTTTAATCCCTGTACTTTTAGTATACATTATAAACTTTTCATTCTCTATATTTTAAGACACTAGAAACTTTCTAGTGTCCTTTCATAATGTAGGTTCATTTGCTGTTTTGATTTTCTCCACTGCAGCAAAAGCAGCAGACAACAAGCCAACCAGATAAGAGAGGGATTTCGTCAAGGAATACAGACATGTTAGACTTTTTTTTGCACTCTCTATGGGTAGTTTTCTAAAATTTCTGCCAATGTTTACTGCATAGCATATAATTATTTTCAGGTGTTCATTTCTGCACAGCTTGTTCTGCAGAAGTCAATAGAACACTTGTAAGATTTTACTCATCCCAAACTCTTATTTAGATGTATATTGCTAAGAAGTTATTATTTTTCATAAATTTCTCAATGTATTTCTTCTCTGCTTTTTACCTTCTGAAAGTCTGAGTGCTTTTCTAAAGATAATGGGTATACCACATAGAGGATCAAGACTGTCTGTCAAAGGAAAAAGCAATTACCATAAAACGTAATCATTAAGGAACAGTACAAACATACCTAACAAAAAAAGCCCAGATGCCAAAGAGACTGTGAAATTCTGCTGCCTGTGGACTAGGCAAAACATTTTTAGAAAGATAGATGAGAAATGTGTGCTTACATAGAGAGTAACTTATTGCCCAAAGGTTTGGCAGATACAGAGTCAATTATTTTCAGACGCTGATGCTTTGTTAGTCTGAATTTCTGCTGGGTCCTACAGGTTCAAAGGGGGAATATTTGCTGCCCACAGGTATCAGAGATATTCATCTGCCACCCACCTGAGCTCAGGGTGTACATTTGGTAAGCATAGAACGAGCCACCCACATTTGAATCACCGCTGGAAGGTGAAAGTAGCACTTATCACCTCTGCAGAAGTTCTTGGGCATAAATTACTTCAGACAAGAAAATTGTACTTAAGAGTACTCAGACAGAATAATTCTTGGATACTGAAAAGATAAAAACTATATACATTCTGAATGCATACTTATAAAAATTAATTTAATTCTGGACACCACTTTAAAGATTTTCTTATAGCTAGGGAAGATATTAATGCCTCTTTTTCAAAAAATGAGAGTAAACCCCTTATTCCTCATTAAATAGTGGGACTGAAACTACTTGTTTAAATCAAATGAAATTTTTAAAACTGGGATTATAGGGTCTCCAGAAATCATTAAGTTGAGGTAGGGGTTTAAACATAAGGTTATGTGACAAAAACCAACGGCTTAAACACAAAGAAGCTCAGAATCCCAACAGTAGAAGGGGCACCGCAAAAAATACCCTGGTGAACTGTTCCAAGGCATCTCACAAGGGGCTATTGGCTCATCAAAGGCCATCTGCGGAAATCAGAGAAGCAGTGGGAGGCACTATGACAAGCTGGAACCCAAACTTAGGGCTCCTGAGAACAAACATTCCACAGAGGCCCCTACCAGAGCTGTCCCTGGAGAACCTCAGCCCCATTTTACAAACATGGAAAGCACCAAGAGGAGTCACTGGGAATCACAGAATTATGGGATAATTAAGGTTGGAAAAGACATCCAAAATCATTGAGTTCAGCCTTTGACCATCATCTTGTCAACTAGATAATGGAACAAGGTGCCACATCCAATCATTTCATGAACCTCCAAGCATGATGCCTTAATCACTTCCCTAGCAATCCATTCCAATGCGTAAAAACCTTTTCCATAAATAAATTCTTTCTGAAGTCCAACATGAACTTGCCTTGGTGCAGCTTGAGGGTTCTTCTGTCGCTGGTTACTTGGGAGAAGAGATTGATCTCTGCATTGTTACAACCTCCTTTCAGGTCCTTGTAGAAAACCCATTCTTTTCTCCAGACTAAACAACCCCAGCCCACTCAGCCACTCTTTATATAACTTACTCCATTCATCAATTTCATTGTCTTTCTCTGGATTTGCTCCATCACCTCAATGTATTTCTTGAAGTGAAGGGCCCAAAACAGAACACAGTACACCAGTGCCTAGTACAGAATGACAATCACTTCCCTGGTCCTTCTGGTCAAACTATTTCTGATACTAAATCAAGTCAGAGCAGCTCTTTGGATAACCATTCAAACTAATAGGGTTGTTACCTAGGAGTGTGAAACCTAAAGGTTTCCTGTGAGTGAAAAGCAATTCAGCATGACACAGGGCTTATTGTGAGATATTTAGAGAAGAAAATGAATGAGGAGGAACAAAAGTGAGGGACTAAGTGACTTTGGGAGGAAGAAATTTGAATAGAGAACAAAAGGAATAAAAAGGGATGTTGTTTGCTTCGCTATGTCTTGCACATCACCACCATGGCACATCCTATCTTCTTATTAAATTCGTTTCTATGTTATTTTGTGTGTGAGGGTTCTTACTCAGTCTGTGTATGTGAGAATGGAGAAGGGGAACAGAGGGACATGGTCATGTGTGTTCAGAGTCAGACTAGGAGACACAAATATGTCTGTGATGCAGCAAGAGGAACACGTACAGGTGCACAAGGAAATGTGAGATCTCTAGAAATGATCAAGACAAAGTAGTTGGGAAGAAGTGGATGGATTTGTCTTTGAGGGTCAGCCTTTATGTCTATGAATTAGATCACAGATATACTCACTATGGGGACTGGGGTAGTCCTCATCAATTTTGTGTTTCTACAATGGTCTATATGAGCAAAAAGAGTGGAACTGCAGCCTCAGGGGCTTGAATGTCCAGAAGCCAGCAGTTGGTGAGACTTTATGTGATCCATGAACATTTACTCAACAGTGTCTGAGCCCAGCTGCTGAAAACATCCACACTGTATCTCTTTATGTATATACTGTCACCCGTGGACTTCCATCTCTCTCTGCCAGAGAAGACGAAGGATGAGGCCATTGGTAGTGCCTGGTTTTTTGTGGCTCATCTGTTTGTGTGTGTCTAATCTGTGTGCCTGTTTGTGTATATATGGATATACAAGACATATGTGTGTGCTTGCTGAGAATACATCTGCAGCCTCACTGCTGGTCAGACCTGGGAATATTGGAGTACATCTGCCCCACTTCTTTTCAGCTGTTGAATATATTTTCCTCTAACAGAAACTACACTATGCAGATAAATCAGAGAAAAACAACAGAGGTAAAGAAAAAGCATCAGGAACTAGAGCCTTTGATGCCCTTTCACTCAACCCTGACTCATATGTTCTTATTCTCTACCAAGGATTTTATTCTTGCATTTACATTTGTCATCAATGACAGATGACACAGTATGTCAGGTCTCCACGATCCCCTTTGTTGTGGTAGCACTTGTAGCTTACACAAAAGTGTTTTGTAGAGAAATGTTAGGACAGAAATATTCCAGGTGTATCTGTGGAAAAATAAAAGGACAAACGATATTTAGCTTTCCATCATTAAGTTACTGAAGAAATTCCAAACAGAAAGAGACAAGAAAAATTACACATGTAAAGAAAGATACCCTTAAGTTTTTCAAAGTTTCAGAGGACTTGTCTCTACTAGGAAGAAAGTGTGTTTAGATATTAAGAATTTCCATTCCCCACCTCACCACCTGCCTGCCATCTAGACTTTGTTTAAATCATCTAACAGCTTAATTTAACTGATTTTTTGTAAGACGTAGGAGAGGCTTATTTGGATGAATAGGAGTCTTAGAGACAAGGCATGGATACTAGAATTTGATTTTCTCTTCTACTTGACCTCTTCTTTGCCATGTTCTGGGTCATTGCAACACAACACTTGAAAACCTCATAGAACATCTCACGACATGCAGCATGCAGTCACAGACAGTAAAATGTTACAGCAGCATTCAGAGGCAGACAGATGCATTATAGACTTTGCTTTTTTAAACACTTTGAACCAAAAATTCATACAAGTAGTAATTACACGTTGTGTTTGTAGCAGCAGCACATGGATCCTCCAGGGCGTAGAGCTGTGCCGTGTGGGCACCAGGAGCACGCTCCAGGGCAAGCCTGCTTTCACCTGCAGGGCTGCAAGGCACTTTGTGTCCCTCCATCTCAGGACCTGAGTACAGCACCCTGCTCCTCTGTCATGCAGCAGCTACACTGATACTGCTAATCACTGTCAGAGCACAGGCTCTCATGCACAGACACTGTGTGCAGGAGCACAGTCCTAGATGGTTATGGGTGGTAAACCTGTGCTAAGCTTGTGCAGTCAGCTAAATCCTCTTTAACCTTTTTGCCCTCCTCAACAATAAAGTTAAAAATTGTTCTCTTTGGGGAGTGTTTCAGTGAATTCCTAGACTAGGAATCAGCAGGGGCATATTGCAAAAGGAAACTAAAGTGTCTCCTGTCTTCTATCTCAGACAATACAGCTTTTTTTTGTGTGGTCTTAAAAAGGATTTATATTCCTTTAAATGAAAATAATGGATGAGATGAAGAGGTCATTCAGCTGCAGGATTGCTGAAGATTGTTCCAGCTATAATAAAATTATGAAGTCTGTGTCTTTTGGCTTACTTATAAACCTTTTCTGAGCAAAAGAAGAACAAGAGGTAGTAAAGTCAGATCCATGGCTGCAGAACACGGTCTACTAAATGCAGTCTCAATGTGTTGCCTTCCTTTATCGGAGCTGTAGAAAGAGCCCTTTTGCTTTTGATAAGAAATAGTACTTACACAAGTAAACTTACCATGTGAAGAGAGAAGACAGGCATGGGAAAATACTAGCTCTGTTTTATAGGTAGAAAATCCAGAAAAAGTAACTTTTTTCCTATCTGTATACCACACCTAAGACAAAAATCTCATTTACTTCAGCCTGCAGATTCGTCTGTTTTGTCCAGAGACAGAAGGCTCTGGGGGTTTTTGTCATCTTATCCAGTTCTTCTGATTTGGCCCAGAGCAGTTCCATGAGCTCCTTTCTGGAACAGTACATCTCCAGCATATGTCTCATATGCCAGACAGAAACTCAAAGGCACTGTTTAGCCAGAATAATTGCTGGTCAAAATAGCAGATTGGAAAACACTCATTGGAGTGTATTAAGGATTTTGTAAAATAAAACTGCAATCCCAACTAAAACTCTACAAAATAAAGTCCAATATATTACTGTTCTGGAGAATAATGACTCTATATCTACTAGAGCTAAGAGTGTAATTTATCAACATTAGCCTTGATGGGGCATCCAGTGCAGTATGATTGATTTAAATGTGTAGATTTTTAATGTTTTGAACAGGTGGCTAACTTAAAACAACAGTTTAAACTTTTATAGCATCTTATCATGCTGAGGCAGCTCATGGTGTTTTACAATGACATTAAAATTAAAATTTAATCTATCCTGCAGAGTTAATAATTAGCTAATGTCAGTTAAAAGTCAATGAAAACAAATCAGTCTTAAACATAGGCTGGAAAAAGGAGAAAATAGGGATCTCCTGATGTCAAGAGGCAATGAGTTTTGCCAAGCAGATGCATGGCAGTGGAAAGAGCAAGCACCCTAAGTGACATTTCAGAGGGGGCTAAAATTTTAAAAGATTAGTTTTGATCTTGGCTGCTAGGCCTTTTTGTGGCTTTCATTCACTTTTGATTTATATAGCACTGCAACAGTCCTTGGGGATGGGGTCAAGAGTTAGGTGGCCTTTCTTTCAGTAGTCACTGGGATTCCACTTTTACTCTCTAGCCCAGTGCATTCCACGTTTGTTTCTACAAAGTAACACAGTGACAAAAATGCAAAGATTCCTCAGCATCTCACAGACAGTTATTTGGATTTGAATTCCTTCAGTCTAAATACCACTTAAACAGTAGAAAAACAATCCCCTGACCTCTATGTTTTACAAGGAGCTGGTGCCTGTTATTTTGAAAGGAGGGACGTGTTGCATTAGTGCAGGAGAGGTTTCTGAGTTGTAAACCTGGTCTGACGTAAGCGCAGGATTTAAGTCTTGACCTTCTCTATTATATAAATCTTGCACAGCATGCTGTCTGTTCTGAATCCCATCTAATCCTCCCTGCACATTGTATAGAGAGTCAAGTTATTTTACTAGAGGCTATGGATTGTACTTAAGAAATGAGTTTTGTTTCTGCTTTGAACTAGTCATTGGTGATTCATTTCATTCTCTGTAAACTACTGAGAGGTCCTAGGAAACTTAGTTTGCTTTAGATCCCCAAGAACGTGTTGTGAGAGTTAGTGTTACAAGGTCTTCTTGCAATGTAGCCTTCAGAGCAACTGTCTTTTTCCTTTTCACCCGTTAAAAAAGGGGAATCAATGTTTTCATTCCTTATTAGTCTGATTCTCACTCTCATCACAAATACTACCTATTACTTGCATGAAGACATTTAATTACCTTTAGACTTGGTTGAAACTTCAAGGAAAAGGTGAGAATATTGTGTGTTATCCTGCATATGGTATCTTAATCCAGCTAACAGATGTAATGAAAGATGACAGTATGGTTACTCACATGTATATTCCCAGAACATCTGGAGAATTTGCTTTTACGCCTTGTTGTTATGTGTGCTCGCCCAATTAAGCCATCAGAGGTGTGGTACAGATCTGCCAATTCTCAGACATTGCAGGTGTAGTTCACAGAATTGACTTGCACTCTCACATTCTGCTGTGGCTCTGGCTGCAGCTTTTCGTGGATAGCAGGGTGCAGCACTATCAGATGCTGCTGATCACCAAGCAAAACAGAGGCAGCCAGATAAATGAGGATGCTGCCAACTCATGGAGGTGCATGTTTACAGCCCCCCATGTGCCCCTGCTGCAGGTTACTGCCATACTACTTTTCTTTTCCAGAAAGAGGAGTATGTTTCAAGCAGGTGTAGAGAGAAATATGGGAAATGCTCTGTATTTAAAATTCTAAAATCCCACCATAAATCATCACAGAGGTGTATGTTAGACAAGAAACATCTGTGAAAAAAAAAACAAACAGTGATTTCTATTTGTTCAGCGAAGTTGCTGAGTATCTTATGGTTAGTGCATATATTAGCAGGAAAATGCATGCAAAAGTATGTGCTGAAGAAACAGCTCTCTGATTCTTGTCAAGCTGCCAATATTAACATTAGTTTTGTAAAATTTGGGCACCCTGTAGAGTTTTTATGTGTCATCCCAAATACCTAGTTAGTATTATAAAATTTAATTGATAATAAGTTCAATTAGGTCAAGAGAGAGATTGTATCTGTGAAGTGTCTGATGGCAAGATCTTAGCAAAAGGAGACAGCTATTCAAGGGAATATCAAACAGGATACATGAATGCATAATTAAGGGGTGACAGAGGTCAGCAATTAACACTTGGACATTTGTATTTCTTTCCTCAGGACAGGACAGTAGAATCAGAGGAGAAATTAAGTACAAATCTGACACAAGAAAATGACAAAGATACAGTTAATTTCAACTGTGCTTGAAAAATAATTTTAACATGCATGTTATGCCTTTTATTCTTTTTGTGTCATTCATTAGTGAACTGAAAAGATACAGATATGTTTTATTACTAAAACATACACAGAGCAGATGATCTTTCTATGTGATAATTACAAGGACAAAATAAGTCTTAACATATTAAATGACTTAAGTACTATTTGCAGGTACTTGTAGTTTGGAAAGATATGTATAGCAGGAGAGTTTGCTATAATTTAAAATGCTTATTAAATGTCAGTAGTTCCAATAAGTGATTGATATCTAATTAATGTGTCATATGTGATAATTTTTAAATGTTAATTAATGCCTAAAGACTTAATAAGTGCTGCTTGACCTATTAATTATGTTAGACAAAAAGCTTACAGTAATTGTTTCCTAAATGAAATGCTTAAATAAAGTGTTTAAAGTGTTACCATACGATGCTAACATGGTGGCAGGCTGATTTTATATCAGCCTGTGATTTGGGGATAACCTTTGAACTTCTACTTCACACGTTCACGCAGAACAGAGCTGCGCTGTTTCCAGTTTCATTGAAAGATTTACTGCCCTTCTCATTCTTTTGGAAGTGGGAAATTAATACTGTGGGCCAGAGCCTGCTGTAATTTAGCCAGACACAGCAGAAGTGTTGCCTTTTGTGCCCATCAGTGCGGATCCGTCCCCGGCGGCGCTCAGCCTGACGTCTGGCTCTTGTTATCTCCTGAGCAGGCTGGCAATGGCCATATATTCTGGGGTCCATCCTCCCCTCACAGAGAGACAGGCTCTAAGAAAGATGCAGTCATTAAGCAAGGAGAAGGAGACAAAGTGTGGTCCAGTGCTTACTTGTTATAAAGGATGGGGGGCTGCTTCACGGATTTCCAGGTAGCTGGAACAAAGCCTTGACCCTTTTTATAAAGATACTATGCCCTATTTGTTCTTGATCCCTCTGTAACAAAAACATAGCATTTTCTTCTCATACCAGTGTTTTGAAATTTAAATCATTAAGCATTTTAAGGTGTTAATATGCACTGATAGCTGGGAGCCATAAAAGACATCACAGTTTCTTTATAACTGCAGAGGAATAAGGTGATTACTCTTAGCAGAGTATTCCTGGAAACTTGTGAGTCTTCTCAGATTTATATTTATAATGATTATATATGCATATATATTTTATCAACTTCATTAATAAATAATATGATTTGTATCTAAATATATATATTTAAT
Organism: Calcarius lapponicus; assembly: GCA_039654755.1. Classification (NCBI taxonomy): domain Eukaryota; kingdom Metazoa; phylum Chordata; class Aves; order Passeriformes; family Fringillidae; genus Calcarius; species Calcarius lapponicus. The sequence continues at coordinate 44,751,875 of CM077462.1, read as the reverse complement.
TTACTTGGTGCATAACTTATGAACATCTTCATCTTTGTATCTAAAGTTTAATAGAAAAAAGTCCTAATTTTTAAATTTCATTTTAAAACAACTTTATCTGTAATTTTTATATTAATAATTAATTTGAGAGCAATTTTTAAAGAACAGTACCTGGGCTCTGGAGGACTATATTTTTCAGGTATTTGTTTGGTCAATTGGTTCTTTAAATGAAAAAAATAATATAAATATTTGGAAGGTATTTGTCTTTTATGTCTGCTGGTTAAAATAAATTCCATGTTATGACCTTTGTTTCTTCTATTCTCTCCTAGCATCTGTGCTCCCTATCATTGCCGTGATGTTTGATGGATCCACGTCAACTAACTCCTTACAAAGGTTCTATATTCTTTCTCATAAAAGCACTTTGCAGAAAAACATTCAAATGAGCTACCAAGAATAGTCTGTCTTCTTCAAGGTTTAAGCTCAAAGATGGGCAGTTTCCCTGTATGGATGCTGTCCTTCATTATTTATGGAATGCACTAAAAAGAATGTACCCTTTGAAGCCAATATTCTGTATTCTGACAGTTGTATTCAGGTACCATGTCCCTGTTTAATATGCTCTGACCCTGAATATCCACCAGTGGTCGGCATCAGTGCTAGAAAATAGGCAGGAACTGTTGTAGCCTGATATAGAATGGCAATTTCTCACATTTTGTAGCATAACATGACCTATGTTGGGTGATGATGGGGAAGGATTAGGTATAAAAGTTTTCTAAGGGAAGGAAGGAAGGAAGGAAGTGGCGGAAGGAAGTGGCGGAAGGAAGGAAGGAAGGAAGGAAGGAAGGAAGGAAGGAAGGAAGGAAGGAAGGAAGGAAGGAAGGAAGGAAGGAAGGAAGGAAGGAAGGAAGGAAGGAAGGAAGGAAGGAAGGAAGGAAAATTGAAGTATTTTCAGCCAAAAAGTAGTAGAGCTGAATTTCAACCAGGCATAAAACCTGTGTGATTGACTAGAGGCAGACTCATGAACAAAGCTATCTAAGTTAAAAACTAACAGCTCTGACAAATTTTTTGTTCTTTAACCCACTAATCAGGTTTTTTTAGAAAGAACAATGAAATTTATTCCTGTCACATGTTCAGAATGATTAGAACTTTTTGCAACTTTAGCAAAGACTAGGTTTCTCACATTTATTGTCTCCCTGACAGAAGCGTAGAGGTATCAGTGACTTTCATGGCAAAGTATTGCAATCAGGAATCTCTAGTAGGATCATCAGCAGCTACAACAGTTACTAATGGAAGAAAACAATTCCCCCGGTCACTGAAGAAAAAAGTGTTCATTTAAGGTGAGAATGATTTATGATCTTGAGGTTACTGGGATGCCTGTCAGTTGCACAAGTTTAAGTAAGAAGTAGCTCCATTTAAATACCTGTTTATTTGGATGGTTTTGATCTAAATTAGGTAAGAATTAGAACCCTAAAAAGTATTCTCCGTGGTGATATGGACTGAAAGAGGGTTTTCTTAGTGTCCCTACTTAGTGAATATACAGATTACTCCAGGTGGTGAAAGTGTGTAGAAAATAAATACAGTCCGTGAAAGGAGAACAAAGATCAGGGATAGTGTTTTTCCCACAGCTATCTAGAAACCAGTAAAATAAAGAAGTAAGCAGGCTTTTGTTTCTGCCCTCTGTGGTTTTCTGCAGCCTGGAACTGCCACAAGGGTTGAATGCAGACATGCAGCGCCACCTCTCTGCAAGGATAACTTGCCCCTGATATCTTTGTACTACGGTGTGCAGATGTTTGGGTTAATTTGCACCCTCACACTGCATTCCAGGAGCCAGCAGTTACACAAGCCAGGGTATGAGTTGGTTTGTTAGGAAACTACATAGGTACAGTGGGGCCAAGATAGTGCAAGCCATTGTGTATCTCAAAAGAAGGTGAGGAAATACCATGGGATGTCTGGATATTAAAATTTTCACAGAGGTTCTGATATGTGAATGGAAGTAACAGTAACATAGTGGGCAAAGGAAAAATGCCACTATGAGAAATGGTGAACTATTCCTTTTCCTTTCCTTATTAGGTTTCCCTCCTCCAATGAAAACCAATAACATTAGGTCAAGAGAGAGATTGTATCTATGAAGTGTCTGATGGCAAGATCAGACACTATAGTTGTTTGACAACTATAACACTGGTTCAAATTTGCAGCCATAAGTGCATTAAAAATAAAGAAGTAGTTTAATTTAAATGTTATGTACAACTTAAAATGACACCTGGTGTGGCCACTGGGACATTGGATAGGCCTCTGAGAACACAGGGGTTAAAAAGCAGAGCACTCCCGTGAGAAGCTCTCTTGGGTTGCTGGCAGGAAAGAGTTCGATGTCTCCCCACCCTGTCCCAGCTGCCGGCTGGGAAGAAGGAGAGCAGCCATGCGGCTGTGAGGTAGGCCCAGGGCTTGGACAGAGATGGGAAGTGAAGAGGCCCTTAAAGACAGAAAGGTAGAAGAACACCAAAAAGCATCGAGCAGCCCCCTCCGAGAGAGAGAGAGAGAGAGAGACAGACAGACAGACAGAGAGACAGAGAGACAGAGAGAAAGAGAGAAAGAGACAGAGACGGTGTTGGAATTCGGTAGCAGCCGCTGAGAAGGAGAAGGAGGGGAGTGGTGTGGTGAGAAGGTGCCCGCAGGGCAGTGTGGGAGCTCCGGACAGGCAGAGACTGAAATTTTTAACCCTTTGCTTGCGTGATGGAAACCTTACAAAATGCTAATCCTCCTAGAGCTGGATGAGAAGAGAGATAAGAGATGAGATAAGAAGAAATAGGCCACGAGAGAAGTGGAGAAGACTCTTAAGTGAGAAGAGATGATGGAGTGGCCTTTTAGCTAGACTTTTCTTGTATAGCCATAGATGGAACAATTTTTTTTCCTGTGACACAGAGGCTACATCTAAGAAGAAGCAATAGCTCAGAGCCAAGGGAGTGCAGTGATGTTATGTGAAAGAGTGCATGAACAGAGACAAATGAAGATGGTAGTTGGTGCCCTTGATCTTCAGTGGAAGAGAAAATCTGTGTTTTTGAAACCCCTCAGCCCCAGGGGGTGAAATCTGGGGGGGACAGGTGTCCCAAAAGTGAGAGACTGTGCTCTTTTTGGAACTGGACAAAGCATCCTTAAAAGAAGAGCCCTAGAAGCAGCCCTGGTCCATGTGCAGTGGTGAGAGCACTGAGCATGGAAGGAAGATGTCACGATAGCAAAAGATCTCTGAGCAGTACCACGAGTGACAGGAAACACAGGAGGTCTCAACCGTGTTTCCAGGGGAAGCCTATGGCACAAGAGGGACTCCTCACTCCTTAATGAACTGAGAATTGATTATCTAAAGAGTAGTGATCTGAAGAGAGTTAGTGATCTGAAAGGTGGATGTATTAGAAATTTGGTGAGGAGAAGAAGAAATGTTTTTAGAAAATTTTCATTTTCCCTGTGTGTTTCTTTTTATTTATAGTTGTAGTGCAATTAATAAAGTTTTCTTTTCTTTATTTCTAAGAGCCTGCTTTGCTTATTCCTGGTGACATCTCACAGCAGAAACCAGAGAGAAAGTATTTTCATGGGGGCACTAGTATTGCGCCAGCATCAAACCACGACAGAAGCATGTGAAGTTATTTGAAAGTAGGTCAAATTATGTTGTTTATGGCCTAAAAACAGTGTAAGGGTGAAGATAGCCACTCAGATGTTCCCAATTCAACTGTGGAGCTTATTTAAAAGGTACTATATGTGCAACAACTTAAAGATGAGTTAGTTGGTAAACTCAGCAGATTTGACTCAACTTCAGCTGTCAGAAAATGAGTCCATAATATTTGACTGTTGGCAGGCAAGATATTTTGACTTAGGAGGTCATAATGAAAAATATTTCCAGGCTTCCTTTGGCTGTTTGGGACTCCTCAAGTCATTTTGGAGGAAAAAAAATCAGCTTGAGGGTTATAGAAGAGGTGCAAATATTATTTTCAAGATGGTAGAATTTGAATTGGAAATAATGGAAATCAGTGGAATAACTGTTTGTATGTAGGTGGTCTAAGGATTTAGTCTTTGATAAAATAAGCAAAAAATGCATAATTTGGTAAAAGTCTCCACCAGCAAAGTGGGTGAGCAAAAAGATAGGTTTATTTGATTACACTGGTTGATCTAGCACATCTAACTGATAAATAAGTAATTAACAGTGACTTAAGTAATTAACAGTGACTAGCTTAAGCTTAATATGGTTATATGGTTTGGTTTAGTTTGGTTTTTTTTGTTTTGTTTTGTTTTTTAATTCAATTTAAACCCTGAGAGATGTAGCAAAGAAATATCTCCATGTGCTTTCTGCTGACTAAACTGCTTGGAGTAATGTACAGAGCATGATGATCACAGACAGAAACACATAAAGCTTTATAGCACATAAATTTTCTTTACACTTCTTTGTACAGAAGGTGACCAAACTCTATCTAGATGGATACACTTTTCTATGTTATAGAAGGCACATGACAAATATTGAGTTCAAGGCATAAAAGTTTTAGACCTCCTTCTCTAACTTATAGAGTAAGGAGTAACAGTACAAATAAGAAGTCATGAAAAGGAGCTTGCTCCTCATAGTTCTAAATAAAGTTAAAATATACAACATAAAATTAAGCATCTTACTCCTGAAATTTTTTACAAATATTTATGTTTTGCAATCCTAAATGCGTTTTCATGTGTATTTCCTCAGATATATTTTCATGCCTGAATTCACCCAACAGATTAGGAAGCTTTAGCTTCAGCTTGGGATCTTAAAAATACTTATGGAATTTTGAAACATCCTTTTAGTGAGAGTTGCTTTTCCCCCACCCAATCAATACTTGCAACTGGCTAGTAGTAAAAAAAAAAAAAAAAAAAAAAAAAAAGTTCTAGAAAGAGAAGAGGACATCTTAAGAAACAGTAGTTTTTACTTAGGAATCTAAATTTTCAACACGAGAGTTACATGTATAAAAGCATGTACATTATATGTATTATATGTTACATGTATATTATAGGAAGAAGCCAGAGGGAAGGAATGAGGAGATTAGGACATCCATAGATGTTGTAGCAAAAATGTGTATTATTAAAAGAAAAAAATGTAATAGCTGTTTCCTTTACAGCTCTACCCTCTTGTGAAATACATTCTTGAACGTGACATGCCGCTGATTCTAACCTATGTGGAAATCATGCAGGTCATTGCCTTACATATATAGAAACCACCAGCATCTAATACAATTTCAGAATCAGAAAACCTGCTTCTGTGCACCTGGTTCAGCTTCATATTCCTGGCCCACCTGCAGTTCACCAGATGTTCTGCTATTTCATTGCTTGCGTGTGTCTATGTGTACTTGATTGTGTTTACCAAAGAAAATGCTTTGAATAAAGTTATTGGAGACATTTATTTATTTCCCTGCTGAGTGACAAACCAGAGTAGAGAACTGATGCAGCTTTTGATCATGCTCCTTCCTAGAAGTGATAAAAAGAAAAAACTTTAGGTTAATAAGGGAATAAATGAGTCAATATTGTGTGCAACATAATATAAAAATTTACCAGTGTTCTGTGGCTTCAGAAAATTCATATTTTATTGCTTTTACATAAAGTAAAAAATCAATAAACAAGGAAATAAAATTTATATAGAAGCTTACAATTTGGAACTGTAGAAAGAGTTATATTCCTGAAAATTTCCTGAAAGAATAGAGAAAATGCCAATGAGATACTATATGAAAATGGAAGAAATAGAAAAAAGAGTCTGGTATGCCTTAAGGTGCTAGAAAATGTATGATGAACTAGTTATATCAATATGCATGTGATTTCTAAGGAGGTTAGTGTTGCTCTTTTAAAAAACCTTCTGGCTAGTAATTTTAATTTAGATTGCTACCTTAAAGGGAATATTATAAATAATTACAGATCAGTTAGATCCCAGATAAGTGCTGTACCACTAGGCATAAATATATTGAATAAAAGAGTACTAAGAACTTTTTAAGTCAATAAGGTCCAGATTGTCAATTACTGGCATTGTAAGTGCATTGGAACTCAGTGCCCCCAAAAAAATACACTGCAACTATGGTACTTGTGTTCATCTCTTGCCAGCTGCCACCCTTTCACAAAAGAAAGAACAGAAATCTGACTTATGTTAATATATCCTTTTCTTCTAAATTACCCTTTTTCTGTACCCACTGAGTGTTGATTAAAAAAAATCTCAAGGAATCTGTTCATAATTTTGAGATTTAAATTTGCTCAGTAATCACAAAATATCCTTATTTCACTCACGAGTATATCAGATAAAGCTTTCTAAACAAAACCGGTTACATTGAGACATTGATAGGTTACGACTAGTACTGCCATGCTGATCAGGGTCACATGTATTCACATGTCTATCTATTCCTGAAAGACAAAGGCCAGAAAGAGCATATGACGTACATGTACCTCACCTCAAGACTTGCATTGTTGAATATATCAGAAGTATTTCCACAGCAACTCTAGTGCCTGGGTTTGTTTGCAAATTAACCTGAAGGCTCCATGTAATGGAATAAATAATCCTGCATCCTATATATTCATTATGTATATTTGCTGGCTGGTCCAGCCCAAGGCAAGAGTAGACAATGCTTGGTGCAGATTCTTCTGAAAACTTTGTTCACCTATTCAAGAAGTGTAAATTTTGGGGTTTACTCTCATTGGTTTTTGTTACTAGGAACAGATTTATTTACTGGATACTGCATATTTCATATCTGACAAAGGTACCTGAAGTGTCTGCTGTCAATTCCTTTTGTCTCTGTTTCTGTATCATCATGCTGTTTCTGCCAGCATGCTGACAAGAAAAATAATTTCCGATTTATTGCAAAGCAGAAATCACTGAAACAATCACTCTAGTCAGTATGTGGTGAAAGTGAAAACAAAAACAAGGCACTGTCATTGTTGACATTAATTGCAGTATATCTACAGGATCCTTTCACAACACACTTTTTTTTTTTCCCCTTATGCCCTCTGAACTGTCTTAATTGTGAAGATATTTAGATTGGAAAGTTCAGAGCTTACTGAAAAAGGTCTGCTGTAACTGGTGACCACCCAGAACCCCTGTCCAGATTCCAGCCCCTTTTGCTCACCCCGTGGGTCCCCAACTCACTAGCTGGTCCCACTGAGTTGTCTGCACCCACTCACACTCACACACTCAGCCCTAGGGCACCACAAACTCATGGGTTCCCCAAATTCCTGTGTGTGCCCTGGCCCATCTGATACCCTAGCCCTGATGCAAGGCACCTGTGCTCCCTTGTAAAGTTTTTTAACCTTTACAGATTTTACTCCTTTTTGCTGGTTATTCCAGCTTGAAATTACCAATTGAATTACATATACATACCTATGGACATAAATTTAAATCCGTTAGGGAGAAATATAAATGCACTGAGACCCCTCCACAGCTACCAACTCTTACAACTCCCCATGCAGGGACCTTTGTGCTGATCTCCAGAGTCATTGGCATACAGAACTGGAGCCCTGTCACCCATGGCTGTTTTTCCCATATCCTAGAACTTAGACCTTGCATCACTCATGCATGTGATAGAGAGTGAAATTATACAGAAAATGGCAAAAAAAAATGCTTAAGAATAAATATAGAGTAGACTGCATTGGTCAGGCAGAGAGCTCAGGCAAATGAGTACTTATCATATAAACCCTTTTTTTCCTTCCTTCTATTCCTCCCTGCCTTTTTCCTTTCCTGATGCTTACCTTTGTCTCACACAGGATTCTCTCCCTGTGAATTCCCTAATGGCTGTGTACAGTCCCCCTGATTCCCCTGAAATATCCATCCTGTTTATTTTGTTTCCCCATTTTCATGAGTATCAATGCCTGTATTCTCCTTCTTCAAAGTTTTACCTATATTTTTTTCAATGACTCATCAATTAATGCTTGAGAAGCTTTCCTGTAATTTATCGTCTCCCTTACTTGTTTGCTTATCATGTGTTCGTATGTCTTTACTGTTTTCTTTATTATTATTCCCTGAAAAATTTCTTTATCTGATGACTTTATTGAACCTCCTCTAGACCATCCCCCTGTAGACCTACACTGGAGCCTGTGGGTGCCTGAAGAAGGCTAGGTCCCTATGTAGTCCTGGAAGGACCTGTGGACCCTGGCAACCCACAGGAGAGCAGCAGCCTGTTCCTCAGGGACTGCACCCCATGGGAGAGACCCACACTGGGACAGTTTGTGGAGAACTGCAGCCCATGGAAAGAACTCATGTTGGAGAGTTTTGTGAAGGATTGTCTCATGCTGGGGGTGGGGGGGGGGGTGTCCCATGCTGAAGCAGGGGAAGAGGGTGACAAGTGCTCCCTCTGAGGAGGAAGGATCAACAGAGACAAAATGTGATTAGCTGCCCCCCTTCCTTCTTCCCCTGTAGTGCTGTGAGGGAGAAGGTGATAGAGATTTCAGGAGTGAATTTAAGAAAGGAAGGGCGAGGGAAAAAGTATTTTAACCTTTAGTTTTTAATTTCTCATTGCCCTTCTCTGATTTGATTTGTAATAAATTAAACTGATTTCCCCAGGTTGAGTCTGGTATGGTGAGTAGTAAGACTGAGAGTGCATAAAGTTGAACAAACATTGATTTTCTGTGATTGTGTGTATGAAACCTGATTTTCTTTACTTCTTCTTGCACTATTTTTAATAATTCATTTTTAGTGGCTCTCGTCTAGATTCATTTAAGCATGTCAATATCATCTGGTAATACTAGCAGATAATTTTGACCTTGTGATTCAAATGTGCATGGAAATCCTCTTAGTTATTTTAACAATATTTAAATAATTTCTAATCCACCTTATTGAATTACACAGCACATGGACCATAGTGTCGACTCTAAACTCTGTTGTTTTTCATCCAGAGAGGCTTCTTTTTTCATTTCCATATCTAGCTTTTGCACATAAAAATTAATTTAAAATCTTTCACTGTATATCTTTTTAAGCCCTGTGGTTTTTGTTGTTGTTAACATGAGCATCAGTAGCATCTCAGAAAACATCTGTTTTCCCCACCTCTGTTCTGCTACTTACATCACAGAAAGGGACCAATGCTGGCTGCAGATTCAAGGTGATTTATAGTGTCAATGCATTACCCAAAGCTCTCACAGCATTGAACTACTACTTTCACATAGCCTAGTGTTCACTTGGGCTTTGAAAGCAATTTAGATGACAGGTGCAGACTCTCTGCATGTGCCCCATACTGTGTGCAAATATAGCCTTAGGAAAAAATTCCCATAGTTCTGAAAAAAATATAGCATAAGGATCTGAAGATGCACAGCAAGTCTCATTCTTTCCTCATCACTCATTTAAACATTAAAAAAATATGTTTTATAAAAATACATATTAAAAATATTTAGTATACAAAAAGCTTTTAGGTATTTGGGATTTGACTCCACTCTATGACTACTGCCATAATGAGACCTTGATCCACTGAAAATTCTGTGATTAAACTTCACTTAGAGGCACTTCAATTAAATGAATAGATGCAGGTGTTCAAATGTATAAAAAGACGTCTAATCTCCAGTTATCATCCATAGAAACTGCAGTTTGATTTATTTGGGTAAACAGGGGTGAGTAGTTCAAGGTATGTAAGGCATAGAACCAGCAGACAGGATTGTTGAAGAGCTGTGCCTGTCTGGAGCATAGTAAGATGCCAGCTGGAAAAGCCTACAACATCTAAATAGACATACAAGTTTAGACACATGACTCAAGATATTTTGTATGTTTGTTTGTTTATTTTGTTGGTCATCTGAAACACTTTTTCAGTTCTGTTGGCATAAAGTCCATTCCAGGCCTATAATTTGATCTTTTTTGTAACAGCATGATTACAGCTGATTATTTTGCTTGAGAAAATGTATCTGGCATCATTTATTCAGGACCAAGCTGTGAATACCCCTGAAGATGTATTAGGAACAGAATAATAAAATACCCTAAACGTTGAAGAGAACTGAGAAACTTGTCACCTTCAGAGAAGGTGGGATCTTCATAAGATCATAGGATAATTTGGGTTGTAAGGGACTTCAGGAGTTCTCTATTCAAGCCTACTGTTCAAAGAAGAGTCATCTTTGAAATCTGATTTTGTAGCTCTGCATTTGTCTTAAAAATGTCCAAGGATGGAGGCTGCTCAACCTCTAAGCAACCTGTTCCATGGCTGGCTCTCCTTGGGGTGAAAAGGTTTCCCTTTACATCCAGTCAAAACACTTTTTCTTTCAACTTGTCTCTTGGCGCTCATCACACAGCACTGCGAAGAACCTGTTTTTATGTTCTGAAAATCTTACCCATATGTACGGAAGGGGATCTGTTAGATCTGCTCCAAAGCCAACTTCCCAAGGCTGAACAAGGAAGACTGTGTTGCTGCAAGAGCTATTACTCCCCAAATATGTGACTCTGCATTTGTTTTGTTTAACTTCAGGAGGTTATTATCAACCCAGTCCTCCCATAGTTTGTCTAGGTCCTTTCAAATGTCCCTTCTGTGAAATATTCTCCAGCTTGTTCTCCATGGTTAGGTACCAAGATTAAAGAGTCCACAACATTGTCTCTTCTGTCATGTCCAGTGAAGGTGGTATGTACAAAAGGTCTAGAGGTAGACTCTTACAATACTCCACTTGTTACTGGCCTCCACGAATAGCTCAGCTTCTAATCAATTTTCATCAAATCAATTTTTTACCCACCTAGTTGAATACCCATTATGACTATAAAGACTCAGTTCTGACGTGGGAAAATAGTGTTGAGAACCCTGCTAAGCTCAGCATGAATGAAATCCACTTTCCAATAATTTAAAAATTCATGCATTTGTCAGACAGACCTCTTGTAAATCCTTGCTGAGTGTTCCCAGTTACTTTCATGTGCTCACAAATATACTCCATGATTTTCCCTAGGTTGAAAATGAGGTTGACCAGAATGTTGTTTTCTGTATTGACTCTTTGGCAAGAATTGTTTTTATCCATTTACTCTTATTTCTTAATATTTAGGCATATAAATAACTTGAAGTTACAAAATTATGCCTTCCAAAGAGGACAAGCTGTTGTGTTTGGCCAATGGAATAATAGCAAGCACAGAACAATCAAAAGTTTAGGCAGAGGAACAACTACTGGCTGTGATACTTTAAAGGAAAAAATCTAGTTGTTCAGCTACAGGCACAAGCAGGTCATGCAATCTGGTTACAGGGCCTTGAAAATCATTGTGAAGAAGCCAGTATTGAATACTTTGAAATACTTGCAGTGAATATCAGCAAAACTCCAGCAACAGAATGTTTTGTGTTCAGGAAAATAATTTTTGGTAGCAAAAAAAAATCAGATGGGGATGAAAACAACTCATAACCTAAGAGAATAGAGTTTGTCACCATCCTACAGGGTTTTTTGCCTCCTTGAAGGGGTGCCAAATACTTCATGAGGGTTCCAAATAAATCACAAAGAAAGAGGTGAAACAAGGCCAAAAAGAGACCTAATCCTATACTGGTCAGATAACAAGGAAAAATGCCTAACTTTGACAGCATAAACTGAACTTTGTGTCAGGACAATTTTGTGCTGATTTCAGTGCATCAAAGTAGAATATCAAGAAGACATTCTTTACCCAGGTTCACCTGAGGAAAGTCAAAATTATAATCTTCTATTCAGAAAATAATGCCCATCTGTTAGTATGATTGGAACAACACTAAATACTTCAAGACTGAAGTAATTCAAAATAGAGAATTTTATGGCTTAAGAAACCCCATCTTGCTTCTGAGACAGAATGCAATCAGGAGTTCTATTTGCACTCAGAGAATGATGTGGTCAAGGAAGCTCATTCTTCAGTTTTCAAGAAGGAAACTAAATGCACTAAGGATATTGAAAATGAGTATGACAATGTGTCTCTCTTGGTATGATGGATGAGTGTAAGAAGTTACAAACTGTTTAAGCATCATTTAAAATCTGCCATAGTGGTTGGGAATTTGTATACATGGTACTTGTCCTTGAATGCTTTGGAAAGCCATTATTTAGCTGTATGACAAAGTGGGTGGCAAAGGAAGAACAAAGGTTTCTACATAGAAATGTTTAGTGATGCAACTTTTCTGCCATAATGTTATATAACAAATTTCAGGACTTGATGAATTGGAGAATGTGGACTGCATTTCTACAAAGTCTACATGTGCCTGGACAAAAGTCACAAATCAAAAGCCGATTTAAAGAATATCAAACAATCTTCATGAGCCCTGGAACAAGTGGTCAGCATTAATCCAGGCTTGGAGAGCATGTAGGCAAATGCTGAAATGCCAGATAAATTTTGTAATTAGTTTTCTTAGCATAGAGCAAGGACGGTTTTTTGGGTTTTTTTTTTGTTTGTTTGTTTGTTTGTTTTGTTGTTTGTTTGGGTTTTGGGGTTTGTTTTTGTTTTTGTTTTTTTGTTTTTGGATTTGTTTTTTGGGTTTTTTTCTGATTACTAGCCATCATGGACTCCATGAAACCAGAAAAATCTCAACAGGACTTTGAGATCATATTTCTTGGCCTTCAGAAAAGAAAAAGAACAAACTATGACTGAAACAAAAAAAAAAAAAAAAGTCAGTTACTGGAATTTCTTAAAACTGATTTAAAAATTATAATTTAAAATATAATTAAATAAAGGAATACGCTGATTTATCTTATCCCTTATACCACTCATCAGGTATTATTCATAGAACTTCCATGTTCCTCTCTGTGAACTTCAATGTTACTCTCCGTGAACCTTCATATTACTCTCTGTGAGAAAACCAAGCCTTCAAATTTTGTTAGGTATTCAAAAATGATATTCTGCTTTTAGAAATAACAGAAGACATGATGTAACACTTAAAAATGTACCCTACAGCTTCCTCATTAGAATTTCATACTTTTACCTCTATCTTTAATTAGAATTTAAAGCTGAATCTAAAGCAGTAGTTACAGAAAAATTACAGCTAGATTTCCTGACCTTTAGCTGAAGTGTCCCTTCCACCTGAAGGTTTGGTAACTTTTTTTACTTTTTAGGAAAGGAAGAATGTGCTCTGGGTTAATGTAATTGTCTGCCTTGGGGCAAATTTTCAAAACATATATAGATGTAAATATTCCATTTTTAAGACTCTGCATTTCTACAGACAAATTGGAGGGCCAAAAATAAAGTTATCCAGTTTACGCACTCAAAAGTTGAGAGTTCACTTGGACAGACACATAGCATAGAACTAGGAAAGCATTCTGGGGATGGTAGTTTACAGACCATCCCCAGCAAAATATGTATTAGGCAGCTTGAAGTGATAAAAAAAATATTTATATATATAGATTGTTTCCTTGTAGGTGAGAGGAAGAAGAAATCAAAGTTCTTTAAAATTCACAAGAAAAAAAAAAAGAAGATATAATTACTGGAAATAGGACCAGCAGGTCCTATTTATTGAATCACTATTTATTAAAAAAGATGAAAAAAAGGCCAAAAACAAGGCCAGGATTTTTTTTTCCCCAATACAGAAAGAGCAGGAGAACGAGTCTGTATTAATCTAGCCTGTGGCTTATTTAAGAAATAATTTATCATTAAGTTAGTAAAAGCCTAAAAGCTGACAGCATTGAGAGCTTTTTTACTCTGAAAATAGTCAAAATTAATTGGTTACAATGATTGTTGGGGGACTTTTGCCCTAAATGTATACAAGTAAATTGTAGTAATCTACATCTAAGGTACTCTCATGGCCTGTGTTACATAACAACTTCAAGAGATAAGTAGCCCACTGGGACTACATTCTAATTGATAATAAAAAGTGATTGAAGAGGTAAGGTAGGGTTTTATTATTAAGTTTAAAATTTAGATTATCTAACTACTGAATATCTGGAGTCAGGCAGATGAACCCCACCCTAGTCTGCAAGCAGACATCTGGAGAACAACAGTTGCACCAGATGCTGCAGAATTCTGCTTTACAAGCCAAACGAGAAAGCTTTGGCTCCAGACTTTGCTAGATCTGAAACTGTTGCAAAAGTCTGTACGAGCTTGAGGCATGACCTGAACTTGCATTAATATCTGAGGTTAGACTGAGACTATTTTGTGGTATTCTTTGTCTTTTTTTTTCCCTCTTATAAGTGAATTACATTTGTCTACAGTTACACCAAATTCTTTACTTTTAGAGAGGTACAAGGAGAAGGAAGCCTGATTAAACCAATTTTCTCTGAATAATGGGTCTTGCAATTATGGAGAGTGTCTCCTGATGTCTGCTAGAAACTTTCCAAGTTCTTTCTATTTTCCCCCTCCTTTTTATAATATTGTTAAGGTCTTTTAAAGTAATGCAGAATAATTTAATGAGGTTTTTCGTGGTCACTATTTGGAGGTATATCTTGATATATGTTGTAATAAATTATAATCCTATTTCTTTCAAAAAGTGTGCTCTGGTAAAAAGCATGTTTCTCCTGTACCATTGTCAAAAAATTAGCAATTAACCAGACTGCAAAGAACTCGCTCTTTGTACTTGTGCCATTTCTTAACAGATTTTTTTCTCACAGGCTTTTAATACTTTTAGTAATTTTAATCACTATATCCATGTCTGCTTTTTCGTAAATGCCTGTCTGTTTTCCCAAGCAATGCTCTGAGAAATGCTCATTATGCATTTTTTTAGCTTTTATTTTTGACCATCCTGCAGAAAATATTTCCAAAGCAAAGTACAGGTATTACTGCCATGTTCTTTACTGTTTGTCAAGTTCCACTTTTCCCCCTCCTCTGCTGTGTGTACGATCACAGGGGTATCCCTGTTGTATATTTTATAACCTATCTTTGTCTGATGGAATACTGAGGGAAGTGCCTCAAAACTACATGGCAAATCAACCAGATAAAATAACTTTTGATGTTGCAGTCAAGTTTTCACGTAAAATTCTTGAGCTTCAGAGACCCAGTGTAATGTGAACCTAAAATTAATTTATCACATTCCCTCATCTGATCTACACTGTATTTACATTTGCAGTATTCAATGCAAGGGATCTTTCTATAAAATTATGTCTTCAGAGGTTTACCTAAAAGGAATGGGTTGAAAAATCTTCTTTATTATGTTGACCCTGGGAGTATAAGAGGCCCTGTGACTTTATTCCAAATAGTTTGATTGAGTTCTCCCTTCCTCTGCTTCCTGACACATCACAGAGAATCTCTAGACAAAAAATTGATGAGACTGTATCTTTCTTCTGGATTTGCAGTATTGCTGGATAACAGTGATTCAAGACCTTTGGGTTTTAATCCTTTGTTTGTACATTTAAGGTGGAATTATGAAAAAGGAATAAACCTCAAAACATATCTTTATTGTTGCATCATTCTTGTGTGATAGCTGTTTTCTTTTGCCATTTGTGAGCATCTCCTAATTGTATAAAATAAGTAAAAGGCAACAGTTGAAAACTCTAAAAACTGTCAAAAGCAAATAGAAACCTAAAGGGTCTCATCGCTGTTCTAAATAATTCCACATAACTTGTTTTTCAGATCTTTTTTTTCTACTTAAATGTTACTGTTAAGAGGGTCTAGAAGGTTAACATTTTACAAACAATGACCTCCAATTTCAAATTATTGTGGTTTTTTTTGTTCTGGATTGTCTAAATGAAGTTTTCTATGTCTATTTCATTTGCATTCATTTTCCTTAATTTTAGCATGTCTAACAGAGACAGTTTCATCAGTGCCTCCTAGTTCAGGTTATTGTTTTTATTCTTTCTCCATTATGAACTACTACTGTTTTCTGGACGTTGTTACCTTCTGCATCTACCATCTTTTACATTTATTATCTGACAGAATTTATTTGAAAAAGGAGAAGGATCAGGAAAGGCCTTTCAGCTTTCACATTTTCAGCATTATGTCTCATTTTTCATTTGGCTGGAAGGCTTCTTCGGTCCCTCTTTAAGAAATAATTTATCTTTATGCTTCTGAGAGGTAGCTTGTGAAACTGTCCACTGATATATGTTGCTACAATGGCCTTAGGTCTTCTGTCTTTGCTCTATGTCCATACCATGTCTCATCCTGTGGGATATCATCAGCCTTCAGAAGCTTTGACTAAAGGCAATGGAAACAAAGTCCTATATACTATTTCCATCCTTTTAGTGATGGATGAAGTCAGAAGTAAGCTTTGTTAGTCCACATAAATACTGATCTCCCTACCTGCATCTACTAAAATTTTGTGGTTTCAGGTATTTAAGTGCAACATGCCACTGCAATCTAGCCTGGAGGTCACCAAGCTCCATAATCATTCACCCATTTGGAGACTCTTATTTATAATTGTCGCATGAAGAATCTTTTATTTTCAAATTACATTTGTTGAGTCTTTCCAGCCTGTCTCCTCAATCTTTTTACCTTCCTGTAGTGGCTAATCATGGTCCCTTTGCAGGCAGAATTTTATCTGTTTATATCCCATGTAGCATGAGATAAACATCATCAAACTTCTTCTTTACAACTGCAAAAAGAGAGGCAGGGCTGTGGTCCCAGTGTCATTGAACTTTCAGCTTGATGGTGAGCTGCATGCTAAATTAATTCCAAAAATAATTTCTTGGAATTCAACTCCAGCTACCTTCCCCTTTGCAATCATTATGGTTCAGTGATAAAAAACCAAGGGAGCTTGAGTAATCATGAGAGATGGAGATTTCTAAACTTCTGTGCCCTCTATATAGTTCTAGCCCTTCAGCATTGATGTTCCACCAAGGACCATTCTTAGCATCACCTCACTAATCTTGCACGGATGAAATGCATCTTAGGTTCTACATCTGCATTAGACAAGTTCATTAAATTTTGTGCAATGCTCAGACAGTGTGCTAATAGAGGGCATGTAAGTATGCAGATAGAGAGAAATACCTGCTGATTGCCTGAAGGAAATCTGACCAGCCTAATTCTGGCAAAGTAGAATTTCTGTTCTGTCAGACTGGCTCCTTTTCTGAAGTAACCAAAAGAAGCTGATCTACTGCTACTTTTGCACCTCCTCTAGTCTTCAAAGTACCTGATACAGTGTTTTGCTTAGGATATTAATCCCATTTCTGAGAACATGAATATTGTGTTTGGGTCTCGATGTGAAGACCTGAGCTATAAAGTTTGGGGTGTTTATTTCATTTGTCAAGATTTAGTATAAGTTGTGTATTGCATGTAACATACTTATTCACTTATTGTAAAATTATGTGCACTCCATCCATCATGTGAGGTTTGATTTGAAGAGATTTGAACAGTTTGAGGCAGAGCAGCTATTTGGAGTGTAATTAAATTATCTCACTTCACTTCCCTGGAAACCTCAATTAGAAGAGAGATAATTCTGTTGCAAATGAAGTGTGTTTTGTTTATATGTAGAAGAAAGAAGAATAAATATGGAAGGAAAGCAGTTAGTGGTGTCTAATGATGTGTGGGGGGGAGTATGTAGCATATAAAACTGAGAATTTTCCATTAAGAGGGTGCTTTGTATCAAATAATGGCTATAATATACATAATCCTTCAGGAATTACTATTATTGTTAATATGATGAGAAATAAGTTGATAATACTTCAGTTCCTTGTAGCAATTCTGCTATACTTACCTGATTTAAGTGTCAAACCATAGTGATGGGATATATCAGAGATTATGGTGTCACATTGGCAGTGAACAGCTTCCTGTGGAAGGACTGACACGAGAGGATCTTTGTCTTAGATCAGGTGTCCTTCTCTCCTATTCTGTTAATATTAAAATTATTATTACAATGACATTGTAAGAGGAAAAGGGAAATTATTCTTCTTCAGGGAAGAGTTTTCTGAATTCCAGCAAACTGGCAACGCAACGCCATTTTGAGGAGGTATGAAGAGAATCCAAAATGTTCATCCCATTCTGAAACATAGCAGCTTCAGGACAATTAGTGCTCTTGAGCTACTTAGTCTTTGTGTTCTCAAATTCTGTCACATGTCTAGAGAAGTGAGCACTTTATAATGAGATGATGCAGTTGAAAACTCCTGCTACTGGTGGGAGACCCACAGATACAGTGATCAGCACAACATATGCCGTGATGACTGTAAAAAATGTGTCATTGCAATCTGAGCAGTGTCTACACTGTGTACTTAGTGCAAGTTGAATTTGCTTTCTATCTCTCTGCCCACTGCTGCCCTCCTATGAGTACCTGGAAACCATCTCTGGCAAAGAGGAGACAAACTGGAGTGAAAGTGTGTGAAAAGATGCACAAGCAGCTGAAGACCCAGCAGTACATTTGTACAGTACATGTACTGTACTTGGCTGTCTAAGACCTGTGTGAATGTTTTTCTAACCTTCTGTGCCAATTTAAAGGCAAATAGAGCTTGCTTAATCCACAGGTATTTTAAACTGACTTGTGCTTTTCAGAGTTCCAGAGTTCTATGTTAATCAGATGAACATTTAATATAGGAGTAAAACAGAAAGGAAATATCCCTAGATGTAGTGGTTTACAATTATCTGTTTGACTTGAAACTGGAATAGCTTGTGCTGAAGCCTTACATTGGTCCAGATGTAAAGTAAACTCCAGCGTGGATACATCCTCAGTAGACAAGCCCCAATATATCTGCATATATTTAATATATGCCTTTTCCTTCTTCTCCAGAACTACACCCACAGAGTAGATCACGATAAAACTTCTTATTTCACCAATCTCAAGTTTAAATTTTATTCTTGATGTCTGGCTTTAGTAAAAGTCAGTCCTCAAATACTTGACATACTTTAAAGAATGATCTGTAAATTGCTACCAAACTTTATTATGTTCAGACACAATTGTCAGAATAGCACCAAAAAATGGATCTGAATTTAATGTTTGCCAGATTTAGTTTTACAATTCAAAAATTTCTGATTACTCTAATAAAAGGTACTCATCCTGGTTATGTTGGCTGTAGAAACATCTTTTTCTTATAATTCAAATAAATACAAATATGTGACTGCTCTGTATACAGACTGGTGACTACTTGCTTATTTCTTTCTAATTGAATTGTAGAATGCCCATTAAATAGTACATTGTAAAAATTAATGTATATTTTTATATGAAAAATGTGCCAGGTGTAGGCTTTCAGGGAAAAAATTCAAAAGTTTATTTGAGCTGACAGTAATGGAATTTAGCAAAGTGGGTCCAGATTTTATTGTGCATTTCTGGCAGGACTAGATTTGTAAAACAAGATCATGATCTACTGTGAACCAGATACAATTTGGAAGGCGTTTATTACCTCCATGCTGAGCTTGATTTGTTTATTTGGGCCCTCATTTGTGTGGCGGACAACATTTTAAAATCTTGAACACTTTTAGCTCCGATTATTACCTTATAAAGGCAATCATATGTCCCTCAAAATAGATCCTTCACATAGCCCAGATGAAACTTTGTCTCTTTTTAACCCTCCCCAAGTCTTTTAAAAAATCATTATAAAGCTAAGAATAACAGATGTATATAAAATTCCATTTAACCATTGCACCAGTTATGATAAAAGCCAGGCTATTTGCTTTGTTCCCCTTAAATCCTTCCAGAATGCTGCTGTGAAAGTCAGTTTTATCTCCTGAAACTCAGGCCATGAAATTCCCCAATTAAAATTCTTTCACTGCCTACCATCCCTTTGGTTGTGTTCAAGGCCCTTGTCTTCCCCATCAAGGCTGTACTTTCATTTCTGCTTAGTGTGCTACTTTTCTTGACTGCCCCCAAGATTCCCACCTAGGTGCCACTTCCAACCCCTCCTTCTACTTTTATCTTTGTATTTTGTTCCTTCGACTTTTATCTTTGTATTTTGTTCCCATTTGCCTATGTTGGAACAGGAACTGAAATTATTCCATGGCAGTGGCACCCACAGTGCTTGTATGTCCCCACTCCTCAGCTGTGGTCTCTGCCCTTACCTGCCTGTTCCTCTGGAGAGAAGAGTTTTACAGCCCCTTGCTTTTGCTGCAGTGCCTACCGGGAGGACTTTGAGAGCTGGAAGCACAATTCTCTGCAGCCTAATTTAAGAAGGCTCTGTGGTTGGGAGTGAGAATTTCTCACATTCTTTTTGGATTGAGTTTAGGAAAAGATCATAGCACAAAAAGTCTCATGGATGACACAGACACTGCTTTAACTTCCATCAGTTATTCCTTCAAGGTTTCACACAGTGCTCTGGACCACTGAGGATTGCATGAGCTTTAAAAGTTCTGGTGATTTCATACCGCTTCAGCAGCAAATATTCATCATTCCCACATCTTCATTAAAAAAAAAAAAAAAAGGAAATCTTCAATTAAAATAGGCAATTTGCTTCAGTGAAATGTAGGGTTTTCGTGGTTTGCTGGAACTTCAGATCAGGATGTAGCTTGCACATATTCCATATGTGGCATAATTTCAAAGAGACACTATGTGAATTGAAGATGAAAGTTTATGTTTTAAATGTCTATCCCATGCTTGCTATCCATTGAAATAGGAGATATAAAGAGATGAACATTAGAGGGAAAAAAACCTCCCTGGTTTGATAGCTTATATTGAATTTATATTGCTGCACTTGAAGGGCAATTTTGTGCTTTCAGGTCACATCACAGCAAGATGATCCATCTATATCCATATACATATGACATAGGAGAGATGTATACAAATTAAGGATCAGATATAATCAGGTTAAAATAGCCAGTTTGATCCTAAGTGGAATTAAAAATCTACCCATTGCCTTTAATTTAAAGTTAAATATGAGAGACAGATGCAAACTCTACCTGCCGTGAGCACATTGTAGCAATTTGTGCAAGATAATGAAGTTTTTCACTTGCTTATTGCAAAGTTTTAGTAATCTGGAAAACATTCATGAGGTACTGTAATTCCTTATTAATTAGAATATATTTGATATGAGTGGTATTTCTGGAATCTGGAGAGACGATGTGAATGATTGAAATGTTTATATTATGAATTACAATTTTTTCAGCAAGCCTGAGAGGATGACAAAAAGAAGTAATGAGTTTATATATAGGAACAGATCATGGCTTGACTTTTGCATACAAGGTAATCTGCTCACATATATCTACTTTTCTTTTCAGAAGTTTTAATTCCCCAGAATAAATCAAAATACAAAGTAAATGACTTAGAAAATAAACCCGAAATAGACAAAGATGTTCGTTACTTAATATTTGTATTGCCAAAAAAGGATACTTCCAGTGTAAGGACAACAACTTTGGCTAAAGTCTACCTTACTGTCAGAGATTAAAACAAGTTAACTTAAAGAGATCTGCAGTTTGTCTATCTTTGTTCTGTATATATCTGAGTATATCAAGGAAATTACAGAGATATTTTGTTAGGCCAATTAAAACCAAATGATGCAAACAAAGGAAATTATAGAGATATTTTATTAGGTCAATTAAAACCAAATGGTGCAAACAAGGTAAGTATAACATTTAGTCTGAGAACAATTCAAAGGAAAACAACTAAAAGGTGTCAGTGAATTAAATTAATTGAGAAATAAAGTACATGAATATAATAATGTACTAATACATTTTTATGGGAAATGGTCCTTGTCAAACTTTATTTCATTCCATGATGCTAGAAAAAATGTTGTTGCTAAAATTAGAAGTGTATATCTAATAATACTGGACATTTATCAGATGTTGGAAAGCACGATATTCTGGTTTAAAATTCTATATAACATCAGTGTAGGATATGATATAAGAATGAATGAATGAATGAATGACTGAATGAATGAATGAATGAAATAGCACTTCTCAAAAAAGTAGTTTCAAATGGGGTAACATCCTTGAACTCCTTCCCAACTGAGTTCTGTGGCAAAATCCATTTGCCTTTTAATAAATGTATCTGTGACAAACACAAGATAACAAATACTTCTAAGGCAGATGTTAATGATGTTCTGTCTGGTTAGCGACCTCTGAGTTTAAAAGTTGCCCACTTGAAATGTCCTCACACAGTACTGATGGATATTTTCCATTTCATGTATGTTCCTTTCAGCTTTAATCAAGATAATAATGGTAATGCATATTCTTAGGTCAATATTTTCATTGCTCAAAACTGAAGGTCTATATGACCACGAGAACACAAGAGAGAGTTAACGGATTCTATAGAGTTACACAGGACAAAACAGCCAGTTGTACAGTTTCATCTACACCCCCTTGAAGATAGTTTCTAGAACAAACTTTGAAGAATCAGATACAAGTTTTGATTTGGAGGCAGCTCATTAGTTTACTCCAGAAAGATCCTGACAGCCATTTAATTTTACTATGGAACACTGAAAGCTTAATAATATATACTAAACAACTCAATGAGTAGGAGCTGTATCTAGGAAAGTGGTATCCTGAAAATACTTTTAAAGGTAGTTTTGGTGGATTAACCCTGGCTGGATGCCAGGTGCCCACCAAAGCCACTCTTTCACTCTCCTATTCAGCAGGACAGAAGGGAGAAACTATAATTTTCTTGACTCTCATGGGTTGAGATAGGGCCAGGGAAAGATCACTCACCAGTTACTGTCATGGGCAAAACAGACTCGACTTGGGGAACTTCATCTAATTTATTACCTACCAGATCAGACTAAGGAGAAATAAAACCTAAATCTTAAAACAATTTCCACTCACTGCTCCCCCCAAATTCTCCCTTCTTCCCAGGCTCAACATTTCTTCCAAATTCTCTACCTCCTCCTCCTCCAAGAGCAAGATGGGGGGATGTGGAATGGGGTTTGCAGTCTGTTTATCACACAGCAGATTTTTTTCTCTTTGAATTCTGTTATCTGAGAGGCACTACCATCATTCCTGAGGAGATCAGTCTTGACCAGTGAGGGGTCAGTCTTGGACCCACATGGCATTGGCTCTGTTGGCTACAGGGGAAGCTTCTGTCAGTTTCTCACAGAAGCCACTGCTGTACCACCCTGCAACCTACACCTTGCTGCACCTACCCAAAACAGAAACATTCTACGAAGATTTGAAAATTAATAACCAGGATAATGCTGTTCTAGCTTTCCTTATGAATAAAAAACCGAAGAAGTAACAAAAATAAATAGTGATTTTTTTAATTTAAAACCTTTTTTTGAAAGAAAGAGCAATCTGAAAAAAATCAAAACCAACACAGGCTTAGAGATGGGAGATAGAATACATTGCTTCATTAATAGCATGTTAACCTTTTGCACATTATTTGATAGAATTCAAATGCAGTCCCAGCATTAAGGTTTAATTATTTGTTTTCTCGTACTTTCCAAGAAATAGAGGAACAGGGATCCAAAATAGCTTTCTAACAGCAGCACTGCAAAACAGACAAACTTCTAATTATTCTTTAAATTGTTTTATAAATGGATTATATTTGACAATTTTCTATGATAGCAAAGATCTGAAGTTGTTAAGCCAGACCCTTTTCAGTTCCATGTGTTTGTTCCAAAAGGTAAAGCAACAGGTAGAAAGAAACACTATTATGTCCAAGAATAGCTTTATGCTTCAATTCATAGAGATTAAAAAAAAAAGGAAGAAAAATGTGGGTTTTTCTCTCACAATCTCCCTCAATGGTAAAACATAAATTACCCTGGTATGTGAAATATTGTCAGCTCTGTTGCTTCACATTGGAGAAACAGTGTATTTGAAAATGCCCTGTACAGATCCCTTTATTTCATTAATTAATACTGAATTTCTTTAGTTTCAAATAGTTTCAGAACTGCTCATTTCTGATACTTCTGCTTATAACAGAATCATGCTAAAGTTTTATTACCTTTTGCAAAGAAATTTTCAGTACTTGAGTAGAAGACTGAAACTAGCTTTGGAGAAGAAACACTCCACACAAAATGAAAATTCATTGTGAATAGTTTGAATCCGATTTATACACTTCATAAAGATGTGTACACAGGGTAAAATAACAGAGACAGTTTCTAATTGCTCATTGAAATCAGCATGGGCCTATAACTATGGGCTGCAGGGCTCCAGCTCTTGACTTTTTAATCTGTTTCCTAAAGGTATCTATTTCTCATTGGAGGTGAGAGATGAATGTGTACCTGCTAAGTGTGAGGAGGATGGCAATGGAAATCAGTAGTGTTAATTAAATTACAAGAATTAACATATCAGTATTTCTTCATCCTCTAAGCTTTTGCAACAGTTAATGAGAGTGAAGTGTGTTTTATGATTCCTTCCTTCTCACAGGATAATCTATATCCAAAATCTTTGCCAAGTGAAATTGTTCATTTGTTTGGGGCCCCTCCCTCTTTTTCAAAAGAATCAATGGTTTAAAAACACAAACTGAATAGCAGACAAGAAAAATAAATAGAAAAATCTCCTTTTTATTAATCATAATGGAATCAAACTTGGACCCTGCATTTTTGACCAGTAAGAAACCATCATTCCAGTCCCCAGAACAAAAGAGAATTGTGGAAAACTTGTTCAAGAAAATAAGCAGAGAGAAAAGATGTGCTTTTGGCTCCTTTTGGAGGGATATTTTGTTTCTTTATTTGTTTGGGTTTTTTTCCTCACAATTTTTAAAATATATTAACATTTCTCCTCACTGGTTTGCTTGTTTAACATTGTATCTGTAGGTGCAAAATTGATGAAATTTCTACAATTTTTTTAATACTTTAGAAGCAACTGTTGCTGAGAATTATGATGAATGTGTTCACATTGAAATATTGATGAATAGGAGATTGATAGATAAGACAGGCTTGTTATAATGAGGCACGGCATTTTCTTCTATCATATTTTATCCTAATTTCAGCAACACACTTGAGGTACCTTTTAGGTTTCTTTACTTTTGGGGCCTTATCTACTTGGACAAATTGCATTGCTTCACCATTGTGGTACTTGGTGAAATTTTGCTTATATTTGTAATGTAACATTTTGAAATTTCTTTAAGGTAAAACAGACAAACAAAAAAGAGAATCTGAAATTCTAGATCTTAGAGATTTCTCTTCACATTTACGTTTTACTTAGCATATGTTCCTCCATCTGTTTATATTTGACTTTTCTTATTGAGGTTAATTATTGTTTTCCATCATAGCTAGAGTTTTGATTTGTCCTTTTTTAAACAATTTTCTAACTGAGGCAGCTTTTACATTTTGGAACAAAATTTACACATTTATAAATACACAACTTAAACTATTAGTCACTGATCTTACAGCAGGATTTAATATTTTATAAAACTATAATGGTCTTTGGTAATTTTTAATTCTGATAAACTTTCCATCTTTCATTGAACTCTATTAACATGAAATTTGTAAGGACAAGGTTCACACTGATGTTAGTGGGATATGCTGGAGAGGAGAGGATTAAAATTACAGGTGCAAAATTACCACTTATTGCATTTTTTAACCAAACCAGTAATCCTAACTATTGCAAAATGTCAGCATGTTTCAAGAAGAACATCAGTTTCTGAATCACTGCTTGACCTATTATTCAAAGATATCATATAATAAATTAATATAAAAATCAGTAGGTGAAACTTTTGAGCTGTATCCAAATTAGCATACAAGTGAGCTTTATTTCCTTAAATAGTCTGTCTCTTCTCTTGTGTTATATATGAAAAGCAGCTATGGTTGATAAAACATATAATAGAAAACCAATATTTTCAAATATAAGCGATGAGTAGCTAATTTGCAGTTTCAAACCAAATGAAACATTTTGTATTTATTACTCAGTTTGTTATATGAAGAAGTGAAGCCCTTAGATAAGGGATTTTTTTCTTGCTGCTTGTTGCACATTTCTATTTTTGACAGCAATCCATCTTCCAGAAAGAAACAATTGTTGTCTTAGTTTTTTTAGGACCAATGTGAAATAAGAACTGACACAAGAAACATAAAAGCACAATGAGATAATTAGATTTTATCAATCTTTTCTTTCTCTTTCTTAAAGCTTTCTGGGACTTTAAATTATCAGCAAAATCTTTTTTTACTCACCTTCAGGCAATCTTTTTCCATCTCATTCATAAATGTTATTTTCTGTGCTGATCTCATTGCATAAATACATGCATTTACTCAATGCTCATCTTCTGACTGTTATAATTTTTATGCCAGTATATTTTTTTTTCACCATCATAAAAAAAAAAAAAACAGTCTTGCTCCACTTGTATAATCAACTATTTGATCTTCAGTGACTTATCACAGTCACACAGGAATTTAATTATTCCCATTGTTAAAATAGATTTGCTTTTCTGAGTCTTTGATATGATGCTAAAGTGAATTCTGTCTGGTGGTATAGTTTTTCCTTAGTCATTAAGCTGTGAATACTAAGAGAATTTAGCAAACAGGATAAATTTCTGTGACTGTGAGTATTCAAAACTGAACTTTTGAATCCCCCAAAAAAGTCTTCTATTTGCTATATGAAACTAGTATGGACTGGATGTAAATTTTTGAAGTACCTGATCTAAACAGACTTAGCACATTCTAAATCTTTCAGTTAATAAAAAATACAAGAAAGAGGAACACCAATTGCAAAGCTGTGCTTTTGTAAACAAACTGTTTAGTCAGGAAAAAACTGGAGGCTTAATATACAAAACAGAGGGGCTGGTGCTAAAAAAAAAGATTCACAAAACGAAAATGGCTTTTAAAAGAAGTAGCATCAGAAAGGACATGGTGAAGTCCTTATTTTTGCTCTGGCTGGAGGAAACAACCTGAAAATGAGCAAACATCTCAGAGATCACAAAGATGAATTAAAATGAAAAGTGGGAGACCCCAGAGAGGCACCCTAATGGATGACACCTGAGATGGTAACTGTGACCAGAACTATGGCATGAGCTTATATAACTTGCTGCCCAACTTTCCCAGTTCTCCCTGTGGGGAAGAGCAGCTCAGTCCACTGAATGTAACACTGTGGGCTAGTGAATCTCTCAGGTAACTGAGTACCTCTAATCTCATTGGTTTTTAAATAAATCACAGCATTGAAATCCACTGGCTGTTACTTACTCTTTGTCTCCTGGGACGAGAATGAAAGACACAAGAGACTCTCAGAATGCACTGTGTCCAAAAGTGGTGAGTAAATAGTCCAGAAATCAAATTTTTCAACAGGCAATTTCCATAAAATTTTCAGCCATGCAGGTAGATGACTGATTCTTTTTAAAAGAATGACAAAAAAAAAAAGAATCAGTTTGTCTATCTCAAACATCTAGCATGTGACAATGTTTTAGACTGCTGTTAAATCCATTTTTCAATAGTGAATACCTCCTATATTATTAAGTAGGAGGAGACAACTATCCATATATTCCTAAAATAAATAGATAAAATCCACACTGGATTTACCCCAATCCAACTACCTCTCTCTATAGAATATTTGTAGAAATTTGGCAAATACAGGAATACTGGTTCACTAACCATTAGTTTAGACTAAATACCATCCTCAGTAGCAAAATACAAATAAAATGGCCATATGATGTTTAAAAAAGGACTTTTTTTTTCCTTGAGCCTTAGAACTGGTCAGTGCAGAAAAAATAAAACGAAACAAAACAAAAAAACAGGAAAACCAAGCCCAAAACAGAAAACAACCAGCTACAGTCACAGCTATCTATAGAAACAGCTGTTTCTTCTTGTCAGACTGATCAGAACCTGGTGAATAAAAAAGTGAAAGAACAACGGGTATGAAGTAGTTGTCAGTAAGCTGACACTCTGCTGAAAGTCTGTTATTTTCTATGATGATCCTACTTTTTACTCCCTTGTCTTTAATGCTCCTCACAGATACTGAGAAGAATCAAGAAATTACAGTTTAATTAGTGAAGGATCTCTTACGTTTAAGGTCCTGTATTTCAGCCTGAATATTGAGATTGTTCACACAGCATTCAAATATTGGATGAAGTATTATTTTGCTGCTGATGATGATTAATAATGAGAGAAATGTTTTCAAAGATACATGACTTTTTTCAATATCTCTGTTTTTAATATATTGATCTTGGACTCAGTACTCAGACAGTGATAAGAAAGCAAAGCATTTATCTGCATTACAAATATGACAATGTAATCAGCAAATTTTGAAAAAAAACACAGCGCTACATGTAAAGAACTACTTTAAATAGTCTCTAGTTTTGTCTTCATAAAATCATAGATTTATAGGATGGTTTAGGTTGGGAAGAGACCTTGAAGGGTCATCTAGTCCAACCCACCTTTGATGAGCCAGGGCATTTTTCATTAGATTAGATTATTCAAAACACCATCTCATTCATCTTGAACACTTCTAGGGATGGGGCATCCACAACCTGCGTCAGTGTCTTCGCCACCCTCTTGATAAAAAATATCTTCTGACCTAAACGTTCCGCCTTTGGTTTTAAAACTGCCACCCTCCATTCTGTCACTACAGACCCTTGCAAAAAGACTCCATCTTTCTTATAAGCCTCCCATGTATATTTAAAGAATTCAATATGGTCTTCCCAGAGCCTTCTCTTCTCCGGAAGGCTGAACAATCCTGCCTCCATAGGAGAGGTGTTCCATGGAAAATTTCCATAGCCTTTCTCTAGATCCTGTCTAAAAGGTCCCAGTCTTTCTTGGGCTGAGCACTTCTGAGCTGGATGCAGCACTCCAGGTGGGGTCTCATGAGGGCAGAGTAGAGGGGCAGAATCCCCTCCCTTGCCCTGCTGGCCATGCTGCTTTTAAAGCAGGCCGGGATAGGGTTGGTTTTCTGAGGTGCAAGTTCATAATCTTGGTCCTTATTAAAATTTTTCATCTAACAGTATCTGCAGGTCCCTTTCCACAGAGATACTCTCAATGTACCCATCCCTCAGCCTGTACTGATACCAGTGACTGCCTCATCCTAAGTGGAATTCCTTGCACTGATTGTCTCTAATAATTTCCCTGTCTTCTCAGTTTTGATATATCTTCCAGGACAACCTGTTCCATGATGTCACTGGACACAGAGGTAAGACTGATTGATCAAGGTCCTCCTTTTAACCCGTTTAAACAAATGGTTGCAATGTTTTGCCTTTTTCCAGTTACTGAAGACTTTGCCTAACAGAAGTGAAAGATTTGGAATTAACACACACCAGACAAAATTCCACTGTACAGACTGTGGGAAAACCACAACGGGAATATGCCAGGCCTGGTGAGGTGAATCTGGGTAAACTGGACAGACAAAAATTCACACCATGGCAAACTGTGAGAAGGAAAGAAATCACTTACACACATGGCTGTGGGAATGTTGTGAGGAATTTGTGAAGTTGTGGGAATGGTGTGAGCACCTTGTGGATACCCAGGGCATGGACTGTATAAAAGTTCTTCTCCAGAAGAACAATCTGGGGACCCCCAACACATGAGAGGAACAGAAGAAGAAAGGCCAGCAGGATGCCACAGAGAGCTATGTGGTGGGGACTATCTTTCTTCTTATTAAGTCTGTTTCTTTTGCTTTACCCCAGCCCCCTGCTTTACAGCTAAATAAAATCTGCTCTATTGACTTTGGTATAGTCTCATTTTCCACCTTAATTTGGGCAGAGGCCTCTTTTAATAATCAGTTCCTTGCATTATTTCAGGAGAGCCTAACACTATTCCAGTGTATCATAACAATAGGAAGTGATTTCTGACCACAATCACACAAAAGTAGTTAAAACAAAAATATAGCATTATTTCTTTGGTTTTTTGTTTCTCCTGTAAATGCTGGAGAGGAAGCTGTGACCAGGAATCCCCTTTATAAGGAATAAGGCTTAATATATTTGGGATGTGGACAAGACACTTACTTGTCCACGAGGATATTGCCAAAAAACAATCACAAGAAAAGAAGGTGTATAAAATACCGACTGGAAGGGGAAAAAATAAAAATAATAAGAAAAAAGATTTTAAAAATAATTTATAATCTGCATTTTGTAGACGGGACACTGTGGCATAGAAATGGTAAGCATGGTACCCCAAAGGACGCAGGTTCACACACCCAGATATTTTAAAGGAACAGGTTTGTGGTATTGTGTGTGCCATAGCAAGAGACACAGAAAACAGGAAAAAGAGTTGTTTGGGCAGTATAGGTCTCTCTTGGGTTAATAAACTCTCTTAAAAACTTGGATCTCTTTATATATTTGCACCCTCATTATGAGAGTGACAGGACTATATCGTCACATTAAACAGACAAAAACAGATGGTTAAATTTTGTCTATTAAATTCTATTTCTTTAGTTCCATGTTGGTAGTAGTTGATAGCTTTGCACCTGGTTTCTTGGAAAATAATTACAGGAAAGCAATACACTACCAAATCTGTCTACAAAAAGCCCCAAATGACTGACAGGGTAAACTGAGGTCTTGGCTGTTAGTGCTCTTCACTGTCTCTCAGAAATTTTAAAAACTAAAATGAGCTAAAAATGTGTATAAATAGCATATCTAAAATCTACTAAAATATTTAACCTTTTTTTAATGTTTAATTTTTATTTACATTAAAGGGAGAAAGATACATTTGTGGGAGGAAATATGCTTTAAAGTAAACCTTGATAGAACATGGTTTTTTAGGAAAAGTAGTTTTTTAGGAAAAATTTCAATTAATTCAAACATTTCCATTGAGAACATTGGATACAAAAGAAAAAAAAAAGGTATTTAAAAATTCTTATTTAAATGAGAGAAACAGAAAGGCAGAACAAACCATATGTCTTTGTTACAAAGATCTACTTTTGCTAGGGGATATATCTGAAAACTCACATTGATTGTATTTTAATACCCATGAAAATTATAATAGGGTAAAAAAAGTATTTTTTTCCCACTGTTTCTTTCTCTAAGATCCTTCCAGTCACGGTGTTGGTCCAGCACGGGAGAAGTGCAGAATGAATGAGGGTGAGAATGTAAGTCTTTCCCAACTCAGATTAAAAGTTCATCCATATTGAACTCTGCAGGAAATATTATGAGCTTAATTGGGGAGGAAGGAAAGTCTCTGCTTCTTTTTATGGAAAGATTTTCATTATATTTGAGGATTGAAAACTAGTGTAAAGAATTAAAAAATATATTGATGATAGCATTTTAGTTATTATACTTATATAAATTTGGACTTGAAGTACTTACAGTTTATGCTTTTATATGTTTCTTTATGTCCTTATTCCTACTAACTGAAAAAATCAAATCTCTCTTGCTGAAAAAAAAAAACCAAATAAACAACCCCAATAATTTAAATTATTTAAATAAAGAATTTAAAAAGACATCACCCAAAAATTCAAACCAAATTGTACCAAACCGAAATGTTTAAGAACTCCAGGGAAGAATTGACTGAATTTTCCTACATACACTGAAGTCAGTTCTAAAGTCTGTTGGTATTTCACTTACTCCTTGAGTAAATGACTGAAGAGTATGGGATCATTCACAAGTGTTCCCACTTAACAAGAAAAGCAGAAACTTGCTGAATAATACTAAAAAAAAAAAATTGCTTTCAATATTTTTTAAGGATCAGTTAACCTCTTCCTCTCACTTTTTCCATCTACTTAAACTTGGAGTTTGTGAACTGTGGTTTAGTCCCAGCCTATAAAATAGCATCTGGAATTGAATAAATTAAAGCAGTCTGTCTCTTGCTACTGAGACTGGCAAGGGCATATTTGAAAAAACTAAACAGGAGAATAACAAGCATCAGACCTGCAGCAATCTTGACAGCACACTACAACCCTGATAGGCAGCCTGTGCAGAGGGGAGAGTACAAAGACAGTTACAAATGGCGAGGTGCACATTTATGAATGCCAATAAAATTCCCCTTCTGCTCTATCATCGTTTTAAGGTGCTGTTTTTCAAATATCCATTTCAGAAGTAGCTTTATAATTGCTTTCATTTTAAATACCTAAATTAAATATACATGCATAAAGAAAGGAACATTTGTCTTTCACCTTTTTTCAGAAGCATGGCACTTTTTAAAGTAGCATTGCTGATTTATAAGCAATATGACTGATTTTTAGTCATATCTGTGATTTATAAGTCAGGACTTCATATACTCTGGTTATTAAGATCTATTTTATGAAACCCAGTTTATTTGTTAAAAAAGACTGATTTACTAGGTAGATTTATTGATCATGGCTTAGGAATATAAACCAAAGTCTTGGTTCAATGTTATATTTATAAATTAGATGTTTAAATCAAATTCCAATTTTTATGTAATAGGATTGGTTCTAGAGATGTGCAAATAGTAATATATATCCAATCCCACTACTACCTGAAGATAATGATCTTGCTTTCACAAGTAATTTCGTTACTCACATCGATGAAAAAATGCTATCGTTAATCAGATGGATACAATTCAGAAAGTAACTCCATATCAAGGAGTGAGATAGACAGAAATACTGACTTTCAGGCAGGAAATGAATAGTCTAATATGAAATATTGCAACACACAGATTTTGAACTCTCCTTTTTCAGAGTTTTAAAGTTGTTGAATCTACTGGGACTATTGTTACCACTACAGCAAGAGAAACAGCTTTCATTTGCTTTTCATTTGCTTTTCATTTGCTGTCATTTGTCTCTTTCTTATTCTGAAAGAAAATACAGAAGGGATATTAAATTCCCCCTCTCCAGCTTCCACTCCTAACAATTATTCACTTTCTTTTGGAAGTCTTTATGTATTCAGGTTTCTTACATGCCCAGAAATACTAAGCATCTGATGGAAAGATGTATCCAATGCTTGAAAAGTGCAAACACTAAAGTCCAAGATGCTGTATAATTGAAGATTTTATGTTTTAGTCAAACTCATCTATCTGAAACAAATTGATAAAATTCTAGAAGTACTTTTCTGCCTTACTATGCAGAGCCATAGCTTGGAATGTCACATTTAGATATGTTGAAAGCAATATGGCTGAAAGGTGTACTTTCCAAACAGCTTTCAAGATAATCTTTGACTCCAGACATAGTAGTATATGTAAACAAAAATGAAACCTACAATGCCAGTTTCTCCAAAACAGTGGAAAATGATCTGTTTCTCTTTAGCTGTGCCTTTCTATGTTAACCTTGTCCTGTTAATTCTTGTTAATTTCCCTAGTTCTGAAGGTATGTTGCTTGCAAAAAACAAACAACAGAAAAAAATTCCATCCTTGAGCTTGACAGAGGAAGACTTGAGGTGTTTCTGTGAGCTTGTTCAATACTCTTTGCATACACAGTTTGTTTTTAACTTATGACATGGTTCATTAAATTTACTCGACCTACTTATATCCAACTAAACAGAAATCTACCAACAGAATGAAGTCTGTGTGTCATGTGCCAAAATCAGAGATAAAAAATTCTGAAAATATTGGAAGCCAGACTGCTTTTCCTTTTGCTTTGTAGAAGGACTTGATACACAGAGGGATAAAATGCCTTCTGTTGTGACATTCCTCACATACTATGTACCTTGTACCAAAGAGAAACACATGAGGAGGTAATGTCCTAGAGACTGCTTGACTGTATTTTGAGTGGCATAGCAGAATCCTTCTCAGCCCATCTACTCTCAAGATGTCCTTAGTGGAGCGTACTTTCCTTTTGTGTTTCTCCAGGTTCTTTCGCCTTTCTCTGCAGAAATCCCAACACATCTGTTCAACAACCCCACCTCCAGCTGAGAAGAAGGTAGTGATGGATTGCAGAATCCTGTTTCACATTCTGTTAATTTTGGCATTGCCTTCCTCTTCACATTTAGAGCACAGTAATTTCAGATTACGTTTCTTCCACCATTTCATCCTCTTGTCATATAAACCAAAATTGGAGTACTTTGGTTTGACTTGAAGTAGCAGTAAGGCCCATGAATCCTTCTTTTTTAAGATGTTATGTTGAAGTGTTCTGCAGTCTAAATAGGAGGCAATACAGAGGCATAGAGTTGAGAAGGCCCCCTTTAGAAGTTAAAAATTTGGGTGGCAAGTGCACACTTGAGTCTTATGGCAAACTGTAGTCAGGCTCATTTTGTGAAACACACTATGAATGTTTTCAGTAACATTACCCTCTGACACTTGAAAAATGAAAATGGAGTTGCTTTTGAAAAAGGAATATGCAAAGTGGGACAGCACATAGTTCAAGCTGTTCTGTGTTCTACTCTGTAAATAAAAAGTCCTTGTACAAGAACTGTCTCAAATATCAGGTTTCTCCATAACCTTCAGCTGTAAACTCCAGTAAAAATACTCTCATACTTCTTCAGCTTGTAATAACTCCTTTTCTCGAATGCAGAGTTTTTAATTTAAAATATTCTTGGAACTGGTGATATTTGGAGATGTGGTGGTGACCTCCTCAGTCATTTTGAAGAAGTAGAAAACTTTGCCTGATTGATGCAGAGTTCTGAACCTATTAACAGTCTGACAATCCTCCCACAGTACTGAGATTTCTATTTGCATTCTGAAAATAGAGAAAGAAAATGAAGAAAGCAGATGACAGTGAAGAGTGACTTAATGAAAGAAAAAGGAGAATAGGAAAGGAGGACATATATGGTCTTTTGCCTGTTACATAAATGAGGAATTATTCCTTAGCCACATCAAGGCATGTAATGTCAAAGAATTAAGCACTATTTTGCAATTATAATAGTAAGAATACAAGACCTATAAAAAGAAAAAAAATACTCCACCCTTCCTCTATAGGTTAGGAAAATGTTGCACATTATTGTGTTTTAACTACAGAGAAAGCTAACTCCATCTCAGCCAGACCCAATGCATGATGCACATCTCTACAGGTGAATCACTCACTGAGCTTTAGCAGTTAATTAGTGGGTTTGGTTTAACTGTAGTAGTCATGAGAACACATTTCTTTATACAGTTAGAACAATATCCACAGAGCTTGCCACACTGTTTATGAAGAGGGGCATCTATTCTATTTTATAGGACTGGAAGAGAGTAGGGGCAACAGGAGAGGATATTGCTATCAAGGAGAGAATTTCTGAGTTTCTAACAGAGCTGCTCCTCCCTGAATGCACCCACCTTGTCACTTTTCCCCGTGTACTGGCATAGAATAGGGTCACTCTTGGCAAGACCTGTGGTTTCAGGTGTACCTAAAAACCGCAGTACCAAAGACATCAGTTTTGTGGTAAAGACTTTCCTCTTTTGTCTCTGAAGCCTTTAACACTGTCACCATTTGAGTTGAAAAGGAGCAGTGAGTTTGAAGTACTAGCTGTCATGTCATCATTGTAAACTGCTTATATTACTGCAGAGATGCATTTTAATATGAGAAGCCCAGATTTTATTAGATTTATCATGAGGAAAAACACAAGACAAAATAAATATTAAAACCAACATATAAAACAAAAAAATAGTGAGGGTGATGTAAATACCTGGCAAGACCAATAAGGTAAATCCCACAGGAGAAAAATGTAAGGTAAGAAAATGAAGAGAATCTCTGTTGAAAGTACCTAGTAACAGAAGAATTACATAAGTGCATAAGGTAAAAACTGGGGAGAAGAAGTCAAAATAATAAAAACTTGTAGTAGACATGGCCATTGAGTAAAATATATATCTAAATATCTGTATATGGGCCTTGCCCCAAGGAGTCCCAGTTGATCCTGAATGGCTTGCAGCTGCAATGTCCTTAATTGGGCGCAGCTGTGGCCAGCAGGGATCGCTGGGATAAAAGGGGGCTGGGTTTCCTAGTTAAGTAGAACCTTGCAGCAACCCTGAAGGAGCAGCACCATCCTGCAGAGGAAGGAGGCAGCGAGATGAAGATCAGGCCATGCAGAACCCCTCAGAAGATGTGATCACGATGGATGTGACTACAATGGACATGACTACTCTGGTTGAGACCGCAGCTTTCGGCTACAAAAACTAGTGAGGGAATAGGAAGATAATAAAGTTAGGTACACCAACTGGAAATAATAAAACAAATCACTAAAGTTAAACAAATATTATTCTGAAAGAAAAGGAAAACTATGACAGCTGCTGGGAATAAAGGAGCAACTTGAAATAAGACATGTTTATTGAAAATGTAGCAAACAGACTACTACGTGAGGCTTAATGCAAGCAAAGTGAAAACAAAAAAAGAGACATATTTTTAATTAAATAAGTGAAGCTGGGAAAGGTTTGACTGACAGACATTTGATTATACAAGTGAGAATATCTAAACTTTAGACCAGGAGAATGTTTCAAGAGCAGCTTGAGATTTCTTCAAGTTAGCTCAGTGTTTTCCAAACTGTGATAGTGTGACTAGCAAAAAAAAAAAAAAGAAAACAAAACAAAACAAAAAAACCAGTTTGCCTATTTATAATATTAGAAAGGAAATAAAACAAAACATGTGCGATCTGAAGGGTTTCACTGAAATATTCTTCTCTATGCTGAGTATGACTCCCACAGAGGACTCATAAATACTTAGCCCGCTGTTGCAGTGGATTATTTATTTTACGTTAGTGTCCAAAGGGGACTGTAAGGTCAGAGCTCTTATTGCTCCACAGACTATTTACAGGCTTCTGAATGTGTGGGGGATGAGAGGAGTCCCAAAAGCGTCAGAAGACTGGCTGGGCATTGAAGCCAGCTGGAAAAGGAGTTTAATAAACCAGGAAAAGTGTATAACCACAGAATGGGTAGATACTACGCAAGAGAGCAGCTGTGCAATTTAATGGTGCCAAGATTCCTAAAATCCATGGTATGTTCTGATCTGGTTTAGGGTACTTTTAAATCCCTTGGTGTTTCTAGAAATCTAACAAAAGAAAATAGCCACAGAAGATCAAATGTGGACAATCACAGCAGTCATACGAGAGCTCTTAGAGCTCACTCAGCTGAGCCTGATCCTTTTTGCTGGGAGAAAAAGCCAAGAACATGATCTTTCCTGCAGTCAAGTGGCATGCCCAAAACATATGCAAGAACTAATCTTTGCCCAAACCTTCCAGGAGAAAATCAGTTTTGAAGTGACAAAAGAGAAGGACATAATCCTTCAAAATATCAGAGCTAACAGGAATGGCTTTCACAATTGGAGGCTAAGGAAAGATTAAAGCACGAGTAAATGCTTCTTCCCTTTCTCCCTTTGAGCTATCAAATACAATTGTACAGCAAGCTGCCTGCCAATTGTGCTTACAATGAATACATTCAACAACATTGTCTGGTTCACTAATTTTTTGTGTATTATTTGTCTTAATCCAATGGATAATGAATTTAAACTTGTTCTGTGTGGCCATTACATAACACAGAACGGAAAGCAATGCTGAATAAGTGCTGGGGACAGTGCCGACTGAGAAAAATGTCTAAGAAATCTCACAGCTGCTTTGGTTTTGTCCAGTAACATTTTCATGGCCTGAATGCTTCCGAGTTTCAATCTGTTTTTTATTCTGTTTTTCATTTAAAAGTCTTAAAACCAACCAAAGATCTGTTTGCCTCTCTGAATATAAGTTGCTTCATATCATTGCTACTCAAACAGCTGAGACCCAGCCTGCAGGCCAAAAGCCTCAGAATCTGTGCTTCTTTGCAGGTCCTGGTGAACCTCATAGCACTGAGGGAGAGCAGATCCAAGTCAGCTTTTATCCAGAATGAGTCAGAAGATTCACAGAGTGAGCAACAAACATAGTATCATCTGTTTTCATTGCATATGTGTGTCATTATGTGCAACTTGCCCCCTGCCATCCTTCACATTAAAACGGTGCACCAAGTTAAAAGGACCCTGTTCCTCCTATTTGTGAGAATATTCCAAGAGCTTAGCAGTTGAGACTCTTAGCTAAAATTCAAAACTAGATATCTTCTTCCTATGATTTGTAGCAAGGTCTTAACCTTGAGTCTCATCTCATGCATTAATGTTATGACTACCAGTTAATCTTCATTTCCTACCCACTCTCCTGTACACAATATCTGCACCCCCCAACTACCCCCCTCACCTGACATACTCAGGAGGACTAGCCTTTGATATTTTGTCTGCCTTAGCTTAGGTAAGCTCACCTGCAAACACAAGCCCACCTGCCATCTCTGTATTAATATTCAGTAGATATGTGCTTGCTCAAGTCCTGTGGATCTCATTGGAATCATCTTACTGAATTTTAGTTGTCTACAAAGTACAAATGTAAATCTTAGTGCATATCTTCAGAGTCTTCTTTAATAACGAATGAAGACAAATAGACTTTCCTAGAGTTTAATTTGTCTCTCTTTTGACATCTATATACTATATAGTGAACCTATACTCACTAGTTCAGATTTTGACAGACATATGTTTTTTTTTGTTTTCTCTTCCTTTCATCCAAACTAAACAAACTCAGCTTGCATCTTCTGCTCTATATTTCCAGACATGAGCCTGAACATAGTGTGATAGAATTTTTGCATTGTGGCAAAGCAAGGCTCTGAACTACTCCTGTCTTTCTCTTCTATTTTTAATTTTTTCCCTTCTTGGGTGTACACTGTGTTTTGCCTGTCAAAACTCTATACAGCCAAACCCATAGCTTTGTATCACTGTTAAATTATCCCACTTTTTGGGTTTCCATACACAGGTGAGACCAAGGTTTTACCAACTGAACCTATTAGGTAGCTTGCTAATATACTATGTAATCATCTGGTTTTCATTGCTAATATGATGTCTTATTAATAAATAAATTATTCCTAGTGATAATTTGTTTTTACTATAGATTTTTCATATGGAGAAAATGACTTTTGATATAAACCAATGTAATTGAAAACCCAGTTAGGCTGGTACTATGGAAAGAGAGTATAGTTTTATTGTCCTAAAAAAAAAAAAAAAAAGAAAGAAGAAACATTTCAGCTGTGCAACAGCACAGTAATTGAATGAAGACTGTAAAAACTAAATGAGAATCACTATCAAGGGTTTTCTATATCTGCCCTAATGTCATCAATAATTTATGCTCTAATACAGAATATTGACTAAATTTCTTGTTGTGATATCTAGGTGACTTTCATTTCCTATGGAATTCCTTATTTAATTTTTTTATGTGGAGTGTACTACAATAGAAATTAAATTGTGTTTTGTCAGGAAATAAAAATAATATAGCAATCACATATGTTGATGTAAGAACCACCAAAATTCTGATTTCCCTTCCCTTCCCTTCCCTTCCCTTCCCTTCCCTTCCCTTCCCTTCCCTTCCCTTCCCTTCCCTTCCCTTCCCTTCCCTTCCCTTCCCTTCCCTTCCCGTTGACAACACCATCCCTCTGCTCATCATTCAGACTCACAGCCTGGGATTCATCTTCAGCTTTTTCCCCGTCCATAGCTTACAGACTATAACAATTTTTAAATTAATTCACTTTTTTGTATGATGTTTTTCGGGTGCTTAGCCTTTCCTTTTCTGCTGACTCCTTGAGTCCTCACTCTGAGGAACTACTGAAAAATCTTCTGTTCTACCACTGAACATCAGCAGCGCACCCAAGAGACCAAGAAAGTGCTCTAGACACCAGAGCAGTGATTTCCCTGCAGCTTGTATTGAAGACCATGGCAAGGCAGGCTGTTCCCCTGCAGCCCATGGAAGTCTGTTGTGGAACAGGTAACCACTGCCAAAGGCAGACCCCATGGCAGAGCAGGGGGATGTGCCTTGCAGAAAGATATGATGCCATGGGAGCAAGCTTCTGGCAGGACTGTTGACCTCGTAGAGAGAGGAGTGCATCCTGGAGGATGTTGGAGACCCTGCGAGGGACTCACACTGGAATAGTTTGTTCCTGACGGACTACACCCCCTGCAAGTGACCCACACTGGAGTAGTTTGAGAAATAACAAGAACCCATGGGAAGGACTTACGTTGGAGAAGTTCTTGGAGGACTGTCTCCCATGGGAGGGATCCCACACTGGAGCAGGAGATGCATGTGAGGAGTCCTTCCCCTGAGGAGGAAGGAGCATCAGACACAACATGTGATGAACTGACCACAATTCCCATTCTCTGTGCCCCTGCACCACTTGGGAAAAAGAGGTAGAGAAAATTGGGAGTGAAGTTGAACCTGGGAAGAAAGGAGGAGTGGGGGGAGAATTAAGATTTAATTTTTATTTCTCATTGCCCCCCTCTGATTTGATTGGTAATAAACTAAATTCATTTTCCCAGGCTGAGTCAATTTTGCCTGATGTGGTAATTGGTGAGTGATATTCCTGTGCCCTTATTTTGATCCACAAGCCTTTCATTATGCTTTCTCTCTGTCCAGCTGGAAGAGGGGAGTCATGGAGCAGCTTTGGTGGGCACCTGGCATCCAGCCAGGGTCAACACACCACACCTCCACTGCCTCCACTGTTAGAAATAGGACAGAGTATTTGCTTTTAAGATCAAATCTCCTGGTTTTTTTATCAGGAGACAGTTCAAGTAACTTTATAGAAGAATTTGAAGGCTTGTAGAGAAAGCCTCAAACAATGATAACAAATCTCTAAAGATACTGGAAAATATACAGATCATGTTGGAAATTGGAAATTCTTTCTATGAATTTTTGTAAGACTAAGGAAAAACTGTTAAAATAGTGTTAAACAGTGTTATATGAATAATAATCTATGAAACCATATGGAGAAAGACAAAAAGAAGTCAGTATATTCCAGAAAGAGAAATCTAGAAAATTAGATGTTATATGTGAATACATTTAAGCTTGAAAATAGAAAAGGTTTTGGTATTTGAATAGTGTCATTTTAGAACTGTGAGAAATACTTAGAATAGTGCCGTTTTACAATGGGTGAGAAAACCTATACTTAAGACTGATGTTGTGAAGTATATGAAAGACATTTGATGTTACATAAAACCTGCAGGAGACAGGAAGGAAGACTAATACTCAGTTGTTTAGTTCTACTCAAATACTATTATATTTCTACATAAGGTTGCCAAGTAAAAGCCAGTCTCATGTTGAATTTCATTGGAGCTGCTCTAAATATCCTCTACCAGGAGACTGGTTTTCCCTCATCTCTTTTGTTTGAGGGGGGGTCTGTCTTCACTGTTTCTGTGGGGTGCAGAGTCACAGAAAATTCTAGTTCTATGTCGTGGCATTAATCCAACAGTTGCAGATGGCCATAAACTCTGATCCACTAAGAGCTGTATTGTTGCTTTTTTCTAAGGGCTTGGTCCATTGTGATCAGAAAGAATTCTCTTATGTTTGAGGTGTTAAATTTATTATAGACTCTACTATGGTCTGTTATTCAGATAATAATATTTTCTATGTATCCCAATGAAAAACAAATTACCTTAATTAACATAGGAGTATTCTGATGAAGGAATATTATGATGAACTATATTGCCTTCTCTCATTACTGAAAGAAACTGTGACAGTCCACTATTCCATCATGTCATAGGTACTTAAAGAAGAACAGCCTCCATCTCATACTTTTTTTTGCAGTCCATCTTCTGTTCTGGTGTCTACCAAGTTCATGGGGAAATTAATACTATTTTTTGTTTTAAATTTTTATATATTTATTTTCTTCATTTTCTTTTCTTCAGTAAAAATGAAGCCTTACAGAAACTTGTAGTGTCATGAGTGTTTGGAAGCTTAATTAATAAAATTTTATGTTTTCCCATTAAATAGGGTGTAGAAATATTAATTATTAAATATTCTATCACACTTGAAAGGCAGCTTCTTATTTCATTTAAACTTATGCTGGTGCTTTATGTTACACATGAGCACTTAAATGACTTTGCCAAGTGTTGAAAGACATGCAAAAGTAACTGCTCAGTGCTTGGAACTGATTA
The DNA here is from genome assembly GCA_039654755.1 of Calcarius lapponicus. Lineage (NCBI taxonomy): Eukaryota > Metazoa > Chordata > Aves > Passeriformes > Fringillidae > Calcarius > Calcarius lapponicus. Next base: position 44,710,624 of record CM077462.1, on the reverse strand, counting down.
AAAAGTATGGTAAATATATTTTGAAATGTTTTATCAGTTACTGGAAGCTCTAAAAAGCAAATTCAACGGACTCACCTGTGCCCCAACAATAATAAAAAAGAAAGAAGCCACTGTAGTTGTTCACAGAATAATAAAAATTGTAAGTGTATATTCTTTAGGAAGTTTCTCATTTGGAACCATGATGTTCACATGAATATATACTTGCAAGTAAACATGCATCAAATTTACTGAAATATGCTCTTTTACTCTGGACTGTGTTAAGGAAGGCAGATGTATCAAACCCCATTTCATTCCTTCTGCAGAGATCATAATTTGGAGCAATATCATAAAAAATAAAACCCAAATTTTTAAAAAAATTTTAGTGCAGAAAGCCAGTAGAACTAAATATTGTCATCTCTAACTAAGCATACTAAAAAATCACTTCTACAAAAAGTGAAAATGGAGCTTGAGATAACTTCAGAAGTGATTTGAGATTTGGAAGGCAAGTGGTAGAAATACATCCTGTTAGAGGCAAAAATGCCTAGTGTAACAGTACAATAGACTCTGCCAACTTAGTCCTCTCTGAAGTCCAAAGTCTTTAATGAATTCTACAACATGCTTATATCTCTAACTTTTCTCTGTTTTCCATTTATAGACAAAGATATTTTCAATATGATTTATCTACCATTTTTGGCGTTATGTGATAAAAAGCTCATCTACACATCCAGAAAGAAGCTCTGGGAGACAATAGCACCTGGAGGATGACAAATACCATCCCACCAGTAACTATCCCACACAATCCAACAAATCCAGAGAAGCATAATGATATATGGCACAGAAGAAGGTGAAGGGAATCAAAATCATGGACTGAGGAAAAGGGTACTAACCCCATGTCCTACTCAGCAAGATTGCTCTCAATCTGTTCATTCCCCAGCCCGCATTTGTGAGTAGCCTCCAGATGGACTTCTAGCCTCTGGTCACCATCCATTCTTCTGAACTTCTACTGCCTTCCACCCTTGCAAAGTCCTTCTGTCCTCGGTTCAAATTTTGGAGCTCAATAGAGAACCAACTGTTAAAAGGAATCTAGATGAACGCCTAAAAGTCACTATTGTCAAAATTGTTGCTGGCAGTAACATGATCACATTTATTAATAGTGCTGTACTTAAAATACAGCAGTAAAGGGGCAGTAAATAGTTTGAAAAAATCCTTTTGAAAAAATCATACCGCTTTTTGGAAAAAAAAGTTCCTTTTGGAAAAATCAAAGTGATATCTTTTAAGTGATCTAGCCATGACAGAGACTACTATATAAACTAATCACAGCATGGGACCAAGTTTTTCTGTCCTTATCAGTGATTTCAGGAAATGATGCTTACTTTTTAATTGTTAGGCACAGATCTCACAAGATATCATTCATTAATTTCTGCAAAGCGATCTGACATTCATGAAGAAAAATTATGCAGTGATTAAGAAGAAAAACTACTTGGTCGTGGGTGTAGTCAAACAGTACAGAACATAGAGGCAGCATTTCCCTTGTTTTGCAGAACCTTAAATCCTGCCAAGTGGTTTAAATCTACATTTACAAAATGCAGTTCTCAGGCTGTCTCATTTCTAAGCTGTCCTGCTTTATGTGCTTGTCCAATTGACTTGGGAGGACAGCAGGGCAATGTCACAGCAAAACCTTTCAGTGTTTGGTCTGGTAGAAAACAATTGTAAGTGGCACTGAGTCAGGTGAAGACAGAAGACAAAGGAAAGACAAGGAAGAAGGAAGCTTTTCCCTGTCTTTAGGGGGATGCTGTACTCTGAATCAGATTAGGACCACAGCTTCAGTGTAACAGCAATTGACAGGTGAAAGCATAAGAAAGGTGTATATGGTTTTGCAGTGAGAACTCTCAGAAGCCAGATGTCAAAGTGAAAAGATCAGCATTCACAGTTGCATAGCTCTTTGATCTTTGCAAATTAGTAATTTATAAATATAGGTCAAACTTGTAAAATAAAAGCTTTCTCCTTCCTTCTGGGTCAATCTTGTAGAAAGAACAGTTTAAGTATAATGCTATTCTGTTTGTTAAGCCATGTATTATTTATCAGTTATAAATTAGGAATTTTAAACCAGCTACATTTACAACTCTTCAGTACCAGTCACATTTAACACATGTATCTTGAGAAAATCATATTTATAAAATCAGTTTTAATAATGTTGCTGCAGGAGTAAGGACAGGGTGTAACAACAGAAATGAATTAGAAATGCTCATGTATTATTGATACTGAATATATAATGCCTATCAGGAAAGGAACTGCAATAGTTTAATAAGATACTATTCTATGGATATTGATGTGTCAATAACTCTCAAGTGATTGGTATATTCACTCACACCTCATTAAAGATTTACTGGTGTTTAATTCCATGCAGTATGAGACACATCTGGATAAAGAGGAAAACTTTTAATAATATTTCCTCCTCTGTTTATTTTTGCTATAATATATCCAGTAATACTTTTTTAGGAAAGTGTTTGTTGCTCAGACTGAAATGTTGTTCATAGTTTATTAAAGATTTATTGCTGTTTCATCCCAGAGGACCACTTGCATGATATGCATTATAGAATTCTAAAGAGTGCAAAGTAACAACAAAGAATAGCCCAATTCATTAATATGCTATTGTGTGATTTTTACAGTATAACACTAACTACGGGACATGGCATTTATTCACTGAAAATGGGATAAATGCTTTTCATATTTTATTAAGTTTTCTGGGGAATTTGATTTCTAAGCATTATTGAGCCTGGCATTACAGACTGAAGATCCACTGTGCCCATTCATTTTGGATAGAGTACCAAAGGGTGGTTAATGCACCATAAGAAAATCTGGTTTGCTTGTAGCCCTCTAGCCTTACTGCATGGATGACAGTCCAAGAAAGATTGTCAGTATGCAGGAGAAGAAAGGGTTAAAACTAAAAGGAGAGAGATCTAAGTTAATTGGATTCCTTTTGTGAAAATTTTGCAAGTGCTAAACTGCATCTTAAAGACAATGATACCAGGTACAGTGCACTAATGCAAATGAAAGTGCCCAAATCTGCAGTTCACAGGCTCTCAGGATTCAGTAGTGTGCCACAAAGCTTTTCAGCGGTTCTGAGAAGAAAAGCTATGTTTTGATATAGCTGTGAAATGAGAGGATTTTTGTACTGAAGTGTGCTTTTCATAGTGTGCTTTTAATAGTTTTTCATATATAACAGTTTTGTAAATCTATGAAAAATGAATATAAAATACTGACATCTTGATGTGGTTATATTATAAATCTAATTTTTATTAAGTTCCCAAACACAAAAAATATCTGTACCAGGTGTAAGTCAGAAATCAACCTACTAGTGTTTCACTGCATATTTTATTAAACATGCCAGATAAACCTCTTCCCTGCTCTCAACAGCCTTATTTGAATCTCTTCCTACACAAAAGGATATACAGTATTTCTGTACGTGTATGATCCCAAAGAAAGAATTAATATATCCCTAGATACCTTTGTGAGTATGCAAAAACTTAGTGTCCTTCAATGACAACAAATAATGTTTGTCCTTCACTTTCTTTTTGTAATCCATTTTAGCTATGAACCTTTGTAGGTTTATGCAGATTTAATGCTTCTTTTCAGCTGCCATGTATTAATTTCCAAAACAGTTAACAATTCAGTCTTCTAGCAGATCTCTGTATATTCTAAAGACTCAAGCTCATAAAAAAAATTGAAGAATTCTAAGCATCAAAAGTTAAGACTGAAAAAAGCAATTTTACACAGTTTAGTAGTCTATAAAAATATGAGTAAGCAGATATCGTAAATAACTAATAGAACACTGAAACTTTTTTAGAACATAATGTATCTAGGCTAAAAAGTACCGCAGATATAACTCTTAGCAAATCTTTCAAAGCAACCTCAATTAATCTTAATTTTTACTGTAACATTTATCAGAATTAACTCAAGAAAGATTATATATGTGAGCTATTTATATGATAATGAAATTGTATAAAATCTGCACTATGCACGAATCAAGCATTTATATTTGCTTATTTTCTTACTGTGTTTATTTTGCAATATTGTAATTTATTTTCATATGCCATATTTATAATAAATATTTATAAATTAGGAAAAGCAATCTATAGGAGTTTTTATCTGTAAAAAGGTCCATACTCCATACCATTAGGACTTTTATAGTTCTCAGTGTAACCACATGTCAGATGTGTCAGTTTAGGTAAGTTATAGTCTACTTTGTGCCTCCTTTGGTTTTTTCATCTCTAAAATGGGGAGGTTACTTCTATCCTTGTTTATTGCATCCAAGAGACATTATGGGGATAAAAAAAATTCATAATGGCTTTATAGTTTTCAGATAGCATGCCAATGACTACATCTCTTGCTTTATATAGGTAAAGCACTAATTAACATATCTTATTTTCCACTTTTAAAAGTTGCATGTGTTATTGTAGGTGAAAACACCTCTATTTTGAAGCAATATCCAGAACAAAGTCCATATTCATTAACTAGGAAGCTGGTAAACCTTGCTGGTGGGAAAATAGGCAATTAGAAACTTCCCAAGTGTTGTTAGCTTCAGTGTTATTATTCTCTTCATGAGAATAAAAACCATTTAATGGACTGAAAACTTCCTTTTCTTGGATAGTGCCAGTCATCATGTGAGAGAATGGATTCTTTTTCCCACTTTTGTGTGGCTGCTATATTTTCAATATCATGCTTATAAATTCTTGATGACCACGGGTAATGAAAAAGATGAGGCACAAAAACTGACTAAATATCAAACCTTTTTAGCTTTTTAGTAGCTAGCAAAGGATGACCTCCATACAGTCCCAGAAGTGCCTTGTAGACTAATCAGACATCATCATACTAACACCAATGTGAAAAGCATGTACAGTGTCAAAAAATGTAAAATGAGAGCTGTTTTTTTTTGTTCTGTCATACATGTTTACGTCTGTTATTATCTTTAAAAAGTCACCTTCTTTTTCCCATGTGATCTTCTCCAAATTCTTAGATCATCATAGCAACGTCAAAAGCAGTTTCTAAGCTACTCCTTCAGAGACAGAAGAATGAACAATGTGGAAATTCTTAAATACACCATTACTGTGTGTCTCTTTCTCCATCATATCAAGATGCTTCTGTGTTTTTTTGTAGAATTCCATTGTAAAAAATATTGCTTAATCTAGTTGGTCAAAGCTGAGTAACCAGCAATACTGTTGCTACATAAGAGCATTTGATCCAAGTAATATATAATAAAGCACAGTATTTTTTACCATTGAATTTATGAGAACATTTGTAAAGTTCTAGTAAAACCTGGTAGTTTTTCAGAACCACTGAAAAAACCCTTTTTTAAAAAGAATTGATTTTGTGCGATAAAATGGCTGCAAATGAGTAGTTCATTTTTAATAGCCATGTTTGTTTAGTCTTGGAATAAACTACCAAGAGAAATAGAAATTCTTTACTTATGAAGTTCAGCAAATGTCTCCAGAACACAGGATAAGTCAATAACCGTGACTAATTAACTGAGAGTGTTGCCTCCTTCGTCAAAAAATTGTATATTTAGTGATATTAGATTTTTTCCCCCAGATTTCTAATTGAAACTTGTTTAACTAACACAATTTTCTGGTGCAGGGCATTGTGTTAGAAAGGAGGTATTTTTTTTTTAATTAAAACTATTTTTAATTATTATTAAAGTGATTTGAAAATGCTGATAATTATACCAGAATAAAGAGAGAGTTTTCAGAGCTTTGTTGGTTCAGGCTGCAACTCAGCACTTCATGATGGCAACAGAAATTTCTTTACAAATCATACAATACATGTTTATGATTTTTTTTCCCTATTCACAAAATACACTTACTGACAAAAAACTCCCACATCCCAGTATAAAGAACATGATTTATTTTAGTGTACTGGCATTAAGGTACCCTATCCACTAGGATAAGGTATCCACCAGGCTAAGGTCCATGAAGGACCATTATTGGACTACTCAGTACAAGGCTTATTCTTTGTGGTCAAGCAAAGTTTTTGGTTTTATTAATAATATGCATTATTGACTATTGAATAAATCTAGTTTGGTCATAGCTGACAAATATATAAATTTAAAAGGCACAAATCCTTTACTTCAGATACTTAAGATATCAATAGTCTTATTATTTTAAACTTTATATTCATTTGCACACCATTTTTAATAGAGGAAAAGTACTACCTACAGAAATTGCATATAATGTAATTTAGTAATATGATATGAAAGAGTCAAAGTATTTACAGTGTGTTAAGTCCTTTCCTTTCCTCTACCAACAGCCAAAATTTTGTTTGCCAAGACCAAATGTTTTGTACAGTTTTTTTTTAAGTTTATCCTGGTGTAAAATTTTATATCTTAAACCACGGTAGAGATAACCATAATAGCCTTATTTCAGGCAGTGTCCTGATACTTAAGTGACTGCATAATCTAAAACACTCATATTTAAGAATCTTTCTTTTCACTAGCACCTGGCAGTGGAGTGTCATCATAACTAATATAATTTAAAAACTTCAATAAAATTACATATCTACATAGTTCTATATATTATATACAATATGTAAATTCTGCTTAAGCTTTTGATTAGCTTTCTTCTTAATATTTGTGTTATCAATGCATTCATATGCAAAGAAAGAATTTTGTAAAAATATGTAATTTGTTGTCTCTGCAGGAGATTATCTAAGTCAGCCATCACTCAGCTTCTGACATTCTCGTTCCAATGCATATGTCTTTACAAAAATAGACATAGCTTATTCTTTAGCCATACTCCATTGAAGGACTCTTGCTGAATTTACTGCATCATAAAACCATTTTCATATTCATATCTTATATGTAGATGATTTTGAAAATCCTTTAAATTTATCTTACCTTCTAAAAAACACTGTGGACAGATTGTTTTTAAGTGCCTGTTTTAATCCATTAAATTTAATTGCATTATTCCAGTTTTATATTGGTGTCAGGCTTCATCCTGGTTTTGGTTTTATTTTTTTTTTTTTAATGTATTGACCTATTCCTTGGTCTTTGACAAGTTTATTCACAGGTCAGCTCTACCAGAACCTGGTAGTAAGAATAAAGAAAATGCTTCCCTCAAAATTTTGCAAATTTAATGTCTGACATTCTTTAAGTGTTCCTCTTGAATTAAATGTAGCTGCACCTAATGTGAAAGACTGGTAGACTGCAAGCTTATAATTTTACAGAATTTAACAAGCACAAACAAAAGTGGTCTTATGCTAATAACATAACAGGACTATCAGCTTTTGTGCATTGAGCCTTGGTTGAAATTACTTCATTGCTTTTTGTCAATACCAAGAAATAGTGAACAGTGTTCCTGGGAGACTGAAAATCTGAATATTTATGAATCTGGGAACAATTATTAAGATAAAAGCATCTCTTTGCTGATCACAGACTGCTCTCTTCGGGTAAAATAATAAAACAAAATAATGTTGCAACATAAAAAAGGCAGAGCTTGCTGAAGGTCAGCAAATGTGCTGCAGGCATTGAATTTGATAGTCACATCTGTCCGCAGGGCAGACCGTTTCCAAACAGAATTTAAAAAGGCAGATACTCTACCATGGGGCATATGTACCATGCACCTTCATTGGTATTAATTAATGTTTTCATAGTTCTTTAAAAGTGAAACATTAATCAATTTTATATAATTATGGATTGCTTAATATTCTTGGGAATCCGTGGGCAAATATTTGAATCTTGTTCAGAAAAGTTATTCTAAAATTGCAAGGTAAAGATGTCCATGATTTACCTGGCTCACTCACGTCTGCTGTCTTCAAAAAGGAAGCTGTTTTAGTCTTCTCCTAATACTTTCATATGCCAAGTAACTGTTAGTTGGCTGTCGTGCATATTTAATTTTAAATTTTCCCTCCTGCTCCATTTTAGTACAAAATGAATACACAGAACTGTACCAAAGTGATACCACTGGTGACTTTTTAATGGTGAGGAGAGCCTGACACAAAGACTTTCTCAAAAAGACTTCATGGTTATTTCTAGTGAGTACAATTTCACTTGCTTTTCTTTTTATCTGCTCATTCTATGCACTTTAAAGATCTATTTGCTCTGTTCTTAGTTTTCCACCATTGCTATTTGCTGTATTAGTCACTGCAAAATTGTTTAAGAGTTTAAATCCGTCTAGTAAACTTCAGTACATGCAAAAAAACTGTCCTGTCCTCAGATCATTTGCCCACATCTCCTGCCTCCTGAATAGGTGGATACACATGTGTAAGAGGTTCCTCCACATTCTGTTGGTCATCTCAGTTTCTGCACTCTCTTTGAGAGCTTGTCCTGGACACTGTGTTATTAATTATTATGTGGAAAATTATAGTGCCTGCCAGTAGGGTAACCAAGTGTGCCTCAGACAATAATATATGGGCTTTCCCAATATTCCCCTAAAGGATTTGTCTGTGCTACCACATCTTACAAGTGGGTAGTTGAACCAGGGAAAGGCAGAAACTTCCTAATTTGTAGAGCCTTATTATATAGGCAACACACTTGCCTATGTGTTGACAACACACTTTTTTGAATCCTTCATAGAATGACAGAATATGCTGAGTTGGAAGAGACTCAGAAGGATCCTCAAAGTTCAGCTCCTGGCCCTGCACTGCACCATCCCCAAGACTCACACCCTGTGCCTGAGAGCACTGTCCAAATTCTTCTCAAGCTCTTCCAGGCTTGATGCTGTCACCACTTCCCTGGGAAACCTGTTCAAGGACCCAGCCACCCTCTGGGTGAAGAGTTTTCCTGATATCCATCCCAAATAATCTCCCATGACGCAGCTTCATGCCTTTTGCTTGGGCCCTATCACTGGTCACAGGAGAGAAAACATCAGCATCTGCTCCTTCACTTCCCCTCTGTACTTCACTACAGTTCAGCTTGTTGTGCTCCAAGTTCAACAGTTTTGGACTTCAGCTGTTGATACATGATCTCAGCAAACAACAATTTTGCAAATCACTCCCTGCTGGTTCCCCTGGTAATATGTGAACTATCAGGCAATGGTTTTTATTTTTTTTCTATGTAATTGCTTGATTTGGTCCTCATGGAAGAAGATAGACATAACAAGAGGAAAAAAAATGTTAACATGAACAAACAACATAATTTAAAAGCTTTCTGAACAAATGTTTTCTTCCATTTCCTTTCTGCCTGTTGTGTTGATGGATTATTCTTTTTATCAAAAAGCAAAATATTCCATTATAAGCCATTAGAAGTATTTCATAAATACAGTGTGAAAACAGTTGATATTCTAAATTCATCAGTCATAAATGCATACCCAACCAGCCAGAAAAGCAGCAAGACTAAATAAAAAAGGTGATAAATAGCTAAAAAGTTCCTAATCATAACTTCTCTTCTGTTCTTCTTTCAGTCTCCTTTCTATACTGATGATATTATAGCTGCACTTGTCCAACCAGGAACATTAGTCTCTCTTTCTCCCTCTTTCTCTCCATTCTCAGTTTAATTCATTATTCAGTCATGACCAGCAAGATAGAACTGTCTCATTTACCTACTGATATTAGTTAAAAATTCTTACTAATTTGTGCAGTCAAGCTTTTGTTTCCCATTCTGACCTTCCATTCACAATTCTTACAATCCCCTGTATGTTCTCTGTGATGGTGAACATGGTGCCCACTCAGTGGAAGAGACAGGGGAGGAAAGAGGGTTCAGAAAAGGAGGAGAAATGGACATTACTGGATTTAGATTGAACAGACAGTTTCAATATGAATATTTGACTTTTCTTCATCTTTTTTTCCCAGTTCAGTTTTCTTGAGGAGGTGACTCATGAGTGCATTATTTGCTGTTTTGCAAGAAAAGTGGCATTGGTATTTTACTTTTCACCTGATCAAAACTTAAACAAAAAATATGCATAATCTCCTACATAAAAGAATAGATGCTCTACAGAGGACAAGTGTGACAACTTGCAACTTTAAGCAAAAATCTTTGAGAAAGTGACATAAACAATGCATAAGATATATAAGAACTTTATTTTTCCAGGTAAAAAGGGAACTTCTTAGTTAGGAATAGTTGTGTTTTTAAGAGGGTTATGAAACCATTAATTCTGAAACATTTACTTAGAACTCAAAGGCAGTTGGTAATTTTCTTTTTTCGATTGCTAGTGGTGTCCTGGTTTGTCAAAGGAGTTTTATTTCAGTATTAGTCAGTTTAGAGATTACACAAAACCCAGCAGTAACATCTAATCACCACCATCCAAACATGTAGGCAGTATAAACACGCCTGTCCGGATACATACATATGGCTTCTGGAATATTCCCTATGGATATTCTTTCCTTAGCAGCATAAAATTTCTCAGAGACATCATCTCTATTCCCCACTTGTTGGTGTGGGGTTCTAGTGAAGATAGACCCAAGACAGTGTATACAAGGTTTTAGATTCCACAACAAAATGCTTATTGGATGGGCCAGAAAGAAGACTTTTTTTCCTTGCAGAAATAATTACACTAACTGCTATGTCCTGTAGCTATTTATAGAACCCATTATGTTCTGAACACACAGCTGCTTTACCTGTTCAAGGATTTAAAAGACACGATTTGTGCCTCATGTTGGCAGGCAGACAAATCAGGAAACAGAACAGCCTGGGACAGACTTGCTCAGTTACAGCTTAAGCACTTGGTAGCCTGCATTTGATGTGAAAGGATCACTTAGGTGGAGTGTATGCCACTGAAAATCATATAGTATTCTTGACATGTTCATTTTACAGTTTCATTGCAGTAATTTAGGGAGAGAGAAGGTCATTTGAAAGTCTACCTTCCTGTGACCTTCATCAACAATACATGAGAGAGACTTATGAGTCTTGTCTGACACTTATATGATAAATGAGTAGCTCAAGCATTAATATATTTGTAAAGAATTTTGTTTTGGAGCTGCCAGTTGATATATGCAAAAAACCTGCAAAATATAATTTAAGGTTTTTTTCATTGGATCTCCTAGAATTTCTTCTCTTTTTTTAAAACGTATGTCAAAAGATCAATACATTTAAATAAAATATTCTGCACATGCTGCCTCTTCCTATTACAGTGAGCAATACATTAAAGTTTCTATGAGTTGCTGATCCATCCTGTAGAAGAACAAATTCTTCCATAAGCAATATGATTTTTTTCATATTTATGATCCAAGCAATCTGTCAATTTGAAAACTATGGAGCTAAATCAGCAATAAAGTTATATAAATTTATACTTATTTCTATATCTGTTTAATATGGCCATTATATTTTGTAAGATTTTTCAGTTATTAATTCTAAATTAGTTGGAGTCCAGGACTGAGAATAAAAGTAAGCGTAGAAGAAGGAAGGGAAAGAAGGATGTAAATGTTTTTAAAGTAATGTAGAAAAAATGTGATGGAGAGAAATTATAGAAGAGCTTATGAAGGACAAGTAGAAACATTTCTGGGAATTTCCCACTGACTGGGAAAGTCAAAATCTCATATAGGACTTCTACATGGATAAGCAATTCTTCATTACATTTAGTACATTTTAAATTTTCTTTTTAGGTAAAGTGATGTTGACACCTTGATTGCTTTAATTTAAAATGTTCGTTTTTTTTTCCTTTTCTTTCCTTAATCTGAAAGTCCATTGCTGTGTGTAATAACCCTGCCATATAAAAGACAAACTCTGAAGCTACTTCAGTACTTTTCTTTAGCAGAAAATGGTGCAAATTAAACAAGTAGAGAACAGTTACAGTGCTCAAACTGGACTCACTTTGACCCACTGAGAGCCTGACAAAAGATTTAGAGGTGTCAGTTGATTTCTTTATCAAAAATATTTTGGACTTGTGTAAAAACCAATTCAGGACTAAATATAAGCAAAAGTATGAAATAAAATATCTCGTTAATAGAATTTTTTCTTGTACTCATTTACACTTAAAGATGTGCTGAAAGGGAAGAATACACTCTGCTTTTTGGTCCTGTATTTCTGAATGATATAGAGGAAAAACAGAACAAACAACCCAAATAAGTTGTCTGAAAAGAAGCATGTTAATCATGGATTAAAATGAAAGCTATGACTTATACTTTTGAATGTTATTTTTATAATGGTTTTAGGATTGCTAATCTTTCACCTTAATGGGAAAGGAATTAAAAAAATCTCTAGATTATATTTGTAATTGGTTATTCACACAATGCACTCAGTAATACACGGTCATGTCTTATACCCAAGAAGAAAAGTAGAGTTCCTTGAATAAGTTTCCTGCCAGTGTGACTTATTACACTTATCTATGACATTAACTGTCTGAAAACACAGATAATTTCCTATGTAAGAGATATTTATATAGTTGGAGATGGCATTTGGAAACTTAGAATATTTGCCTGAGGGTAACTCTCATCTTAAGATAAATATACAGATAGAGCAAGTATGATTTTATTCCCTCAGTCAAAATATATGTATTTCCATAAGTCAAGGGCACTGAAACATTGGGTCTGTGCCCTAGAGGTCAGAGGCAGTTTGGAGCTCCTACACTGCAGTCTGGAGGCCAGTATTGTACAATTGTGGAAAAAGATATTGTTAGTTTAATCAAGTCCTTTGGCTCTGCCTGTGAGCAACACAAGGAAAAGTGCTGCAGATCACCTGGGGGGTGGTCAATCACTTCACAGTTATTTCTACTGCTCACTGTAGTTAAGTCTAGCTCATCATCTAAACTATGAAGATTTTTCCTCTGCCTTTCCCTGTCCCCCCCCCCCCCCCCACCCTTCCAAGTTGCTTCTATCTATGTATTTTAACACAAGGAAGGAATATCAGGATTTTGTCTGAAATTTTTCCTAAAGCAAAAGACCTGCAGATGTAAAGCCATGGTTACTTTGAGTCAAAGCAAAATGTTTAGAAACACTTTTGACCTTGAAAGAAGTTAGATGAAATGGAGAATGTACAGTCTGTACCTTTTACTACAATATTGAATGATAACTTGTGTAATCATTTCTAATGTCAGTGTTCAGTTATTGACTGATTGCGTTTCTTACCTGGCAAGTGGAAGAGCCTACCATTATCAGGACTATTTTCTCTTTGGTTTTTTTATTATTATTATTTTTTAGGCCCTTTTATATTGTGAACAAGTAATCTTTGATATTCCACTAAAAAAAAAACAAACAAAAAAAACCCCCAAAAATGGAGACCAGTTTTCTATATTTCTTCACAGTGAAGTAGATCTTCTGTATATATCATTAAATGGTCCATCAACTTAACGAATGGATGAACATTTCATGTAAAAAATAACCCAAAGTAATAATTGAATTTTTACACATTTTGCATATGCACTGCTTACCAAGCCAAGCTGTAAGGGGAATGTATGTACGATGTAGGCACAGACTGGGGAATGAGAGGCTGGAGAGCAGTGCCATGGAAAGGGACCTGGGGGTCCTGGTCAATGGTAAGTTAAACATGAACCAGCAGAGCCCTGGCAGCCAGGAGGGCCAACGCTGTCCTGGGGGCATCAGGCACAGCATGGCCAGGGGTCAAGGGAGGGGATTGCCCTGCTCTGCTCTGAGCTGAGGCAGCCTCACCTCAAGGGCTGTGTGCAGTTTTGGGTGCCACAATGTAATAAAGACATTAAACTGTTAGAGAGTGCCCAAAGGAGGACAATGAATATGATGAAAGACCTTGAGGGGAAGCTGCATGAGGAGCAGCTGTGGTCACTTGGTCTATTCAGCCTGGAGAAGAGGAGCTGAAGGGAGACCTCATTGCTGTCTGCAACTTCCTCATGAAGGGAAGAGAAAGGCCAGGCACTGATTTCCTCTCTGTGGTTACAGTGGTAGGACCCAAAGCAAAAAGCATGAAGCTGAGTTAGAGGTTAGTTTAGGCTGGATATTACAAAAAGGTTCTTCACCCAGAGTGTGGTTAGGCATTGGAACAGGCTTCCCACAGAAGTGGTCACAGCACCAGCCTGACAGAGCTCAAGAAGCATTTGGACAATGCTCTCAGGCACATGGTGTGACTCTTGTGGAGGTTGCTGTGCAGGGCCAGGAGTTGGACTTTGATGATCCTTTTAGGTCTCTTCCATCTCAGCATATTCTGTGATTCTCTCCCTGTGTCAACAAATAAACCTCTTAAACACTGGATTAATTTTAAATACAATTTGTTAACAAGTATAACTGAGAAAAAATTCTGTCAGACAGAAAGGTCATTGGTGGTAGAAGCTAGTATGTTTTCTTTACTTCCATAGTACTAGGGTGATGTAAAACACCTTGGGGATCATTTCCATGTTTGCACAGAATTCCCGAAAGTTTAAGACTATGTAATTTTTAATGATTAACCAAATCAGACACTTACAAATCACGTGTACATCACTGCATCACTAGATTCTACCCTCACACAACAAAAACTGTGTAAACTTCATTTATCATGCAGTGAAAGTACAAGTCTGTGAGTGCTGCTGACAGAATGGTAATATGTTTGAATGCAGCCATTCTCTAATCAAACAGCAGAGAAACCCTGGGGAAAAAATTAGATTGAACATTTTCCATTTCAAACTGGTTTTATACACTTGTCTCACAGAATACCACATGAGGATGGGAGCTCTTAGAATTTATTATTATTGCAAACACTATTACAGATGTTTTCAAAAAGCCAGAAATGTGATGGCTGCATATAATATGAAAATGACCCTTTCCTCATTTTATGCCTAAATTTCTAATTGGCACTTTTCAGTCACAATAAATTAAAATTGCTAAATCTATTCCTGATTCATGGACTTCATTATTTATCTTTTAGCATTTGGATTTATGGGGAAAGAAGAATATGTTTTTCTGTCCATATTAACCTAATTTAGCTAACTAGCCAGAAATTAATTTGTTATAGTCATAAAACCTTGACAATGTACCAAGTATAGAATATTCCCATCTCACTTGCTTTAATGGCACAGACCTGTAACTTTTAGCACTGTCAAAATATTGATGGAGAAAAATTAAACCATGATAAATGCATTCTGTATGTTTCAAGAGAGAATTCTTTCAGGACGGATGCTAAGACTCACTGATATTGTGCATTCTGGCATTAAAATTTTTGAATTAATGGTTTTCTTGGGAAAGCGCTCAACTGCCTTTAATTTTTTTTAGGTGATCACCTCCCTGCAAGTGCTGATAGACATTTCTTGAAGACAAATGCTGTCGGCTTGGCACTGTGATAGCAAATGCAGGGTTTTTATAATGTTTTCAGACAGAACTGCTAATACATAGAGTTACAAGAATCCACCATTCAATGTCAGAGTATTGCCATGTAGTAAAAGCCCCTCCCAAACACATTAAACAGGTCTTTCTTCTTAGTTTCTTCTTTTCTTGGTAGTCTTCATGCTCTTGCTTGCACATTTATGTAAATATTCACCCTTTGCCTAGCTACACTTAAATATAGTCTAAATCTTTTTTGGTAATTCAACTGCAAACAAAAATTCTAGATCTCTTTTGAGGGAATTGTTATATGTAGCAGCAGATGGAAGATGAACACAAGGCTGGAAGTATTTAGAAATCTTTTTTACAATGAAGAACTAAGGAATCTGAATGAAACTCATTCATGAAACAATGAGTGAATTGTCAGTCCTAGTCTTTTAGGAAGGTAGAACCAGAGAGTATATTCACTTTTCATATTTGATAAAGGAAAAATCCTGCTTCCATTGTGAACTCTATGGAAGAATTAAAAAAAAAAAAAAAGACAAACCCCACTTTTTGCTCTTAAAAAGCACAATTCTTCTATTCTCCTTACTTAATACCTCGTTATATTTAAGCTGTGAACAGCCTCCTTTTCAGTGGATCAGGAGTGAATTATATTTTGAAAGCCCCCAATAACTTCCTGTAGTTAATCTATGGTTTTGGAATATATTTGAAATGAAAATTTCATAATGGAAAACTCTGTGAAGCTCAGTTGCCACTCAAATTTTCCTATGGAGAATGAAAAACATTGATAGGATACCAGAAGCATGTAGGAGTTTCATGTTTCTGCACAGTGAGCACTGAATGGTTAAGGAATCAAGAAACAACACTGATGTGATGCAGCAGGAATGCTGAGAGATGTCTTCTACTTGCTCTTATCCCAACTCTTTACCTTCATTCTATCAATAAAACATACATTTGCCAATGATGACACAGCCTAATCTTTAATGTGTTATTTAACAAAAAGGTTCCAAATAAACTCATACTCTTAAAAACTGTGCTGTGTTTTGCCCACTTTTTGCGCAGCTTAGAAATTAAAATCTAGGACAGATTTACAATGTAATGTATATTCCATTTAGGAGTACAATTGTGATTTAGAATTATTTCTCATTAAGTCCTCTATACATTAGTACAGTACTTGTTTTTATCTTTTTCTTCTATGGCAAGTTTTGTATCCTAGCCTGCAGACTTCTCAGCATGGCTCATATCATACTGATAGCTAAAGATTTGTTTTGTTTTGCTTTTGCCTCTGGATGTTTTTATTAATCGTAAAAGCTATAAAGATGTTCTGGAAGCTAGTCACTCAAACTGATAGAAAGTATATTGTTCAGTTATATTATTATTAGTAGTAATAGTAGTAGGATTAAGTATATAATAATTCATACCACATCCTTGCGTACTGGTGTCACTGTCTATAAGCTGGCCACATTTCATGATAGGTTTGGGGTCAGCCAGAATTTCTATGAATGAGACCTTGTTGGAAATACAAAAAATGTTTTAAAATGAGAGATGTTTTGAAGACTCAGAACACATAGAATTAATTGTGTTCCTTCCTAATGTTTTCCAAGCAGATTCATAGGATTTAAAGACAAGAGGATCTCATCTGATATTGCTTTGTTGTTACTGTAAATTTCCTTGGAAACTACAATTAGAAGTTATCTCAGGTAACTTTAAAACTAGAGTGCCTGTTTAGCAACAGAATCTAGTACAGAATGGCACATTTTGTATACAGAAGATATACAGAAGTTATAACATTGAGAGAACTTCTGGATATTAGGAGTAATCCAGAGTTTCTGGAACATAAGAGATTGGGTATTGTTTCTTTTTATAAATTTTTAAAGGTTCTATATTAGGACTAAATTTAGATGTGAATATTTATAGCGAAACTTTCAATAGAGGACAAATCATATGAAAATGTCTCTTTTCTAAAAATAATTCTGTCATCTGTTTAAAAAAAATTCTATTTGATAAGTTCCATTTAGGCAGAAATTAAATTAATTAGTGGAGCACAGTTGAAACTATTCAGGTTTCTTTCCTGTCAATTATCTTTTATTATGAATGTTTTTCATTAGATTATCTGAGAAGTAAAAACAAAATTAAAATAAAATAAAAACTGTGAGATCCATTCCCTGATTTAATGACAATGAAACAAATCAAGTTAATTCACCTGTCTAGGTCTCAGTCAACTGGGATATGGGTTGAATCTTATCTTACCTCAGCTGCTGGCTACAATATTAATCAATGCATAGGAAGAGCATTGAAATGCATTGTATTTCCAATATCTTTTATTTACAGGGCACTTCCAGAGTGTTAGAATGGTTTCAAAAGAGGGAGAAAAACTGCCGTTCTGCTAAGAGGAATCTGCAAATGAATTTGACAATGACTGACTGAGGAAAGTTTGGATGAAATGGAATTCAAGGTAATGACTGAGATGATGTTTTAATAACTATCCTAACCTTCCTTTTCTCAAAAGCACTTCTTCCTGGCTTTTTTTTAACACTGCTAAATTTGACAGGAAGGAAGAGTCAAGTAAGTTCAGTGGGTTCTGGAGAAGCAAATGTTGAAAGAGGTATCTTAAGTTAGAAGAGCTGAGGTAAAGTCATAAATGTAAGTTATTCTGCAGGAAGATATAGAGAAAAATGAAGTTGAAAAGAATAAAATGGAATCAACTGATTTAATTGCCTGAAGTAGCAAAGAAATATGGGGAAAAACATATGAGATCCTGTATGAGCTGTGAGAGAGAAATGATACAAAACACAGTTCGCAAAAACCATAGATGATCTTAAATCTCTAGCAAAGCTTAAATTAAAGCAGTGAAAATAGCTAACTTGCATACCTTCCAAGGGAGCAGAAAGTAGAGGAAATACTAAACTGTATTTCAGATAACTAATCAGTATTGCAGTTGCTCAGCAATTGATATTTTGCTATTTGAATAAAGTTCTGTGAATTTAGGAAGAGGAATCAAATCAGCGTCGTAAGTCATCCTAAGAACTTTGCATTTGTGTCTGTTGAAAACATGCAAGATGGATGTGCTTCAAGCTCAGACACAGAGTGCATGTGAATATATACAATACATAATACATAATATTACGTATTAGGTTGTGCATATATTCATATATCCTGACATTGCAGAAGTATTCCCTTTGAATATTTTTGTATATTCTACCTCCAACAGTAATTGCCACTTTCAGATTGTGCTTAAATTTGTCTGATATGTTTACTTTTAATAAGATTTACTTATTATATAATGTCATCATCAAAAGTTCCTAATACAAGTCGAAGAGTCTGACTCTGAGAATGAAGAGTGAAGGAAAAGTTTGTGCTACAAAGTTTCTATTTCTTGAAATCCCTCTCATGTTTTGGTAATTTACCTGGCATTTAACTATTTACTTCTAGTCTGGCATGAGCTTAAATGCCTTCTTAAATGGGTATATTCAAATGTATACCAAATCCAATACCAATTGCCATGCAACAACTGTTTTTTTGTTTCCTTTTTTAAAAAGTTATTTTTCTGTTCTTCCCAAATAGAACCCCTCTTTTATGTTGTCATAGCAATTCTCTTGTCAACAGGCACCCTTCCTGCTTTTCCTAAGAGAACTCAGAAAGCACTAGTCTCCTATAAAGCTGCCTTTATACACCCTCCTATTGTGTTTAAAATTATTATAGTATAAATTTAACAACACATCCATAATTCCCCAGTCTAACAGATGGTCCCCAAAGCTAACAGATGTCATCTTATTTATTCACTACCTGTTATAATATTTGTGACATAATGATTAGCCTCTATGCAAATAACTTTGATGTCAAAAAAATGATAATAAAGATTTAACAATAGGAAGAAGAAAACACTCTACACTCACAAATAAATTATTTCATCATAGAATGGACATGAGCTGGCAATGTGTGCTTACAGCGAAAAAAGCCAATATTTTCCTGGACTCTTCTGTAAGGAAGGGCTGAGAGATTTAGGTTTGTTCAGCTTGGAGAAAAGAAGACTTCTGTGTGACCTAATTGCAACCTTCTGATACCTGAAGGGAGCCTATGAGAAAAGAGAGAGATGAGCATGTAGTGACAAGACAGAGAGGAATGGTTTGAAATTGAAAGGTAGGAGGTTTATATTGGATATTAGGATGAAATTTTTTTCTGTGGGTTGGTGAGTCACTGGAACTTATGTGGGCACAGGCTGCCCACATAAGTTATGGATGCTCCATCCCTGACAGTGTTCAAGGCCAGATTGGATGGATTTTTGAGCAGCCTGGTCTAGTGAAAGGTATGTGTCCCTTCCCATGGCAGAGAGGTTGGAACTAGATGGTCTTTGAGGTCCTTTCCAAGTAATATTAAAAAAAAAAATCCATGTTCTTCTGCATGTATATTAAAGACTAAGAACTGATTCGGGAACTTGTTTTAGTTTAGATAGTTCATACCAACACGTCATGAAAGTTAAGTCCTGTTGAATTAAAACTTCAGCTTTACTGAAAGAAGGGCTAAAAATGAAGTAAAAAAAGAATTGAAAATACAAAGGAGAAATTAGTTGTCAAGAATGCTTTTCTTTTCTTCTGTTCCTCTTTGGCATCCATTTTCAGGGCTAATTTTAGCAAGTCACTTTAAGTTACAATTCTTTA
The DNA here is from genome assembly GCA_039654755.1 of Calcarius lapponicus. NCBI lineage: Eukaryota > Metazoa > Chordata > Aves > Passeriformes > Fringillidae > Calcarius > Calcarius lapponicus. The sequence continues at coordinate 44,690,855 of CM077462.1, read as the reverse complement.
AAATGTTCAGTATGTATATAGTACTTTTAAAGTGCAATCATGTGGAAGCGATTTTCTTTGACACTATGGACAGAAACAGAAATAATGTATTTTTAAGTAGATAAATGATATTAAATCGGTATAAAATACTAAATATTTACTTAATGTTCAAATTGATATCTTTTGTCCTGCAAGAGACTTCTGCCCTTGTTGAGCCCCTCCTGGGTAGTTATAGGACTGAACGGGAAATGCCAAATCCTTATGCAATAAGCTGGTAATGACTTTTTTTTTTAATCAGTGGAATAATATATTACTCATAAACCACTTGTAGGGAAGTTATGTCACAGGTGTTTTGGATAAATTTATTTTTGAAAGAAACAATTATGATGTATTATTTTCTTACTATTTTAATTTATTTATTTTTGTATTTACCTCAAAAAATTATTCTAAGAAAGGGATGATCGAAGGAATGTGGATGTACTTAGGCTTACAAATGCTAGGCTATAATACTATTAATGAAAGTGATGGATGGGGTTTTATTTTCTTGTCCTGTAAAATCTTACCTGCTTTCTGTTTGCCTGTTACATGTTCTCTGGTCTGGGTCCTGAGATTGTCATGGTTTTCCATGAATGAAAGTTGCAATTTTGGAGAAGCATTGGATTATCCTACGCAATGCATCCAGAGAGACACCAGTCATTCTGAGTAGATTTACAAATAAATTCAGAAAGTAAACCTTCATTGGTAGGAATTTGCAATTAGAAGTTGCACACACGGCACCATAGGTACTGATATAGGAAAAATGGAACAACATAAAGATGAAACTAATATAACACAATTTAATGGGGATGGCACAATTTGACTCGGAAAGATCCAGATACTTTAATGGGCTAACTAACATCTTTTTGGCTTTTTTCCTATCTCTGACTCCAGTAATCTAATGATTTTTAGCATTCTTCCTTTATCCTTTATGTGCTTCATATATTGTATTAATCTTTTGTCCAAAATACTGCTTTACCCTTCACTAGTATCTGTTTTAAACTCTAAGTAAGATATTGATGGCAAATACAGGGGTAATGTCTTTTATTCAGAAAAATTCCTTCACATACCACCTTCATTTGGTCCTACACTACAGAATGATAATAATAATAATAATAACAATAGCACTTCATATTGCTCTCACTTTATCAGATAAGCTTTATTGCTTGGTGTTGTATGCTGAGTGCTGACAGACATCAGGAATGGTGTTTAGAAAATGTGTGAAATTGCTTTGACATATATGTGGACAGACATTTATTCAGAGTGCTTCTTTGCTGCAAAATACTCTCTTTTTATGAAGCATCAACTATTTGAATATTTTTCTATATAGTAATTTGTTTCCTGGTATAGCTTGGTGTAGTCTATACACTTATTTTCTTACACAAGAGTGAATGCACTGAGAAATAATCTGTTAATACCAGAAAGATATATCATAGCTCAGCAAAATTTACAGAGCTAACACAGGGAAACAGCGTAAGGTTGAGGAATACAGCAGAAAGACCTGGTAGTTCTGCAGACACTTGACACACATGGCCTTTAAATACTGAAATCACACTTTTGTCCTACTTCCACCAGCTTCAGTAATCACTGAACCAGGGCATACTTTTAGTCACTTTCATTTTCATATGCATGCATCCATTGAATATCCTCAGAGAGCCTAGTAGTTTGGACAATTGCTGTGGTCAGTTTTTTATTGTGTTTTCTTTTAGAGATTTTAGAAATGCATATTAATTTTTTAGTCCTCTATTAGTATAATTTTCTGTCTTGCTCATAAACTTTGATTTAAAAAAAAACCAAAAAAATATTTTTACTAAGCAGGTTTTCTTCTGATGCAAAAACTAATAGAAAAAACTTGATTTTTTCTAGTTTCCCTAATCTGAAAAATAACTAATCAGGACTGAAGGTTCAATTCTATTCTCTGTCCTCATCAATTTTAAAACTGTTGCAGTGCCTTAAAATGATATGTCTTACTTAGTGAATTAAAGCCTTCAATTCTGTGTGTCATGTCTGCAGAGCTGAGTGACTCACAATAACCCTTAGGAAATACTGAGTGTTTCTTATAAGCTAGGTAACAGGAAATTTTGAATAGAAGGTTATGACTGAAGTCCCCAGCTCATAATCTCTAGCTTTCACCTATATGTAGGTACATGGTGCTCTTCTCACTAACTAAAATCAGGCATAGATCTTAGTGGGCATAATACTAGCAAGGTCAGTATCTCCAGACAAACGGGGAAACTCTTTGTGGTAGAGAATCTTCTTTGCCTTAAGAAGGCTTTCTACATCTTTTTTGTCCACCCTTCTCTGAAAGCAGAGGCTCTGATCTTGCTTTAAAAGGGTATCTTGGACCACCAATCATGCAAATCTTACCGTTCAATAAATTGAATTTTTAGCAGAGTAATTAGTTATTTGGCTTCTAGTATAGCTGTAGCTTTACATCAAATACACAGAAATATCTAGTTCATGAATGTCTAGGTGTGTCCAGCTAGATTTAGAATCAGGCAGGTTTTAGTCACACCCAGAGATAAATATATGGGGTACCTAAGGGACCTTATTAATAAGGGAATTCATAATGTGAGTTATGAGAACTTATCCTTTTTTTTAATTCATTGCATGTACATCTTCAGATTTTAATATCCTTTAGATAATCATCATTAAATAGGATTTTGTGGCAGTGTTTTGAAAATTACTGTCTGTTTCCAATCGCATTATTTAGCCTAGTTAAAGGAAAAAACCCATAGCATTAAAATATATATCTTAGCATATATATATATATATCTTTTTTTTGTATTACAAGGATCATCCAGGGTCCTTTTCACACATGTGTGTGAAAATTTCAGACATCAGCAGAGTCAAACAGAATTTTCTTGTATTCTGAGGTGTGGGAATGCTAGTTATTAGACTGGAAAAATACTGTGCTTAGCCTTCTGATCTGAGCTTTTGCACCTGCGAAAAGACTGTGTCCTTGGGCATCGCTGGGTGCGATAACAAGGAGACAGAGAGACGTGGGAAAGTGGAATGTAGCCTGAAAGAATGAGGGAGGGTTAATGGTGTGGTTTAACAAATAGAATGCTTGGTTTACAGAATATGCATGAACTTCATTAACACTACTATAAAAGTATGTAAGCTGTATCAATAAATTTGGGACCAATGATCATCACATAGGATGTGCACATCTCCCTTCGCTTCCGTCACTGAGGTAATAGTGATTCAAATGGGAGAAGAGGTAAAGGAGCAATGTTAAAACCTCCAATATATGAAGAATGAAGGCAAAAAGTAACTGAAAAAAAGTCCAGAAGACAACAACAAGAAAACAGTCAGGCACTCATAAAATTAAAAAAAAAAATAATTTCTAATGAAATTCCTAGAAAATTAAGAGGGGATGAACAGAGGAGCTGGTAGAAAACATGTATGTTACAGTACTAATAAAAAGAAAAGATAGGAAGAATGATACAATAAAAAAAACAAGTGCAGAAACACAGAAAATGAGACATAACAAAAATAGCAATGAAAACAAGCGGTAAGGAAATGTTGTGCCAGTTTGATAGCCAGCAAAGTCTGGTCAAGCAAATATTGTTACCACTCAAAAGTGCTGTCATATCAGTACATACCTGAAAAGAATAAATGCTTGTGAAACAGAATTTACTACATTCTTGGTTTAAACAGGCACTTTACTAGGAACTGTGTTGTTCTTAACTTTCAAATATAATTATATGAGAGGGAACTAATTGATGTCTATAAATATCTGAAGGGAAGGTGCCAGAAGGATGAATCCAGGCTCTTCTCCATGGTGCCAAGCAATAGAGCAAGAGGCAATGGACAGAAACTGATGGACAGGAAGTTCCACCTGGATATGAGGAAGAAATTCTATACTGTGTAAGTGACCAGAGAGGTTGTGGAGTCTCTCTCCCTGGAGAATTCAAGAACCATCTGGACACAATCCTGTGCCACATGCTCTGGGATGGCCCTGCTTGAGCAGGGAGGTTGGACCAGATGATCCACCGTGCTCCTTTCCAACCTGACCCATTCTATGATTCTGTTATAATAAATACAAAATGCAAATAGCTGATAACTGTGAAAGGTGTGAAAAAACACAAGACTGAAGCTCTCACCAATAACTGATGGCTTTACAGCTAGGCTTAAACACTTGCAAACTTTAAGGAGCACAAGGTGTGCATTTTCATGTAGTGCATTTACACATAGGCAGGATGTCAACCAGAACCGTGGGTGATAGTCCCAGCAACTACAGTTAGAGAAAGTCCCATGCAAGTTCCATCCAAATAGAGCTTCAGGGAAAGAGAGTGAGGACAGACCCAGCAATGCCTTGGCCCAGTAAGCTGGGATATTATTTTCTATGAGCCTTTGAAGGGAGAGAAAAATTTCTGTAAAAAGAAAACTTTGCATTACTCTCTAGAAGTAGTTACAGCGACTGAGTAGGTAAGAACTTCAGATTATTTTCCTGAAAATTTGTGGGTGACAATGAATCACCTGTGGGGAGAAAAAAATTTATGACAGATGACAGAAAAAGACTGAACAAAATTTTCAGGCATAGTAGCATGATCAGAGAGAGGCTTTTAATGCTTATCCCAGTGAAATGCCAAAGGAAAAAAAAGCACATTATTTTTAGGAGTCCCTTCACCTAACCTTGGATCTTAATAATGGTTGTGGTTTCATATGGGCTTGCCATTTTAATTCTTTTACAGTGGCAAGAGTAGTAGATTTTTTTTAAAGTATGTTTGATTTCATCCTAAGGTGGATTTCTAAAATAGATACACAAACATGCCTTTTTCTTATGTAAATTGTTTAATAATAATAATAATAATAATAATAAATAACAACAATACCACTAAACAGTCTTTTCGACAAGTTGCATTCTGAAAATATGGGTAGAATGACACTTTGATATTTCCTAATAATAAAATTATTGTTTTTTAATGTAAAATAAATTTAGAAAAACTTAAAAGTCAAGAATGTCACTATGCAGAGCTTATGGATTTCACAAATGCTGAATGAAATGGTTAATTTTTAAGACAGAGAGCATGCTTTCAGAAATTTGCTCTTTCAATTAATCTAGAGGTTGTTCTATATAGTTTATATTTTCTGTCAGGCAAGGTTGCCTACATCTAAGGAGCAGTTGAAAACACTTTAGAAGATACAGTCTTGCTCACCATATATATACAACTAATTTACAGTAAATCTACTTCCAAAAGATTCAGTATCTTTCTGTTTAGCCTGGACATTTCCTGTTTTGTAGAAAGATGTTTTTATTTCCCTGATGATGTTTATGTTCCTGTTCTGTAACTGCATTACAGCTTCATTGCTGTAATCCATTGACTGTAATGGAGTTATTCTTTTCATGTAGTCATTCCCTGAGTTATTCTTACACAAGTATAGTCTGTAAAGTCTGTATAATTTCTCTTTATATATAGCCTAAAGAAGTCTTTGTAGTCGTTGTGCCTAGTAAGAAAAAAAAAAGAATTTGCGGGCAAAAGAGAAGGAAGTCATACTATACATAGCAAATTTGAAGGCGTGAATGGGTAATCAACTTTAAATCAAATTACATAGCTGCAGGAGGCACGAGTTTACATTCATGGATACAGTCTTCTTGCTCTGCACTCTTCCAGTGTGCCAAAGTAGCTACAAGCTTGGCATAGGAAGCTGGGTTTCTAACTGCTTTGCATCACTGCACAGCAGTTGGAACACTCTGGCACATCTGCCCCTTATATGATGCAAATTGATGCAGGAAGTGAAACTTCATAAAAATGTCTCAGACTTCCACTGGGAAGACCAGACACAGAGCTGACATAAATACTTTGTCTGTGTAAATCATGAGTTCAGTGGAGCTGGACTGACTTACATATGACTTAAAAAAATTTCAGATCTACACTCAAATCCTGGGTTGTGAAATTATTAATAGAGATAATGTATTTATGAAAATCAACAGCAATCTCCAGTAGGAAGATAACTCAAATAGAGTCTAAATAATGCTAAATAATGACTCTTCTCATGGACTGCCAAGACAAGGTGAGCTATGCCATGAAAAACAAGCATAACACATGGCATCCATAAAGGCTCCATCAAAAAGGTCATCCTTTTGGTTGTCTCCTGGTTATATGTTTTGCTAGCAGTATGCAAAAAGCATTATTGCAGCCGCACTATGTAAATATTCAGCAAAGAAATGCTACTCAAAGTTGCCTGGCATAGCATTCTGAAACACTGTTTCGCAAAATTTGTTAGTTTTGGTTTAATGTATTTTTTACTCAACTTATACTATAGTACTTAAAATGTTTATATAATGTCTGATCGTTTTTTGCTGTCCACATTTAACATCATCATGATTCACTTGCACAATTTAATTGTTTGGTATTTTTATCCTCTTCTGATAAACAATATTTTATTGATTCAGCTGCAGATTTTAATGCCTCAAAATGTACAAATATTGCCTATGTGTTACAGTGCGTACTTTGATGTTCCAATTAGATATTTTATGGATACAGCTGCATGCTTTGGTGATCCAGTTGGATCCTTGATTTTCAATAAAATTGGTAGTCACACTATGCTCTATGTTAATTAAAGTGAATACAGCTTTTTTGATAACCAGGTTGAGGAAACAAACTGAAAAAAATGCTTCAACAAACTAAAACCTATGTTTTGGTATTGGTTTTTTCTTCATAATATTCAATCCTACGTCAGAATTTTTAGCCAAGCAAATTTGCTTAGTTATAATGAAAATTTTAAAAAATGAGGTGTCAGATTGTCATAATCATGCTGGGACCCATATGAATTCAGGCAGGCCATTCAGTGTACTGCACTTTGCTAAGTATTTTGTAGATAATTCAGGCTTACCAAAAGACTTTCTGGTTTATCTTAAGCACAGAATTGACAAGGCTTATGGATGTATTTAATGTGTCCAAGATATATCAATGGTGTCTCTTAAATATTCCATTAATGAAAAAAAATTCCCTCTTCTGTTTAGGAATTCTTCTATATTGAGTTACTGTGCACTACATCAGTCATCTAAAGATTTCTATTTTAAGAATTACCACACCTTAAAATTGAATACAATTTATAGTTTGCTATATGTTGTTGCCATTTCCCTTCAGTCTGCATCAGTGTAAATGTTATATGAGACATATATAAAGATAGAAAAAGGAACCAGTCATAGATATTTCTCTGCTTTGGTCACACTTAAGAATGGATTGTGTATATCCATTTCTGCTCCAGAGAACTTAACTTTCATAAAAAGAAACAAATGTCTACAGTCCTTTTCTTCTTCTAAAATATATCTACCACAGTCAGACCTTTATTTCACTCTGCCTATTAGACTAGCAAAAATGTTTCTTAAACTAATCATAACTTTGCTATAACCCAAGAGAACCTGTGGAAGGTAGGTGTGTTTTGGCTCAGCTCAGTACTTAGCACACACAATCTGTGGATCGCCACCGGCAACACAACTTCTGTCATGTGGGTGTCTCCCTACAGACTCCTATTTTCAAAGAGGAGTTTCTTTAATATACTTTATGCAAAAAATATGAAATAGAGTAATAAGAATAATTTTATGAGGTGGGATGCATCAGGTGCTGTAACTTATTATATATCTTTTTTTACTGTCTCACTAAATGTATGAAGCTAATAAACTTTTTGTTTCCTTCCTAATTTCTTCCAGAACGTCTTTCCTCTTTATCCTAATGCCAAGGTTTTAACTGCATATTTCTGTCATTGCAGCTTATGAAATTCATACAATTATCTGTGTAATTTACCACACCACACAGGTCACAGTCAGTTTTCATTGAAGGGACATTTCCTACCTTCTTGATATATTAGTTAGCACTGACACTTCTATTTATTTTACAGCAACTCTTACTATTTGTCCTGGGATTATGTCTCCTTTGATAAGAAATATCTGTCTCCCTTCACCTTAAGCATACTTATAATTTACTGTCATTTCTGTTGTGCATTTCCCTGGAGCATCTTAGATTCAGGTTTACTTTTTACCAGCATTGGATGTTATGGGTGCAGAGGCTTTGTTATACACATGAAAACTGGGTATTATGCGAGTTTGAAGATGAAAGCTAATCTCATTTCTTATTTGTTTCAGTTTTCTTCTCTTTCTTTATGCATGATGAAGGTCAAAATCACTCAGAAAGAAAACAATGAGCATATGGGAACTACCTAGAGTATTTCAAAAGAACATCATGAACCAGGGATTCATGGTTTCTATTTTTTTGCCTTTTTTCTATTGCTGAAAAGTAGTTTTCAAAAGCTTATGGGTAAGACAGGCTTTGTATTTATTTATTCAATCTCAGTGAGTTTCTTAAGGTTCTCTCATTTTTTGCCACAGCTACACTGCCTAAGAGGTAGAAAAAAAGCCACTAATGCATCATTGACCAAGGATTCCTTGCTTAAATCACATCAAAGTATATAATTCATAGATATTTTCCTAAAACCCCTTCCCTTCTTACTTCAGCAAGTTCCATAATTACTGGTGGTAAAATACCATAGTGATACTGAACTTGCTAAATAAAGTTTCTTCTGTGCAGCTTGTATTGTAAAAAGTTCACGTGGAAATTGGGTGCTGAGAAAAAATAGTCTTTGTCCTACCTGCTTTGACAGTTAAAGGAATGCTGTACAGAGTTTTGCTACCTTATGCCACTGGTACAGATTTTCAGTAGGCATAAAACTAATTAGATATGAAAGTTATTCTACAGGTACTATTCTATTGATGCAATAATATAGCTACAAGTTATTCTACAGATGCAATTTACCAACGATGGTGATTGCAGCTGGTGGAGGCTCTTGGGATCTTGTTCACTACCTCGCCTCCATAGCAGTTCAAGAATGTTTTCCACTTTCATCTGTTTTGACTGCCTCTGGGTCTCCATTTCAGTAACTCCCAGACTTTTTTTTTTTTTTTTGCCATCTCTTATTCTGTCTCTTCAGCTTTAATTCCAGTTGTTTCTGTTATGCTGTGATTTTTGCTAACAGCCCTCAGGTATCACGATTGCTACTGACTGGGCCAGCCTTGGGCTGCCCATCTGGGACTGAATTTGTATCAGCAGCCTCTTTTTCCCCTTAGTCACGCTGGTTCAGCTACAGTATAAATTCCTTGAGGTTTTATCCAATACAGTGTATGATCCTCTCTCAAAGCTCTTCATATCCTTTTTCACTAAACTCTCAAAAAGCTCACCACAGGGTAGCTTGTCACGTTCATATGGGCTTGCAGTATCTCCTTCACGGTTTATAGTGTTCCCTACACAACATAATTCTCAGATAGAGTATAGGTGTTCAAAACCAAAGTGGATTCTCAAACTGAACAAATTGGAAACTTTGCCATGGCTTTCTTCTGTAAATTTCCACCTAATTCTCTGAAAGAGACTCTAGCTTTTATTTCTCTATTTGAACAGAAAAGCAAATTCTCACCAGTGTTAGTGATCCGCCATGATTCAAATTGACTGATGAAAGGGAGAAATGTCATCAACAATGTCATAAATGACACAAAGGGTCATTCTTACACTTAGTGGTAGATAGTCTGTGCCTCTCCTGCCCCAGACAGCTCCCTAGCATTTATATAAGAGTCATATTGTTGGATTCCATACAAGAGGCAATTTCAGGATTTGATGCAGGATAGCACTGCATAGGTCAGGAAGCTGGCAGATGACACTCTGAAGATAACACAAAATTGTCTTGGGCTCAGCTCCATGATCTAGTCTTCAGGCAAGAAGAAGAAGACCTCTTGTAAGTGCAGCCAGAGTGGCTCTGGGGTGCTTAGAACATGATTTGTTGACCTTACAGAATCACAGAATAGGTAATTCTGGTCCAAATCCCTGCTCAGACAGGGTCATCTGAGAGCATATTGCACAGGATTCCATCTTGGTGATTGCACCAAGAATCAGATGCATGGAGAAACTTGTTTGTGATGTTCTCTTTAAATACTCGAGGTAGTTCCCACATGCTCATTGTTTTCTTTTGGAGTGATTTTGACCTTCATCATCAAGAAGTGAGTCCTCACTTCCTAAGTGACAAATAGCAGGGGGAAAAAAAAAGAGGGAATTGTTTTATTGGTTTTGAGAATAGAAATTTTTGAACACTTCATTCTTTGGTTATAGGAAGATGAGAAAAGTTTAGAAAGTGTTTTGAGGATGAAATAGTTATTTTGTAAAAAGTCACTCCCTGACTGAGCCACAAAGAGTGGTTTGGATATAACCCTTGACAAAAATGTCTTCTTTGGTTTTGTATTTTGTCCCAGAAAAATGGAGACCACAATAATAGGGAGAGTGCTGTTGTAGTGCTTTCTGTCAGGACTCACTTTTCAGGTGAAAACTGTGTAGTTATTTATGAACAAATAAGTTGTAAGGGATGCTTCATTCAGCTCCTTTCATCTCAAACTGTGTCATTGTCAGTGTTATAGGAAGCATTTTGGGAGCCAGTGCCCATAGAGGTGAATCAGACATGCATGGAATAGTAAGAACAGCAGGTCTGTTTCCCTGCTCCTTAGATCTGATTTTGCTGATTTTACTATCTTGACAATTTTAGGCCTGGTGTTTTTCATCTTTCATTACAGGACTAGATATAGCCTGTGGTAAATATGGATATTGTTTGTTTATTATCTGTGTGGATTATTTTGATTTTCCATCCAGTGAACCTGAGGAAGGAAGAGAAGGAACACCAACAAACAGCGATGAGACAGCGTGCTGATAGTTTAAATGAATTTTCTAAGGGCTAAGTAAGCTTTGAAATGTCTGCTCCGTTCAGTAAAATCTGCACATTGATTACACCTCTGTAAATGTAGGATAAGTACAGTGTAAAGGTCAACAGATTAAACATGTAGTTTAATCAGCAAATTATGCAAATGAACATAAATGAAATATACCATTCAACTGTTAAGATCAGTAAAGCATGCAACTCTATTAGTGAAGTGTTTGAGTGCTGGCCATCTTAAATCTACACCCAATTAACTAAACTTTAAGAAAATTCAGTTGCTGGCGGAAAAGAGTTTATCAGCCAAATGTTTGGTCGAACAAACATTTATTGTAATGTACCTACCTAAAATATGGTGACAAAAATTTAGCAAAATTGGTAAAAAATTGACAATAGTAACAACACAACTTCACTTAAGCTTTTTTCTCCATCACTGGAGGGTGAATATCAATTAGCAAGTGGTGAGATAATATGACTACTTGAAATATGGTGATCAATGAGGTGGAATTTACAGACATTCAACAACTACTGTACACGGCTCAAGTAGCAAGTTCCCTCCCAGCTCCTCATCTAGGTCAAAATCAGCAAAGCACTTAAGTACATCCATAACTTTAGGTGTAGGAGTACCATGGAAATCTTTTGCTTGCCTGCTACTGCTGCTGTTATGGAAGTAGAGACCTGAGGTCAGGGCTCAGTTGTGCTAATTGCACTTTATAGGTTTAAAAAGATACAGCCTCTATAAGACTAGCAATCTGGAGAGACAGAGGGTGGGGCGAAAACATAGTTTTCATTCTCGCCTCTCCATTTTCCTTCTTTTTATTTTTTTAAACCATAATTACAATAATTAGGTTAGAAATTTTGGATTACATCCCAGACATCATTACATATATTAGTGGGTTTCAGAAGTTCATAGTTCTAGGAACAGTGAACAGTGTTGAAGAGTGAAGAACTGTTTATATGTCTAGAAACAATAATCAAAATTTTCAAATAAATAGAATTCCTAAATGTCATGGAATAGACAATTTTTGTGTCTCTGCCTTTGTGATATTTTGGTCAGTGTAACATTATTTTGCATGTTGATAAGTAAACAGCTCCTATTTAATGCAAGTAGTTAGAACTATTTTACAGGTTGAGCTTGCAGTGGTATTTAGTTTGGAACAGAAACATGGTTTTCAATTAATTTGTCAACGGCTTCTGTTCATTTTGATTCAGCTTATATTAGGAGAATTTTTTGAGCATTGTTGGAAATCTTTCGGATGGAACTGTTGGAGGATGTCCGTTAGGGACACACCTAATGCCTTCCAGCTGCAGATGATGAGCATTCCCAGTCAGGAAAAAGACTAAAGATAGTTTTTATTCAACTTAAAAAAATGGGGAGGGAGGGAACCCATCCTGTATGAACATTGTGCAAATATTACTTTCTCAGCAATTCTTTGGCTATAGGGATAATTTTCCATTACTCTTTTCTTTTTGCTAACAATATGTGTAATTACAGTTTATCAAAGTTTCCCATTCCTCTCCCCATCTTACTTTCCTTTATCTTTTTGCTGTGAAAATTTTGAGGTGATAAATGATGCAACTTGATCAAGGATTTATGGTATGCAATGAACAAAATTAGGGCTCCTAAATGTCAGCACATACAGTTAGTATAAATGCTTAAATCATTTGCATTTTATTGACTGACCTTTGCTAGTCAGCAATTTCTGTTTGATGAAACAACTGAAAAAAAATGTTGCAGCTTTCCATTGCACATATATCTAAAAAATATCTAGGAAAAAAATGCTTTTTACAACTGCAGATCACTTGGCTTGGGGAAGAGTCACAGGGAAGTTTTTATTGCATCCATGACTTGTATATCTCCCTCTGTCAGAGCAAGGTTTAAGAAGGAACCTGCTTCTCTCTTCTAGCTTTCCCATAGAAGTATCAAATTCCCTATCCACTGAAACAGTTCTAGTCCTCCCTTTCTGCCTCTTGAATGATTTCTCACTTTTAGGAATGCTTATCTCTACTTTATACACTTCTACACCTAGCTTATGACATCTGTCATGGTGAAGCAGAGTAGAGAGAATTCAGGGAAAATACCTTTTAACTTGAAACAGCAGAAAACCTTTTTTTAAAAAATAGAAATAAAATGCACATGCATCAATTTTCATTGAAGAACTCTTTAAAATATGCTTTGTCAGATTGAAGATTCTGTTTCTTATTTTGCATTTTAGGATTTTCCCATGGATGTGTATTTAGACAAATTGACCCATTCAGCCTTCCTTTAAAAAAAGTCCTTCCTTTAAAAAAATGTCATGGAGGTGGTTAAAAATAAACTCTTTGAAGGATCAGTTGTTTATTTAATAAACTTTTAAAATGAACATTAGTAGTTCATTACCCATAGTACAGCCTTGTTTTGAATAGGAGGCATTTGGTAGTTTTTCAAGTGCCTAGGTTTGTTGATATGCTCTAGAAACCACATTCCATTGTGCAAAAAAAGTACAGAAAGGAGATAAGCACAAAAGAGTGACATTATCATCATCATATCACAAAATAAATGGAATTTCAGTTTTGGAAGAGATACAGACAAATAAAAACCAATCCATCAAAATATCCCTGTACTGTTGCATTGCTGGGATTAGTTAGAGATGCTTGTGAGATGATTTGTGCCTTAAGTGTCAAGGAGGAAACCCTCAAAACAGAAAATATTTTTTCTACATGAAAGAGAGTAGAATACACCAAGGAGAAAATAGTACTTTATTTCACCTTGTTAAAATGGAAAGAAAAAAATCTTTGAAGATCTAGATCAAGGTTAGTCTAATCCTTTATACATGAAGATAGAAGCAAAACTGAATGCTATATAAGGATTATTTCAAACTCAGACAAAAGTTAAACTAACAAAATATCCATATATATACTTAGATACATACGTATATGTAGATATGATAAAAAGACTTTTCAATAGATGAATGGTAATTAATCATATTTTGAGTTGTTAGATTTCAAGAAGTCTGAAAATATAAATCTATTTCTTGATCAGGCATTTGGTGAACCCTTAGCGTGCTTGTAACTATCCTGCTTTATACATAAAATTTCTACTGGTCACTGTTCTCAACTTACTTCTGTCTGCTTGTGTCTCCAATTTCATATAGTACAACTCTATCTAGGACTGAATTTTGGGGAGGTTTAAAGTCTCTGTAAGGCAAAACATAGCATACTGAAATGCCATTCTTTCAGGCACCACCGAGAACAAATGACAGCATTTGCCTTCGATTCAAACAGAGATTGGTATTGTCCATCTGTTGCAGCCTACAGAAGGGAAATAGGTGTGCCTTATGGAGCCATATTTCCTGATGAACAAGCCAATAAAAAGGGGAATATTTGGATGAAATAACCTTTGACTTTGTTGCCTTAACCCACTTGTGACTGTGTGTGCTTCTGGATGTACTGCAAAGCACTCGTGCAGCATCCAGACTACAAACGAGGCTCGTCTCAGTGTGAGATTAGTGAATGCCTTCCCTGCTTCACACAGATCTGGATCCTCATCACAGTGTGTGCTGGCCCTTTGAGCAGCCTGGGACATCCCTTGCACACACCAGCCAGGGAGGCTTTGTTCACTATGGGAGGAAGGTTAGTGTGCACATTTGTCTGTGTGTGCATATGTCTCTTTCCTGTTCCTGTACTTTTTGAATCTATGGATTTTAGCCAGATTTGACAGAGTAGTAGAGGTATCAAAGATAATGAAATGCCAGTTCCAGTTTCTTGCACTTTGCTCTGTTAGCAGCTTGCTCTCTATTCTAATTTTCCATCTAAACCATGCTAACTGCTTTGATACTCAGAGAAGCTCATGAGCAGTCACAGTCTGAACAGAAATTCCTGTTGGTTGATTTTACTGATAGCCTGCATTACTATCTCCAAAACACCATGTTGAAGAGGACTACAAGGATAAAAAAAAGGGCAACATGCATTGCTCTAGTGTTTGAGGTGAGCAGTTTAAAATATGCTGTGGGACTTGAGAATTATCAATATTTTGTCTGTGTTGTATGTGGCAGCTTTTCTCCTGCTACACAGTATGATATAGAGAGAAGATGGGGAGAAGAGACCTTTTATTTTGCACTGATATGGACTATATTTGATCATAAATTGACTGTGTTTATAAGACTATTAATCTATGTAATGCAATATTATTGTACAAAACCAATTTCAAAGTCATAATATCTCATTTTGTTTTTCTCCAGAAAAAGAAGCGACCTTATATTAGAGAGAGTGATATGACAGGGCAATACAAAATAGAAATCTAGAGTGTTCTAAGGAAGAAAGAAAAGAAATGGCAGACTTTAAAGAGAGGCAGATATCTGACTAAGGAAAGAGCAACATGGATTCCTGCACATGGTGGTAGGGAATGTATTTCAATATAAAGTCCACATTCTGGGAAACACTTTAATTTTAGAATTAAAACCAGCATTTAAAATGTTGGTCATTTCTAGGCAAAATGAATTAGTGTATAACTTTTTATTTATTAGTTAGGAAAATAGTTAGGCATATTTCTGGATGAACAGTTTGGACAGTGGATGGCTGATACCAACATAAATATTAAGGGAACCACAATGCACACATATCCACAGGTGGAAAAGCTTATGCTAAGCTTTTAAAATAAGTTGATGGAGTTTGATAGAGGGATAGATCAAAAATTATTTATACCCAGAAAAGAAAACTATGGAAAAAAGTATAATATGCCACAGCATGAAAGAAGTCTCAAATCTGTGAGAGAAATATAACAATTGCAGATTTTTTTTGGAATTATACAAAAGGTACTTTCTAATTTAAATGAGGTTATAAGAGTAAGGTATGTTTGATTAAAATATTTCTAGAAAAGAAGCAGTACAAATCCAAAGGGGAATAAAAAAAAGGTGGAAAAGAACTCCTTTCCTTACTCCAAAAAGGTAATGACTGCAAGTCACTTCCTAAAAGAGCATTTTGATGGATATGGTTGATTCAGTAGTTGTTTATTGGTGATACCTTTCTCAGCACTATAGATGGGATTTTCTGAAAGGGGGAGGGATTCTGGTACAGGGGGAAGGAATTGTGGATTCTGGGTCAATAGGCAGAAAGTAGGTCTGCCATAACATCCTTTTAGGTAAGCTCAGGAAATGTAGATTAAATGAATGTGATGCCTTGGACTGGCTACCTAGAATAAAGGCTAAACAGAGTTAAAAGCATAAAGTAGATATTTATTAAAGGCCTTTAACAGATACGTCTTGGGCAGTGCAGGAGCCTCACAGAGGCTACACCCAAACTGGATGACAGGTGCAAGTTTTTCAGGCAGATATAAGTTTTGTCTATTTGCATATCAAAGGTTAATTGTCCAAATACAGCTTCAAGGAATGAAGTCACTTTCCCCCAGTTTGTTCTTCTGCAATTTACTTTTGTTTATACTTTTTGGTCCTGAGACTGTGATGACGGCTTTGGTTCTCAGGCCTGGAAAGATTGTTTTGTCTGACCAAAATGTGTTAGAGTTATACAATAATGCAGTCCAGGATCTGCAAAATATAATAGATATATTAATATATAGCACTGGAACTAAAAACAGAAAATCACTGACATTTAGTGACTTCATATACAAATAAATATTTGGTTAACCCAATTTGAATGATTTCCTAATGATCCAGTGGTGGATTTTATAAAAAATCTATTTAGAATTTACAAAAATTAATAAGAAATTAGAGTCTTTCTAACAAGTTTTGTAAGCAGTTCAATAAAAATTCTACAGATGTCTTACTAAAACCCATAGGAAAGCTATAGCTTTCTCTTTAGTTAGTTCCATTTGTTGGGAGAAGCTACTCTGAATGTACCTAGTGTGGGGTTTTTTTCAAATGAATCATAATTATCTGTGGTGTGCATGTTCCATAGACTTTTTTGCTTAAAATATACATTCCTGAGTCAGTGATGTATTTAGTGTTAGAATTCTTACTTTTCTAAACTCAGCAGTGTATATTACAGGGCCATCAGAAGGGCAGACTGTGAAGAAATATTGCTGTGATCATTTACTAATGGCTGCAAGTTATTATACATTAGACTGCATTCATTTTTTCAGTCTCAAGGGAACATTAAATTGATAACAGTACAATTTAAAAATTAGCTGTTTCTTGCCTACCATTCTCTTCTTAAACATATCAAGGATATTCTTTATCTTCTGGACTTTCTTATCTTTTCTGTATCTTTCTACAAAAGGCTGCAGTGCGTGTCATAGCAAAGACTCCTTCTCTCTGTAGTAATGTCCTGATTTATCAGTGAGATGTTGTTTATGAGAACAGAAATATATATATTCATTTTATGTATGCGTGTATTTATTTTTTAAGTATAAATTCCATTTATATCTTCAACATTTGGTGTCAGGTCTTTTTTCTCTCAGCTGCCTCATAATGACAAAAAGAAGGAGTATACAAACATCTCTGTTCCTTCTACAAGAAAATAAAACCAGGGGACTTGTATTTGAAGATCAAAACAGTTAAAAAAGGAAATTATTTAAACTATTGCAAAAAAATTCTTCCTCCAGACTCTTTTAGAGCAAAAACATGCAAATATTTGCACTTTTTCTGAGATATCTTTCAGCATATTATTATACACCCTAATTTTTAATTTGTTTTTTTGTCATTTCAGTCAGTACCGATACAGTATTTTACTCTCCAGATCATGTTAAGAGATCCACCTTAATTGTTTGCTCTCTTCATTATTTGCTCACTTCTAAAATTGAAGATTAAATCCACACCACAGATATGGCCTTTGACACAACAAGTTTGATTTTCCCAACTCTACTGGAATGTTATCAGTTGTAAAATATGCAGATATTAATCCTGAGCTTCATATTTCCTTTTAACTCCAGGGACAGGAGAAGATCTATACATCAAAAATATTTTTAAATTTTTTTGAGAAATTTCAAATGGTAGAAAGACAACGAGCAAGTAGAAATGTGAAAAAAAGATATTTTCAAATAAACATTTTTGTTCAAATAAACAATCTTTCTCCAATAGCAAGATTGTTCTCACAAAGTTATTTTTCTTGACTGCATTCAGATAAGACAAAAGTGTTGTTGTGATAAAATCATTATAAACCTGACCATGGCCCAGAAAGATGCTCTTCTGAGAAAATTATAAGCTCCTAAATAAATTATAAACTTAGTTCTAAATTAATCTATTGCTTCTAACTGATGGAAATTACTTATTGTGCATTGATATTGAAGTCCAAGAACAAAAGTAATAGAATATGAAACATAGGTTTTAATATTTAGCACTGAAACTAGAAACAGAAAATCATTGACATTTAGTGACTTCATATATAAATATTTGGTTAACCCAATTTGAATGATTTCCTAGTGATCCAGTGATGTTTGCAAGACTACAGAAGATATGTGTGTGTTTGGGAAGATGACACTGACCCCCTGTGTCACTATTTTTTTTTTTCTTTTTATCAATGAAATGTGCCAGGTTAATATAATTGTCACTTAGTTTTATATACATTGCCACAAATAACTTGGTCATAAGTATAAACCTATACTATTTGGCTTTGAGTGAATCTTCTTTCCTTTCCTGGCAACCCAGTGAAATCGATACATATTCATGATCCAATCCCATAGAGCATGTGATTAATTTCATGTCACACCAAAGGCAGCATTCACATGTTTCAAGTTAACTAGTGTTTGTCTTGACTTCTGAACTAACAATAAAAATTTAAGTACTCATTAAAAAATAGATAGGTATCTTCAGATTTTTTTATTGTCCATCCCATTAAGCTTACCTATGAATAATGAAATTTTGTAATCCTTTTTGTTTTATAAATATTGTCGAATTAAGAAAAAAAATCTCATTAGCAAATAATGTGTGAAGAAATTGTTAATTGATTGTAAGACAATATTAATGTATTGAAATACCTAAATTTCTCTCTCCTTGCCAATGTTATTAGTCCTTTTTTGTGTGTTTTGTCTACAGTTTTCCTTTGTGCCTACATACATGGCTGGAAAGAGTAAATTTATGGATATCATTCTTTTATGGGCATTCCTCATACATCACATTAGAAAAACAACAGTATGTAACCACATGTAACCACAAGCCTTCATGAAAAGTAATAAAAATTGAGAACATTCTTCCTGGCATACATGCCTAGCTACAAATTAGTGCTAATTACATTTCAAATAAACCACTATCAGATCTTTAATATTCAAATTATGTTTTTTCCAAAGAAAGAAATCCTCATCTGTAATTCCAGGAACAGTACGTACCTTGATTGATCAACTTAAATTCAGAAAAGAACATCTTGATATGGTTTCTCTTTTTTTTACATCTCTGAGATTCTGCTTTACATTAAACTCTGAGAAGGTGCCATTTCTGAAAACTCCCCCTTCAGTTTTGTTTCCAGTGTACATCAACAGGCAGGAATGCCATGACCTTTTGTACTACATGCTCCATAAACACTTGTTCTCCTGTCACTTCTTTTGTCAAGTTTAAATTTGTTTGTATTTTCTAGGTAGTGACATACAATAAAGGTTCTGTCAAACCTCTGTAATTTGGGCTGGATTCTCATTAAAAAGTTTTTGTTTTCATCAGTGTTTAACTTCATCAGCTTTAATAGTGTTGTTTTTGATCTACAACAACTCGTGAAAAGAACAAGAAGCAAGCTTTCTATCATACATTGAATAATGTTCAAAGCAATTTTCTCTTTCTTTCTGATAGAATACTGAACATCAGAAGATCTGTGACCTGAGTATTTCAGAAATACTCAGGTCACAGATTAATTTCATATGCATGTGGTTTTAATGTTCTTTATCTTGCAGACTCTGCTCAGTGATCTTAGTGATGTTAAGACTACCTGAGCCTGTAATGTAATGTACTATTTCATCTCACTTTCACAGACTTGTTCCATTTGTACCTCCTCTGCCTTGCAACAAACCTTTCTTCAGCAATTATCAGCTTATATGCTTAAATAAACATTTTCAAGACTTTTTGCAGTTTCCAACAGTTCAGGCAGTGTCAGGCTGAATAGTTGTATCTTTTGTCATGCTTACATAGCAATGCTTCTCATGCTAACTGCTTGGAGAGGATTGCTGTACATCGACCTGTGGGACTCTCCCTCATAGTCGAGATTCACCCATTTACAGGCTGTTGCTCTGACACTTTCCAAAACTTGGAATAGAAGTACCACAGTGGTTGCCTTGAGAAAGAAGGTGATCAGCTTAATCTCTTCCCTACATTAGAAACACAAAGGCAGTAACAACAGTACTCATATAAATGCCCATTTCAAATAACATCATACCTACCTTTTGCCTACCTTGTGAATTCTTTGCAAACAGGTTTTTAAGGGCCTATTAACCAGATATATAATGTACTGGTGAGTCACAAAAATATTATTTTCTTGAAGAAAGAGTAAAAAGTCTTTTATTTGAATTATTTTAAAGGACTTGCAAGAGGAGGCTTGGGAGACTCATTGCATTGCCAGGCGTTTCTTGAAGCTGTCTGCTGCTTGCCTATAGAGGCGATACATAGAAAAAATTAATTTATGCCAGGCTTGCCAGGCTCACGGCTGTTCTTACAGTCTTCAAGGACTTCCAAATGTCACTGAAGTGCTCTTTGAGTCAAAGAGATTTCACATCTGTCATAACCTACACATATTAATTTGAAAGGTGTTAAAATGCCTTAGAAAAATACTTTTGTAGATGCTTCCTGCATGCTGTGTTTCACAATTGTAGTGGCAGTTATAAAACTATCTGCTATGACTTTCTAATTTCTAGTCTGGTCTGCTCATGTTTGATTTGATATATATGAAAAGGCAATCTAGACATATCAAGGCATATTTTCAGAGAACTTTTCTCTTAAAGAAGTTGCACCTGAGTACATAACTTAAAAATTACTAGGCAAAGGTATCTCAGCACTAAGTATTTAGTAGTGTTAAAAATATCTACAATTGATTAATCTTGCAATTGATTTTGATGCCAAATCAAAGTTTATTATTATAATTGTGTCTGATGAGCATATTTGCAATATGAGGTGTTTGCAGTTAATAATAATAGTAAAAATAACAATAATAGAGGTATTTAAAAGTTGTTTAAGCTGCTTTTATTCAATTCTGGGTACCACACTACCACTACTAAAAAGATATTGACAAATTGTTAGGAATTTACATGTAAGTAAATATAAGTAAATGTAGTAAAAATAACCAGACTGATTTGTGAATGAAGATTAAAAGAAGTAAATCTGTACTGTTTGACTAAGTATTGACTAAGATCCCTAATAGTCTAGCTGGTGTTAAGCTCTTTTGGCACAAAAATGGTCCCAAGAGCACAGCAGATCTATGGTACACCAGAAGGAATTTCAGAAGGGCTTTTAACTTTAAGGACATTCAGTTCTTTCTGACTGTACAGAAGAACAGTGTGAACTGATGGATATCGACCCCCACAGTTTCATGTCTTCACTTCTCCCATCAGTTCTTTAAGAACATTGTCTCTAAAATATCACTGGCACAAAGACCTGGGGATAAATGGTCTTCATGTACTTTCCACATTTTTGGTGAAATATAATCGAACAGGAGGTTTAATCTGGAAGATAGAAGCAAATGTTGGGTTTTTAAAGATAATCTGGGCATTACTGATAGTCGAATTCACATCTATCTCAACTGTCGTTTTTTTATTTATTTCTATGCTTCTAGGAAGATCAATGTAAAATGATTTTAGCATGAAGTTTTGATACCTGTATGAAAAAGGTATTTACAGATTTAAAGATCTATGGGGAAAACGCCCAAATCATTAATATATATAAAAATATTAACTTAACATAAATATTTAAATTTAATCTAAGAATGGAATAAATCAGAGTGAAATGTGGAAGCTGAAACAAAATAATCCAATTTCAATTCAGTTGGAATTTTCACTACGTTCATGACAATGTTGGTTATAATTCTCAGTTTAAAATTCCTGCAACAGAAATAGCTGGAAGATGCAGAAACTCATTTTGAAACTCTATTTAGTTGTTTGTTTTCTCGTTTTATGAGCTCCTTAGATACTGATTGGGGGGATGAGGAGAAGAAGAGAACAAGGAGGAGAATGTCAAGAAATTACATATTGCTCCTGATTTTCAGTTTGTATTAGAACTCAAAAGGGTTTTGACTATGAGTCTTTTAATGGAAAAATTATGAAGACAATGTGGATTTTTAAAAAATAAAACATAGAAAAAATACTTAGAACCTTTGCATTATAGGAAATATTTGCAATGGCAGTTCCAAATATCAAAAAACTCATCCTAAAACACTGTGACATACCCTCTACCATTTTTTTCCCTCTAAGTGGAAATTACTTTATCCAAATATGTTTGCAAAACATAAAAAAGCAGGAGGTGGAAAATAATAAAAAAAAAAAATTAAAAACAAAGACCAAAAAAACCTAAAATAAAAAAATTCCTGAGTAACCTTAATAGAATAATGTATCAAGTATAGATTTGCTACTACGTAAGATTTTAAAATAATATTTTAAAGAATCAGAATTTAAAACTTGCCTAGAATTTATTGGTATTTCTATTTTCTATTATGAGAGAAATTGAGAAGATATCTTCAAACCGAAGAAACAGTGAACTTTTTGATAAAGTGTACAAAGATAGAAAATAAATGATCACAGATCCCTGTACCTTACTTCTTTTTTGTAGTTTCTGATCTAGCTTAAGAGAAGCCACATCCTGCATATTTTCTCTATCTTACATTATCATTTTCTGCCAATAGGCAGCGCTCTTCCAACTTTTTGAATGAAATTTCTGGAAATGAAGAGGGAAAAATATTTTGTTGATAACAATTGTTATCTTTCTGGCTAATCATAATTCTCATAAAGTTTCCATTTTTGTTATAAGCAGCGTGTTAAAGTTGATGAGAAACAAAAACCCAAACAACTAAATCTTGGATCAGTGTTGTTGGTATTAGCAACATGTGTCTTCTGCACCACGGACAAACTGGAATATGCAAGTCTGTAAAACAAACTTTACTTGTCTGGTTGAGTCTTGCACACTTTAAGAATGTTTTTTATCTTGAAATATAGGAAATAAATGTGTTTTTTTCCTTGCATAGGAATTTATTTTTCAACCCATGGGCTACCATAATAGGGATAAATTATATGTGCTGAGATACATACTGTCACAGTAAAAATTCTGTTGTCAAGAAATTTTGCTGGTTGTGACACTCCACCATTTCATCTTCCTTTAGCAGATTCCTGGCAGATTCCCAGTCTGTGTTTCAGATTATCTAGCCTTTAGGCCATTTCTTTGTGCATAAGGCTTTTTTTTTTTTTTTTTCCTGTGTTCATTCCTTCCAAAACAACTTCATTGGGACCTTTCAAAACTTCTACTTCTTCATCCAGGAATCTGGTGACCTCAGAGAATTGCAGAAATCACAGAATGGTATCTTTGGAAAGAATCACAGTGGATCATCTGGTCCAACTTCTCTGCTCCAGCAGGGTCATCCTAGAGCACACAGCACAGGATTGTCCAGAGGGTTCTCCAGTGGGGGAGACTCCACTACCTCTGGGAAATCTGTTCCAGTGCTCAGTCACCCGTGCAGTAAAGTTCTTCCTCATGTTCAGGTGGAACTTCTTTTGCTCTATGGAAAAGAGCCTGGCTCACTCGTCTTTACACCTCCCTTCAGATACTTGTAGGCATTGATAAGACCCTCTCTCAGTCATCTCTTTTCAGGGTTGAATAGGCCTAATTCCCTCAGCCATTCCTCATAAGAGGGATGCTCCCCTCCCATAGTAATTTTCTGTGCCCTCAGCTGGATCCACTCAAGTCTCTCATACTGAAGAGCCCAGAACTGGACACAGCACTCCAGATATGGCCTCACCAGGGCTGAGAAGAGGGGCAGGATCACTTTCCTTGATCTCCTGGGAATGCTCTTCCTAATGCAGCCCAGGATATCTTTGATTTTCCAGGCCACAAAGACACACTGCTGCTTTATAGACAGATTGTTCTCTTCTCACAGAAACTCATGGGGAGACTAACTTGTCCCACCAGTTCAACACCAGTGTATTGATTAGGAGAACTTTCCACTAATTCTAGGCAATTCACTAATTTCTAGGCATTTCAGAGCTCTTTTCAATGTAGTTGATGAATTTAAAGTAGTCTTAAAACTTAAGTAGAAACATATTGTTGAAAAAAACTTCTTTCACTGTCCTTATTATCAGTGTCATAACTATCTTACATAAGTGAACCTAGGTAAGTCTAGTAGGTAAACCAGAAAATAACTATAGTATCATTCATATAATTCCATTACACTGAGCAGAGTGTGAAATTTCATAAATAATATCTTGAGGTGCCTTGATCCAAAACAAATGACATTTACAAACTAGGCTGGTGCTGCGCTTCTCAGATTTTTCAGATCTCTGACCACCATGGCATTCCTTGGATTGATTTCTTGGATTTCTGCATAACATTTAGTGCACAGCCTCCTCCTCTGTCCTTGCAATACCAATGGGAAATACTGGGAAAGAAAATGCTTCAGTCTGACTTCAACTAAATACATACTTCATTCAGCCTGTTCCCTCAGGGGATTTTCAACCTGGTTGTAAAAATAGAAAGCTCTTTGGAAGAAATGTACTTAAGTATGAGTTGCTTAAAACTTTTTTATTTTTCTCCTCTGACTGTACTTGATAAATAGCGGTTGCTGAAGCTCTGTAGACTCTGACTCCTCCACTAACTAATCTGCATCATTATTTTAAGTGAAGCTTGCATGGAGAGTAGAAAATTAAGAGAGAATGGGTGGGTGAGTTTGGCAGGAAGACTCAACGATTGCTTTTTTTCCCTTATAAGGGACTGTGGGTAAACAATTGCAGGACCAATTTAGTCTGCCACAAATAAGAAAAAATCACCCCCAGAGAACCACATTGTATATGAGGCAGTGTGTTCAGAGAACAGAAAGCAACAATAAATAATTGTTTCCTCTCAGAATATTTGTTTTTGCTATGATTTCAGTGAAAAATGAGATCACCATAGTGTTTCAGCATTATTCAACCAGCTTGCAAGCTCAGACTTTATTTATTTATTAATTCATCACAGTTATGGATGAATTTTTAACTTAGCTAAATTGGAACTTTACAGTGATTTTGGCTGAGTGATTTGATTATTGCAATTAATTTTAGGATCTCTGTCACTATATGTACACAGCAATTTATAAAACTGTATCTTATCATAGAATCATAGAATCATAGAATATTTTGTGTTGGAAGGGACCTTGAAAGGCCATTTAGTACAACCCCTGACAATGAGCGGGGACATCTTCAACTGTATCAGGTGGCTTAGAGCCCTTGAATATTTTCAGCCATGGGAAATTCACCACCTCTCTGGGCAGCTTGCTCTAGTGTTTTACTACTCTCATTGTAAAGAATTTCTTTCTTATATATAATCTAAATGGACCTTCGTCCAGTAAAAACCCATTATCGCTTGTCCTGTCTCAACGGGCCCTGCTAAAAAGTGTCACCTTGTCTTTTCTATAGGAGCCCTCTAACTGCTGAAACATTGCAGTAATTTATGTCCCTGGAGCCTTCCCTTCTCCAGGATGAACAATCCTGATTCTCTCAACCTTCCCTCCCTTCTTGCCCTTTAGTTTGACCAGCAGGTCTTGCTTGACTCAACCATACTGATCTATTGGTTTCCTTGACTGATTTCTTACACCTGGGAATAGGGAGCTCTTACTCTCTGAGAAGCATCCTTAGCATCTGTTAGCTTGTCCTGCTCCCTAGCCCCTGAGGGCAGTTTAAGAGAAGGTGCTACTAACTCCTGGAAGAATTGGAAGTTTCCTTTCCCAAAATTCAGAGTCCTGACTACTCTTTGACTGGCCCATATCCCTCAGGACTGCAAAATCCACCAGTGCATAATCATCACAGCCCAGGCTGCCTCCAGATTTGACACCACTGATTGACTTGACACCGACTTATGTTGAGTATGTGTGTAACCAACAGGTCCAGTGCTGCATCCTCTCTGGTAGGGCTATCTATTACCTTGCTTATGAAGTTATCCTTCATGCATTCCAGGAGTCTTCTGGATTGCCTACAGCTTCTTGTACTTTTCCAGCAGATGATATGGTTGAAGTTCTCCCTCAGGACAAGAGCCTGTGAACACAAAACCTCCTATAGCCAGAGCAAGAAGACTTTGTCAATAGTCCTGGATCAGCTGGTCTGTACCAGACATCAGCCATAAGGTTCTCTTGTTACCTTGGTCTCTGGTTCTTACCCAGTTTTTGACCTGCTAGTATCTATTCTTTGGAGACAACTCTTCACAAACTATTTGGTTTTGTGAAGGACAACACATCCACCCTTCCATCCTCACCTTAAATTGATTAACTAGTTTTCTTAGCATGCATGGATAATCTGAAACAAAGTTTCTGTGGAAAAGGGATGAATGTAAGAACCTTTATGTCACCTCAGGATCTATCTGCAGGTATTCCCAAAACCCCAAAGAATTCTAGAGCACCATCATGTTTTCCTAATAGAGGAACGTCATCTCTCTATATATATTTCAAAGGAGGACCTAGGACAAAAATACCCACTGACTTGAACTAAGCTGCTGTTAAATAAAAAAATAAATAATGGTTGATGGGGTGATATAACTGAGAGTTTGGTTTATTTGTGTAAAAAAAAACCACCAGCTATGGATCACCATAGATTAGACAAAGAAACTTTTTGGCCTTAAGATATAGTTTCAGAGGTTTATATTTCCAGCTCATGAGTAAATTTATATGTACTAACTTTGACAGTCCTATTAGAACCTAAGTTAATGGCAAATGTGTGAAGTTTCTGTATGGAAGAAATATTGTTCCCTTCAATGAACTATGAAGAACTAACAGTAATTTACCTCTTTAGAAGCAGATACCAACCTAAATGAAATT
The DNA here is from genome assembly GCA_039654755.1 of Calcarius lapponicus. Taxonomy (NCBI): domain Eukaryota; kingdom Metazoa; phylum Chordata; class Aves; order Passeriformes; family Fringillidae; genus Calcarius; species Calcarius lapponicus. The sequence continues at coordinate 44,664,260 of CM077462.1, read as the reverse complement.
TCTCTTGCTGAATTTAAAGATTAGTTACTGCTTGATACAGCTAAACACACTTTAAAATTTTAAATGTGATGTCTGAACCTGTTTATATCCATCTACATTATATTTTCATTTGAAATAATTGTTCTTGCAGTCATATTTGACAAGTAAAACCTGTGATTCTATAAGAAAACATGAATGAAGGAGGACTGTTTCTGATGGAGTGATGCACAAGACTTTTAAGCATGAGTGCTTGAAAGCTTGACACATGATTTCTACATATAGGCATACTGCTCTATATATTCTGTGTATACAAAAGGCTGTAATTAAAAAATTCAAATCCCAACCCTCACAACAACAAACAAACAACCAAACAAAAACAAAGCCCAAACATTAACCAAATAAAAAGTCCCAAGACAGTCCAGCCAGCCAGAGCCAAAAGGAGTTGCAGTAACTAATTTGCTTTCTATTTACATATTTAAAAGCCTAACTTTAGCAACTCAAGATGACACATTTGATAATAAAATTGGTGAATGTGTTTATGGTTTTTTTCAGTCTAAGGTAATAGTATTGCATGAGACAATCCCAAACACCGAAGAAAAGAGTCTCTTGCTCCAACGTCTGTGGTAAATAATCCCTTCTAAAAGGGATCATAATTTTGGATTATGTCTCCTTAAAGAGCTGTTATTTAAAGAGGACTCTATAGGGTTCATAAAGGTTAGCATCCATGACTAAGCCTGTCAGTTTAGGATCTTCAGTGGACTGACTTATTTACTTCTGCTGCTCTCTGAATAAAAGAGAACTGGGAGGAATATTCAGGAATGAAGCACTCACTTGGGAAGCTGAGGAGAAATTTATTGCAGTAATAAGACTCAAAGTAACTTAACACTAGTGATTCCTGATGCACCTTCTGGCAAAGTGCCTTCTTCCTAAGGAAAATCTTTTCCAACCTGAAACCTTTTACAGCTTGTAGAGTAAAGAGGGAAACCCCCTTGCTCTACTGCAGTGACTCTCATGACAAGCAGGCAAAGGTGAGGGTCATGGGGAAAAAAGCTAAATGGATAGAAGGTATTTTTTCACTATAAAAAGTGTTGCTAAAAGCAAAGTAAAGTTATATACTTTATAAATGTATCAGGAACATTTAAATAAACAAAATACCCTTTTTATCATACTCAAATATAGCAGAGGAGTAGCAGTTCAGGAGCTTCCTGAAGATCCCTGATCATCACTCAGGTGATGGAGGAGCCAAAGAACAGGTGCCCTAACACACATTATGCTCACTAAAAATAAAGGGCTTGTTGGGGTTGTCTTGGCTGAAAATCTAGGTTACCATGAATATGAGATGGTACTGAGAGCAGAGAGAAGAATGAAGAGCAAGCTCAGCCCTGGAATCCAGGACTGCATACTTTGCCTGGCTCAAAGGTATGCTTGGAAGAATCCTAAAGGATAAGGCCTGGGGAGGAAAAGGCAGTTATAAAACTCCTGATTTAGTATTCAAGGACCACCTAGTCCAATTTTGAGTGGCCCAGGCCAACAAATAAGCAGGGAGTGATCCATCCCCTTTACTCAGCCCTAGTGAGGTCACATCTGGAGTCTGAGCCTGTGGTCCCTGGGGGCATGAACATGCTGGAGAGGCTCCAAAGAAGGGCCACAAAGAGTATGAAAGAACTGAAGCTGCTCACATATGAGGAAAGACTGAGGTGACTAGGCCAGTTCAGCCTGGAGAAGAGAAGGCTAAGGAAGAATCTCATCAGTGTACATAAGTTTAGAGAGATTGCAAAGACAGAACAAGGCTCTTTTCAGCGATGCCTAGTGACAGGGCCAGAGGCAATGGTCACAAACTGAAACAGAGTATGCCCTTTCAAGAATGTCAGGAAACAGTTTTACTGTGAGGGTGACTGTTTACTGACATAGGTTGTCCAGAAACTCTGTGGAATCTCTCACTTTGAAGATAGTCAGAAGCAGTTTAGACATGGTTCTGAGCACCCAGTTCTAGCTGCTTGAATAGGAGGGCTGAACTACATGCCTTCTAGGAGTACCTTCCAAACTCAACAATTCTGTGATTCTGTAACTTTTATCCCTAAAGTTCAAAGGTGATATGAGACAAGTGTACACTCTCATTTCACCACACTTTGATTATTCAGAATAGCAGAAGATCTCCAAGATCTAGAAAACTGTCATTTCCACTGGTCCCAAACTCCAGGACAAGAGTCACTAAAGAAACATGTTCCTGTGAGCCCTTGACTTCACCAACTACACTGTGAAGTAAGAGAGAAGATCAAGGTGACTGCAATGAAGTGGGTTACTTTCCTTTAAAAAGAAGAAAAAAAATATTTTATTCCAGACAATAATCTCATTAGTGACAGGAGGTGAGGCTTTTATTGATTCAACAGCTGTATATTCAAGGATTCTTTCTGCATTGTATTACCCCTCAAGACATTGGCTAAGCCCTTGGTGTCACATCAGTGAAATATAATGAGAAGGGCAAGGACTTGTTCTTTTTCCTGTTATGGGAGAAAGACTATTTCTCATTTTTCAACTCTTATTTGCTGGATTTCTCATTTTGCAGTTAAAATACATGAAACTTTCTAATATAGGCATTTCATGTTCCATTACTTTGTAAAAAAAAGGTAATTTATAATTTAGTTATATAGCACTGTAACTATGCATATTAAGACAGTTATAAAATGCTCAGCATTAAATAAGAAATCCCAAGGTCTTAAAAACCTAAAGAAATAGCTTAAAATAAAGGAACTCTGAAATTGAAACTTATGCAGCTTCTCTTTACATATGTGCTACTTTACTCTGTGCTCTAAAAACTGCTCAATGCATATATCCAGAAGTAATACTTTGTGAACCCCTTAATTTTCACTCCATGAACTGATTTACTCAAAATGCAAAAATTTCACACGTCTATGTAAATAAAACATCTGAAAAAAATGTGTAATCTGAGTCTCTCATGCAGATTATGATTTATTCTAATGTTTATAGAGCTTTTCATAGAACTTATAGATGTGCATATATTTCTAATGCTATTTTGATATCATTAACTAATTAAATATTATTTATATGCTAACTCATATTTTATTGTATATTCTGTATTAATCTGGTGCCATCATTTGCTTTACTACAAAAATTAGGTTATGATAAGGCTGCTAAATTTTACTAAGGAATATATAATTTCATATGTCACTTTTCTGGCTTCTTATAAGGTATCACTACACAGAGCACATATTATAGAGGCAAAAAAAGGAAAAGCATAAAATGAATTTCATCTAAATGCTAGACTTCTGTTCTAACAGCCAAGCTAGATAAATTGATTAGTTCTCATTCTGGGTCAATGTGGATCAATAGTTGAACAAAAGTTTTTAAGGTTGAGCTGAGATTGAAGCAGTATAAAAGAAGAAGCTGACTGGAATTGGTAGATAGTAATATCATCACATTCAGGGTCATAGATATAATTATATATATTTATATACAGATGCATTTTCAATGTTTTTCAAAAGCTATTTGGATCTTTTCATCACTGTGCTTCATAATTTAATAACACAATTTAGGACATTTTGTCTATCAAAGTAGAATCAGTTCCTTCAACCTCTTATAAATCTTTAGTACCTGTCACTTTCAAGCCTAGCCACTGTATTTCTTGCTTTATAATTTCAGCATTATATACACTACTCAATGTGACATATAAATACTGCAGTATACAAATATGCCACCTTTCTGGATTTATATACTATTTCTTTAACAACACAGTCCATTATCTTCACCTTGTTCACTGTAACCTTGGTACTGCATACAGGTACTCACAGATATTTTTCCAGCAATAAAACTCAAGTCTTGTCTATTTCAGCATGACAAAGATTTGCTTACTCTAACACTTACTATTTATGATGTTTAATAGAATCTTAGAATGATTTAGGTTGGAAGAGACCTTAAAGATCATCTGTTTCCAGCCCCTTTACCATGGGCAGGGATGCCATTCACAAGGTCAGGTTGCTCAGGGTTTCATCCATCCTGTCCTTGAACATTTCCAGGGATGAAACAACCACAGCTTCTCTGGGCAACCTGGTCCAGTCCTTCACCACAGTAAAGAATTTCTTCCTAGCATGTAATCTAAGCCTACCCTCTTTCAACTTCAAGGCATTGCCCCTTATCCTGTCACTTTCTGTCCATACAAAAAAAGTCCTTTCTCTTTTTTATAATCCCCCTTTAGGTAGTGAAAGGACCTAATAAGGTCTTTTTCACAGGAGAGGTGCTCCAGGCTTCAGATCATCTTTGAGGCCCTCTTCTGGACCCACTCTAACAGGTGCGCATCTTTCTTGTGCTGGAGAACCCAGACCTGGAACCAGAATACAGAGAGAGAATCACCTCCCTGAGATGCTGTCTGTGTGTCTTTTCATGAAGCCCAGGATGTGGCTGGCCTTCTGGGCTGTGAATGTGCACTGTTGACTTGGTTTTCATCCACAATTCCCAAGTCCTTCTCCACAGGACTGCTCCCAATGTCTTCTTCTCCCAGTCTGTATTGACATCTGGGATTGCCTCAACCCAGGTGCAGTACCTGCACCTGGGATTTTTGAACCTTTTGGGTTTCTTGTAGGCTCACTTCTCAAGTTTGTCCTGGTCTGTTTGGGTGTCATCCCATCCTTCTGTTGCATGAACTGCACCACTCAGCTTGGAGTCATCTGCAAACCTGCTGAGGGCATACTTGATGCACTGTCTGTACTATTGGTTTAGGTATTGAAGAGCATCAGCCCCGGGACAGAGGCATCACCAGCCTCTACCTGGACATAGAATCATTGACCACAACTCTGTCTGCATCCATCCAATCAATTCCTTATCCACTGAATGACTGTTTGACTTCTGATATCATAAATTTCTCAAATTGTACTTAAAAATAATGGTCATTGGTTTTACCTTCAGTCCTATTAGTTTTAGATTTTCCAACTGACCAAAGAGAAATTACATCATTGTAAAACAGAGTTAATAAAATATGAGCGCAGAAAAACACATAAGCAAATTTGACCGTATTTCAAAAGGAAAACATAGGAAGGAAAAAAACCCCAATGTAATGTAATATGGAAGAAAAAGAAAGTTGCCATCAACATTTACTGATATAGCCTGTGCAACAGAAACCTATTGTTAATCGACCACACTGAGTTTCTCAGCAGAAGGAATTGAAATATGGAATCTTGTTCATTGGAAATCTATTCAGCTATCTGTGTAAATGTACTCAATATACTTTCTCTTAGAGTTTATAGTTTTAAAAAAATTCATTTTTTTAGGCAAGTAAGGATACACTATCTTTACATTAAAATTTATTTAAATATTTTGATGAAAATTTTCAATGCATTTTAGATTTCTCTGTAGTTTTTCTTTGAGAATGATGGTTGTACTGTTATAGTGGTGATTTAGATTACTTCAATCAGCTGGTTTGGACCAATATTATGAACCTAATTTCTGTACAGAAGTACATGTTTTGCATATTTCTCAAACTTTTATTGTCTAACTGTATTAGATACCTTTTGCTCTGAATCCGGATTACATTTTCATTAACAACCCCTTTTTTCTTGGTTTACATTCCCAAAACAAATTGAAAATCATGGAGTTCATATTATAGTAAATGAATTAATTAGTGTCAGAAGGAATTAATGATATTTTTATATTTGCATAATTATTCCATTTCTGGATTAGGACACTCACCATTTTCCTTGTACCTTCCTCCGATGTACCAGATGAAAGCTGGACTATGACATTCTAAAAAATTGATCTATCTTTTCAAATAAAACTGAACTTTGCCCAAGGTGAAATCATATCATCTAAGAAAGACCAATCTGGAAAGCCACCCAAACATTTTGTAGTTTCATAGACCAGTTTCCAAAGAGCTTTGAAAAACAGACTGTCTCAAGGGGCAAAACTGAAATAAAGCTCTAATGGAATCAGGAAGCTGGCTATCTAATTGCCTAAACATAGAAGCTACCCTATATGTGCATTGTTGCTTCAAAAATTACACTATAAGATTTTAAAAAATCAGATTTCAGACAACTAGACTGTTATCAACAGGAGAATGAATACAATCTGTTACTTCCAGGTGTGTCTTTTCATATACAAAGTACTGCTGATGACTTTTTACTATGTCTGTATTTTATTTTCATACTTTGCGATAATATTGAAATGGTGAGCCTTTTCTTCCCCAGTGAAAGTCAAATATTCATGTTATTCCTATCCTCATGCAAAATAAAAAAAAAAATATGCAGTGCTATGCGTGTATTGTCATTCTATTCTTACAAAAAAGGAGAAAAGAAACACTGAATTTCACATGTGCACTTTTGATTTTGTGAGACTAAATGCAATGTGATTGGATTATGCTGCTTTCTTTTCTTTTGACATGCAGTTGTCATCTTCAGTTTTTCTTTCCTTCTTAATTTGTATGCTTTGTTATTCTTATTGAAAATTCTCGGTGATACTTGATCCTTGTTATTCATTTATGTATACTTAATGCTTAAATTTCTCAAGAATTATTATAAGCTACCAATCCTTTGCCTCCTTCTTTTCTCATTGCTTTTTTTTTTTATTTCTTGATTGTTCATGAGAACATTCTTTACCTATGGTCTACAAATTAAGATCTATTCTTTGTGACACTCTAGGAAAAGGTCAATCAATTGCAATAAAATAATATTTGTTTTTTTATAGAAATGAGTCATGAAAATAATTTATGCTGCTTTACTTGATTAGGGACAGTTTGCTACATAAAAGATTTTGAGTACCTTGATTGCGTACTCCATTAAGCACTCTACTCTAAATGTGTTATATTCTGCTTAATGGCATTTGCAAACAGGTGAGAGAGCTTTAGACATTTCAGGATCTGTGACCTTTCCCAATTTATTCCTGCTTCCTTGGGTTAGTGAGGCTCTCATTGGGGAACAAGATGGGAAAAGTTGATGGTGGGGAGGAATAGTCATGTGAAGCTTTTCTTCTCTGCATCTAGCTCACCTTCTAGATGAGTTTTCTTGGGTGTTTTTTGAGGGGTTTTTTTTGGTTTGTTGGGGGTTTTTGTTGGTTTTTGTTGGGTTTTTTTTGAAATATTTTTCCACTCTTTCCTGATTGGGTGGATTTGGAAATCACAAGTAGATATTTTCATTTAAAATCCTTTCAATATATAAATTTTTTTCTCTTAATCTATTTTACTCCAAGAGGCGAAAATTTCATGACAGAAATGTATCATTAAGTACAATAAGTAATATGGATTACTTTGTCCCAAGAGAGATGTTCTGAGGCAAGCACTGGCAGGTATAAAACATCTGAATGGTATGGAGACACTGAGTTCAGAATTAGTAATCATTCCTACTTATCAATGAAGCAACAATATTTAAACAAACAAAAAGCTTGAAAATAGTCTGACTTATTGACAAAGAGCATTGTGCAAACTATTTAAAATACAATTTTTCAAGGAGAAGTTGTGCAAAATCACATGCAGTATGTTCACAAGTATGTTCATTGGTGGCTACTTATGATGATTTTGAAGAACCCATTAACATTGTAGTCTTTGTGCTGCTTCCTCCAGATGCACTGTATGGTTTTCTTGAACTATTTCCTTTTTAATGCCCTGTGTATCTGTTCTTATCTGGTTCTGGGGAGCAGAAGGTGATTGGAGAGATGAAACATCTCATCCACTATGCTCATTCTTCCAATAACTGTGCATAATAATTTATGCAAGAAAAACTTATTGAGAGCTGCACACTTAGAGAAAAGGGACATGATATTGTTAGGAATAACTGAATACAAAATTTCTATTTATTTGTTTCCTTGCTTGCATTTTTTTCCTCACTAGAACCAAATTACTTTTTGCTGTTAGCACCTTGGAAACAACATCTGATCAAAAGCATTGACAATAACTGTCAATTTCTTTTCATAAAGAGGTAGTCAGAAAAAACTGTAGATCTGTATAAGGGTAGAAAGCTGTTAGAAAATGGCAGGCTCTGTTATCTTCCAAGCCCAGCTGAAGAAATGAGCAAAAGCTTTTGTAAGATATGCATTTTTCAACATATATTTTTTCATAAGAAGAAATTATTTTGCAATGGATTCTACCTTAGATAACAAAACTGAAGACTAAGAGTGAATATTTTAATTGAGTTAGTAATAACTTTTTTTCCTAGAAAAAAAGAAAAAAAAAATAAAGAATTACTTTCAATATTTCACTGCAAGCAAAGCTGCCCAGACCTGTGCATTTTTTATTTAGCTGAAATATAATGTAAACTGGCTAGAATGCTCAAACTATGAATCTCTGGATTTCACACTCTCATTAGAAATTTTTCCCTATAACCTTCCTGAATTATGAGAGAAAACAAATATACAAGAAGCACACAAAAATATTTCTGTATATAGAAACCCTTACTTCTCCTAACTAGGAAGAAAAGCTGAAAACTACATCATAGTTTAAAATTAATCTTGTACAGTTAGATGTCTATATCTGAAAGACATTTTTATTTTCTGTGAAAGGAGTGAAAATCTTTATTTCCATGTGTCTTATTCTAAAGGTAGCCTTTACAAAAGAAAAAAAGACAATATAGTAGAGGAATTTGTCTATCATTATTGATCTTCTCAGAAACAACATTATCTAGCTCAGATATACACAAATGAAAATAGAATGTTTTGTTCCAGATTCTACGTCTTCACGTCTTTCTACAACTGATCCCTCCAGTAAAAAAAAAAAAAAAAAAGAAAAAAAAAAAAAAAAAAAAGAAAAAAGAGTTAAAAAACAGGTTTTTAAAGAAGTTTAAAAGCCCAAAGTTATTGAAGTATTTGTGGAACATGTCATCAAGTTATATTGTCTAATGTATTTAACTGATCAATAACATCAATATGTAATAAGTATGGCAATTAGACATGCTAGTAATCAGAAAAAGAAGTGACAGAAGTAAACCCATCAAGCATAGAAGGTTACTATAAAATCCCATGCAAATCAACATCCGTCAGAAACAAAAGCATGCCCTTGCATATCTTTAAACACTGGCATTAATAATAATAATACTTGTGATTCTAGTAAAAGAAGGCAACACTTATATCTTCATAGCAAATTATTACATTTATATTTTCTAATTAAATGTATTTATTTGCTAATTGCAGGAAATAAATAATCATAATAATTTTAAACACTTATATAACACTTATATAACTAAATAAAAAATATAAATCCTCAATTTTGCACTGATCACATATGGAGTGTCAGTGTAAGAATTTTATTGCTTATGTAACACAATTCATACTTTTCTGTATTGAAGTCCTTGAGAATGGTGACCATATTTCCCACTCTATAGACAAAAATAAAAGTTCACATAGAAATGAAGAGATTTCCCAAGTTCACTCAAGTATCCTGAGACAATTTTTCCTTTTGAATCAGGTACAAAACCAAATTTCAAATATTTTATCATTGAAATCTGCATTTCTCTTAAGGTGAAATTATTGAAAGAGAAAAGGGATTTCTTTGTACTATTACTCAATCAGAGAGCGGAGGAGTAATAGGAGAAATTGCTGTAATCTCCTGACCACGCACATTTACTACATGCAAATATTTTATTCGGGTTTTTGTTTGATTTAAGAGATCTACTGAGGACCAAACTCTTCTCTTACAGTTCTGCTCAGCTAGTATAACTCTATTGCCAGCCTTAAGATAGGTTTGCTACAACAGGAAGAACTTATCTTGAATCTGTCATTCTTGAACTGGAATATTATGTTGTTTAGGGTCCTTGGTTTGATGTTGGGTATGTTGCTACCATGCTCAGCACCTGACATCTGACCTTTCCGTCAGTTTTCTCCCAGTCAGAAAAGCAAATTGTTGACTTTGAGTTTTTGCTATGTGATGGCCTCAAAACTGATGCTAGAAGTTAAAAAATATTTCTCAGTTGAGGGAATAATGGGGAAAAAATAAAAAAAGGAGGGAAAGATTTAAGGAGACAAAACATCAGGAATACTAGCAGTGAATGTTACACTAACAATAGAAAGACTACATTTCATGGGTTTGTATAAGTGGAAAAAGTCATCACTAATAGGAACAGTCTCTCAAAAACCTCTTGTATCTTTTCAGAAGCCTTACTTTAAGCTATAAAATTTGGTCAAAACGAGGGAAGGCAGGCTCCAAGACCTTCCTTTAAAGCTGATTGAACCAGAATACAGATAGGATGCAGACCTTAAGATAGAATTTACTCTTCTGGAAAAAATGCAAAGCAAATTTTTGCATGCATTTTTTTTTTGTTTTTTGAACCATTGCTTTCACGCACACAAAGAAAATCCCACATCCTAGGTTCTTTTTTTTTTTTCTTCCCCAAGTCAATTTTGAAAATATCTATGAAAACATGTCTGCGGACAAAAGGACTGTTAGGCTGTTGAGCACAAGTAGCTATTAATCAGCTTTTTTGGGCAGTGAGTCAGAATTTTCTGTTTGATATCTAGCAATTCCCTTTGTTTCCATATGGAGATAAGCTAAGAGTTTTCTACAATAAGGCTGCCAATATTATTCTAACAGTATTTTTGCAGACTGGAGGAAATAAACGTGGTCTTTGCATCACAAATCCTGTTATATAGCTTCTAGTTGTCTTGGCTGAAAAAAGTTCCCTCTTACATTAAATAGTAATGAAATATATCTGTAATCACTCTTGTAGATGCCACAGATTACTCCTCCCAGTTCAGGTGTCCTACAGGTTCTGTGTAGCTGTCCTTTAGCCCTCTTGGGTTCCCCTGGGGTGCTCAGATGTCTCTGGAAATTACTTCCTTAGCCTGCTACAAGTTTTGACCTAGGAGAAAGCTGCCCAGAATACGACATCTAAGAGCTGCAGGGGGTCAGGGCAGGATGGCTGAATTGCAAGAATATCTCCTATTCTTTTTTTTTCAGACTCTCCTACTCTAGGTGATGTCTTTACTTAAAAACTTACTTTTCTGGCTATTGTCTTTGACACTAGGAATTATGATTTGTCCAGGGATCCTAACTATGTAAGTCTGGATGACAGATTCTATTAAATGATAGAAGATCTAAAAGATCTTGGTTGTGTTCTAAAAGATTTGTTGATGCTAACTCAGCTGAGATAGGGATGATAGATCTGCTCCCTGAAAGGACTAACTGTTAGACTTTTGAGAAATACAATGCTCTGCACTTCAGCATGACAGCACTTGCTGGAATGCTTTAAATCACATGCAAATATCAATGTGATTTCTAGAGTAATTAAGCTTTTATGTAAGATAAGCTAATATCTTATCTTAAACAAGTTGAAGGAAATAAGAAACCTGTGCCATCCATGAAGATTTTTGTTGTTGTTCAAAATCTAAATATAAATTTACATGAAAATACTTGAAACATCAGTGGGATAACAGCTGAAGTACTGTTTATGAGCAGAGGAGTTACATTTCTTCACCTTTATTTTCCAAAATAAACCATGAACTACACATAGCTGCATTAAAATATTTTCAGCATGATTTGTTGCAAAAACCCAAAAGGCCATGTCTGAAGACAACAACTGCTGTCTGCAGCCACAACAATTGTTCCTAATAGCAAAGTACTGGAATTTAAGAATGCTTCAGAAAGATTTGGCTGTAGTGGTGTGGTATAAAACATGAAGTCTGTTGGTTGGTGGGGTTTGGGGGATTTTTTTGTTAACTACTATTTACAGGAATCAAGTACTTCATGGTGAAAGGATTTTTTTTCCTTTGCAAGACTCTCTTAGCAAGTTGACTGGATCAAAACAGAAGAAAATAAAATGTGGAACTCAGGATTCATAAATTCAAGCTGAATATTGTCTAATTCACACAATAAGGAGGTATAGAGTATGAAGATATACATTTTTACAAAACATCTTAAGATAGAAACTAGTAATGTGGGCTTACCTTTAATACATGTATTGCTGCTCTCTTTTTCATGCTGAGGATTTTAAATGTCTGCTTCCTACCCATTTCTCTTTCTGCTTGCTGAAAGATGAAACATTTTAGGAACCTTACACTAGATCTCTGTATTGGAAAGGATTGGTGGAGTGAAACCAGTAAACTTTAGGCCAATTTAAATATTTACACAAAGCATGATCTTTATCCTATTTTAAGCAAGATTCTTTTAAGATAAAATCAAATTCTGTCAGAAGAATTTAAATTCTGGATCCTGTAGACCTAATGCACTTGAACAGGAGTTCAAAAGTGAAAACAAAATCCAGTTTTGTTAAAGAAGCACTACCTTTATCTTTGGAAGAAATGAAATGAGATTTTAACTTTATGTGTAATTTTCTTCTTAACTGTAGGTTTTTAAACTACTAGTTCTTGTCTTGTGGAACAGATATCACATTTCACTTTTTATGTCAAAATTTTATTTGGAATAATTTTGGTTATAATTTTTATTAGCTTTGAGAAGCAGTGAAAAAATTTGGTTGACATTGTTTTCTTTTGTAGACATATTTTCGAGTAGAAACATCTTTTTTGCAATATTAAAACTTTGATATAAAGGGCTTTTCCTTTTGTGGTTCTGAGACATTAAGGAAAAATGCTGGTCAATAATGATGGACTCATCTGTCCATGTTTAACATTTCAGACCAAACTATTGCTAGCACCATGAAAATCTACTCTCTCTACAGCCTGATGCTTGGTAGACAATTGCAATCACCATCAAATGTCACCAAAATTCCGACCTGTGACAGCAAAATGGTGCACGAGTTCCTTTTCCTCTCAAGAATTATTCTGAAGTGGGGAAAAGGAAATGAGGAGCAGGAGGAACTTCTCTGGTTTGTGGCTGAGCAAAATACAGGCACAATGTATTATTATATCAAATTTTCCTGTAAGGAAAATTAAAGCTAGAAAGGCTGTAGAGTTGAGCAAAAACAGAGAAAGGACAGCAGAAGATGTACCTTTATAAATGGTCATGAAAATATTTTCTTCTTGTCAAGGCAAATTAAATGCAATTAATACTGCATTGATGTAGGCAACTGTGTTATCAACTTTACACAATGCTGAACGATGCAAACATAGTTACACCACCCTTTCAAAAGTCTCAGCATTATGCACCATTTTTGTGATGAAAAAACATGACAATGAATGATATCTCTGTGTGACACTGATTTTAGGTAAACCTCAAACAGGTTTTGTCAATGGAGTTTTAGCTTTATTTCCAGTTCGTGTTGTGATCTGAAGTTTTTTTTATGCTGTCACAGTAATGTTGCCTTTTACTTGGACATTATGAAACTCTTTTTTTCTGCCCTAGCTTCTTCTTTTTTTTTCTGTTTTAGTTCAAAGGAATTTATTTAGACATGATGTACAGGATCTTCTTTCACTTTGTTTTTTAAAATTGCTATTTCTTGACAGGTTGTGCTCCATCTTTGATATTCTGGTTGGACCTAATGCTATACCTCATTTAATTTACTATGAAAGTTTTGGGATTTTTTTTAAATACTGATAGGAAATATGCTGAAATGATCAAATACTCTCTCTAACCTGGAAAAGCTGAGAGATTGAAAAGCTGAAAGTAGCCTAAGATAGTGTTAAGTTAAAATATTGCTGGGATACATATTTCACTTAGGTTTGCTTGCTGTATGCTGGCCAACCTTGATTAAGTGTCAAGAATATTGAGTAATCTGGATCCTGGAGAGAATGTTTTAACAGGGTGAAACAGCCATCTGAAAGCTGATTTGCCCTTGATGCAAAATTTATTGCATCTATATGCTAATGGCCTTATTTCTGCATCTTCAGCCATAACACAACTTTATGCTCTCATTGAATTCCACCAACTAAAATCATGTTGTTTCAAATTAGAAATACCCCAGAAAGGGAGAATTTGGGTATGAAAATAACAGCATTGGTAATTTAGAGGATGACAGTTTTCTTTTTCCACTGTATCCCACTCCAGTGACAAGAATAATGATGCAGCTTGACAATAGATTAAGTCAGATACCACGTATGTCCTTTTGCATCTACTGGTGGATGCAGTAAAGAAAGTTAACTTGAATGTAAGGAAAGAATTTTGGTTAGCAACTTGGAAAGAAACTTTTTTAAATGATGACAAAGTCACTGGCAAGGGATTTTATGCTTTGCACGGAAAGTATTTGAATTTTTCGCTAATGAGTTAGTGTGTGTGTTAATGAGTCAGAAAATGTGATGTATATATTGAAATACATATGCCTGAAATACATTTTGACTAAATAGAGGAAAGGTTGTTTTAATACTTGGAATGCATAAGCTATTTTATAAGTATAGTTCTTTAAGCATTAGAATTTTTTAAAGTATGCTTGTTGAAGGCTGGTGTAATTTAATGCCACTTTAGTGTAAATACTAATAGAAAACCTCTTCAGTTAATGTAATATGGTACCCTAAGTTAATTTCAGGGGATGTGCACTATCTATACCTAATTAAATAATATGTAAACAAGACATTTTAAAGATAAAAAGCCTATTAAAGAATTACTTGTTTAACTTCTTCCTCAAGGTGTTATCAGAAGAACTGACATTCACCTTGTTTCTGTCTTGCAGAATGGCAAGTGTGAGAATGCTTGCCTATCTTCAGAATTAGCTATGATTCTAGTAATAAAGATAGCTCATTTATTGGTTTTTGATGGATTTTTCCCTTGTGGATTTTTTACCAGCTTTAAATTTAAGTTTGGGCTTTCAGGGGACAAGCCTAAGAAATCAACATCTTGGCAAACAGCAATCACAGATTTCATGTACACTTAGAGTAACAGTTTTTCTCATAAATTTGTAGTCAAATGATAAGTCTAGATAAATAGAAAATTCTACTAGCCACTCAGCTGAGATGCAATTTTTACCAAACTAGCAGATTTTCCTTTTATAACCATTAATCTTCTTTATTACCTGCAACAACATTTCCAAGTAGTCTCTAGCTCTATTTAATGAGTTATGAATAATTAATTTGGAAGCTATGTACTCAGAATTTTGATAACTTCTTCCAGTGTTGTCACAATTAATTTCTACTTCAATAATTACAAAATATATTACCTCTATACATAGACTAGACTAGACTAGACTAGACTAGACTAGACTAGAATAGAATAGAATAGATAGAGTAAAATATCTCAATTTTGAGGGGATCCATAGTGATCATTAAGCTTAACTCAAATATATTTCCACCCACCTTCATTTAACGTCTATATTTCCTAAGGAACTATAAGCCAAATTCAATGCTTCTTTAAGCCATGACATTTGTCGTTTTAGAAAACTTTTTCATTGCTATGTTTTGTTGTGATATTTTAATGGCTTCTCTATGTGTTTTGAAGTCAGTAAAAGTAGCAGTTGCCATAATGGAAGATCTCATTTCAGTGATTTTAAAAGGAATGAGTTCTGAAGAGGAAGACTCTATGTCAATATTTTGGATTTTTTTAGAACCTGATCCATGGCATCCAAAAGAAATACATTGAATTATTTGCTGTAGCTAAATCATGACTCTGGATACATGTGTGCATGTATGGGTGTGTGAGTGTGCATCTACAGAGGAAGTCCTGAGAGGGGAGAAAAAAAATTGAGTAAAAAAATTTTAAAAAAGGTTTTTGTCCTGAGTTAATTTTTAACAGCTTTAACTCAAATTCTAAGTGAACTCTAATTTTCAGCCCTTACATGCCCTGAAGCACAAATTACTTTAATATTTTAAGATGATTTCTAAATTATATACTTTAAAATTAATATCATTATAGAACTTATTTTCTAATCTATAATTATTTTAAATTAAGAAATCCAGAACTTGTTTCTATATTTTAAATGCTATCAGCTAATATCTCTAAAAGGTCGGTAATATGGGTTTTTCATCTCAGTTTGAGTACTCAAATAATTCGAACAATATTTCTTTTTTTTTCTTTCAATGCTAAATTGTAATAGTAATAAACATGCTCATTTGAAAATCACTAAGAATGACATGGATACTCTGGAGTCAGATGTACTTTCAATATTGTTCAAAAGTTTATATATAACATATCTTATGATTGATACTGGTGTGCTCAACAGCTATTTATTCTAATTTTTGGTTTAGTTCTTCATATAACTTTTAATTTTCCATTATAAAACAAACAACTAAAAATTTATAATTAAATTTTTTACTGCCAGATGCACTTATAAAAGGAGTAAGAAGACTTAGTGGAATCAATTTTAGTCAGGCAAATGTAGCTGCTTTGACAGCTGAATCCAATATTACATTAGTTTTCTTCTAAATTAATGTAGAAATCCTGCAGTAAGAAAAAAAAAATCTGTTTTTTTGTTTGGATTCCTATATTTCCAAACCAGAAAAGAAAAGAAATAGAAAAATTTTATTAATTGGAAGGAAGAAAAAACAAAGCAAGACAAAACAAAACAAAACAAAACAAACAAAAAAAGCAAAAAAGCAAAGCAAAGTGGAAGAGACGCCCACCTTCCAAGGGTTTTTAAATCTGAGAATTGATTTCTCTTAAAATTTTAAAAACTCAAAATGATTTCATTGAAAATAAAAATTTGCATTTTTAATGAGTTTTTTTAATGGTTTTGATGGTCAATACCCTAAGAGTTATAAGATAGAGAAAATAATCAACTTTGATCCATCTTTTACTATGTGTGCTGGTTTTGGTTGGAGTAGAGTTAGTATTCTTCACAGCAGCTGTTATGGGACCATGTTTTGGATTAGGGCTGAAAATCGTGTTGACAATTCTGGGGTGTTTTAGATGTTGCTGAGTAGTGCTGACAGAGTGAAGGCCGTTTTTCCCTTCTCCTACTGCCCAGGCAGTGAGAAGGCTGGGGCTGCCCAAGAGGATTGGAGGGGCCACAGCCTGCACAGCTGACCCCAGCTGATCAAAAGCAGATCCCAGACTGTAAGGTTTCATGTCCAGCATTGAAAGCTGTGTGAAGAAGAAGGAAGCAGGGGACATTTGGAGTGACGGCATTTGTCTTCTCAAGACACTATTACACGTAACTGAGCCCTGCTCTCTGAGATGGGTGAGCGCTGCCCACCCATAGGAAGCAGCGAATTCATTCCTTGTTTTGCTTTGCTTGTGTGTGTGCCTTTTTGCTCTACTATTAAACTGTCTTTATCTCAACTTAAGAGCTTTCTCACTTTTACAAATCTCTCCTCCATCGCTTAGGTGGGGGAGTGAGGTAGATCATTTACTAGGTAGGGGTAGACCATGACATTATGCCACAAATAGTGATGGTTATGACATTTTCATCTCTCTTTGGATTCCTCATGTATTTATGGAGTTTTCAGTCTTTCATGTTTCTCACATTACAAGTTAAATAGAAAAGAATAATCAATCCATAGATTTGTTTTTTTTAGAAAAAGAAATAAGTCACAAACTATTAATTCATATCATGTTGAAAAAAAGCAATGATGAGGCTTCATAAACATTGTGTTGCAAGAAAATAAGAAAGAGAAGAACAAGGAGAAGCAAAAGTTGAGATCCACCTCTTTTCAAATGTTTTATGACTCAACGACTGATGTGGAGGATTTAATAGTGAATAAAATTTTCCAGCATATCATTGCAAGTCAGGAAAGATCTAACTGATTCTTTCTTAAAGGGAATAAGAGGCTTTCTTTGTCACATGCAGGAAAAGTTATGTCCCTCTCAACTGCAAAGTTCAAAACAATCATTAGGTGCTTCACAAATTTATCATCACTAGAGAAAACATATTCCTAAACTTGATGCCAACTAAGAACATTCCCATCTGAAGGCAGCATATAAAAATATATGAATAAATTTTAAAAAATGTAAATAATAAACAGTCAAGAGATTTTTCCTTTATCTCCCTTCCCACCCCCTGCCTTCAACAAATGAAAGCTGGTTTTAGTACCATTGACCAAGGATTTTCAGCTGGGTAGCTGGGAAAAAAAAGCCAAAAAACTAGACCCATTGCATTTATTCTCCACACTACATGTGGTACCTCAAAACTTTGTTTGATTTAAGCATCTCTGATTTTTTTAACATATGAACATCCTGGAAATTTTGGTTAGTTCTGCAATCTTTGTAACAGATCATTATATGCATTATTAAAGAATCTTGGTCGAGGACTGCCTAACATATTGTACAGTTTGTGTCTGTACTAACACTGAAACTACAGGAAACACCAGATGAAATGCATCACATTAATTTGTAATAGTAATCCACTGTCTCACTCTCCTAAGATTTGACCCTCCAAAGCATCACTCCATGCAAATTATTTATGTCATTCAGATTAATGTTAGTGGATGCAGACTAGGAAATGTACATCTTAGAATAGGAGAAAAAAAAAATCATTATTTATGCATTACTTTAGATCCATACTTCAGCACAGTACCAATATGTTTGGAGTGCTGCTGTCTATCAATAATCCATCCCACTGTGTGAATAAAAGATTTGACACTGAGTAAAACGAAGTTCTTTCTAAGGAAGTCAAGACTGTAAGTCCATAACCATTTAAAATATGGGTTCATTGAAAGACATTAATTCTTAAATACAGTGAGAAAACAAAATATGTGTATACATTCTGTGTTTATGGCTGAGATTTCAAAACTTCACAGATTGATTGTGTTTGGAAGGGTACTGCTGGAAGTCATCTGTAACCTCCCAGCTGAATCAGGGCAACCTAGAACTGAGTGCCCAAGACCATTTCCAAAGAAATTTTGAACACTTACATTTATTTCACGGATTCTAGAGATTCCACAGCTTCTTTGTGGAAGGACAACCTGTGTCAGTAATCAGTCACCCTCACAATGTCTCCTGACATTCAGTTGGAGTGTCCTCTGTTTCAGTTCATGCTCATTGTCTCTGGTCCTGTCACCGGACACCACCGAAAAGAGCCTGGCTCCACCTTCATTTCACGCTCTTTGCAGGTACTTATGGACATTGATAAGGTATCCCCATTAACATTCTGTTCTCAAGGCTTAACAGGCCCAACCACTTCAGTCTTTTCTCACATGTGAGATGTTTCAGTCCCTTTATCATTTTTGTGGACTATCTTTAGTGTGTCTACATCTCTCTTCTACTGGGGCAGCCCAGGGTTGGACACAATATGCCAGCTGTGGCCTCATCAGCGCTGAACAGAGAGGCAGAATCACTCCTCACCTGCAGGCAGCACTCCTTCTGCAGTCTGAAACAACAGACTCTCTACTGCAAGAGTACACTTCTGGCTCCTGTTCAACTTAGTGTCCAACAGGACACCCAGGTACTGTTTCCAGCTGTGGGAAAGCAGTAGGGTAGGGATAGGCCCTGCCCCTGGGTTAGGCCTTTTTCATGTTCTCTGTAACCAGGTTCCCCATCTAGTAGAGCAATGGTCCATATTTTCCCTAATCCTCCTTCTGTCACCTATGCACTCACAGAAATCCCTCTTTTTTTTTGGACACTGCGGTGCAGAGAATTCCATGTGGACTTTAGCTTTCCTAATTCATCTCTGGAATCTCAATCAGTAGTTCCATATTTCTCCCAAGTTACGGCTCCTTGCTTCCACACTCTGTGTACCTCCTTTAAGCTTAGCCAGGACCTCCTTGTTCATTGGCACACATTGTATTCTGCTGTTTTTTTGCCTGACTCCTTATCTGCTGGGATGGAACACTCTTAAGCATGGAGTGGGTGATTTTTGAACATCAGTGTGTTTTCACTCCCACAGATCTTGGCATGGTTGGCATCCCCCATGAGGACCATGGGGGGTGAATGTAAACCAGAGGGCCCGATCCACTTGCTGTTCCTGGTCAGCAGGCCTATAGCAGGCGCCCATTACATCATCAACTTTTCCAGGAGATACAAGTTGCTTTACATTAATATTTCATTATAGATAAATTTTCAAAGGAATTTACAGATGTGCTTTTATATGTCTGTTGATATTTAACCCTATTGGTTTAAAATTAGGTCAAAAAAACCCAACAAATGGAATGACAGATTATAGACAATAAGTCACACCACTGCAAGAAAATTAAGGGTAAAGACCAAGTTCTTCATTGTATAATACAGTATCAGACTTCTGCTAGGGTGGTCCAGTAAAACCCCTATGTTTTTTGGACCACACTCTTCAAAGTTAAAGTAAATCATTATTAAAATTGATTATTCATTTAGGGCCACAACAGTCCAATATCCTACAGACTAGCTGACAAGGCATTTAGAAAGTCAGTGTAAAATTTCAAATCTAGTGAAATGTGGAGGCAGGACCTTCATGCTGACATTGAGAGGAGATGCAAAAACTGATTCTTTAAACATTGAATTGGAAGGTGACAAAACTAATGCTGTTCTTTTATCTTGACAAATATTTGTCATAGAAAAAAAGTCATTAAAAGAGAGAAGTGTCCTTCTTTCCCATATAAAGTCTGCAACAAGGTAAATACCTGGGATAGTTTTTGCTAGGGTTTTGTTAAGCAGTAGTTTTAAAATATAATTGTCCATTATAAATTTGGTAACTAAATGAGTAATGCAGGATTATTTATATTTGATAAAACCTGATATTATAGTTTTTGTTATTCATCCTAGTAAGGGAGTTAAAAATCTCCTCTGTGACTTTACTAGTGTCTCTGTGATCAGCAGTTTTGGTTTTGAAGTCCTTGGCTATGTATAGGCTGTTAAAGACTATGGTCCAAAGCTTGACACATTGATCAAGCTCTTCCTAAAATGGATTGGCCTTATCTTTCTGTCCTAGGTGTTCTGAGTCTAATGGTATTTCCCTATGTCTTGGCTGTTTACACTATTTCCTTGGCTCTGCATGTCTGTAATAAAAATAAATAAATAAATAAATAAATAAAAGGTTACACTGTTTTCCTCAACAGTGGCAGGATGAAACTAGAAGTGTTTGTGCTACACACCCTTGGAAGCCCATGGAAGAACACTGGAAGAGCACTGGAAGAATGAGAATGCAGAGATTGTTTTCTGAAGGAGCATCAGATCAGTGCAGATACTGCAGCTCACCAAATGGCTGCATGGTTTCCACCTCACTGCCCTTGGAGAGGTTTAGAAAGAAAACTATTCCATGAAAACTTAGACATAATATCTTAATGAATGCAAGTAGGTGCAGAGCCAAACAGATTTACGAGGTGAGCTGACAACAAGGCCTGTGGACTTCAGGAGCCAAGCTTATTTCATGATTCTTTTATTGAACAGCACAGATATACCTGCTGAAGCCCAGTCAACATTATCTCAGGTATAGGCCTCAGCAAGGATAGAGGATATACCTAACTTTATACTTTCTATTCAACTTGCTTCTGAACCAGAATTACTGGGTCAAAGGTTAATTTGCATATAAATAACTCCTTCTATGCCGAGGGGAACAGCGCGGCTGTCATCTTCTAGATAAAGTACTTATTACCTTTGTTTTGGAAGACACTGTTTTTTAACTTCTTGGTTGTTGTTCTAACAGTTATTCTACCTTACTTGTCAAAGCACATAATGATATTTAATCCTTTCTGAAGTCATTTGAAAAAGACAATAAATAAGTATTTATCAAGATGCTGACAGGCTGAATATTTTTATCTGAAGGTTTCACAAAATCCTTTAAGCCAAAATGATGATTGAACACCTGGATATGAATAATTTCATGAAGTTGCTATTGATGAGTAATTTATTGTGCTTAAACAGATATAGGCATATATCAGCAATGATGGACAGAAATTTGAGCGATATAAGTGCAAATAGTGCAAAATAGCTCTAGTCTATTTATTAAGTACATGTCTCAAACCAATAGCGTAGAATTTATTTGTTTGCTTGCATGATGGGTTGATTTTGGTTGTTGGGTTTTATTTGGGAGGGGAGTTTTGTGTGTGTGTGTGTGGACAGTAATTCTCTATGGATTTAAAACAGTAATATCATATTTGATTGGTTTTAGTGGTATTTCACCATTATCAAATATTATTCAACAAATTCACTAGGGACTGCTTAGAATTTAGGTTTTCTGAAAATAGCTGCTACTCAGTAAATTTTCTGGATATAAAAATCTATGTTTAGACTTTACAGACTGAGGTTCAGCCCATCTGAAAGTCACCTACATTACCACAGCTAGAGTTTTCTTCTAGTTAGACACATTTAAACACCTAAGATCACAGAAACATTGGTCAAAGGTTGTATAAAAATCTTGTCAACATTATTTTTTTAACAGTAAAACACTGAAGGGAAGAAAATGTGATAAATTTTAAATCTTTTTTCAAATATTGCAAATTTTTCCATGTGGAACTAAGCACAGAACAAAGAACCAGGTAATTAAAGAATCTATATGTACTGTAATAAGAGATCAGATTTTATGCCATGGCAATGGCTATATACTCTGCTACATGTTGCTGAGAAAATGAAAAGAAGTCTCTAATGTTGATTTTTATCTCCAGCCACATCTGGAAAAAGGCTTAGTGCCATTATAGACCAAGTCAATTTCACATAACTTTATGCAAGTGCAGACATCAATATGATGGGAATAATTTCCTAACTCTGTATTCCCCATGTAGAAACTTGGATAATTCCAAAATTCAATTCACAGATGAGATGGATTTTTCTAGCCACTAGCAATTATTTGGAAAAAAGCTTGTCACAACTCTTACTGTCCATGAGAAAAATCTGTCAAAAAGTGTATTTAAATATTTATTTAAACAAAAATAATAAGTGGCTATGGCTGCAGTTTCAACTGCTTAGAGAGCTACCTTGGGTAGCTCTCTAAATTTGAGTGCTGTATTGTTTTATTCTGGTAGGTTTCTTTTACTATGATCAATCTACTTTACATCCCTGTTGAATTCTGACTTCTTGTAGGGGTCATTGTTTCTTATTCCCTAATAATTCTACTAGGGATGTACAAGCTTTATATATTTCTAACATTTACTGAGTTTGTCGAATCACAAGAAACAAGCAAATGTTTTATGAACTCTCAGGTGGGTTACAATGTAAAGAAATGAAAGAAAAAAAAGTGATATTTGTAGAGTCAGCTAGTGGCAAAAAAGAAGGGGAGAAGCATTAAAAAAGCTTTGTTTGGTTTTTTATAGTGACTCTACTAGGAATAAATTGACTATGGTATGGGGTTTTTAAAGCTTGTAAAGTTATAGTTTTGACCTATGCTAAAGGAACTTTTTCCCAAAGGTATGGACTAAAAAAACTGCAATCGAAGAGAAAAATACAGAATGTTACATTGCATATTATGTTTCTATTTCCATACTGTATAGCAAGACTTATTTAAATATGTTATTGATTGACAGATGTGGACAAAATGAAGTCATTGCTAGTGTCAAAATATTATCTTATTTAAAAACACAACTATTTTAGAACAGAGCAATGTTGTTTAAATTGTCTCCTTTTGTTCAGAGGAATGTCAAATGTTTATTTGTCTGAAAATCAGTTGAGAACAAGAGTGTGGAGCTAAGTTATTGTTATTTAAGTATGGGGTTGAAATAATTATTATTTCCACTAAATATGACTTTTCAGAAGTACCACAACAGCAATCTTTGTTTAATGTTCAATTTTAAAGTTGTTTGTTTGTTAGTTTATTTTTTATATTAAATACTGAAAACTTCGAATAAATCCAGTTGTTTCTTTCAATTCCATCAACACTAACACTCGCTTTTAAATCAAACCACAAAATAAGAACCCAGAACCTGGGCATGACTGAAGGCCACAGCTTCTCTAGATGGTTTCTTTGAAGGCCCTAGAGGTACATTAGGGCACCAGTATGCAGTTAGCTGGGTAGTTTACCACAAGGCACCCAAACACAGACTGCCTGCAGCTTTTGTGCTCAAAAGATCTGAGTGGATCATGGGAAATGCTAGGTTTATGACTTCTTGGGTCTTTGGTTCCTTAAGTACCAGGAAAACTGCACATAGGAAAGCTAAGGACCCATAAGGATGTGAGTGCTCAGTAAAAATGATGACCTCCACAGTATTTCTGGTAGGTTAGAAATAAAAGCTAGTTTGTGTCTAGATTTATGTTCAGGGTGGTAAAGTATTAGAGGCAGAGTTACTGTGAGCATCCAGAGTTTCACTGGATACGTTTATATTATCAAATAAAATAGGCTCCTTCTCCAGCATTAAGAACTTCTGGCACATCACAGCTCCAGAATATATACGATATATAGTATATACAAAATATATGGCTTTTTTCTGTCCTGCCTCCTGGGAACTATCAATGGGCTAAATATTACCTGGAAGAGTGCTAGTTCACAGAAGTCAAAACAATGCCAGAGGCTAGAGCTCTCTATTGAAGAGTGAAGAAAATGTTCTGGGTTTAAATGTGTGTCCCAGTTCTATTTGTTTTACTGATAATAACAGAGCCATTAGGTTCAAACTTGAAGAGTTTGTGGATTTTAGTAAATCAGAGTTGACATGAACTGATAGTTTTGATTTATTAAAACAATAGCAAAAATTGTAGATGAACACAGCTTCTGGGAAATAAATCAATATGTGGTAGACAGGATACCTTTCATGAGCTATCAGTACTTTCATTCTGTCTTTTTTTTTCTTATTTCCTTGATAATAAGATCTGAATTTCTTGTATATTTTAATCTTTTTAATTTCTCTTTTTTCTCCTTTTTTAATGACTCAGATATTTATTCCCCTAAATCAGGGCTAGCTGTTATTAGATTAATCTTTACAAGTGAAACAGTCATCCTTTGATGAAAATGAATCACATTTTCTTTGCAGTACTTTGTTAGTATTTGTTTTGCCCATAGATAGGGTCAGAGACTGGCACAGACCCCAACTGCAATTTACTAAAATGTTCAACTTCAGTGAATCACAGAAGGATAAGCTAAGCAATGCACATAATCATTACTATGAAAGAACGTCTACGGTAATTAAGAAAGATACACCAGTCACCCCAATAAAGATCCAAGTCTGACAAACAATAGGTGGAGCAGCCACATGAAGGACTGGAAAACCATGACTGGTAAATGGGAACTGTACATCAGCAGCTGGGAACTGTACATAGCCAGTTTCCCCAGTACTTTACAATTGTCCAAGTCCAAGAAACATCAGCCATGGGAAGAAGCTGTCATAGAGAAGAACTGGAGAATCATGCACAGAGCTTGGAAAATCCAGGGGTGCATCCACCTTTGCAGGTTGTGAGGCTTCCCCACTTTGCTGTGACTGTAGCCCAGCTTTTATACTGTTAAACAAACAAGCTGACATAATTTCTATTTCATCCTCCTGTTGGATTTCTCCCAAAGCCTGCTCAGGGCTCAGTGAGGAACCAAGGGAGTTGTCTTTGATCCTATACCCTGCTGATAAGGTCAGGAGTGGCCTTATTCAGTTTCTAGATACAGAAAGGCCTTACGTGTTTTGCCTGTAAATGAACACATATGACAGTACTTTGTTAATGAGCAAATATATATATATAAAACTTGATTGAAAGGTTCATCTATAGGGCAAATTTGGTTCAGGCCTTAGTACTTCAGTATTAGATGAAGTATATCAAGAAACCCAAATTTAAGCACAAATGTTGAGTACTGTATCCAGCTCTGGGGTCCCCAGCACAGGAAGGGCATGAACCTGTTGGATTGGGTACAAAGTAGGGCCACCAACTTGATCAGATGGACAGAGCACCTTGCTTGTGAGGAAAGGCTCAGAGAACAGGGATTGTTCAGACTGGTAAAAAGAAGGCTTCTGGGTGATCTACTTGTGGCCTTCCAGTACCTGAAGGGAGCCTACAAGAAAGATGGAGAGAGGATATTTACACAGGCATGTAGTGACAGGACAAGGGGGGATGGCTGAAAATTGGTAGTGTGTTCAGGAGGGGCTCGGTCAGTATTACTAACTAGTGCCTGCTTTAATAAGCAAAATAAAATCTGAGCTTTTCAAGGAGTTGAAGAAAGCTTTTTACAATAATGAAGATGTAGATATAAGCAACAAACAGACCTACAGCTGCTAGCAAGACAAAGCATTCAGCTTCTCACATTGGTGGCTGAAACCAATGAGCAGTTCAGCCTTTGCTTGCTATGGCTTTAATTGGCTCCTGCTATAGTCAGAGAGATGACTGTAAGCCTGAGTTAGTGCCTTCAGTGTAAAACTGACTCACTTTTTTTTTTCCTAATTTTGATCTAATGTATGTGGATAATTGCTCTTGATTTTACTCAGTAAGCAAGGGGAGAGGTCTACAGTAGACACTTTATATTTCAAATCTCACCCTGTTCAGCTTACAGAATTAAGTAGACTTTGTGTGTGTGCGTGTGGGGGGGGGTTAATTCAAAATCAGTGGTGTATTTACCACTTCACAAGAATAATGCATCTCAATATTCTTTTAAAAATCATAAAGAAATTATGCTAGTTCTAGTCTTAGAGGGAAAAAATGATAATTTGATTTATAAAGTTTTGTATAAAGGGAGGAATTCATATTACTCCATTCAATATTTCAGATATCTGAAGCTTAGTTCTCTAAAGACTTCAGGATGGTGAATCATTGTTTCAGAACCTAAAGGTTTGGCAAAATTGCAATTCATGGGGAAAAAAAGTCCTAATTAGCGATTCAAATGATAAAGGATGTTTGTTCTCATACATATGCCATAGCACATGCCTTCTTATAAAATAGAACTTTTCAACTTTTTCAATACAGACTCTGACAGCAAGAATTTATGATTCAGGGACAAATACTTGTTCAGTCATTATTTATCATAGAAGATTATAATACTTGGCACTTTGAGTCACCTTTTGCATTTAGATTGTTAACTTATATGTGGCACTTGTACTGTACAAGTAGGTCAATATGCTCTTCAAAACCAAACTTAAAAAAAATCAAACAGAAAACATTATTTTCAAGGTCAAAAAATAGTAAAAATTAATATTAATGTGAAACTTGTCTGAAGTACTTTAATTCCTGAATCTCTGTAAACTGAAATTTGAGAGAAAATCACAGGAAAACAGATTTTCAGATGTTTTCTACTATGCCAGTAGTACTTTTATGCCAAGATCCCTGAAGAACAACTTATATCAAAATGTTTTGGCACTTCCAATTTAAGCTTTCTGAAAATGGAAGAAAATAAATATAAGTGTTTAGGCACCACAGAAAGATTTAAACAGAATGTGACACTAAAGGTAGACAAAGTTTAGAGAAGTCTCATTTGTGTCTCAACTGGTTCACTGGTACAAGGAAAAAGACATTTCAGAGAATTATTTTGTGGCATTTAGAAATAACTTGGGACGTGAATTGCATCTCTATTTCACAAAAAAAACCCCAAACCAACAAAACAACTAACCACTGTTATTCTTTAATCTCATTCTGAAAATATATCATCTTCATATGATATATGTAGTCATATGAACTCTGTTCAGATTCTTTAACAGAGAGAAAGTGGATTGACCACGAATGCCCTGCTCATTGACTTGTAATTAAATGCTACTTGTCATAGCTATTTGTTGCTTTAAGAAGCATATTTAAATAGATGTTCCCACTTTTTTGAAGTACCATCACAGCAAATTATCAATTTTTACTTAAATATTTACCAGGAAAATAAATGATGGTAAAAAATAACAAAGAAAATATTCCATCATTTAAAAATATTTTCAAAGGAAAAAAAAAGGATCAAACCTCCCTCATTCCCATTTTCATTAACTTTTTTTTAC
This sequence comes from Calcarius lapponicus, assembly GCA_039654755.1. Taxonomy (NCBI): domain Eukaryota; kingdom Metazoa; phylum Chordata; class Aves; order Passeriformes; family Fringillidae; genus Calcarius; species Calcarius lapponicus. The sequence continues at coordinate 44,636,819 of CM077462.1, read as the reverse complement.
AGAAATTGAAATTTCACAATGGAGAGTAAGAGGTGTCTGAATTTTAGCTGGTGATAAAAATGAAGAATGTATTCCTTGTCTGGTTGGGTCAGCTCAAGAATTTTAAATACCAGTTATTAATTCACTTGGATTTTTACTAAGCATTGGGAACATTTTAGCAGTTCTAAATCAAGTCTGGTTGAGAAATGCTGGGTGGTAATGTCTCTCAACAGTGGAAGTGTGTCCAGGTTAACTGTCCACAGGACTGAACCATTTAAATAACATCCCTTAGTGAACATTTAAACAGAGAGATCAGAAGAATATTAATACACATCAAATTTAAGTGGGAAGGTATGAGCTGGAATCTGGGAGGGATGTAGCAAACCTATAAGCTTCATCCAGCTATGCAGTTGTTTCTGGAATGAACATCTATTTCCTTATATAAAAATAAGCTACATCAATAATAGTTTTGTCATTGTTGGATGTTAAACTTCTATAATATCTCCACTGAGTGGAAGGACAGTGCACCGTCACAGAGAGTCATGCCCAAAATCAAGGCAGAAATGTTGATATAAAGGGGATGAATACATGAGGTCTCAATCTCATGAGGACTAGGTAGATTTCTCAAGTCAATGATGTAAGATGTGTGTTACCAGAGCAATTCAGATGTTACTTTTTTCAGCACACCCTGACACCCATGGTACAGGAGGTGTTGTTTGAAACTAATGCAGAAATTAGATGATACAAGCACGATATAAAGTAAAACCAAGCTCATCTGAATATTTCACTCACATAGTGAATAATAGTATAAATATTCCAATATTTCCTCAGCAACATTCAATGTTTTATTCAAAACAAATATTGTCTTCGTACCATTTCACAGAATTTCTCTAAAGAGATTTAAAGTTTATTTAAACAAAAAATGCTAGATGTTCCCAGAGCTGACATGATTATGCTGTCTTCTATTTTTACAACGTTCTATCAATAGTATTCTTACTGCTCAATCCACTCACTGTAGCTGTTCTTAAAGGTATCCTTCAAGTATTTTTTTTCTTTGGTTGTTCTATTATGTAGCTGACATAAGTGTGATTTTAACATGAAATTTGTTAACTGTGTTACTTTGTAGACTAATAGATTTTCAGCAGAGATGTGTAGATTGTAATGGATTGTATTGAAGCTAGTTTTACAATGGTCACGGTCTATCAAAGTGCTGAAGGAAGGAAGCAAAAATTATTTCATGCCTCTTTACAAATATCAAAACACTTAATCTAGTCATCTTTTCCCTGAACCACTATATTTCATTCCTGTGTTCCTGTATTTCTTTCCAGAAACATAAGCATTAATATAATTTCTAGTGCAGCAGAAATTCCAGTGCTTAAGGATTTTATCATTTATGGGTGGCACATGTGCTTAGACCACTGATACCTTATGCTGTTTGGAATTCTACTGAATTCTTCGTTCCATTTCATGTTTTCCCAAAAATTAATTTAGCCTGTACTATCTGTTCAAAATTTGCTGCACCTCTGCAACAAATTAGCACACATAAAGGCAGCAGGAACAGCAAACAGCTTGCCATGGCTTGGGCACATTACAGGAACGCCTTTCAGGAAGCACAAGAGTGTTCCAAAGTGCTGGATTTGCCTAATGACTACACTTCTGCCTACCAATTAACTTTCGGTAAACTGAGTTTATCATTAGGACAAGGCACTTTGCACGTGGGTAAAGCTGGCATGAAATACTCTGGTAGTCCATCCTTGAAGAGGTGAATGCAGCAACAACTTGCAAAGGAAGAAAGATGATTTATCCTGAAGAGCTGCTTGCGGGCAATGTGATGAATTTGTAGACTTGACCAGGGACACACAGGAGTGTTCCAGCCCTCAGGAGCCCCACAGTGCAGACCTCAGTGGGTAGTGTGGATGCTTTTAAATTGTCCTAAGGGTGTGTCCCTGTACCACCTCTGTGGCCCTTTTCTAATCAGGGCCACAGGAAACAGCAAATACCACAACAGAAAGTGCCTAAAACTGTTTCATCCCATTGTTGAAACCATTGCTCAGAAGAGTATATAAAGATATACTCTAGGACAATTTTTGCACATCTTAACTGCTAAAATGTTCTTTTTCTTGATAGTCCCTCTATGTGAGTGTGCAAGAGACGGGATAATGTGCTGAGGAGGGGAAAGAGCATAACCTAGAGATAACTTGGCAAGAAAGGAGACAGATGGCTGATCTGAAAGCATCAGAGGCTTGCTCCCAAAGTACCTCCCAAAAATAGAGTTGGTTGCAAATTAGAATTGCCCTTTATAAACAAGGTGTATTGCTCTAAAATCTGGCCATCTGATTATGGGTGCAGATGGTCTGTTACTGTGGGGATTTAAAGGTGTAAAGGGATACATGACAGGTAAGGGCCCAAGGCTCATGTCTCAGTGGCCTAAGGTTATACAGGCTAGATTCGGTTTGTAATTCGCTTTGAATAAGTTTTTTTTTTATAAGATTACACAAAGGTGTCAATGCTGTTGCTTCTTTGAGTGTGCAAGTTATGGACACTGCTTCTGGACATTAAGACAAAGACCATAAATTATTTTTATATGAACCACAGAGCAAAGTGTATGTTTGCTGTAGATCTATAATGTATAAATATTTTCAGTCTAGTTATTTATATACTTCTGCTCACATATATAACAGAAGTTTACAAATACATAGTGAAACACACAGATTTATAAATACAAATATGGTCCCATGTAATCAGCATATACATAAATATGAACATTGGCAAGTGAGGGCTTACTTCTTCAGGCAGAATTGCTGTGTGCTGTTGTTAGAGCGCTACAAAGTAAACTGACCAAACAGTTTATAATCAAAACAAAATGGATAACAACCTAGACTTATAAAGCCAGTGCTCATTAAGGTATATTAATAATATATGTTTCGTTATGACACAAAAAAAAACCTCCATCCATACATGAAATGCATTTATGTTTGCTGTTTATTTAGGAACTAGTTGTCTTTGTATTAAAAAGTTGGCTTGTCATGCAAATAATCGCGTTGTTTTAGCATGTTATCAGAAAATTTACAGGTCCTTATGAGCTGTAGACATCTGGGTCCACAGATACTGTGGCACCTGGCTTAACATGTGGGGAGCAAAAAGAAAAACTGTTCCACTAAAATGCTTAAGATGCCTAAACCAGTCTCTAAATAGCTCTCCATTAATTTATGAGGCACATACAAAGTATATAGTGCATTTCAAAGCATTTCTAATTCTATCCTAATCTCAAATTCAGGGTGAATAAGCCTAAATAAAATCACATATGATGTTGTTTGCCCATTTATACATGTTTTTTATATACACATTATACACAGAGTTTTTGTTGTGTATAAAGATAGTCCTGGGCTGGGCCTCTAAATAGTTGCTAAGAGTCAATGCAGGTAAATCTCAATGCAATATGTAGTACGCTGTCACATTGCTGTGCCCTTATGGACTCAGGTGAGTCACTTTGTGTTACTTGATTCCCCTCTAAGCTCTGGTTTCTTATGTCTATCTAAAATGAAATAAAAGTTTAATAACAAATTGAAGGTCAACGACCACCTTCTATGACTTTCTGTATTTCATATTGAAAATACAATATAGCAAAAAGAATACTACCATGGAGAAGATTAAATGAGGTACAATTTTATTTCTGAAAAATATTTCTTCATCTTCAAAACAGTCTGATTTTCATCTCATGTTAAAATTTGACAGTTATAGTGATATTATTAAGTTTTGACCTTAAAAGTCTGAGATGGAGAGGGATATTAAAAGTCTGATGAATGTTATTGTTTACTTTTCCATATTTATTTTGTAATTGTTAATTCTTTTAATTTTGATTTCTTTGAGATAGTAGCAATTATTTTCAAAAAGGACATTAGCAACCCCTGGACATTATTAATGTGTAACATTACAAAAATATTTCCTAAAATATTTCTTTGATAGCAGACTTATCCTGTAAATTCTTTTCTGTTTATCTCAATTACCTTCAAGAAAAAAAATTGAATATCAAGTAGACAAATACTTGGACAGAATAGACAACTGGAATTAATGTCTGTACAGCATGAGAAGAAGTACAGACATATCGGTGGTCTCAAAAGGATCAAAACCATACACTTCAGTGACCTCTTAGCCACCAAGGGAATGTCTTTGCATCTCTGTATGCATTTCTGGAACCCTTTAGGATGAATTATTCTTTATAACAAAGACAGGAAAAAGTTTGCAAGTAGGGTTTGCATGCTCAAAAAAAATGTTTAATATTTTTGGCAACTCCAAATGGCTAATGGAAAATGGTACCTCTCCCTGCAGACTTTATAACACCTGCCATTATTAAAAAATGCCACTGTCCAGCAGGGTGTTAGCCTGGTGATAATATATGTAGGTTAGTTGTTTCAATAAGTTTCAGTTTTCCTATGAAGCCTCTGGCACTTTAATACAACCTCATATAGTTAAAAGTAATTGTAAGGACAGAAAGCAAAGGTGATTTTTTTTTCTTTAATTAAAACTGGCAGAAATAGGGACAGTTTTATATCAGAAGTGCCTTTTTAAACTGAGATCCAATTCTACCCTTAGTGTCCTATGTGGAATTGCTGGTCAAGCAAGAGAAATGTATATTTTATTTGTAGAAATATAAGGGAACTTAAAGAATACTGTGAAACAACACAATGACTTTCACAGCTGGAGCCTGTATGGAAATGCCAAGACCATGCTTTAATTCCTATTGCAGTATTCCTGATCTTGCACTACTGAGAGCTATGGCAAAACTTTCATTTATTTAACTGACAGTTGGACTAGACCCTGAATCACTTGCTTACTCAAAAAGTGTAATTTTCTGTATCTATGGGCAAGTTTAAAAAAAAACCAAAACAACCAAAACCCAGACCCAAACTGTTTCAACAGAATTCTCCTTACTAATGGAAAATGGTTAGAAGCATTTAATCCTCCTTGAACCTGAGAGGATTAACTCCCAAAGTTACTTACAATTCAGAGGATGACTCATGTTTTCACATAAATACAGTTTTAATACTTGGTCAGAACTTCCTTTCTTTTAAATTCAGCCCTGTGATCCTGTAATGAACTAAACTAGTTTTTTAGTCTGTCATACATTTATACCAGATGTAAAATTTGTATCTGTATCTAGTGTTTAAATGGGTACTGTCAGTAATGGAATTTTAAATTAATTTAAGACTGGTCACTACAACAGAGATTCCTAAAGGGGCTGCGGAGTCTCAATTGATTAAGCTACCACAATTTGTTATATGTTTGTGAGAAAAGTAATTGGGAATAGTGGGGGAGTGGTGCTGCCTTATTTGTTTAAAAGCCATGGAAGTTTTAGCCCTAACTCTTCATGCATAACCAATAAAACAACCAGAAAATATTTTGATCTCGAACAGACAGGTGGTACCTAATGTTATCTCATATGCTGTTAATAGGTATATTCAGTCTCTTAATTTTATTCTTTTTATTAACCATACGTGTATTTATATCATCTATACATTAGAAAATCTGTTGCTAACACATGTTCAGAAGGCAAATTCATTATCTTCACTAGCTTGCTTACATTGTTTTAAAGCTATTAGGCCTAAATGCGCTACAGCCTACAGGTGTATTCTGAATCCCAAGCTTCCCTTTCCAGACATAATTTTAAAACATTGCTTTAAAAGCCCTGGGAGGCCCCTGAGCCATTCTAACTTGGTTTAATTCTTTTTTCTTTCTGTACAATTTGTAGCACATTTGTAAGAGTGTGCCCCAGAGCACTAAGCAAAATCTATCAATAAAATCATCTGAAATTTGTCCTTCTATTCACCCTTAGACTTGTTTGGATTTTTTAAGACTTTATTATTATTATTTAAATTACTTAACAAATGGTGAATACAGTTTTGTGTGTTCCCTTACAGCTGGCTGCAGTCATTCTTGGAAATCAGTTACTGGAGTTACATCTTAATTGTACAACATATACAGAACTGGAACAATGTATGCATAAGAGCACTTTACACACTGTAAAGAGCTCATTAATACTTGAATGACTCTGAAAGGAAATGGGTGATAATATTCTACAGAGTCAAATGAAATTCAAGATTCCTCATTGCTATTTTAGTGTTGTGTTGCAATCTGGACAAACAGAAATCCTGCTGTCCTTGTCCTTAACATGATCAGCTGTTACCAGATGTCTGAAAAGCCACATGGTGCCTTTACAATGTAAACAAACGTCTATGAAAGAGGAAAGACCACAACTGCACCATCAGTCATCTATTTCTGCTCATTGTGGCTTCATTTTGGGGTTATGATCAAACTGTTGAAAACTTTTCTGTGCTAAGCAAAGATGAGACACAGCAAGCTTGTCATTCTGTGAGGCATATGTGAGTCTAAAGCAAAATTACTTTCTGTATTGTTTATATATAAGCTTGGGCTCTGTTTAAGGCATAGGGTTGAGCTCTGATCCCTTTTAGAAGTCAGATTCTCAGCACATTCACTGACTCAATATGCATACAGGTGATCAGTCTTGCAGTCTGCTAGGTCAGTAAAAAAATTGACTGTGATATGCAGCAGTGTGTCAGTTTGTGTTTTTGTAAGCAGACTGTGAACACTTTAGGCCAAGCTACAAGCAATTCAACAAAAAGCAATGCAGGTAAAAATTGCATGGGTCTCTGTATATCTATATTGATAAATGTGGAAGGAGAAGGATAGATCTAGAGCATCAAGGCTATACCTATTCCAGGAAAGTTAAAAGGGATGTATTATGAGTACATGCCCATAGTTGTTAAACTCATCACATCAAAGTGTTAAGAAAGCACATCCCATCATTTAATTTGCGCCAGCCATGACTCTAAACAGTGCTTGACCCCTATTTGGTCATTCCCATGTGCTCAGGGCTGTTTGCAATAAGCAATGTGTTGTAGCAAGCCTGAATGGGTGGGCAGAAGGTTTTGGTCTGCGTCTATAAGCCATGCCATGCTACTCAGGCTTAGGGCCAAACCCAGTCCATGGCACACAATCATGCAGTACATGAAGTGCTATTGTTCCCTCTGCTTATCTGTAATTTGGGTACATATCTCAGGTTTGGCTTATTCCAAGATCTCTCCAAGACAAACCTGATCTATTGAGTCAATTTTGGTTTATAACAAGTTTCTTTCAGATGACTCCAGGGTCAGGGATTAGTCCCTGGCCTGCCCTTATAAATCAACTTAAACGGAGACAAAATTCAACTATTGTAAACCTATTTTGAAGTCTACTTCATGTATCATAGGTACAACTGGAGAAATTTGATGATACAATATCATCTGTCTTTTGACATGTTTATACAAGGTTTTGCCAGAATTTCTTCTGTTACTGGAATGTTTAATAAATGCTTATTTCATTACTTACTTGTGACAAGAAGATTAAAAAGGTAGACAAGAGCAACATAAAACCATGCTTGCTGTCCTTTTATAGCAGTGAGCTTTGATAGATGTATTCCACATCTGCTAAGCCATTTACCCCAAGACAATTCACGGGAAATTCAATAAAGAAATTTCTCCTGAGCTGTCCAATATCCACCATTACAGATTCAGTAGTCTTAACACAATACAGTTTTCTGCTTGTTGCTTAAGGCATCAAAAATACATTGAAAAAACAGCACAAGATTTCCTATTAAATGACACACATTAAGAGAAAAAAAACCCAACAACATATGTTGGGAGGTTTTTTCTATATGTAAAAGTGCTTTACTCACATAAGAAATAAGAAAACTATTATTTTGAACCATATTCTCACCCCATACTGTGTCATCTTTACTGATTAATTGGTATAAACTTTAAAAATATTACCACACTTAGATTTGAATAAGCTGTACAAATGGATTTCACAATGTGTCAGATACACACTGCTTAGGAAATCAAGAAACCAATCAAAAAAACCAACAAAATAAATAAAGCTAATGTCTCTAAGGCATCTGCAATAGACATCTCAAAGTCTCCCTTATTCTGGTAGTAGACTCAGCTCAGGATAGCAGCAGTCTTGCTTTTTTTTCTACTTTCCAGATTCAGAAAAGTGGAGTGTTTTAAATTCCATACTCTGGGTATATGTTCCTCTTTCATGAATTGTTTTAAATCCATTCTTAAATGCTAAATTATTTGCTTTATTTTAAAGGCAAAAAACATTAAAATTTGGATTTTATTTGTACTAGATGACATTTCATGCATCTAAAATTAGTGCTACATATGAGATAATACTTCTTTCTCTGCAAATACTGTAATTCTGTGACCTATGATACAATATACCCAGAACTAGTAAAGGCCACAGGCTTAGCAATAAGCTTGCAAGGTCTTAGGACTGAGACTTGTCAGGGTTCCCTTTTCTGAACTTTTTTTGACCTGCCTGCAGCTTTGTTTTATTTGGTTTACCTCAAAGAGCAATCTTTTCTTCTGATGAGGTGGTTATGGCTAATTGGGTTTTTTTGCCTATCATTATACAGTGCAACCACAATATAATAGAGATAGAAGTGACAAGTAGGGAGGGGTTTCTACGAAGAATGAGATGTTTAAAGTTCTAAGATAATGATGCAGAAAAATGCAGACCTGGCTTGATAGCATAAGCTTAGAGTAGTGGGGATGTAGCACAGGAAAGCACAGGAATGGAGTGATATGAGCTGGGTACAGGAAGGCACTGTGATATACACGAGGAGATACAGAAATTCATATCTGGAGCAAACAAAATTAGTTTGAGGGGTAGCAAAAAAAAAAAAAAAAAAACCAAACAAAAAGAAATTTCTAACAAATTAAACACAGTATGACTAACATACTGTCATAAACATTATATTCAGATATAATATGCAGTTGCAGACCAATGAAGAAAGAGAAAGTTGAAAAATTATTTTAGAAAACACATTAAAATTATTCTTAGTGAATACTAGAATGAAGAAAAAGAAAATCTCAACATTAACATCAACAATATTCTTCCTGGTGAATTGCTGCTTACAATTCACTGTAACAACTCCTACACCATCACTAGGATGAAACTGATCCCAAGACCTAGAGAAGAATGAGAAGGGATAATAACAGAAAAGGCATGAAAATTGAATGTGTCTATAACTGTTTAAATTGTATTACTGCTATCATTGAAAATTTTTTTGGTAGAGAAACATTATTTCCTTTCCTGTAATAATTTGACCTAAACTAATAATACTTCCTAGATTAGATTGTTAAAATAGCCACTACACTCACAACAAATTAGTTTCTTTATACAGGAGTTCTCTTTCCCCTTTCCCTGTAAACAAGATTTTTAACTTGGGAATATTGAATAAAATAAGAACCAAAAGGAAAAGGAGTGGTCTAAAAGCTGTCTTGATTACTAGGACTGCTACTAGAACTGCTTATTGCTCAAATGTGTTTTGCTTCCTCTTTCAAACCTGATTAGAGAGAGAAAAGCAATAAGGGTCATCTTAGTTCCCCTGATGCAAAAACACTTAGTGACATCTGAGAAGCCCTGAGGTACCCAAGATATCTATAAGAAGCTGTCAAGCATGACACAAAACCTATGAATGATCCATATTCCCTTCTGGACTATCAGTAAGAGGTTACTCAGTATAATCTAGGGAATCTCAAATGGCATTAGAGGTCTCTGTTCTGGCAATTTACACCAGTAAAATGCTACTAGATCGAGGACATTCTCTGCGTTTTGAGTAGTTTTCCTTATAAAATATGACATTATTTTACCTCCATATGGAATATTAACTTGAAAAAGAGAGTATTCTGATACCAGATCAAATTCAGCAAAAACCTTGAGGAATAATACCTTCAGTGTGGCAGCCCAGGGTGCAGATGCAGTGGGAGCTGCAGGCTGCACTCTGGGCGGCTGGAGCCTGAGGCAAGAGTCTGGGAACCGCCAACCCTCTGCATAACAAAGGGCCTGGAACACCCAGGTTATTTTGTTATTTATTGTACCAGGACTAAATTATTTTAATTATTGGGGTCTCTCAGACTCTGCTGTGAAAACCTGGGGTCGAGCCGGTGAGGAACCCGGTGTGGCTGTGTGAGTTTCGGGGGTGTGGCTGCAAAGGGCCTGGGTCCCAGCTCAGGTGGTGTGAGATGACTGCCAGAGTGGATCCAGGGAAGCTTCCTCACTAATCCTCACAGGAATGTCTTACTGACAATTATGATCTCATCCCACTGGGGTACTCATGTTATTTATTTGTAATAGTGATGTTTAAAATTTACAAAACATAAACTCCTTCACAGAACAATGATTTACCTGAATACTAGCCCAAACTTTTCAAATTTGCATGTGAACTTCGAGTTCGTAATTTCACACTGGATTCAGAAACATCTTTGTTTCTCTCTTTAAATTGGTTTTCCACAAATATGAGAAACACTGCTTATGAGAAACTGACTGGCTATAACACAAATTGAAAAAGATGTTTCTGAGGCAATTGTTACACAGAATCACGTTGCTGAAAATGACATCATATATGGTACTAATAACTTTAAAATTCAAAAAGGAAAATAATTTTTAAAATTCAGAAGTAAGACTTTAAATGCTTTATTTTTTAGACAAGTTCTTAAATTTTTAAACATTAAAATTCCTATTTTGATTATAAATTTGCATAACTACTGGAAAAAAATCAGCTTTATTGCTTCTTTCCTTCACATTATGTTAGTTTTGCAGGAGCATGACAGAATTTGCAAGATGATTACCATGAACAAGTAATTCAGAAATATGAGTTTAAAAATATCCAAAAGTTCAGTTTGCAATACTATTCAAAGCCACTTTGTTATGATGCTTTCTCCATGTGAGCTTTCAAATTGTTTTGGTGAGGAAGAAAAAAAAAGGAATAGATTTTGTCTTAATTTTTTTTTTCATATTTTCAGATCAATCCTATTTTAGTCCATTGACTGACATTTTATCTCTGTATCATAAAAAATATTTTTAATAGATGTCAGAAATTCTTTTCAGGAGCATGACAGTGATAGCTGCCTGATTTGGTACTAAAGTAGAAGACAGATGGGGAAACCTAAATATGAACGACCTTAAATAAGAATTAGTATTATTGAAGATGAACTTGCAGCAATAAACACCCTGTATCCCAGTCCCTCATACAAAACAGATTTTAATCAACAGCTGTTACTTGCAGGTAAAGGGCACATTTAGTTAGTACTTTCTGGGGTTGAGTAAGTTGCAAATGGAGTGAAGAGAAACAGGACAATCTGGCACAGACCTTGCTGTGTACCAGCCCATCAACAAAACACTGATAATTTTTGCTATAAGGACACTAGATAATATAGCAAATGACATAAGCAGATGCTGATCTTGGCATTGAAAGGGAGTTATTCTTTTAAGGCTTCCTGTTTCTCCACTTTACTAGGTATATTATTTATTTTCCTTTGTAACAGAGAGACATACTCTTGTTTTCCCTCTGACCTAATGGGATGAATCCTTACATCCTTTTTCTTTTCTTAATTCCCTGATCTCTACAAAGAACTTTAAGTTGGAAAAGGCAATTAGGGATGCAAAGGTTTGATGTTAATGCTTTGGTCAATGCTTCATTTTTTTCTTTAGAGACTTGTCTTTATATATAGATAACAAAGAAGCAATTAATTTCTTGAACTTGATAAAAATAACAAGGATCAGATGTTTAGGACAAGCATTTTACTAGGCTCTAATGCTTCTACCTTCAGTGCTTATTAATTACAATATTTATTTTCTAATATATGTACATTTTTACATTTTTATTTGCCTTCAAATAAATCATAAAATGTGTTTTTACATCCTATATCTTTCCATTTTCTGACATTGTTTTTGTCTTTCTATTAACAAACTGTTTCCCCTTCAATTTTTTTCTGAAGAAAATACTATTTTCTAAAACCACTTTTGAAGTTTTTATCTTCAAAAGCATTGAGCACCTCAACACAAAAGGTTTTTATGTTGTAATTCCAAAAATGTAAGAGTCGTAATACTTCATAAAATTTAAGTCCATTTTTAAATTTGGGGCTATGAGGTCTATCAATCCCTTATGAATCTTACTCTTTGATATCATGGGTGAGTTGGATATGTTCCTTTATCTATACATTACTGTAGCCAAGATTCTAGCATTTTAGCCTGTAACAGTGAATGGTTTGTGTATTCACTGTCCCTTTTTAAACATTCCCCAGTTATATTATGAACATTAAAAAAGTTAAAAGGATGTAAAAATTTGCATGTCACGGCAAAAATCAACAAATGGATGATATGAACAATGTCCTTTTTCATAGTTCCTCACTGTATAGCATCCTACCTCTACAGTTTGCTGGCTGTATCAGTTTTTGAGGTGGTATTTTGGAGTAGATAGAAATTGATCTGTTTTAGTAGGAGAGTATGGCACAGCAGCTTGATACATAGCTGCATGGCTAGGCTATCTTCCCTACACATTTTCACATTTTGTCTTTATAAAAAACCCCACCCAAAGAAAAAGTCAACCTAGGTAGCTTTCCAATCTATTATAATTTTATTGCTTATAAGATAAGCTTTTGTGTCCTCTAATGCTTACATATGTTTTCATCAGAGCACTGATGATTTTTTTTTGATCCTGTTTAAACTGTGTGATGAAAATGCTCTTGCTCATTTTATATTAAAATACACTGCTTTTATAGATAGGTGAGTATCATTAACTTACCAGTGTTAGACTTCAGATTTTTTTTCTGTGTTACTGGAATTTTAAATTTATTTTTCCTAAAACTGTTTCAAGCCAGTTACATTATTTTCTCATGAGATTACTGTTAATTTTTATGTGCTTTCTTCAGCCTCCCTCATAAAACTAAACTGTGATGAAATCATTCCTCTTTGGATCGAAGAAGTATTTTTCACATGAGTTACCCAGCTTGACAAGAGATTTAATACATTTTCCAATGATGATTACAAGTGTGCTGCTAGAATAAATGCTTACAGTTTTTATATGATTCTGATCAAATAATCTTTATGAAGGATTAAAAGGCATAAGTCTGTAGAGAGAGGAAAAGAAAAGTCTGGCAGATGAATCCTCTGACTTGTAAGCTGTGTGAAATCCTCCTTTAAATTCTATTTTAATAACTCCCTTCTGACTTTTTCAAATCATTATATTTCATTAAAGAAAGAGTTCATACAGGTGTGCCTAAATATGCTTTAACAGTCTAAACTAGCAGGAGCAGTATAGATGCAAATATATATAAATTACACTGAAAAGAATGTAAAGAGAGAAATTCTAAGAATCTCAAAGAGGAATATGAAACTAGGAGTAGTTTATATCTGAACTCCTTTCTTGACAGAAGTTTCAGTCAGAAAGACGTGAATAACTATAGTGAGCATCCTTCCCAAGTTTAAGTTCATGCTACTGAAGCTGAGAGGATTTTTTGGACCATGGAAAAGGCATCATCAGATCCATCAGGTCAATGTATGACTCTGAAGTTGGTGTAATCAGAAAAATTTTGGATTGTTTAACGAGGGGATGACTTACTCAAAACCTGGTCTATTGACATCTGATGGATTACACCTATCTCAGAGGGGAAAAAGGTTCTAGCAAAAGAATTAGTGGGGTTCACTGATAGAGTTTTGCACTACTTTGGAAGAGGCAAAGGGACAAAACCAGTCTAGCCAGTGATGAGCAATGGCATGGCTTGCCAACACTTGAGGAAATGAGCACTAACGGGGCCCCTCAATCTACTTCATGAGGTGTAGGCTACCATGTACCAAACCTGAAATGTTTTTATACTAATGCACCTAGCATGAGAAAAAAATGCCACCAGTTTGAAATTTTGGCCCAGTCCCTGAGATCTGACATTGCTGACATTAAATAAATGAAATCTGGTTGGATGAGTTCTGTGTTTGGATGGCCCATTGGAAGTTTACAGGCTTTACAGGAGGGATAAAGAGGGCAGAAGAGGCAGAGGGGCGGCACGGTATGCAATAGAAGGGACAGAATGTACGGAGCTCACAACTGGCAGTGACACAATTGAGAGCATCTGGATGAGAACCAAGGGACAAACAAATAATGCAGATGTTATTATGGGAGTCCACCATAGACCTCCTATCCAGGGCAGCAACACTGATTTATTACTCTTTGAGGAACTAATGGACACTTGCAAGTCAACTTCTGTCAACCTGCCAGAAATTAACTGGGAGAATCCCAAAGCTGGCACAATCTGGGCCAGAAGATTCCTTAAAAACTTTGATGACAACTTTATGGAAGAGTTCCTTAGGGAACTGACTCAGAAAGATACCTTCCTTTATCTATTGCTAGTCAACAGTGTGGATGTCAAGAGTGAAATGGAGATTGGTGGCCACAGTAATTGCAGCAGGATTGGATTTAAAATCTCTGTTTGACAGGAAGAAAAGTGCCAGCAAAATCTCAACTCTGAACATAAGAAGAGCAGACTTGCTCTGGGAATTAGTGAATTAGGTCCCCTGGGAAAATATTTTTCCAGTTGTTTGTGTCCATCACTGCTGGTCACTTTTTAATCACCTCCTAAGTGCATAGGAACAAGCAACTCCCAATATTAGAAGTGAAGCAGATGAGGCAGAAGACTGGTTTAGGTGAACCAGAGTATTGTCTTGGACATACAACAAAAAATGAACATGTATACTCCATGGAAGCAGGGTCGAGTAATATAGGAAGAATACAGAGATGCTGCTTGCCACTGTAGGGTGAAAATTCATATAGCCAAAGCTCAAATAGAGTCGAAGCTGCCAGAAATGTGAGTGACAATATAAAGGATGTATTTTTCAAATATAATAATGGGAATAGGCAGTGTAAAAATAACATCAGCCCATTACAAGGACAAGGATGGTCACCTCACAAACAGGGACAGGGACAAGGCAGAGGTGTTTAAGACATTCTTTGCCTTCATCTTCAACGTGGGTGATGGACCAAGGGAGTCTCAGTGCCCTGAGTTGGAGAACCATGACTGAGAGAATCATCAACTCCAGCTGACCCTGGAATTGTGTGGGGTATGATGGTCCAGGTGGATCCCTACAAACCAAAACCTCATCACCATACATGCTGCTCTGGATAAAATAAACCATATCCCAGCAAGACAGATCACAGCAGGTTAAAAAAAAAAAAAAAGTAAGAACTCTTTGGTCTGGTGTGATAGACCCAAAATGCTTAGATTTTGTGAAGCCTAAGAAATTAAAGTAAATATTACATTACAATTAAATAAGTGCACACTTTAAAGGATTGAACAGCAAGGCAAGGATAAAACGCCCTGTCCAGAATCCAGCTGATTCAAATACTTTTTCTTTTCCTTCTCTCCCATTAAGATCCAGTTATTAAAATTGTAAGAGAGATCCCTCTGACCAAATTAAGGTGCAAATGAGACCATATGCTGAAGTTGATAGTTTAAATTTTATTTAACAGTAAATGAGAAATAGGTAGAGAGGAAGAGGAAGGGCAGGACAGAAAGCAAGCGACAAAGAAACAGATTAAGTAGAAAATATCAAAGCTCCATGGATCCTGACAGTCTCCCATTGGTCCTCTTTTTATGGTCTTCCCAGTGGTGAGGGTCCTGAAGGAAACAGAGTTCAATGTATTATCATATGTTCAGGCCAGGTGGGAATGCCCAGGTAACTCCCCTGGGTGGGGGAAGTTTTACACAGTGTATTCCAACAGCCTCTGGATCTGTTGCATTGCTCTGCATCACGTGCAGTGCTCTGGTGGAAGGGCTCAGGCATGAGTCTGTGGGCTGTGCCTTGTCCCCACTGAACCCAGCCAGGGCTGATTTTCAGAACAAAGGCTGGGTTTGGCTTTTCTCATGGGTATATTCTTCTCCTTAAGCCAAAGATAACTACAGAATAATTTATCACCTTTACCACCTTTATCACAGTCCAGCTTCTTTCAGGAAGAAAGCATATTTTGGTGGGAAGTGAGCTTTGGTGGTAGCAGCAGCTTTATACAATTTTGACTGTATAATTTTGTATAATGGTCAAAGTCCTTTTTTAACAATATTTAAGCCACTCACCATGACTTTTCAGATTCTCACACCTCCCCCACAGACTTAGTAGCTCTGCCCACAAAAACCCAACATGCAAATTTACATGGATCATCTCAGACATCAGAATGTCTTCTTTTAATACTGATGAAAACTATAATGTGGGAGAGAGTAGATTGTAATTTACATTTTGCATTAAGAAACTGATGCCCTCAGAGTCTACAGCTCAGATTCACAGATGTTCCTTCGTGGGTGAAGATTTAAGCATCTAACCAGTCTGGACAGAAATGACTGCAAAAGATCCCAGGGGAAGCCTGTGACATAGCCAGGAACAGCATTCCCCGCTCCTGAGCTACGGGCTGAGCTGTAAGATCATACCTGTCTTGTTTTTGTATCATTAGAGGGAGAAGATAAAGTTGTTCTCAGTGTCTTTTCCTGGAACCATCCCTTTTTCTGATCAAGATTAATAGCCCAATGGTCTCTCGTGTACAGGTAGGACACCCTTGAGCTATAATAATGCTTCAATTTTTTCTTGGGATTTTTTTTACCTGAGCTTTACAAGGCAAGATGATACCTTCTAATGTGTTAAATGAGCTGTTCACAGTGAAAGATGGAAGGTTTTGCTCACCCAAGAGGAACTAAGAATTGCATGGTACCCTGCGGGATTTGGATCAGACAGTGGCCTGACCATTATTTCAGTTTTAAAATATTCTTCAGTCATATTGCTAAATCTACTTGCTATGTCAGAAGGTGACAGTTGGGTCAGCAGGCCAGACACAGAACATATTCATGTAAAGATGAGGAATTTATTAAAAACCCATGAAGGGAAGACCACATTTCAGTTTATTAAAGGCAAAAAGAGGACCTTTACAAGAGGGAAGGAATAGGTTAGTTCCCAAGAGCAGTTTCATAGTCATATTCAGAAGTAGCGTAAGAAACGGTTTTGATTTTTGAGTGAAAATAAACCTTTCTGAAACTTCAGAAAAGTTTGGGGATTTTCTTGCTTTCTCAATTTTTCATTATTTTGCCTATATATAGCTTTGTTAGCATTCTATGCCTCATGAGATACTGGTGTTTTTTCATGTCTTTTAAGAAAGACCTTCTGCTCAGGATGAATGGAGGTAAGGCATGCTGCAGCAGCTGCCACCCTCTCTCTAGTGCATCCCACTCAGCTGAGTTGATAAGACAACCTCCAGGGCAATGTTGGTTTGTCTGCTGAATAGATCCAGTGGATATTCATGTCGGAGCCCTGCAGTTTAGAAACCTTGAGATTGTTGTCGCTTATGATTTTTTCCCCAAATTTCTCATTATTGTAGACTTTATAGTTTGATCCCTCAGGTTTCCCATTTTTCTCCTTTTCCTTAGTCTACAAGCTAGCAGAACTCCAAAGCCATCCAAAAACATGCTTGCCAAACAGGGATTTTTATAAATAATCCAGTGTCACTTCTAAATAAATTAATGTCCTGCAGCTAGCTCATATTTTGCATGTCAGTAATGCTGATAAAGACATTTGTATATTTGAGGATTTGAAATCAAACATCTTTGACTTGGAAACCTAAAAGATTAATTTTTAAAGATTTAAAGAACTATCTTCTGGCTTACCTTGCAAGCATTCCTAATTTCCTTGATCAGCAGTCATTGGACAGTCAGTGGCACTTATTGCATATCCAACAAAATGTCACCACATTTTGCACACCAGAAGTAGAGGTTACTTGTATCAGAAGTGACATACTAATCCTATTACTAGACAAATACAACTCCTGATCAAGTTGGAAGAAGCAAGTTCCATACTGTCAAAATTCAAATATTTGTGCCATCTGAGGAGGGGAGGCCAAAGTCTTTGTCTAAATGCTATGGCGGTGAGGTTGTAATGCTGCTTGTTACATAGGACCTGACTCCTGATGACATTCATCATCTGGCTCAACTGAAACATCTGCAGAGCTCATACCTATAGTGCATCTTTTGCCTCTAAAGGGTCAAGTGATCAAACATGATTGCACAAAAGTTATTATTGTTGATTTAGTCTTTGATTTTGCTTAGTTACGCAGCATTTTCATCAATTTGTTTTTCATGACTGTGAGTAATAATACATGTAGGGATGAGAAAAAGAAGGGGGTTTTATTTTTTCTCCGGGACTTTGTTTTGGTGTTTGGCTTTGTTTGTTCAGGTTAGCAGACCCTGAAGGATCTCAGACAACAGTTAAAAGATCATGAACTGAAATTTGAATCCTTCTAGGAAAGTGGAGGAAAGTAGGAAAAAAGGAAAAAATGATAGAAAATTTTGAAGAAAATTGAAAACATTTAATCTTATGTTTTTCAGGATATGTTAAAAATAAGGCTGCTAGGAATAAACAGCTGGTTTCAATAGAAAAATGTTGTTACTTTCCTCCAGATGACCCTCAAAATAAAATGAAAAATTATTGCAAATTATAATCTTATTTCTAGCTGAAGTCTAGCCTTCTACAAATGACCATTTGCAGTTACTGACATTCAAAATCCAGGTTTACTATTATGTGGATCAAACAAAAAAAATCATGCAGCTTGTTAACTTTATAAAGTACATAATGTCTACTCAATTTTTGCTAGAAAACATGGCAAGTTTTCCACATGTAATCACAACTCAAATAGAAGAAAATCAATGCAGCCCAGATTTTAAATAGAGTGTCATACACGCTAGCCAGCAAAAAAAAAAAAAAAAAAAAAAAAAAAAAAAAAAAAAAAAAAAAAATCCAACACAGCATAAATATTTCATGCAGTCGTGTAGTCTGGATTACAAAGTATTTGAAAGGTTTCGGATTTCAAATAGTGCAAAAACCTATATCGGATATCTTTCATTCCACAGTAAGCTCAGGCATAATATATGTATGCTGACATGTAGCATTGATTTTTTTCTTATGTATGACTGTATTAATTTTTAAAGTTGATGCAGAAGAATGTGCACCTTTCAGAAAGAGAAGCAAGCAAATGAATAAGATCTGCAACAGAAACCTCCATTATGAAACTTTTTTAATGGATATGGGCATTTAAAGAATACAAATAATCTTTTCAGGTTTTTTAAATAGTTTTTTAAAGGATAGCACATTCTTTTATACTTTCATATTTACAGATTTAATTTGCACTATCTGGCTTTAAAATTTAGCTCCTGTTAAAAAAAAAAGTTAATTTCTACAAGTGATATTGTAGAAAGTCAATAGCTGGAAGCAATCAGCATTTGATGACATTTTTTTCAGTGAAACAATAAATAAATAAAATAAACAAACAAACAAATTCAACCCTATAGCAAGCTCACTGCATGCAAGTTTAAAACTGGTGTCTACTGTGTATTTTTGAAAACACCAAAAGCAAAAGAATATATATTATGCAAATTATTTAGAAGTATTCATCACAACATAGGAAATTCTGTATGGTAATATGCTTATATGTAAACTTAAAATGCATTGCATTCTTCATCTATCTCTCTGGCTCGCCCAGCCTGACACCAGACTTTCATCAAATTCGTCAAAACAGCCAAGATTTTACATCTTGGAGTTTTATTGTCATTTCATATATTGCTGCAGTGATACAGTACTGCAGAAATAAATGATAGAAATGTCACTTTAGCAGTGGGATTTCTAATTGGCATTCTCTTTACTACCTCTACATCAAACATAGGCACACACAGATTTTCTTCCCAAGTGATATCCACTCACTTTGAATATGTTTATTTATTCTGTTAAAGGGATATTTCCTCCAGGCCCATCCAATTTTGTTTACAAAAGAGTAGGAATGCCTCATATCATTCATGAAGAAAGCCCACAGATTGACAATCGACTGTTTACTTGGTGGGGTGGGTGTTTGTTTGGTTTGAGGGGTTTGGGTTGTTCTATTGGGTTGTTATTTTCTGAGACTAATAATCCTATTAAAGAACTTCAGGCAAAGATTAATGACAGCTTGAAAGCATCCACCTCATTAAGGTTTCATCAGTTGCTTTTGGAATTAGAAAATGAAATAATGGAAATGCCAGCTCTGATTCCACTGCCTCTCTTGTTAAGGGGAAAACAGCTTCATTTACTAACCAATACAAATAAATCTACTGGTAATTAGACTAGTGTCCTATTAAGATACAAAAATAAGGCCGAATATCGACAATGTAAGTGAACAGATTTGGTGTTATATACTATCTGTGTCTTGTCTGATCAGCAGTTGATTAAGTTAATGACTAGTAGAGTAAGCTTTGGACTACTTCAGATGTTTTATGGTGCATTGATTTGCTGGAAAGGTTTGGAGTGAATGCACAAAATGTCCTGTAGACTTTCTCACACAGAGATGAGTGGCAAACCTAACATGAAAATCGAGTAATGGTTACAAGGCTGTTTATTTCAGCTGCTGTGAGGCTGAATGTATAATGCAGGTGTGACAGCTAAATCTCCTCAGCCAGGCTGTGAATTTGAGAACTGAAATTCAGTTTCAAAGAAGTGATTCACTCTTACTCATAACAAAAGGGTAAGTTTTGTGACAGCATTTGACAAAGAGAGGGATTAGATGAAGATGGTAAAGAAGGAAGTTTCTCTGTAGATGTACACTATATAAAATATGTGCAAAACAGAACAAAATTGTCACTCTTTTAAGAAGATGGCTTAAAGGTGGTAGCCACAGAACATCTTTTCTACAATTATACTTCATGCTGATGGCAGTATTTGACTAGTTGAGTAGCTGAACTCCTTCCCCTGGAGACTGTACCAGATTGCTGATCCTGTGAATGAAATTAGAATGAGTATATTTTTACTGTTAGACAGTCACAAGGCAAAAGCATGAAGCCATAGGTTGTCAGAAGCAGAATGACATTGCCTACAAACAGTTTTGAAATTGCAAAATCAAAATGGTTTTGCAGAAAATTTGTAATAATAATAATGATGACAATAATAATAATAATAATAACAACCATGATAATTATCAAGTTGTGAACACCTACATCATGAAAAGCAAAGTGAAAATCAGCTGTTTATCCAAAAATTATATTCATGAATGTCTTAGAATTAAAAATACAGAGGGAAAATAAGTCACATCAGAAGGGATTGGTTTCCTTGTTTTTTACAGTCATATTTTCTCTTGCATTATTTGGTTGTGCTAATGTTAACCACCTACTTCTATCAATGAAAATTTTCAGATGCAATTTTGTTGACTCTAATAACAAGGCATCTGCATAATCACTCAGTTCACCAGATAAAAGTGGAAATATTGATTGATCACTCTTCAACGCTTACTGGTTATAATGTGAAACTCAAAAGCAGAGAAAACTCACCTGCCAAGCTTGCCTAATGTATTAGCCATTGTCAGTGTACAACCTGATTCAATTGAAAAAACATTAAGTGCCCTTACTTTAAAAGCATCTTATGTGTATAAAACATTTTTTATAAAGAAGCAATCTGGTTTAAAGGTGAATTTCTATTCTGGACCTAGGTGTTGGACATGCCATAGAATCATAGTACAATTTAAGTTGGAAAAGACCCTTAATATGATCAAGTCTAGCCACTAAACTAACACTGCCAAGTTCACCACTAAGCCACGTCCTTAAGAACCATGTTTACAGGTCTTTTAAATACCTCTAGGACTGATGACAGAAGAGAGAGACTTGACCACAGATGAACCCTAAAGGGTAAAACCTCAGGAGTTCCATGGTGGGGTCCTCCTTGAGGGCACTGGCTCAGACTGTTCCTGGTTTACTGTGCCATGAACAAAGGTTTTTATGGAATGAGATGTACAGAATATCAAGTTATGAATAGCCAGTGTCCATAAAGGAGACAGAGGCCCCCTGCAGCTTTATTCAAATGAAATGAGAGAGTCCTCTGGGGCATACTACTGTGGGGTTTTTCTCTCAGGGTTTCAGAGGGTGCAGTTCCTTTATCCTAAACTCCTGGCCTCACATTGCCCCCTTCCTTTCCCCATTGGCTGAGGTACTAAGAAGGTACAGCCTTCCCAAACCGCCTACCACATATTCTCCCCTTGAACCTGTCATTTTACCCCAAAGTTCAGAAACTCTGGATCATGCTATTTGTCTGTTTCAGGAGTCAGACTGTCTGGGTTCTGTAGCAAACCTGCGTCTTGAATTTGGTAGAGACATTAAGACCCATTTCAAAGATGTTAACAACCATACCCTCACCGATTGAATTGTTTGTATAGACATTAGCACACATCTTTCCTGTCTGAGACATCTGAGACACTGCTGTGGGAAACCCAAGGCTGAACCAGTGAGGAAACCTGGTCTGACTGTGGAATGGGTGTGTGAGGAGCCAAGTGGAGCCACTGGAGCCTCCTGTCACGAAGGGTCTTTGGTCCCAGTAAAGTCTCTGGTGGTGGGAGTGTGATTGTCAGGAAGTCTCATGAATGTTCAGATGGGGAAGTTTCCGTAATGCTTTTCTAAAGCTCAACAACCATTTTGGTTTTGCCTGTAAAGATATTGCCTCTCAAAGGACACTTTAAAGCTTATTTGTTTTGCTTAATTTTCTGGCAGCTGGGAGCTAGTTGCTGGCTTCATGCCTGTGGATGGAATGCCTCAGTCTCCATCATCTCAGCTCATCTGTTCTCACCATCACATGTGGGACATGACTGACATCACCTCCTCACCCACACCACCCGCTGACAACCTCCTCCAGGGAAGCAGCAGAGCAGCATCCATCTCAGCCTCTACAGCCAGGCACATGGATTATTTAGGATGACATCATCAGGACATTGTTTATTTTTATGCCTCATTACTCCTTTTCTAGGAGAATGTGATCCATTCCTTACATCTGGCAAAACACCTGTGTAATTGAAGTGTCCTAAAGCCTTCCTACCTATAACTTTCAGCTAACCATGCTGTAGATAAAGGTCCACACATGTAGTGGTGAAACACTGTCAACACTGATATATTGTCCAGAAAGTTTATTGCTGTGTGAACAAGACATGCTCTTTATCCCAGGAGCTGTATACAGTTTCCTTGGGTCTTACCAATTCAGAAAACAACATTAGTTTTAGTAGTTTTAGTGCAAATAATTTTTAATTTAGTTTTTCCATTGTTTTATTTTGTTTTTCTCTCTGAATCCTTTATAACATTTAAACATATTGCCTTAAGGCTTGGTACTCAGTTCAGATACTAAAGTCTCGCTAGAAGGATAATATTCACTGGTCTAGTAAACAGATAGATTCTCATTTTAGTTTGAGGTTATGCTCATCCAGACTAATCTTCTATGATAGATAAAGCACAGAATTTTCCCTTCTAATACCTGCCTGCTGCTCAGAAGCTTGTGCTTAGACACACAAAGTCTGTGTAAAGAAAAGTTGCCCAGGCTGTTTTCTACCTCTGCTTCCTCTTCTTATCTCAAAACCAGCTTGGTCTAGAAACTTACATGTTATTTGCCTTAAGCCCAAAGGTGAACTGTGCACATGGGCATATGCTACGTGGCTAATTTAAAATGTATTTACTAAGGAAAAAGAAATTAACTTCTGGATGCTATGCAAAATCCCTACAAAGATAATGGCTTTAATGAAGACAGCCTGCAGAATCCACAATCTCTTCTCACAGCGTCACAACAGATCATGTTAGCACACATGCCTCTATGGAAAGTCATGCTATGAAAAGCCAGTGTCCATAAAGACAGAGGAATCCTGGAACTTTATTCAAATAAAGCAAGAGAGTCCTCTGGGGCATACCATTGTGGGGTTTTTCTCTCCAGATTTCTGAGGACGCAGCATCCTTTTATCCTAAACTCCCAGCTGCACATTGCCTTATTCCTTTCCCTGTTGGTAGAGGTATGAGAGAGGTACAACCTTCCTGGACTGCCTACCACATACTCTCCCCTTGCATGTGTCATGTTCAAGTTCAGAAGCTCAGGCTAACTGTTTTCTGCAATAGACTTTGTCATGACCCATATTTCTATTACCCTAAAGTTCAGGAGTCAAATGGTCGGGGTTCCGTTGCAGTCTTGGGCTTGAGCTGGGTAGAGATATTAAGACCCATTTCAAAGATGTTAACACCCATACCCTCACCCATCAAAATGTTTGTAAAGACATTAGCACACATCTTTTCCTATCATGCCCAATTGTTCACTACTTAGTCAGCACCAATTCTCATTATTCAGCATTTTTCCACTTTGTGGTCGCAGAGATGTGTCCCAAGACACATATTTCAAAAGATTTAATAGTTCGTGTCATGGCCTCACTTTCTAAATTCTCTGACAGAACTTTCAAATTTTGAAAAGCATTTTGCCTAAAACTTGAAGAAGTGTAAGTACATTGGTTTAGATGGTTTTTGTCCTGAAGCTTGCTTTTTGTAGGGTCTTAACAATTACTAGAGTAGCAAACATAGTAGTAGTAGTCCTTGAGGCATTTATTCAGCAAAACACTTATATGTTTATTATTTTCTATATGCTTATCTACATTCATAACAGTACTTGGAGTTTGTGTATTTTATGGAAAAGGACTCACTATTTTTTTTTTAAATGCAGGTTGCAAAAGGGAAAAGTCTGTGAGATGAATTTATTCACGTTCACATAGAATCACATCATATCGAAGTAATAGTTGATCTAGCGCTCAGCATGACACGTTGCTCATCTATCTGACCAAGGATGTTTTGGAAGAAAATACAAGGAAACTGGTAATGGAAAAATCACTCCATGCAGAAATTTTTTCTCATTTCAGCTACATACCTCAAAGCATGAAAGTCTACTCATTTTAAAGGTAACCATGCATTTTCTCATGGTTCATGTAAGAAGCTAGTTTTGCCAGTTCATCCTCCCTGCTGTACTGGTTTTTCTCTTTGAATATCAGCATCTTGTGCAAATGTTTATTTCTGAATTGTGCTGCAGGTATTTCATGTCGTGAATTAAACGAGAGGTATCAAGTTAAACAAGAACCAGAAAAACAAATCTCAATTTCTTCACAAATATCTTAGGTTTCAATATTAATCTGAGTATTACTGCTTTTATTATTTCTATGAAGTCTTAAATACTAATCCAAACTCATGTACACTGAGAAGTAAACATTTAAATCTTAGTCTTAGTTACATAATTTTGGTTCTGATTTGCATAGTGAAATTGAATTACAATGAAGATTTACTCCACTTTAGAAAGTACACTCATTGCAAATAAGTTGAGCACTATTATTTTAAATTCTGTTGCATTAGCGAAAGGAAGTAGGTAACATATGACTTGTTCTTAGGTAGGGTGGACCAATAAAATGGCAGGGATCCTTAAGTAAGCTTTTATTTAGATACCTAAACTTAGATGTGTTCATTCAGGTCATTTGTTTCCCCTGTTGAAATTTGATTGATCCAAGAAATGGGATTAATGATAAACTCAAAGTTCCTGTATTAACAGATTATAAATAAACTGATCTGGGCATATAAATCTCACAGAATTTCCCAAAGAGTTGAGTCTGGGACAAATCTAGGTTTCCTGTAAAGAGATTTCGTAGGTTTGTTAGTTTATGTTGCTCTTTAAGTGCACTCTTTGATTAAACAGTGATGGGCTACTTCATTTTCTTTAAAAACTGGTAGTCATCCTATTTCTGTTTGATCTGGTTCCTCTTCTCACCTTCTAAAGATTAATGCATGATTTACGACAAAGTGCTGTATGCATCCTTCATAATTTAAGTATACTATAATTTACTTTCATACACCTAATATAGGGGTTTTTCTTCTTCCTAATTAAAACACTCAAATAGAATAATATACCAAACCATAAACTATGGCATTTCATATGAAAAGGTTCTAAGTTTTTACATTTCCAACAGACATTTAGTTATCAAAAGTGCAAGAAACTCTGTTGCCCCAACTCATTATAAATGTATTTTAAGCCATTCTTCCTACAAATTTAGCTAAAGATCAGCAATACTTACCTGTGAGCATAATGAATAAATAAAGTATTCAGGAAGATAGTAATTTTTCTTTTAAAATATTTGTTTATTTAAACAGAAAATTATGTTTTAAAATAATCATTCATTTCTTTCCCCTAAGTGGGACCCTAGAAAACCTGCTGCTGTTCTATCAAATCTCTCACTGGATCTGTATTTTGGAAAGGTCTATTGGCAGTAAACAGCTTCATGAATATGTATGTCCTTGTATAGACAATAAGTGATACTAAGATGTGCATAAAAGTACAAATCACACTGAGTCTGCAAGTTTGACTTTTGACACTTGTCAAATGGGAGGACCCTGCTTTGGTCTGAATTGGATACAAAACTTGCCATGCAGTTACTGATGAAATCTACAATTTTTGTACTTCCACTTCTGTTTCTAATTTCTCGTTTTTCATGCTTCTTTTACAGAAACTCTTGCTTACTGAAAACTGAAGATGATATCTTCCTTCCTTCCTTCCTTCCTTCCTTCCTTCCTTCCTTCCTTCCTTCCTTCCTTCCTTCCTTCCTTCCTTCCGCCACTTCCGCCACTTCCGCCACTTCCGCCACTTCCGCCACTTCCGCCACTTCCGCCACTTCCGCCACTTCCTTCCGCCACTTCCTTCCTTCCTTCTCTCTCTTCATTCTGAATATAATAATTAACAGATTTGGAAATAAATTTGTAATTTAAGATTATTTTCCTTATATTCTGAGTCTCAACACAAAAAAAAAATCAGATACATCATTCTCATGAAGAGATTTTGAGAGGTAAAGTAATATATAAATGCCTTTCGACTGAAATGCATCTATATGAATGACAACAACTCTAAAGAGAACAGATCTACTTTTGTCAACAATCTTAAAATTTCCATTCATGAATAACTTATGCTCCATTTATGCTCAATTTCTGCCTAAGTTCCACTGGAAAGTTTTACAACACACCTTTTGCATATAAAATTGTGGTAGAATAAAACCCCACACATAGTCCAAAGCTGAAAAAATAAATATTTGAGGATATCCCAAATATTCATGAGCAGCCTGTTTTACCTGACAACTGAAAAACCAAGTCAAGTGTGTGGTGTTCAGACTGGTGACCCTGCAATGCCTTTCACTGGACTGGCACTTCATTAGGATTTAACAGCTATTGTAACTTGGAAGAACAAGGATAAACTAGAAAAAAGGGAAACATGCTGTTCCTTAATTGTGCTATGGCCTTCTTGTGGAAATGATAACACTCAAAATAAAACAAAGGAAAACTAAAAGATTAATATCATTAACAGCAATGTTAACTTAAAAAAAGCCAATTTAATGTTTGTTAGCTATCATAGGATATAGCTGAAGAAAAGAACAGAGGTGAGAACAAGCAGGAAAGAAAGAAAGAAGAACTGCAAATAACCAAGGAGAAACCCAGAACACAGATAGCAGAAAAAAATTTATGGCTAATTGTACAGAGAGAGTGTGAGGAAAGGAAAAAAAAACCTGCAAAAAAGAAATCAGCAAACGCTTAGAGCAAAAATTCTAATATAACAGTAGATATTAAAAAAATAATGCTTTCCTGTAATAAATAACAGCTACCAGCATTGGAATTCTCTTTCAGAAATAGGACTGGTTTATCATGGCAACAAATTCCTGCCATGCAGAAATTTGGGCTGCTTCTTTCCCAAAACCTGAATAAGGTGATGTTATTCCTCATATTGTGTACTTTTCTATTAAGTTCTTTTTGTTCAGGTCTGGCATATGAAGCTATCTTGTGGAATAATACTTTAACAACATTTTTCTAACCAATTTCTGAGGTGAAAAAATAATGTAATTATATATATATTTGTACAATAAATAATGTATATTTGTCCCTAATCATTTTCAGAATTAAATGAAATGTTAAAACTGAACTTCTCCCTGATATTACATGGTATGCTGGGTTCTGCATGACACTTAATTGCACTATGTACTTTGCAACACAAAAGTGTTAGCAATTGTTTCAATAGAAAGTGTTATCTAGTTATCTTTGCAGGGAAGTGATTAGTGCGCGCCAGTGAAACCTGTAGCTTTGGAGTAAAATCAATGTAATTTTTTCTAGCAAGTACTTATATTACTCATAAATGCATCATTCAGGATTGCTTAAAAGAACCAATGACGCTAATCATTTTTATCATATCTTAACAAGAAAAAAAAACAGCAGAACCTCACATTGAGATCTTGCTCTCCTTCTTTCAGAGCAATGTCTTAAGTTGTAAGGAAAAAAACAAAATCACATACAAGTCTCAAAAAGCAGAAGCCAGTCTAGAGAAAGTGTATGGAAGCCTAAGTATTAACCTTCTGATTCAGAAGATTTAATATAAAGAAACACATGAAACCTAAACAAAACTGACAAAAAACCCAAAAAATGCACAAACCAAAAATAACACAAATCAAACAAACAAATAAACCAACAAAAAAGCCACACAGAGAGTATATCTGTATGTCACAGTAATTACAAAAGTTAGGGCAGAGTGATGAAAGAGTAAAGGCAGGGCTAACTCCAGCTTCCTGTGGTGGAATATCAGTCCTGTGGTGCTCAGGATAGTGCCTCACAGATGTAGATCACAGCAGTACCTGCACAAGTATTCCTGTCTGGATATACTTCTTCATCCAAGAATGTGGAAGCCCTGGAAGGAAGCTGCAGAAGGCTCCAAGGCCAAGCTGGGCTGGGCTGAGCTTAACTTGGCTGGCAGAGACACTTCTGGAACTCCACACACTTTGTTGGTTATTTGCAGCTGGATAATTTAAAGACTTTTTTACGTAGCCAAAGCTGTATAAAGGTGCTAGATCTGCATGACAGATAAAGAAATTGTGCTGGTTTTGACTCTGATAAGAGTCACTTTTATTCACAGCAGCTCCTATGGGGTTGTGTCTTGGATTGGTGCTGCAAACAAGGTTGATTAACAAAGTGATGTTGTCTTTGTTGCTGAGCAAGGTTTGCACAGTGCCAATGCCTTTTCTGCCTCTCCCCACATCCTACCATCAAGGAGCCTGGGGATACACGAGGAGCTGGGAGGATGCAATCACTACATTTGACTCCATTTGATCCAAGGTTTACCCCAGACCTTATGGCATCATGCTCAGAATAAAGCCGGGGGAAGAAGGAGGAAGGGGGGACCATTCAAAGTAATAGCATTTGTCTTCCCAAGTCACAGGTGATGGAGCCCTGCTCTCCTGGAGATGGCTGAGCACCTGCCTGCCCATGGGAAGTGGTGAATGAGTCCTTTGCTTTGTTTTGCTTGCATGTGAGGTTTTTACTTTACCTCACCCCATGAAACTCACCCCATGAATCTTCTCACTACTACTCAGCTGGTTCTCAGCCCCATCTGTCCTGGAGGGAGGCAGTGAGAGGCTGTGTGGTGCTTAGTTGCTGGCTGGGGTTAAACCACAATAGAAATGCATGATTCTTGAATAGCTTGGCACCTCTTTGAAGGAAAGGCAGAATTTTCAGACTTTTGAAAGTCTTTTTTTAAGGACTCTGTCACAACAGCTGATACCATGATTTATTTTACTGTGTTTGCTCAGATTTTTGTATATGTAATAGCTGAACTTGAGTGCACATACTTTTAACCATTTTAGCCTAAGTGGACCAAGGTAAAGTTTATATTGCTATAGGAATAGCCACTAGAGGAATTATATTACTATAGGAATGGTTTATATTACTATAGGAATAGTCACAGGTTTTTCTCTTTCTTTTTCATAATATCAGTTAGGCTATGTCATTTTAATATTATGAAATTATAAAAAAGAGTAGCTTACATACAGAGAAGTCATATTTCAGTTCTTATTTAGCTTGTTGAAGATGGATTTTCATTATCTATAAAAAAATTCAAAGATAAAAAAGTATCAACAATACCTAAACTATATTAGAATAATTCACACAAGTTGAAGTGTAAGCAATGTTTTAATTATGCCTAGAAGGCAATGTTTTAGTTTTATGAAGCTGCATTCATTGCCATGAATCTTTTCTCTAAAGCAGAGAAATCCATTTCTCATATAGTTTGTTGTTATGTGCATTGATAAGACATGGCAAACAAAGAAGTTATCTTCTACGTTTATGTCCCCACCACAGCATTTGCAAGATTTCTGATGGAAAACAGAATAATAATTAACTGGAATGATAATTTAGCTCATGCTAAGGTAATATTTTCATAGGTTGAAATAAGGTTTTTAAAAGAGGAATAGGTACCTAGAATAGGTGTAGTGGAATAAAAGCAAAAAAAAAAAAAAAACCCAAAAACTGTCTTGCAGCAAGTATTACAAAGTAATTCTTTGTATGACAAAAAATTCTAAATTTGTCTAAAATAATATTGTTGATTACTGTAGAATTAACATTTAAATATCTTCCTTTGTATTGCAATGCTGGACTTTTTATAAAGATTATTGACTATTGTCAAATTTTATTTTTTATTTCTTTTTGCTTTGGGGACTTCAATTCTTCTAAATATACAAAAGGAAACACTTTAAAAGCTTTACCTTCTGATGCATAGAAGTAAAGCATTTCAATACTTCTAGTAAGAATTATAGGGTTTGAAAAAAAACTAAAAAACCCACAGGAATCTTCAAAAGGAAAAGATAGATAGATTTCACGGGGCATCTGTTTAGCCCACTCTAGTTAAAAATGGCATTCAGCTGTAAAACATCAATATGTCAGGCACATTACTAATATAATTTTTATGACAGCAGAACATATTGTGAGGATATTATCCTTTTCTGTCTTCTTCAGCCCCATTCAGCAGACTGTCCTATTCACAAATTCTCTTTGAATTGACAATTTCTTGGTGAAAAACTATAGCCTCTATAGTAGTAATCTAGGTTACCTAGCATCTTTGCCTTGTATTTGCAATTACCATTTAGCTGTTAAATATTCTACAAAATTACTCATATCCCAGTGTAGCCCAGATGGTAGCATGCATTACAGGGCACTTTTATGATCCCAGAATTTCTGTGTCACTGCTACCTGTAGGAATTTAGACTGCAGCATGCAGAACACTGTGGACTAATGAGTTTATTTGAGCTGCTTATTGTATATAAGTATGATTTAGTATAGGCAGGAAGAATTAAATATTCTATAATTCTTTTCTTTTTCACTAAAAGTCTAATTGTACTTCTTACTACTTATGCATGCAGCCCACCATATTTACATAATAATCTTAGTATTAATAACAGAATATGTATATGTGCTGAGGTAACACAAAATTAAGTTTAGCATTTTTTCTTTATAGGATACCTGCTTCATGTCTCTCATAATTCCTTCAAATCCCTCAATCTTGTTGGCATTTTCCTATCTTTCCAGAACGTCTTTGTACCTGAAAGTATAAAACTTCCCCATGAAAGGAAGGCAGCCAAGCCCGCCCTCTCTGTGTTTCTACAATGACAGCAGGTTTTCTTTGGTGCTCAGATGTGATCGGCATCTTATGATGATGACTACTAAGGAAACAACTCTACTGGTATCCTCACCAGATGCCTTGGTAAATGTTCTGTCTTGTCTCATTCATTCAAACCAGGCAGCTCTAAGCATCACAGCAAAATTCCACAATCTAATGGAAAATCTCCTTTTCAATTATAGCATTATTAACGCCCAGCCTGCCTTTTCATGCCATAATGAACTGACCCAGGAGAACCCAAGTGTTCACGTCTTGAGATTGGAGCCTCTCAAACGCCACCACCCCAGCTCTTCCCGTTGTCTCTGTAACACTGCAAGGCAATGCTCACCACCTACTTTGGGCATTACTCCTCCCAACTGAGTCTGGAGGTTTTCCTCTGCCCACTGGTTTCACTAAGAACTATATCTTAAAAAAAAAAAAAAAAACAGAGAGATATTTTTTCTATCTTGTCTTTGAGGTACTATGCTGATACTGTGAGTCAATTCATGGCAAAGTGCAATAATGTTGTCAAGCAGAACAAATAATTCTACTCTAATGTTTTATTACATTCAGGCAGCATTATAGAAATAGCTCTTTTGTAGAAAAGTCAGAGAGATAATGAGTATTAAAGAGATGAAAATCATCAAGAAGAAAAATTTACATTTTAGCTTCAGTTGTCTCTCAGTCTTTACATAGACTGTTAGAAACAGAAAATCAAAAATTCCTACCATCTTCTCTTTTAATTTTCATTCTTCTCTCCTCTCAGACAATTACTGCTGGTAGACTTGCCAATTTTCATTTTAATGATTTTTAAAAAACATCAGAGGAAATTTTTTTAAAAACAATCTATTGTTTCATTGCTGTGGTAGGTTGACCTTGTCAGCTGCCAGATGCCTACCCAGATGCTCTCTCACTCCCACTCCTCAACAGGACAAAAAGAGAAAAAAGGATGAGAAAGCTCATGGACTGAGATAAAAATAGGGAGACAAAACAAACTCAAACTGGTGAAAAGATAGTTTAATTTATTATCAATTAAAATAGAATTGGACTGTGAGAAACAAAGACAAAAGCTAAAACCCTCTTTTTCCATCTTTCCTTTTTCCCATGTTCAACTTCACTCCTTCATTTCTGATTCCTCTATGTCCTCTTCTGAAGAAGAAAGAAAAGGATTTAAAAAATAGACAAAAACCAAAACCAAAAAAATTAAGATTATATTCTTTATAAATTCTCATTCTTCTGAAATAATCTCAGGAGTTTTGAATGCTGCTGGTTAACTATCCTAGCAGAGTTTTATAGCTCACATTGAGTTCATGAATTACCTTGGGTATCATTCCCGGGAAATGCTGCATTGTCCAGATCCCTTGGTTAGAAACCAGACACTTTCACAGTTATTTCTAAACCACATATGGTTCATAAATTTTCCAGCTTTGTCTTCAGTTTTTTTTCTTCCCCTTTGAATTAATGATAAATAAAATAAGTGATGTGCAAACATTATATGAAAGATGCACTACACAATCTAAAATCTAATAACTGAAAGTAGCTTCCCTAGAAATTAAAGATCATTCAAAGTTTTATGAAAAATTATTATTGTCCCTGGATAACTTTGCTTTGAAAAAATTAGTTTAAAAATTCAAAACATTTATTAGGAGCTTCTCATTTTCCCTTTACAGGAGATAATAGGGAAATATTGAATCAATTAAATCTTTATATGCAAATATATTGATTTCACAACTACTGCACTATAGCCATTGTCTGACAGCAGAAAAATATTCTATATGAATTAAACCCAACTATGTATTGAACATTAGAACTTTTCTGCTCAATATTTTAACATATTAATTCAAGTTCCTCAAACTGGCAGCTATTCAAGTACCTCAAATCTATTTTAAAACTAATAAACTTGTCATGAAACATTAAATTGAGAAGTTATGTAAATGTATAACGCCACTTATTTTCAGAAAGAATTGATGGAAATTAGAAATAGGTAAATCCTTAGCCAGGAGAGGCAAAAGAAAGTATACAGAAAATGTTTGTAGAATTCCAGTATTGAATATTCCTAGTCCTGTATTGATTGCTCAAATTAATATTTAATCCACAATAACTTCAGCAGAAGTTAGATTTCACAGTTGTGATTTAGGACTAGTATTCTCCAATTTGGTATTTTCACTGATAGGCTCAGACCCAAATACTTCTTGCTCGCTTCCCCCTGCTCCTCCCCTTCCCCTGCCACAGGATGGAAGGGAGAATTGGAAGCACAAGAGATAAAGATCCTGGGTTGAGATAAAAACAATTTACTGGAAACTACAATGAGATAAGAAAATGAATACAACAACAGTAATGACAGATTGTAGGAGAAAATAAATGTTTTTACTCACTCCACAGAAACCCTCAACAATACCTGACAATTCTGACCATCCTGCTGCCCCGATCAGGAAGTGAGCCTTGCCTCCCCTCACAGAATGATATGAGGTGCTATAAAATATCCTTTGGGTCCTACAATGCCATGCCTACTGCAAAAATCAACCCTGTCCCAGCTGGATGCTGGACAAGAGTTTTCCTATGTGACTGTCCTCACCCCAGCTCAATAAACTTTTGCTTTTTGGTGGAACTGTCAGGTGTATCACAATACCAGAAATAAAACTCATGACATTAATGCTTAAGGTAGATAAGGTCATAACTAAGTAACAAAGTAGATGAAGGGACAGAAGTTACATTAAATTTCTACAGAAATTCTATGCATGAACCAAAAGAATACAAAAATCAAGGCTGCCACACATGGTTGAGAAGATTGGGGTTGTGCAGCCTAGAGAAGAGAAAAGACACTGAGGGAAGACACTGGGAAGACCTTATAGCAGCTGTCCAGTATCTAACGGGGATCACCAGAGAGCTGGAGAGGGGTTTATTACTAGGGCATGGAGTGATATGACAAGGGGGAATGGCTTCAAACTGAAAGACTGTAGGTTTAAATTAGATAATAGGAATAAATTCTTCTCTGTGAATGAAGAATGCTGGAACACAACTTCACAGAGAAGTTGTGGATTCCCCAAACCTCAAAGTCAGGTTGGGTGGGGCTGTAAGGAACCTGATCTAGTGACAGATGTTCCTCCTGATGGCAGAGGAGCTGGAACAAGATGACCTTTAAGGTTCCTTCCAACCCAGGCCATTCTATGATTTTGTGGTTCTGTTATTTCATTGTAGTTCATATGTAGTTGAATTCAAACTGAACATACAGAGGGAATGGAATAGAAGTGAGGAAAGAGAACATTCTGGAATTCTTTAATTTTTTAAGAGTACAGGCATGTCTAAATGCCTAGGAATACATTCTTGGGAATTATAAAATAAATGCCACATCACCTCTGACTCAGCCCTGTGGGAGGAGAAAGGGGTGCTACTGCACCCACAGGCAAAGCAAGACCCCAGTAATATTTTTAGTCTAACTTTAAATCTTTGGAATCAGTAAATGATAAATAAGCAAAATCAACAAAACCTCTGAAAGGTTTTCTAACAGGCTGCTTAGTGCATGTGATTTACAGGAAAAAGATAAAATTAAATATTCTTAAAGAATTCACATTAAAATTTTAGGCAATAAATAACTGAAGTAATTCCTCTGTATACTTCCTTCTCTCATGGCATTAAAAAAAGGTACTTTAAAATATGATCATTTAGCAAAAAATAGAGATTATAACTTGAAAATGTCATATCCTCTGCATGTCCTGTCCATACAAAGTATGGCTACTGTAGACAGTATATTTTTTTTTGCATAGATAAATTTCCTAGACAATGGATTCTGTTTTAGTTGTTACACGTCTATCAATTCCCTGACAACTCTGCACTGTTACAAAAGACAGTGTAATCTTATTTTTCTTCCATTTTCATACACTGTTCAATATTTAGCAAAGATACTAAGAAAGAAAGGAATAATTTAAGAATGTCTCAGAGAAGCCAAAAGAATAAGCTCTCAATGTATCTTTAAGATACAGCATTTAACGGAAGATGCCATTTAGTTTTTTATTTTCAGTTCTTCTTTTCAAAAAGGTGATTTTTGTTTCTATTTGTCAAAGCATCACTCCATATATTTACCCCTGTTACTGGAAGATTTCTGGGTGAATTATCTTGGTGAATAAGGATGGATACTTGTCTAAGTTGTGTGTAGAAGCAAAGGTAGAAGCTTTTAAAAAGTTTTTGGCACTTCTGAAAGCAGAGGCCGTCTATTCCCCTAACAAAGGAATAATTCAATTTTGAGAGTTACAACATTGCTACATATTTGTTCATGAGAGAAAGGTTAATGATTTAAGCAAGTTACTAAAACATTGGAATTTGTATGTCAAGATGTGGGCAGCATTGCTTATAATTGGAAGTGCTTGAGGTAAGTTTTAATTTAGAAATGTGGTTCAGTTGATAAATATTTTACACTTTTGAAAAATTATCATGTTTTTATTTGCTAAATAAGATGTAAAAAGTTAAACAATCATATGTGCATATTATACCAAACATTTCATAGTATGCCTATAAGCTGTGGAAAATGTAGTATTGATTTGAAGAATAAATTTAATTCAGGTATTAATATGATTCATTGCATGCCAAAGCAAGATTGTGGCTGAAGATACAGCGAACTATGCAGAAGTTATTTAGGTAGTGACAGAAAGAATACCTTGCTGACTGTGTATCACTTATTTAACGTGCTCTGGTAGTTGATGGGAAAACTAACCCATCTGTATGAATTCCCTAGTGCAGAAATCAGGATATCAATTCATTTTTTTCTTGTTTGTTTTTCTCTCTCTGGGAGAAGCAGGCTTACAAGCTTCACTTCCTATTTGTAAACATAAAATTTTGAACAAGGCCCTGACTTAACACGGTTACTCTGAAAACCAGTCATGTCCTATTAATTATGTTGGTTTGCACTGAAGACATACTTTGAACTCTCTTTTTCTTTCTTTCTCTTTCATCTGTGGCAATGATAATTCAGAAAATCCTATCCACTGGACTAAAAAATATTTAAGATTGATAACTCAAATATCTGAAACACGGCGAGTTAATGCATAGGTAATTTTTTTTTTCCTAGCAGTGTACAATTGAGTGCAAATATTTACTTATTAGTCTGCAAAAAGTCAGAACAGAAAAGGTGACAGTCCAGTGAATATCTATATTTTTTTTCTTTTTAACTACTAAAACTGAAGGGAATCCTTACTGTTATGGCAGTGCAAGATATGCAAATCACTTGCAATTGCTTTGTGACAGATGGTAGAAATATTTAATACCTCTGTTTCCAGTTTGGTTTCTAAATCCAATATATGTTGTTAAAAGACTGGAAGTTAGCCAGGAAGGAGCAAAGCTGCTTGTTTGTCTTGAAATAGCTGCTTCACTTTGGGTTGGTAGGGGCTCTTCAGAGGCAGAAGTAAACAGCTTTGTCTGTGAAATCTTTTGATCATGGCAAGGCTTGGAGAGCCTGGGAGTGGATGTCTGGCAGCACAAATGCACGTTGAAAGACCCTGCAATTTGCCAGGGATGCTGCTATGTCACGAAGTTAATTCATCCATGAAGAGACCTTTGTGGTGGCACAGAGCAGAAAACTTTGCGAGGGCACTTGGTGAGGAGCACCTAACCCAGAAAGGCCCTAGACAGTGCTGGTCTGCAGCAAAACATTTCTTCTTCAGGAGCCAGGAGCTTCCTTTTTTCTCAGATCTTCAAACCTTTCTCACCAACAGATTGCCATCCTCTCTGCTGAAAGTCTAAACCTGTATATTATTTTAGTATTTCAGACGCATGGTGGTGTGAGAGATAATAAACCTTCAGTCCCTCAGTCATGATGTTTTCACTTTCAAGATGTTTTCACTTTAAAGCAAAAACAAACAAACAAAAAAAAAGGCAGAAGAGACAGGTGAGCAGTTGCAGTCAAAGGACAACTTTTTCTTTATTTTTCATGACAATATTTGGGGAAAAAACAATAGATAAGTACATAACAGTAGCCATGAAACAAAACTTTTAATGCAAACAAAAATATAGCCTCATTCTTTTTTCATCCATATGTGCCATTGTAATTATAATCTTTTATTTGGGGAGGATAACCAGACCTATTTAACTCTCTCTTGTGGACTTACCTGCTTAAATACAAATGTGTTTGAAGAAGACATCTTCAGACTTGAGAATCACTATAAATGTTCCGTATACTCAATAAGAAAGAAAAAATAACTTCAGCAACAGGAATGTCAGGTTTCAAATATAGCAACTGGAGGAGGTAAACCTCACTGGGAAAACAGAGAGGAAATTTTCCAAATATACATCCTTAACTCTTGTACAAACCTGCTTCTCTTTTAGGAAATTGTCTCAGCAAATAATTCTGGAGAAAACATAGTTTTGCTATAGGGTGAAATAGTTACAAACTGAATCAAAATATTAATTTTGCAATTTCATGGATTAAATCATTAGCAAGAAAAAATTTGGATAACTACACTACATGCTTTCATGTCTGACTTTAAGAAGGAAAATTATTCTTAATAGAGATGGCAATTCAGAGCCTTGACAATATATTAGATTATCTAAGTCCTCAGCAAAAGGCATGTGAACAATCTTACTGATCTTATACAACTTATTTTCTTAAATAAAATGGGAAGTTAATGGTTTTCATATATATGGAATTGTTCTAAGAGAAATTAAAATGATGGGGTTTTTATTTCTTTGGGTTTTCTGTGATTTTTCCAGTGTTATTAATTTTCAGCAAAGGTTAACCCTTCCTGATCTAATTAATTATGAATCCTTTCTGCTCTAATTAATTAATTATAAAAATAATCAAAGATAATAATTTTGAAGTTTTATTGCTCTCATTATCATAATATAAATTCACCTTTGTTAACATCAAACATCAATATTATTATCATAATCTCTAACACTTGCAACATGTAATAAATTGTTTTATAATTTATTATATTACTTCCCAGTACAAACATAGAATGCAAATTTACAAGTGCAATAACATATTTTGGTACTGGAAAAACATTAATTTTTCTCATGCTAGTGATGTGTTTGTGCAATTATAGTTTGATCTCTCAGAGTTTTCATCATAATCCATGATTTTCAGGGATTATAACTAGTTTACCAAATTGCTGCAGTCTTAAATTTCACACAGGGTACACAGTGTGAGACTTACTGCATGCGTACATGAGATGCCACTGAAAAATTCCTGGTAATGAAGTTAGAGAATGAAACCAGACTACAGTTCGCTGTAAAACATCCTAGGCAGGCAGGATTCCCCAATTTACCTCCAGATTAGTTTGATTTATACACAGGAAGTCTGACTGTGCTTGGTTTACTGCACATGGAAATTTATAATGGTTGCACATGTGATGCAGCCTAGAAGTGCCTTTCTTCTCACTGAGAAAAATTTTAGATGAAAAAAAAGTCTATTTGGTTAGGCACTCAGTGAGGCACTTTACAGAGGTGAGATCACTGACTACATCAATAGAAAGAGAAAGTGAGAGGAGGCGTAACTGGGGGAGAAAAAAATTCCATTGATACAGATTTTATGGTTTAACTAAAGCTACAGACTATTGAGAGAAACCTTAATTACCTATCAAATAGTTCAAATGTTCAAACAAGACCAAGGGAGCTGCTGACATCCTAGCAATGCCCAGCTAAATACCATGAGCATTAGTGTTGAATTGGCATTTGCAGAGCAATTGTGAGACTGCAAGTGAAAAGAACGTTGTACGTTTTAAAGCACAGCCATTTCTGTACAAAGAACTGTTATCTGATTAAATTTAGGAATATTGAAAGGCTGTCCTGAATGAATTAGTTTAGAAATGTGTTTGGCTCACTTTATTTAAGGCACTTTGCCTTAGATCTCTGGCAGTCTGGTACAAAGGAAACCTCAAAAGCAACTTCAGATGACTAGGAAGGCTGCTTTTAAACAGGTGTTATCAAACATGCCTTAAATTTTGTTAAGGGTTTCCGTGCTCTAATTAGATGACTGAGTTGTGATACAGACTGCTCTCCAAGTTGAAAGCTTATTCATGTAACAAGGTAATTGGAAATGTTAGCATAAATTAACTGGAGGAACTTATATTTCTGATTTTATAAATCTGTGGATTTGGGAGACTAGAAAAGAAATTAAAGGAGCCTTCATCCCTTGTAGATGTATAAGTATTCAGGTGACTGAAATATGGCAATATAACTGGGTAGGAAGTCAAACTAATTCCTGCCAACTACAGTAAGTAGTACAGAAGTAAAGAAGCATAGAGGTCTATTTATTTCCCTAATTATCCATCTGGTGGTAAAATTCTACTGTTTTATTTTTTTTAAAATAAAATTTTAATTTTAAAATTAAAATTAAATTTAAAAATGGTCTGCATGTGATGAAATTCTCAGGATTGTCATCACTTATTCATAGCTTTATATGTACTTGAATGTACTTGAATATACACTTGAATCAATTTAAAATATTTAATTAGTTATCTGACAAAATGCATGTGACTTTTTTTCTGTCTCGTTCCCTATCCAGCTAAGGCCATACTTCAGTCACCTGAATCTGGCATCTTAACTTTTAAGATCTATTTACTGAAATGATTAAAAACAAGCAAGTTATATGTTTGTGACATAAATTATCTTTCAATTAACTTAATTCTGAGGAAATATTTTTAACATTTCATTCTTTTTAACAGTTATCTGCTTATTCATGAACTCACAATTCTGGAAGTGTATTTCTTTTTCTAAATGAAATCTGGTTCATTAAAGTAAAGGCAAGTTTGCATTTGCCTTCTGGTTTATATATAGAATACCTTTTTTTTTTTGGTGTTGAAAAAGAGACACTTGAGATTTTAAAATTTTAATTGTCTTTTTCAATTTGACAATATATGTAATACAAGAGAACTGTGAAATACTGTTAAAAACAGCTTTATCAATTCAAATCCCTTTGTTTAAAGACAAGATATATTCAAAATTCAGGTACCCAGTTCTTAAGCAAGTAAAAATCATACTTCAAAATTCTGCTTTTTTTTCTCTTTCCCGTGCACATGAGGTTTCTACTTTAAAATAAAGACAAACTATGGAAAGCTTAATTAATGCACTATGTGAAGAACTACAAATGCAAGGCAATCATTTAAAAAAGAAATATTTGCATTAATTGTTTTGTTGCAAATTAATAATTTCATTAATTTAATACAGAAATAAATAAAAACTAATTATTTATTTTTAATAATACAACATGCAAGGGAAACATGTCTTTTACATTGCTATTTTGGAACAAGCCCCAAAATTAAAAATACTGGTGCTTCTATTTTCTGTAAGATCTCATTCAGTTCAGCTCTTGGCTTCATGCTGTGAAGTACTTTTATCAATGACCAAAAAGAAATCATAAAATCATTACTGATGAAATTTGTAAATGGTTTGAAAATTGAGAGAGTAGTAAATAATAAAGAGGATATATTACTCTACAAATTTATCTGGATCACTTGACAAGCTGAACATAATCAAACAATATCTGGTTCAATATAGCAGAAAGGGAAGTCATGCATTTAGATGCAAATAAATTAAATTGTATTTACAAGGTGAAACACTCCAGTCTGGAAAACAGTGACACCTAGCAAGAGCTGGGCTAAGATCCACCTAACCAAGCTGGAGATGAGTCCTGGAAATTCAGCCTGAGTAAAATCAATCTTTAAATAAACACACAAGACTACTTTTCAATTGTGCTTTATATTCAGATGCAGAAACTGTCAAGCACTTTTATGGCTAGAGAGAGAGACCTGTTTTTTACATAAGGGCCTTCTCACTGGAATACTCACCTAGAACTGCAAACTTTATTTGAGGCTCTTTTTATTCCAAGGGGGTTTGAAGCTGTGGGACTGACCAAGGGTCTGTGAAGTATCTCAGATAGGACTCAGAATAACGGGCAAAGAAGGAGATCTTAATATCAGAGAAGATTATTGTTGAGGAAAATTAAATAATTAGTTTCCTGGTTCCAGATCTCATGATTGGCTCTGCTTTTTTGTACAAGATATGTAATGCATTGAATTTTTTGACAAATTTTAAAATCCCGTGCTTATGGAATAAAGGTGGGTGCTTTCCTGTGTTCCTCCTATCTGGCACATTGGGGAAAATTGTCTAAGGACACAGACAGAAGCCATGCTTTTTTCGTGTTTTTTTTTTTTGTTTTGTTTGGTTGGTTGGTTTTTTGGTTGTTTTTTTTGCTTTGATGTTGCTAGGGAAATGGAAAGCTTTGAGAAGGAATGAAGAGATTCTGTGGGTCAATAACAGTTTTCTGGACTAGTGCTGATAGCAGGGGATGGCTTTCCAATCAATCATAGATCCATCTCTGGGTATCAAGGACTGCTTAGAATAGTTGAGATTCAGTTGCCAAAAGTGTAAATGGGTTTCCAAACTAACACAGCACCAGGGAGAAGGGCGAGTGATCAGTGTTTGCCTTTTCCTTAGCAAAAGAAATATGTGCAGGTTTTGGGAAAGTACAGCTTCTGGAAGGTGTGCTGCTCCTATTCACTAGTTAACAAACTGCCTCCTTCTCTCTTCAGAACGTGGCTCACTCTATAAATTTTTCCCCGTGGTTTTCTAAGGCAGCTTCAGAAACATAAGTTGTTTGAATTAATTTGTAAAATGAACTTGAATGAACTCTTTTTGGCAAACTTTGCCTCTATGTATGTGGGAGTTGGAGTTTTCCAGAGAATGGCAAACCCAGAGTGAACATTTACTACAGAGGCACCTCAAAAGACCTCTCTCTCACTGTAAAGAAACATGAATAGCTATGAAATGCTTTAAATAGCTGAATTA
This sequence comes from Calcarius lapponicus, assembly GCA_039654755.1. Taxonomy (NCBI): domain Eukaryota; kingdom Metazoa; phylum Chordata; class Aves; order Passeriformes; family Fringillidae; genus Calcarius; species Calcarius lapponicus. The sequence continues at coordinate 44,594,900 of CM077462.1, read as the reverse complement.
TATTAAATATTTTCTAGCAATTCAAATCTTTAATGAATTTTTTTGAAAAGCAGGTCACTTTACAAACTGGCTATAATCTAAGAGACATCAAAGACTTTTTTTATGTTCTTGTTTTAATTTGGTAACTATGAGTCCACTATTAAATTATTTGAAAGAGGAAGCTTGGAGGTTTGGCCTTACCTAGCCTCCAAATCAACCTTCTGGTTGAATTCCAGTAGATTAATTCAATTCTTACATTTTATTATAATCTTTTCACAGGGGTAATTTGGACATAAAATAGGATAATTCATTTAAAGAGAGCCAATTCACCCCCACAGCTGGTAAATTGAAATTTAGAAAATTTAGATATTGTATTTGAAAAATATAAAGTTGTGATTTCAGATTGAAAATTAAGATTATATTTATAATATTATGCCCTGTTTTTTTACTCTGAAAAAAATTTCTTTTATTCTGTTTTGCAGTGCTTGCTGACTCGTGAGCAAACAAGTGAGGTAAATAAAAAACTAAAAGACAATAAACTTTCCTTTATAAATCAGACACAAGTGTGTAAACTATTCACTATTATTTACCAAAAAGTACAATAAATCTTTTCCCTATCCGAGACTTAGGCTTATAATGTCATACAGTAGTGATAAAATATTTTATGAGGCATTAGGAGTAAAAACTTATGGCTGTTGTTGCAATTAGCATTGATTATGCTATACATTGTGTAGATTTATATAAGGTTGAAGATAATCTAAATATTGAGATTCATATTACCATGATTTATTTTTAAATAATATTGTACTGATTTTCAGCTCTGCAAACTAGTGGATCTCTATACCTTTTAGTAAAACTTACTGAATTTTTCTGCTTAAGACTGTGGTCTTTGTTCTTTGTGGAACTCTCTAAAATTCCTTTTAAAAAAACCCCAGAACAACAGAATGATGCATCATAATGTCTTTTTTATGTTCTAACCTTCATAACTTTTCATGAGTTTCTATTGTTTCCTTTTTTTATAATACCATATTAAAAAAAAAATGCATTCACCACGAAATAAATTTTAAGTAGTTTGCTTTTGTGAGAATTAGACAGGAAAATATAAATATCATTAAAATAGATATAATAATAGAAAAAGAAAAAATTATTATTAATATTTTGACAAACCTAATTTATTTTTTATAACCATGTCTAGCTATATAAAAGGCAAACTCTTAACATTAAAATTAGATACCATATTCCCTCTGACATTTTTATACTCCTTTGGTCTGACATATGAACTACACTGGCTGTACCTTTTTCTTTTTCACCAAAAATAAGTCTTTAAAAGTCATAACAATTTAGATTTTATTTCTGCATTTCTTATTTTCTTTTGTTATTTTTTGCCCGAATTTTCTTGGTGTTTTGAATGTTTGCATATGCCTAGGTACATATTAACAAAATCATAATATTTTGGTGGTGAATGGACCTTAGCACAGATCCATTGGATAAATCGTATTAAGAACTATGCAGGTAACTAACGGTAGTGGTGCTTTAAAGTTTCCTCTGTAACAAGGGGGCCATTTTGCTACAATTTAAGCAAATGTTTAAATGAAGTAAATGTAGGCCACATATTTAAAAACCATGAAAATTAAAAGACATTCTCTGGCAAACAGTACCTGTTAAGAAATACGGTTACTTTGAAATAAATCTTGCTTAACTTGCACACCTCAAGGTCAAATAGTGTTTGAAGATGGGGGCTGTGAGAGACTGCAGGGAAAGTAGTCAGATGTAAACTTTCACACCTGGGCACTTTGCTTAAACAGATTTTTTTTCTACAGGTAGCCTACAAGTTCTGTGAATAAAGGCATGAAATGGCCAAAGAGATAGAGATTAGGTTGTTAATATACTATTGCAAATTTTGTAGAATAGATATTAGAACTATAAGTAGTGTTTTGATCTTTATGTTGTTATTAGAAAAATTGTACTACACAGAATAATGGAAACTACATCTGATTGGAGTTCAATTAATAATTTTAGCTAAAATATTAGCATTAACCAAGTTCAGGGTTCAAAACATGCTGATAAACTTTATTTCCGTAATTCTCTAACAGATGGTGTAGAATCTCTATTTGTGTTTTACCTTACAAAAATATCAGGGTTTTTTTAAACATTTTTCATTATCAAGTTCACTTACACCAGAGGAAAAACTATCCAAGACTGAGAAAAAGGAGTAAAAAAATTAAACAGACTTTCATATTGAGTAAGAAAACATGTTCAAAGTACCTATCCTTGCATTTGTTTCTGTTTCTTTATGGTCCAAACCCTGATATATATCTATTTCAGTTCTCCTGGCCATTTTACTTTAATTTGGTCTGAGCAGTGAATTTTAAATTAATCCATTGTTTACAACACTCTATCCTGGAATCCAAACATTCATTTTCAGACTTGTTGCTTGCCATAGAAGTTTATTCCAAGCTATTTTCTTTGCTACAGTCATACTGCATTTCATTTCCAGATTTATAGGAAGATTTCTTTTTTAAGTATTCACAAATACTGCGGTTGTAATCACACCTGATTAGTTAGTTGAGTGCCAACTACTTTATGTGGGAACAACTGTATAATGTGAGAGCAATTATGTGATTAGTTTATTTCTTCTAAGCTTAAGCATTATCAAGAGACCAAAAACTTCAGGTTATGAGGTAATTGTTTTTCAGCAACGTTATGTGTTGCTACCATGCAATATTAATTATTTTACCATATTGTTATGCAATTGTGCTGGATTCTGAAATAGGAGTCAAATTTTTTTGGAATTACATAATTTTTTACTGATTTGTGCTTTTTATATGGAATATCTTATGGCAGTCTGTGCTGCAAGTGGCACAGAGCTTTCCCAGTATATCAGAGAAAGAGTTAGCTGTAGACATATAATGAGTATAGTCATTTTAGCAGAGCTGCAGCAAGCCAATTCCTCCTATCTTTGAGATGATTTCTTATGGTGTTGTGTAAGGCTGACACTTCAATGTTGTTTTAGGATCTGAGCTAGCATCTCCCTATGACAGTGTGTCACTTCAGATAGAGGTTTAGGCTGGCTGAGAGCTGGTTAGGGGATTTCCTACACTGTGTTACATTACACAATGTATTCATGACCATCAGTTTCATTAATATTTTATTTTGGCAGTATGCATACTGATACGCAGTGGTGTCAGGGAAAGTTTAGTTTTGGTAAAACTTTAAAACAGATTATTGCCTTCAAGATCCCATATAACATTTCTTTGTTTTTTGGGTTTTTTTTCTTTTTTTTTTTTTTTTTGCCTTTGCCATGCTACTTAATTAGGTAAAGCAAGGAAAAAAAAAGAAGAAAAACAAACCCAGATGATTGCAGAAAGGAATCTCTGTGATTCCATGTCACTGTGTCTGAAAGTTATAACAAAAATATAGGTGCAGGTCTAATAATAGTATCATAAAAAGCAGACAGTTTTTCAAAATCTACTCATGTGGGATCTTCATTATAACTGAACTCTTGAAAAAAAACATAACACTTAGTTTCTGAGATGCGAGCTATTAAGAACTAGCTCCAATTTCCCAGTTCTCACTTGTAGTCCATTTCAAAAAGCCTTTTGCATTATTGTTGATTGGTTGAGCCATATCTTTCAGTTGAAAAAAAACCCCAGCCCAACTAATTTTCTGTTCAGCGTTAGCGGCAAACACATACTTGAAGTACATATCAGACTGAAAATATCTTATTGATTTGAATTAACAAGGCTTGTACTATTTTCCCAGAATTTATAAATAGCACAAAAATGCTCTTTTGGGTCAATATACAATTTTGGTACAGTAAATGCTACAGCTAGTAGTCATAATGTGTTGCTCGGCTTGCAGTTCTGCTATTTTCCATCTATGTTGCTGACATTAGCAATTTCATTAGATGCAACTGAACAAACTTTCATGAATGGGGAAGGAAATTTACCTTAGGCTTGTAGCACTGCTATCACAAAAAAAATGAAACCTCCATAAGAAAATTCCTCTCCATTCAGTGAGTGTTCTATGAAAAAGATGAAAAATTAGGCTCTTTGAAATAATGTTTGGTACTTCACTAACACTTTTGAAACCTTTTTGGCTGTTACCTTGTTTGGGTAACTTGTGGCAGGTACAAATCTACTCAAGGTTCAAGGAAATAAGACTAATTGATACCAAAAGCTAAGGAAAACAGAGTTATCTCTTTCCCAGCAAAATTCAATTTTGCAATTTCTAACAAACTTCAACTTCCAGTGATCACATAATTTTACCCAATATATAATTACCCTTCAGTTAGCGTTGTAACAATCAACATAATAACAATGGTTCCAATGAATAGTAGTGATTCATCCCAGCTTTTGGTTAGTCTATATATTTGTAGTAATTTATTTATGTATTCTGAAGAGATTTTTCTTTTGCTTGTATTAAATTTGGTCACAGTAAATGGATTTAAAAACATAAATTATAATAAAATTGCTTAACTCTTAGTGGTTCCTCTACTCCATTTCTGGGGTTGAAAATTCATACTTAAGAATGAGTTATTAGTCTAGAAGTTACTTATAAGCTATGAAAGGAAATACCTACAACAATTTTAAGATGAGAATCTAAGGACACTTAAATGCCATGGTTTCATTAAGGTGTTAGGGCACAGGTTGGACTCAATGATCTTGAAGGTCTCTTCTAACCTAGTGATTCTGTGATTCTGTGAAATGTTTTCTTCACTACAATTTTTTTCTATATATTTTCAAAATATATAGAAAAAGCTTACAAAAGGAAAGGATACCTAGAATTATTGCTTATTCAGAGTCACGGGGAGACCAGTGACTTCTTTCTCAGAAGTCTGTATTAGGCCCAGAGCTATTTGACATCTTTGTTGGTGACGTGGACATTGTGATTGAATGTAGCCTCATCCAGTTTGCTAACACCAAGCTGTGCCATATTACTGAATTTTCTATCATCTCTTTTCCAGGATGGAGACAAACCAAGTATGGAGCTTTTCTCAACTGGAGCTGAAATTCAACAGTTTCTTGTCGCTTGTTTTATCAGTAGTCAACATAAATTAATGTTAATGTTGACATTTAAAAACTGACATTGTAAGAAAAAAATCAAATGCCATTTTATTTATCATTGTGTTCTTTGTTTCCATATGAGTGTATGTAATTGTTTTACACAATTGAAAAAAACAGAATGGAGGGAATAAAATCCAGCAAACAGCCTAAAAATTTTATATAAAAGCTTTGTCCTTGACAAATATTTTCTTTAATTTATATCAGTCATCAATGGGAATAATTCAGTAGGCAAAGAAGTTATATTGATACTTGGCTAAATAAAAAAAATAATTTCTCATCTCAGTAACTCCTACACCCATTCATTGTATCAGCTCAAGACAGACAGCAGACTTGGTATATATTTAATAAATAAATGCTCTAGTGTTTGTGTGCTATTACATTTCTAGGGCAGTAGAGATAAGACAGAGCATGAAACAGTTTAATACAAATATGTGACCAGTCAGGTTTGCAATAAAGAAGGACTGAAACAAATAGTATTTCATTGTATCATGTGTTTCATTGAACATTCTCGTAGTAACTTTGATGCAAAAAAATCTATAAATAAAAAAAAATCTAAAGGACAAGTACTGTGCTTGATCTCAAATTAAGAGATATTGCCACCACTACAGAAGACTGTCAAAAGACAGTGGTCTCCTGTTACCAAACACTGTAAACACTGAGGTGAAGCCAAGCAATTAATTTTCAAACATGGATCTTATGGCAAATTTCTATTGCAATGGCTTTATTTCTAATACACCAAATAATAGATGCATATATAATAACTTTATGTGATGGATGTTGATGCTGTAAATTGACAGCAGCTTGCACTGCTATCATTACTCTACTATGTATGGATTGACTGCAACTCAAATAACAGGTACATGGTGACTTTCATGCATTGAAAGACTGATGTACCAATAGAAGCAGCTTTTCATCACTGTTATTATCCCTTGCTTTGACAATTCATAGAATTTTTTCCATTATCTAAAGTAATTTTTTAAATTTTTCTGTTTAAAGGTTGAAGGGCATAGGTTAATCAGCTACCTCTTTCAAGATACCTCATATCTTTATAAGCTGTTCAACAACAGAACACAGTGTGAGACGCTGAGAAAACCACAAACTGAAATGCACGTTTGGACCAAATAAGCTGACAATGAGAAGAGGAAAGACAATTATCTAGGTAGACTCCAAATCAATTCATTGCATATGTCCTTTTGTGCAGGATTATTGATAGGGAAGAACTTTATTTTCTTGCATTACCAGAGTACAGGAATATCAGATTGTGATTTGGAGAAAAACTATTCCTGTTCTTTTTCTTTGACTGCAGGTTCTGAGGCTAGTGTGTACTGGAACAAAAGGTACTCACCATTTGTTTAATCTCAGTGTAATCCTCACTGATTTTAGTGAGATTTTGCATTCATGAAAAAAAACCAAACCATGATAACCAAACCAGAAGTGGCAGGGGCGAGGTCAGGGTATTTCAATTTTTGCATCAGTTGTAATTCTGCAGGCTGCCATGAAATGAAATAGAAAGTGATGGCATAATGTCTGATGACAGTAATTTTTAACAGATTTTTAAGAAAAATATGAATTTTTTTATAAAATACACATTACATTCTAAGGAGTAGGAATTCAGGACAGGCAACACAGAAATAGTTGTTGTAAACTTGAGAGTAATGAGAATTGTATTAAACACATTTTTTAATTTTTAGTGGCACTTAAACAGTATCCCGTCTTCTAACACTAATTTATGATCACAATATTCTGTAAAGATAAACTTTTGCACACATTTCACAAAAGGAAATTAACATCAGTTATTAATATCACTTAAAATCACCCATCTTAATACAATGACTAAGATAAAACTTTGAATACAGAGATAAGTACAGGCAGCGGCACAATAGCGACACAAATACCACTAGACAACTTAAACATCTAATATCTTATTAGAGAACATTTCAGAACTGAGTATCTTGGCACGTGGCTTCTGACAAATCCCATCATGGGAATCCCTTCCACAAGTTTCACATGGATGTCTTATTTCATTTTTGGACACTGTAATTGCCCAGAAAAAGAGATGTTTTTTAACCTGATTGAGTTTAAGTATATATATCCTTTTGAACATCTCCTTAGCTACAAATAGGGGCTGTTTTCTACTGAACAACCTCCTGAACCAAAAAGGAGAATGTAATTTTTTTCCTCTTCTTGTCTCTGTGGTAAGCCCTTAGTGTTAGGTTTTGGTCCCTAAGGTGGACAGACATAGATCAGCTTTTTTAGGCTCTATGGAATTCTAATTATTATATTCTAATTATATACATATAATTATATTATAATTATTTATTATATTAAGGTTTACTTTTATGAAAGGTTTACTTACTTTACATCATAAAGTATGATAGCAAGAAATAATCTTTTGAATGGTATACATAGTGTATGGTATGAATCTGGCGAATTTCTAGATGGGGCACCTCATTGTTTATTTCTTGGTCTTGCTGCTTACAAATTGAATACATTGAATACTATAAAGGCACTTAATGCCAGTAGTGCAGTAGTGAAACCAAAAGAAATGTTAAGAAATAAAGGCATATTCAAAGGATCATATTGAAGTCTTTCAGAATACAAAACACCCACAGCGACTTCAGCAGCAGTCATCTGTGTTGAATAGCTACTTTTTACAAATCACAGAATTTTTTCTAGCCTATAATATTTTTCTTCCTGGCCATAGCAGTGGATGTTAAAAGCTCAGTTCTCCTACTTGTGTCATTTTCTCTTCATTTTAGTAGTAGTATATCTTATATTTAGACTCAGAACTACCATAATAAATATAGCTATTATGAGCAGTAAGTAGTATTTGCACTTCTTCAAATAGTACACATATGTACGTTATTGCATCTATAACCAAGAATAATGTTTTTAATAGATTACTTCTAATTGAATCTAGAATGTTTGCTACCATAATCACCTTTGTAGATGCAGAGTAGAAGACTGCATACCACACATGAGACTTCTTAAACACAGAGAACATGCAAATAAAACTGGCTTATATGCAGAGAGCAGAGGATAGATCAAGTAAAGTTTTGTGCTGAAGTTTGGAAGGAAATGCAGGGTAGGAACGTTGATATGAGTGATGTGGTATGATAACTCACAGCTGACTGAAAGAAACAGTTTGGGGATTCAAAGGTGAAATGCAACTAGGGGTCAGAAGCTGGATTACTTTTTGCAAAATGGCATGGCTGGGGATGCTCTTAGATTTCTATGGATCTGAGGAACTGAATCTGTATGTTAAAAAAGTCAATATAACGAGCACCATTGCATCCAGTGGATGCAGAAATAACTGTCATGAGAAGGAGCAAAATCTTGTCATTCACTTCAGCTATAACTAGCACAGACAGACCAGGTAGGTATTCACAAGGATACCGGTTCTATCTTTAAAAGACATAAATTTATAAGCAAAAGTTCACAGTTAGCTCCATAGTTTATCTGCTGCAGCTGTTCACAGCTCCATCCTGAGAGATACACTGAGGAAAACAATGACCAGCATACTAATATTTTAGAGAAAATATTGCTCTTGAATGACCATGTTTGTAACAAGCTTGGGGTTTTTTTACTCACTACTAGGCAACCTGTATGCTATTGTCTTTTGCTATTGTAAATTTCACCATCAGTAACATAACTTTTAGTATTCTTTATGGAAATCCTCTGCCAGAACACAAATAAGAAATGCCCAAAAGTTGGCTTTTCATAGTGAAATTCTATTTCAAGTTCCAAATGTAACTCTAAAATGTATTTAACCAAACATATATTGTATTTAACTAAACGTATATTGGTAACTTTGGACCCCAAAAATTTAAAAGGGATGTATGAAATTTTAAAACAAAAAATCACAATATTCTGGTACATTATAATAATTAATATACCATTCAGTGTGCCATCTACAACTATAGATACAACAATTAAAAATCAGAGAAAGGAAGGATTAACATAGAGATATAAATATTAAGTCTATGTATTGTCTGATTATTTCTCTGAATTTGTTTTGACTTGAGAATATTTCATACCTTTTAAACAGATATTTAAGAATGCACACAAACAACAAGGCTAATATAATAACTGATTTGATTCACAAAAGCTGTCATAATTTTTAAATATTCAGAGGGTTTTACATATTTGAAATAGATGTATTGAAGATGGACATCAGCTATCGCTGTATCTGGGTATCCTGGATGTTTGAGCTAGAGTGGAAATTTAAGATGCTGATTTTGTAAAAGGACTTTGTTATGTCATAAATCTGATAGCAAGTGCAATAAAAATACAAGCTTATGTGAAATTAATTATTAATTTAAAGGAGCAGAATGAGTAATGAATTCCAAATCTTTATTTTAAATCAAAATTACATTAATTTTAAGTAAGTTAACTATTTTTACAGGAATAACTTATTGCAAGTGAAGGACTGTGTGGGACTGACTATCTTATTATTAGACATAGAAAAATCATGGTCTTAAATAGGATCACCACTCAATACAGGTTGGGACTACTAATTTTCATTAATATCTCTTGATGGTAGATGAGATTGAAAGAGAAAGTGATCTTTCAGTTAAATAGCTGAAATTAATTATGAAAGACTTTTGGAAAGAAAAAAAAATATTTTTTCTATAAGTAAGTAATAATTAACTCTCAATGTGGAATACTGCCCATATTGGTTATTCAGAGTTATTTATGGGAAAATAGAAAAGAAATAGAATACTAATTTCTGAAAAAATAATATGTTGCTCTTATTTTGTGTACAAAGCCCTCAGACAAATTTGGATAAAGTCTGCATTCTGTCTTAAGATTACATTTCTTTACAAAATCATGTATCAATGTTGAACATAAGGACTTAAGATGACAGAATAAAAAAGTGAATATTGGGAAATCAAGGCAGTTCTATTATTTATGTCAACAGTTTTTCACATTTTTGTGAATAAGCAGATACAATTGACAGACGTAGTCAGTGGTTTTTTTTTCCTACCCTTTTTAGTTGAGGATTTGAATCTTCAAGCTAAAGAATGTCTCCTATGTGCTTCCTCTCTGGATAAATTAGTGTTTCAGCTCTTATATTATCTGAAGAACTTCTATCATAAGGAAATGGTAATTCAAAATGCCTTTTGTCATACTAGTGAGACCATTTTTGTGCAGGTTGAGAAACCCAAAACTTAAAAGAAGTTCACATCTGAATCAAAGGCAAAAATTGGCTTATATTTTCTCATATCTCTGCAAAGCATCTTGTAGTGTACCCTGGACACAGCCTGAGTTGTTGGACAAAAGAAGCAGACCAACACAATAATTTCTTCCTCCAGCTCTGTGAATTCAATTTTGGAGTAGGATCAGAGAAATCCAGCTTAACCAAATTGAATTTGCTGAATTCAATTGGAATTAGAAAACAGTTTAAAGTTTGTACACACAACAGCAATTTCTATACATATTTGAAGTCTGGCATTGGTAGAACTTGCCTGCCCTTTCCAATTTTGCTTTCTCTTTCTGAAATGTCAAAAACAGCTCTATGAAAGGCCTATGACTTAAGCATGCTCATGAAAGAAATTTCAAAATAAAGTACATTTCCTTTGCAGTTGCAGCTGAAAATAATATTCTTGTTTGTTCTTTGACGTTCTACAATGCTGTATATTATTATCATTATATTATTATTTTTAAAAAGAAATAAATATAATTTCCTCAAAGCATTCATAGCTACCTTGTTTCAAAGAGCTTTAATGAGCAATGCAATACTAATGAAACAAAAATGTGACCCCTTCCCATAAGAAAGCAAAACCAGGGAAAACCAAGAACATTCTTCTGTTCTTTTCCACAAGAAAAAGGTTTACTTCACAAAAAAACACAGTATAAAGCGGTGCTTTTGCTCCTTGTACTCTATCTATCATTGTATATAGTACAAGTACATATGGCTATCCAAAATATCGGTATTGAACGACTTTTAATTAATGTTCTTGTTAAACAAAGCATCAAACAATAGCTCTTTTACTTCACAAGCATTAGATTAGTTTCAAAGGGAATTGCTAGTGTACTCATAATTTAAAGGTGAATTCACAGTTTACAATGTATTAGTACTATTCAGTATGAGCATGGGTTTGTTTTCTTGCTCTGTAATGTAAATCTTTCTTCTCTTGGGCCACATTTTCTTTTAATTATTAAAAAAATAAAGGTTTCTCAACATAAACTTCCTCAGAAAACAAATAACACTGCAACCTTTGGATAATTCTTTATGTCCTTAGTGGGGTTTCATTTCCTTTGAAGTCTATTCAGTTCAAGTTTTGCTGCTGACAGTCAAAACATGGTACCGCTCTGATCAGAACAGATTACCAGCTAACCTTTCATATTCTGTTCCCCTTATTATCCTGATACTTGTCATCATGTTTTTCCCACATCCTTTTCACAGTTGCCTATTCGGTGTGCAACCACGCATGTTGTTATCTTGCTGTGCTTCATTCAGCAGCTGAGCTGCAGTAGTTTGGCCCTCAAAGGGAAAATAATGGTAGCAACATTTACGTCCATTTGGTTAAGCCATTTACTATTATGTTTTGTGGTTTAGAGAAGAGATGAAAGCCAGAGGAAAATGGTATTAAGACAGAATAGACAAAATGTCCATGTGCTGTGACAGGCCTTCAAAGGAAGGCTACAAACCAAAAGGATCATTTTGCTGATTACAGTATACTCTAAATATCATCGTGGAACACCTCTAATCGCTAAGTACGGTACCTTACGCCTATCAAAGTGATAAAAATATCTCATATTATAAGATTAGATAAAAGCACAGCAAGCAAAAGTACAGGTTTATTAAGTTTACCTATACTAGAAGCTTTAAAAATTCTTTTCATAAAAGCTTATTAGTCTTCAGTTCCCATTTTCCCTTTCATTACAAGGAACAATGTCTCTTTGGAGAAAGACATGAAAGAAAGATTTTTCCTGGTAGTGCACTGGCACATCCTATCTCATAGTACTTGGTCCAATCCAGTGCATGCAAGAAAACATATGTAGAAAGAAATCCAGGACTGTGTGTGTTTAAATATGTGTGCAACCATGCACGTTGTTACCTCACTGTGCTTCATCCAGCAACTGAGTTGCGATAGTGAAAAGGACACCAATGTGACTTGTCCTTAGAAATCTCAGAAAACACAAAATCTGTTGCTATCATGCAGCTATAAACATATATTTCAATGAAATAAAACTACCTTTAAAAATCTTTAGTATGGAATAAATCCGAGGGAAAGTAAAATCTACCCACTGTCTTGTAAAATTGAGAATTTCCTACAAATTTATAATTAATTTCCATTATCTCCTGGAGGTCTTTATGCTACAAGAGATCAGATTAAAAACAGAAGAAGGTTACAGTAAGCAGAAGTGTTTTGTCTTTCACAGACATAAGTCTTTAATCACATTTGTGGCCCTCTCCTGGACTCACTGCAGCTGGTTCACATCCTTCTTGTCTTGGGGGATGCAGAGCTGAACGGGGTAATCCAGCTGGGATTTCATGAGAGCAGACGGGGGGAATCATCTCCCATTACCTGATGGTCTTACTCTGGATACAGCCCAGAGCACTTTTGTCTCTCTAGGCTTTAAGTGCATATTGTCAGCTCTTATGGAGAATCTTGCTCCCCAACAATCTCAAGTCCTTCTCGGGGCTGCTCTCAACCCATTGCTCTATTATCAAAAGACATTAGGTATAACTAGAAAGGTTACTTAACATCTGGAACTTCTGAGGGACAGGGAAGCTATTAAAATTATATTGTTCAGAGTATGCTGTGCTTTTTCAATGGTGCGCTGTAATTCGGAAAAGAACAGCAACAGTTGCTGGACCAGACAATAGTTTAGGTGAAGAAACCTTTGGTGATGGACATTACCAGGAGATTTTTAGACCAGTTTGTTTAGTTTCACAGCCCTTCCATTGAATGGTCTTTGATGGACTATTTCCATTGCAAGTCTAGATTTTAGGATCCTGATTATATTTCTCTGTGTACAGAGAACATATAGCACAACTTCCTTGTGCTATATGCAGAAACTATGACTTATCCCTTTAAAGGAGATAAAGATTAAATGCTTACGAATAGAAACCACTTGAAAAAGTACCCTGAAGTGCTTCTTTTCTGTATTGTGTTCCAAGCAATGATTTCAAACAGGTAAATATTATTTTCTTATGCTTGATACGTGGATAAGTAATACGGCTAATATTTTAATACCAGTCTTAAGATCTTTATACTGTAGAAATTATAGGAAAAGATACCATAAGGAAAAAAGTACAAGGCTACTCACCTTGCCTTGCCTGCACATTGCCTCACCTCGTTTTTTCTTTACACTAGGTTTTCTGGGAATAAAAAACACCAATAGCAGGAAGAAACAAGCTGAACATTCCTGAAAAGGCAAGAATGAAACTTTTTGAGTGGACTCAGATAATTATGTTAGCAACCACCCATTTTGCTTTTGCTTGAAATAATTTTTGCTGAGCTGGGTGTTTATAGCAATCCAGTAAGTCTCCCAGCTACCACCTCTGAACATGCCCCTTGAAACAAAAGCAATACTCTTTTTAACTGAGTTCAGTGGGCTGCAAGTCATGCTAAATATCAACAGAAACTTGTTGAAACTTGTTCTCAACCTTGCAAGAATGCTCAGCACATAGCAGAAGTGAGTTCTAACTTCCTGATTGGAAAAATAAGGTATCAAGTAAATAATACCATGGTGTTATTTGGCCTATCAAGCGCTTAAGGAAAGTACAACAAAAATTTACTCGGAGTGTAAAGATCCAAGAGTCCAGCTTTTTTTTTTTTTTCTTTTTCCGTATTTAATTGCCTCCATCTTGCTAGCTAGTAAAGAATAAATGGCAATTAGAGAAAAGTGGTTTATCTCCATAGGTTTTCTAGTAAGAATAATGCTCTCCAACCCACTCCATGTGGCTTTGCACAAACTGTGCTATCCATTCCAAGAAATCCTATCATTTATGTCAGATGTGTAGCATTTCAGAAAGATGTCTTCCTGCCCTGCAGTCTCTATGAAAACCCTGTCATTCAAACAAAGCCTCTGCTTAATAAATAAGATTATATAAAAATAAAAGCTAAATTAAACATTACGAAGAGTTGCATCAAGATGTACAAAATGAAATAAATGTGTGTAATTTTCCCCATCTTTAAAGGATAACTCTGGAAGCAGGAGTTGTCAGTCTGCCAAAATCACTTCTAGTTTTCTTGCTATTTACAAGAGTTTTATTTCTTCATAGAATCAATTAATATGATATTATATTGGCCTGAATTAAAAAGTATTTATTCCTCTGCATACTTCAGAGAATATGAACTTGAGGAGACCTGTTTTTTAACACCAACATGCCATTGCCCATGCAAAAATCAGAATTATTTAGGGTGGAAAAGACCTCTGTGATCAACTGTAATCAACAGGTCAACTGTAAACCTACCACTGCCAAGTCCACCTCCAAACTGTATCCCGAAGTACCACATCTACATGTTTTCTAAATACCTTCAGGAATGGTGAGTCCACCACTGCCCTGGGCAGCTTGTTTTAATGTGTGATAACCCTTTCAAAGAAGAAATGGCATATTTCTTATGGCATATTTTGATCTTGGGATTCATCATAATAGATCAAAGGTATTCAGCAAGAAATACCAAGAAATGCGTTATTTTGTGACTGAATGCAATGAAGATGGGAATCACACCTGGAGGGCTGTGTCCTGTCCTGGCTTCCTCAGTACAAGAGAGACATGGACATACTGAATACAGCTCAAAGAAGGGCTCCAAGGGTGGTTGAAGGTTTGGAACAGCTGAAAAATATAGGAAGGCAGGCGGTTCTGGGACTGGTTTAACCTGGAGGAGAGCAGGTTCAGCAAGGATTTCATCCACAGGAATACCCTCAGGTAGTGGGCAAAGATAGAGCCAGGCCCTTTACAGTGGTGTCCACTGGGCACTGGGCACAGACTGAAACACAGAAAGCTCCTTCTGGATGTCAGGAAACATTGTGAGGGTGACTGATCACTGGCATAGGGTGTCCAGAGAGGCTGAACAAATTCACACCTTGCAAATATGCAAAACTTGTTTAGATATTGTCCTGAGCATTCAGCTCTGCTTTAGCAGAGGAGTTAGAGCAGATGATCTCCAGAAATATCTTCAAACGTCGAACAATCACTCTGTGAAAGTATCAAATCTAGCTTTTTCCCTCTTGACATTGAGGAAGACATTTGTTATTTTCACCTGTGTGATTTTAGTGTTTAAGGTTTGGTGCTCTGTGAAACCTTACAGATAGAATCCTAGAAGATCAGAAAATCAGGACTGTGTAACATGTATCAAATTGGGAAGCATAAAACTAAAGCATGAAATGTGATTTGCTATTGTGAACTGTAAAACATTATATTATTGAATTAGAAAATGTCTGCCCCAATGAAAAATGTTTCTTGGTGAGAAATCTTTGAAGTGAGAACCTCCCCCGTCTATGTAAGATTTGAAATAATGTACCCACTTCAGCGAAATCTCTAATTATATAGTATGAATTCCTTCATCAAAAAGCCAAGCAATTAATCAAGTCTATTACGAACTCTTCAAGACACTCCAGCTGTATGTGAAGGAGGTGTGAAAAATTAAAGTTCAGTAATCTAAAAAAATACTCCAGCTTTATTTCTTTCTTTGTTGGCTGTGAGCAGTTCTGGACTATTCACAGTAGTATTCACTCTGTGGGTGATTTTTGAGATGGGTTTTCTGTTCTAAACCCAAATTATAGTCTAAAATTAAAACACAGGTTGGATTTCACATTTTCTGTGCCAAGAATTTTCTGAGTCAGACATACTAAGTAAGCTCCAGTGATTTTCTGAGTCACTTGTTTTTTTTAGTATTTTTCATAATTAAAGTTTTTGAGAGACACAGTTCTAAGCAGCTGCACTAGACTAACTAGCAGGTGCTCAAGCCTCCACTTGAATTAGTTTCTGTCCTACTGTCATAGCTATCTGGGCTGGAGCAAAAATAGCATCTGTGAGTGAACATGAGACAGATTATGATCTTTATGATCCCTCTACCAAAGAATGTATAATCTCAATCAAACCAATGTATCAGGTTGTGTATTAGAAAAAGAAGAAAGCAGAGATGTCAGAGAATACGCAAAATATGGTTACCTGTGGGAACTAAATATTTTATTTTAAAGTGTCCTGTTGTTTCTTTTAAAGTATATATAGACATAAAGTTCTGAGGTCCTAACCTGCTGTAAAAACTGTGGAAAATACCTCAAATATTCAAGGGAAAGTAGATAAGGGAGCAGTAAAAAAAATCCTGAAATACAAGCAACAAATAAAGTGTCAATGGACTTTATAGACTGAGGAAAAGCATTTGAGTAACAAGAATGAAACAGAGCGAAGACTGGAAAATAAAAAGGACAAAGAGCTCTTTGGACTGTATTGTGTAAGTAAGAAAATTAAAAACTTAGCACTGATCGACTGAGTCTGAGAAATAAAGGATAAAAAAATGGATGAGGAGAACGGAGAAATGGATTTTAGAAGAATATTTAGACAAAAGTTAGGGAAAAAATTATCAGCAAAACTAATATCTGAAGAGGTTGAACACCAAATTCATAAAATGAAATATTCTGCATATGAGAGAAAAAAATACAGGAAGCAGATGAAAGTTAAGAAAAAGTTTAAGAGAAAAACCAGCACAGATAAAAAGGGAATAGGAAACATGTATGGGAATAATTGTGGGAAAAATTTGACAACATTTCTTTCAAAATAACGTTGAAAAAATATAGGAGTGTAAATTAGGAAAATGTTGAATATAGTCTCGACATCATCTATTACTGCATTTAAGACATTCACCTTTTCATCCAGCATGAGAGTCTCTGATCAGCTCTTTTGCTTGAAGTCTCATACCCCCAAGCTATCAGATGACATTTAATACTTAGGATCTGGTAAAGATGCTTCTCATCATTATCTCTGATTCCTGTTTTGTATTTCTTAACAAATTTGTTGACCTAGATTGTAAGGAAAAAATTGCCACAACTGTCTGAGTTTCTTATTCTTTCTTTCATCAATCAAATTGGTTCTTTCCTTCACCTACTCAGGAAACTGATGATCATTCAAGCCTTTCTCTGAGCATGACCACTTTACACTTTTTTTCTGGGACTTTTGGTACAAAAGAGAATCCCATAATCATTGCTATTCTCTCTGCAACATATTATATATAAAAAAAAGATTTTCTATACACTTAACATATTGTATATATGTTCTTCTGTTTCATCTTTCCCTCCTGTATTAGACAACTTTATAGTAAATTGACTAATTAGAGCAAACCAAAAGAATGAACCTGTATTTCAAACACCAGACAATTCATCAGAGTTGATGGATGTTTCTTCAACCTGTTTTTAAAGACTCCCACTGAGGAAAACTCCACAACTTCCACAGGAACATACTGAATCAATTTAGAATATGAACATGAAAATAAGTTGGCTGAAGTATTTGGGGATTTTCTGCCCTCAGAAGTTTTGGAGAACTTTGTTTCTTGTTGCACATTGAGGTGCTAAATTTGCAAATCTGAATAGTATCAAAATTTTAGGAAATATACATCACAATGAAAAACTAGGACTCCCTTAAGTTATCTAAATTTTGGCATACAGAACTGAAACAATAAAAATTGCCAATCATTTTGAATTAGTATTGACAGCATTGAATATACATCCCCCAATAACAGAAAACAAACAAACAAATTAAAATATCTTCCAGGAGAAAATGGTTATTGATGGCAAAGCTTTGGCCACTAGAATAATTTATCTACTCAGTGGAAACTCTAGTTATTAACTGTACAGCACACGTACATGGAAAACACACACAATTAATCAAGCCTGTTTCTATAACCTCAAACTGTTCCAGCTGCATGTGAAGGAGTATCACTACTTGTAACATTAAAATGTTTGTGCCTAACCAGGCTCTTTCTACCAGCAATTCCAGTTTCTATCTTCTTTTCTTAAATCCTAAACTTCAGAAACAAATTATTCCCTTCCTCTCCATATCATCTTTCTATGGATATGAACATGGTTCAGCATGTCCTTTCTGGATTTTCTAAGGAAGATGATGACCACCTTTTTTTGTGCCTCATATTTTCTCTATCATTCCTGTGCTTTTTAGGGGTTTGCATTTTCTTTATATCTCTCATAAAATTTTGGAAGTTTTGCTCTGATGTTTTACATGTTAAAACACTGTTCATACTTCCTAAGAGTTGCCCTAGAATGTTTCCCTCTTTCTGCTAGCTACCTAATCAAAAGCCTAGCATGTGAATAGATAATTATCCTGTCTAAGCTTATAAAAATGTAGATGTCCCTATATAATTTTGTCCCAATTTTCTCCAATTTATTGCAATAATTTGAAGTTCAGTCCTGTCTTTCAACATCTTAACTGTCTATCCACGTTTCATGTCATCTGGAAAAAAATCCTCCTCTAGTTTATCAGAAAGGTCATTACTGAAACATTGGATACTTTAGTATCATGTTCGTTAGGCTGTCATTATTTATCATTATTTTGAAACTAGGAAGGAATGCTTTATTAGTATTGCTCTTTCAGGCTTTCATGCCAGACTACTGCAGACAAAGTACACAGACAAAGCATATACTTGATGTGGATTTATGAATTGGAAAAGGTTAGATGCATATCTGAAAGCTATCAAGGGTTTTTCTGTCACCTGAAAGAACTGGTGTTCTTCAGAGGCCACAAACCTCAAAGTAACATAATGATCTTTCAGTCTTCTCGGGGAAAAAAAGAAGAAAAAAAAGAAGAATATATAATGATGAAAATATCAAAACACATATTAGTTAGTTAGATAAAGAAAATTTTATGCTGCAAGTCTATTATATTGAGCAGTGTGAGACTGAGCCTGTAAATTTCCTAGAGCATCTTCTATATTTATTGCTTTGTTTTATTACAATATTTTTACAAAAAATCTGTTGGTTGAGACAGATTAAGAAAAGAAAGATGTTGATAATCAGTTTACCTTATTGAATATTTACATGTGAAAACTTTTCTGCAGTCTTTTACTCTAAAACAAAATTGTGGGTGCTTCAACCAACATACTTTACACTAACACCTCTTGGTCTTGGAGAAAATAATTTTGCCACATTAGATTTGATCATGTGTTTTTTCTTCTATTCTTAGATATCTCTTAGACTCAGTCATACAGACTACTAGTATATATCTGTAAAGTCTTCTATATATCTCAGTTAGTCACCTTGAAGTCCGTATTCAGTCAATGGAAAGAAACAGATATTTTTGATGTCTACCTTAAGACATTATGACTGTCTTTTTTCCTTTTTTTTCTGTAAAATGAATCCCTATTATTAGGTCTCTATCACAGATGTCTACACTTCTTCTGATCAAATCTTTTATTTTTCCATCAAGTTTTCTATTTCCAGTCTCCTCCCCCCACCCTCATCTCCCCACCTTCATTGCTCTCCTTCCCTCAAGTCTACAACCACCTCCTGGATGAGTACTCCCATATGATGTCAGGCAGAGAATATTTCTTCTCTCTTCTGGGATTTCACATGCTCCAAAGAGATTCTGTCAGGCAAACAACCAGGTATGCTTTTTCTTCTAATTTTCTCACTAACATTTACAGAATCCATGAAGTAAACTTGCAGCAAATAAATAAAACAGGCAGATGCTTTGCCACAGTGCTCTTAACTAGAAATGACTATTTTTTTTCATTTTTTTCCCATTTGAAATATGAAAGAAAATGGGAACAAAACAAAGTAAATTTAGAAATTCATTCATTTTAACAAAAATAATTAAATTGGAGGAAAGTATCTAATAAAAATAATGATGTTTACTTTACAGTCATAACAGCTGACTTTTGCCACAGTAAATGATTTTATGCCTTTGAGTTGCGATACTGACAAGAGCATTCAAGAAGATATCAGTAGTTTCTATAATATATCACCTTATGGTGATAATGTTCTTTTATTGGCAATCGCAGAATTTAAACAACTCTCACCAATTTTATAATGATGACTTAAGCATATTGGTTTATGTCAGATATAGCTAGTAAGTGCAGCAATAGGAATAAAATCTGTTATTTTTCTGCCTCTCAGGGTATGCTTTTTACAGCGTCTTTTGAAACACAGTGAAACCTTAAAATATTAAGTAAAAAATTCAAAATAATAAGTAAAAGAAAACACCACCCAGTTCTAGCAGTACAGTATATTCTGAAAGCATAAAGTTTCATTTCTCCGTTGTTGCTTTATCCCGTAGAAGGATTGACACAGGAAAGACAAGCAGTTTTGAAACATTTTTAAGCTGCACACCATTATATTTTGCCCTGCACAGAAAACTCACTCTAAGCTAATGAAATTTCTTTTAAAATTAGTTTGTTTAACAAAAAAAAAAAAAAAAAAAAACCACAGTAGTTATAGTCTCTGGCTTCTTAGATCCACGATCTACAGAAATTATCAAAATAATTGGCAATGGCAGTAGTTGGTTCTTCAGCAATATAAAAAGTACAAAAAATGCTATTCACTCAGTCACTCAAAATTAAAAAACCTGAACTCTTGATGTAATTGATCACAAGGAAGATAAAGTTGATGTGCACAGAGTCCAGAGGAAGAGATGTTCTCAAGAAAATGTAAATTAAAATACTTGAACAGCATTCATTATCAACAAGAAAATGTTATAAATATATCTTACTCAATGTAATTGATAGTACAAAGCTCAGCATTCAATCAAGTTTTGAGAAGTGTCTCTAAAATTATGGAAAATCTTAACACACTCATAGCTCCAAAAATGTCTGAAAAGCAAGTTCAAGATGTGTTTCAGGTGTAGTGTTCCTATTTCAAACATGAGTGGCTGATTACTCAGTTTCATTCATTGCAAGCTAGCTGTCAAAAAGAAGGATTGTTGAAGTCAGTTCAGAAATATCTTCGTTCTCTCAGCCAGATTGAATGTCAGCTGTTTTCCAAAGCAATGAAATTAATAAAAACTACTCTGTGGTAAAGGCAAGCAATGCAGTTAGCTCAGATGTCTTCTCAATCACCAACAACACAGTGTCAAAGAGACAAATAAAGGTCTGTGTCATTGGCTGTCTACAGTCCAGCTGAACACTGGTGCATAATTTTTACTTATCTAGCTTGGTTTGTTAGTTGCCAAAAGCTCATAAGAAAACTTTGTGCAGAACATGATTCCCAACACGTTAGTTCTTGGTAAAGCTAGTTATAATAAATTAGCAATTAACACTCTTTTGTATTGAACTTAATTACATTCAATTATTAAATCAAATTAAATTATTAAATGTAATGTCAGTCCAGCATCTGAAGTAATTAAGCATGTTCAATTTATTATGGAACTTGCTTATGCTGCTAGATGTGTTGTGTGAAAGATTGTAATTTTCAGCCTTTAACAGAAACACTACTAATTTTGACTGTATTATTTCATTTCTTAGATATATCAGTGATGAAAGAATTTTTGGAAAAAACTTCATAGGACACCTTTGTTAGAGCCCTTTAAATAAATTTTGTTTCCTGGTTTCTTGCAAAACCTGTGATTGCCTCTGACTTTAGTATTCCTAGTTTTTTTTCTTTCTGGAACAAATGTATGGGACAGAACTTTCTTTTTCATAGTTCAGAATCCAAAGCATTCTTATATTTCTTTCCTGTTTTTTGAATCAGATTTTTTTCAGCAGCTGCTGTTTACTGTTTATATCTGTTTATTCTGATAATTCATCTTCCTAAGATGTTTTCTTCCTTTTTTTTGTGGTTTTTTTTTATTTGTTTTCTTCATTCAATTGTTTTTCTGGTAATGCTCTTCCACAGTTTTTTTCCTCAGATCAAAACTTCATCTGTGAAGAAATTAGTAACCTATATGGCATCAAAAATGTGTTGCATTTTTTGTTCATAAAACACTTTGTGTACTGAACACAGCCCAAATGGCAGTTTGAGAAATGGTGTTTCCCAAAGGGGCTGTTGAATGAGCACAAATATGTCCTCTGTTTTTCTAAGGGCAGCTAGCATAACCCTGATGATGTATGAGGCATAAAAAAGAAACAAACTTGGCATCATCCATCACCTCCTGAACACCTCCCCTTTGAAACAAGAAGAAAATATTAGCAAACTAAGTTAATTTTGGGGGCGGGGAGGTGTGTTAACAAGCTGACAAGTCTGTCAAAAATGTCAATTCTAACAATTTTCCTACAATGGCCAGTGACTATATGGACTCTAGTAGATTGATATACAGTGTTTTCAAGAGTAATATTCTCATAACTTTACATAGCGGAACTGCGGCAATGAAATGGGAGACCTTTAGCCTTCTTCACTAATTTTCTAAATTTTGGTATTTCTCAGGCTTTAAAAGATCTATTCAGAGAGGTTTTCAGATGTGAAGTTACTTGATTTTTGTGATGAATTTACTCTTGACTAGACACAGAGAATAAGAAATTTTCATTTCAAAAAAAGAAATATTTAATGAAAAAATAACCTATTATTGACACATTATGTCATACACATATATTTCTCATATGTGTAATTCATAGTGAAATGAACCTCATACCTGTCAGTTCTTTCTCCTCCTCCCCTGCCATTGTGTCTATCACTGGCAAGACACAGACCTCATTTTTCCCTTGGATTTCCACCTTAGTATTAAGAATATTTGATTTACTTTGGTCAGTAGCATATTCATCTTCTTCCTGTATTGTTATTAGTTCAAATTAAAAATGTCTCCAATGTATTGGTATTAGTATTAGTTCAAATTAAAAATTGGTATTAGTTCAAATTAAAAATTTCTCTAATGTAATTGAACTGCTGTGTTATGAGATTGCTTGTCTTTGCAAACGTATCGTGATTATCTAACAAATTCTCATGCTTATGTTGTGTTTCACAATGTTTGTATTTTATTTCCAAATAGAAAGTATTATCATGTTAGGGGTGATTCAGTGAATGTAATTTCTTAGGATGTGTAAGTTCTTTTGTGGGCTTTACTTTCCTGACATCCTTTTTTTCTAACATTATGTTCTTTACTGTTTCACATTAATACATTTTATCAAAGCTAGATTGCAATTTTTGGTTTAAAATGGGTGATCTTTAGCACTTGGGACAATTATCATTGTCATCTGCAACACCTTTCTCCCTCTCTTTCTCACTGAATTGCCTATGACAGAGAGAGTCATAGTTTGGTATCAAATTTTAATGTTATATTAGTGTATTAGTGTTACATTTCTAACATATTCCAGATGTCACTGTCTACTGCTGATATTATTGCATAAAATAGTCTTCACAGATCTCTTTATTTCTGGAGTTACAAAACTATTGGAAATTGTAGACAACCTGGATTTTTAATAAAGCTTTTTTTGTAATTGATCCTTTCTGTGTTCCAAATCAAGGAAAGCAGTTTCAGTTTCAGTTAGCGTTTGACTTTTAACTTATTATTACAGCAACATCTTAGCGATGGTAGAACTGAAAACATTTCTATCTAGTTTATGCCAGAGATATCAAAATGATGCCACAAATTTTCTCACTGCTTCTTATCACTTTCAAATGCTGCTCTGATGCTGATAGCCCAAACAGCTTCCATTATTTCACACAGACAACGTGCTGCTATAACATAGGAGGCAATTTGAAGGAATTCACATAAATGACATTTTCAGATGTGTGAATTTTGTTTAGATTTACAATAAATGTTTGCATTGCAATTAGAAACAAAGGACTGGGGTTTTTTGTTTGCTTGTTTTCCCTGCTTTGTTTATTTTCTCTGAAAAACAAATTGAAAACAGATAATGAGTGACATGCTGGCAGCACATTGCCTAATGCAGCCCAGGACACCATTTTCATGCTTTACAGCAACAGCACATTTTTGCTCCTGATCACCTTTAAGTATACTAGACCCTACAGGTCTTCTGCCAAACAATTTTCCAGCAGGAGCATGCCCACTATACCCCATATGGCATATGTGACTCTTCCTTCCCACATGCAAGACTTTTTATTTCCTCTTGGTGACCTTCATCAGCCTTCCATCAGCCCATTTCTCCCACTTTTTGATGCTGCTCTGGAGTGGCAGCACAACCCTCCAGAGTATCAGCCATTTCTCCCATATTCATGTCATCAGCAGACTTGCTGGAAGTGCACTCTGCACCATCATCTGGCTCATTAGCGAGCATGCTGAGCAGGACTGGAGCCAGCATTGTCCCATGAGCTGCCCTGCAGCTTACTGGTCTCCAGCCAGCCTCTGTGCCACTGAGCACCACCCTCTGGGCCTGACCATTCAACCAGTTTTCAGCCCTATTCACTGTCTGCCCATCTAGCCCATACATCAACTTTCCTACAGAGGACCTCAGTAGAGACAAAGTCAAGGACTTTATTTTAAGTTGGTCAAGCACATCTTGCCCTTGGTGATTCTGTGCTTGCTGCTCATGATGGTTTTCTCATCAGGTTTTCACGATTAACCACACATGGGTTTTGCTGCCTCAGGGGTTTTTGAGGACCCTTATGACTTAAGGCGATAAGATGTACCTTACTGTATGCCCTACATGCCATTGGCCTTTGCCCTCCTGAAAATAGAATCCTATTTTCAGGACTGGCAAAAGGAGAGGGGGTTCAGGGTGACCACAGAAACCTGATGATCTTCACTGCATAGTACCCCAGGCTCTGGAACTGCTCTAATAAAGAGGGTAAAGCATTCTTCCTTGTTTAGCCATTTAGTAAACATGTAAAAACAAAATTAAATTTTGTTTATCCCTCTATTTGACGCCTTCCCAAACGTTTTCCTGAGTATAGATGAAAAGGCCATTCAAACACCAACGATATCTCCATGATGAAACTCTTTTGCTACAACTGAAAAACAGAAAGTATTGCCTGCTAGATGTGTGACACAGTTTGGATATTTCTGATGGCTTCCACCTATGCAAAAAGCCATTACAGCATGAAACTTACCA
This sequence comes from Calcarius lapponicus, assembly GCA_039654755.1. Taxonomy (NCBI): domain Eukaryota; kingdom Metazoa; phylum Chordata; class Aves; order Passeriformes; family Fringillidae; genus Calcarius; species Calcarius lapponicus. The sequence goes on along the minus strand of CM077462.1, from coordinate 44,569,951 downwards.
ACAAATAAAAGTATCTCTAAAAGAGAGAAATCAGCAGCAATCTGTGGTTTAAGATTAGCACCTCTGCTGTGTGTGAGAGAGATAGTGTCTTACTGAGAGTCTACATATCAACTTATACTAATGTGACAACATTTTTGCCTAGCATGGAAGATTTTCTGGAAGTTGAAGTAATTCAAATAGAAAGTTATGTTTGTGGGTGAAGTACAAAAGGTAAAGATTTCAGATATCTGTTTTGTTGAAATTTTCTCTATAGAAACAAACAAACAAACAAACAAACAAAAACCCAACAATTTTTCCTCATGCTGTTCATCTTTGTCCTTGCTTTCTTTCATAATTTTGGTGCATTTTTTCTTTCTCTAAGAAGTTCAAGGATAGAAGGTAGTAAGAGCATTAATCTCTTATAAGTAGGGTTGTGGGGCCAAGTTGGTCAACTCATTTTCTACTAGCATAAGCTCAGCATTTAACTGTGAATTTAGCATGTGAGATTTCTTCCCCCTTACACCACAGATGAGAGAAGAATGCAGATGAAGTAATTGCCTATTTTTTATTTTCCCAAAATCCATCTATTTAAACTTTTATTTAGAACACCAAACAAAAAAAAAATCAGCATTGAAAAAAAAATGTAAAATATGGTGAAAAAGGTAAAACACTATATTTGAAATGGTAGGTCCTTTCTGAAACTTTAATCCCCAGTTAGGACACCCATTGAATAATGAATCATCAGTAAGACTAAAAAGAAGGACTTTTTATCACATGAAAATTATAAAAGAAATTCTTCTACTCAGTAATTTACAATTCATATGTTACTACTGATGGTATCTGGTATAGAAGTTGTAATTAAAAAGCTTTTTCCTGAGTTATTTATTCAATTAGTTATTAGTTCAAATTATGTTGTGAACTAATTTGTTCTCTTTCAGGATTGAAATTAAAGCATTGATTATTTATATGCAATTTTTCTCCTTATATTACAAAATAATTTCCCATTCATATTCTGTTATATTACTTAATTGCAAAAGGTGTATTTTGAAAAAAAATATTTGGGGCTATATTTTAAAATATTACTAGCAAAAATGTGCAATAATTTATTTGAGATATTGCTGTAAAATAATAATGGATATTCTACTGCTCCATTGCTGAAGATGTAAGTCATGCTCAATAGATTTAGTATGTGTTTATTCACTAAGAATTGTGTATTTCTCTTGCTATGTCAGCTTCATAATATTTATGAAAAAAATTATGAGAACTTTTAGCATTCTAGTGGAAATCAGCCTGTGAAATCTCTAGGTTCCCTGCTAAGAACTGTTTATCTTAAATGTTAGTGCCTTAGTGTCTTACAGAAAGCACAGGAACTCCTATTAGTTCATGTAAAGAGGGCATTTTTTTCAGAGGAGCACATCCTATTAACCTTTTTTATTCTTCTATCACAGAATCATAAGATTTTTTAAAACTATTAAACATTTTTTCACAGCCCCACCCCACTTTCTGATGGGACCTGTTGTTTCTTAGTGTCATTATCAAGAAGTTTAACTTTGTTTTACATCTTTTCTAAATGTAGTCTGAAGGTTGTAAGGCCATATGACTTCTGAGCACATGCATTATTTTTTTCATATCTTGAAAAAAACTACTGTGCTTGATATATCAGCCATGGATACCTCAGCAGATTTCAACTGCTGAGGACAGCAAGACGTCACTGAGCAGGACTTTGAAACAGCAAAGCTTTATTGCTTCAAGAGATAAATATGAAAAGTGTCTCCATGTCCAGAATCCTGTAAAAAAAGTCATATTCACATCCTACAGAACCTAATATTTTGTATGCTGATGGGCCCTTGGGGAGACAGAGACACCCTAACCTTGTGTGACAGGGATAAGGTAGAGAAGTTGTTTTTCTGTGAGCAGGGTAAGAATTTCAGACAGGAATTGAGATAGACAATTTCAAAAAATGAGGTTATGATTACCAAATATTTCACAATTTTACAGAAACTATTGTTTGGATACCAAAGAACCTAGTGAGACTGAGATAAATAAATGAGCATATTAAGCCCCATTTTTTTTAAACCAAATTTAATAAAAAATTATGTTAGCTATTAATCTATTTCTGAAAAGACAATTTTAACAATATTTTCAGAATAGATTCAGAAATTTTAACTGACTTGGCATACACACGCAGAACCACAAACACAGAATTATGGAAGCATAGAATCATATAGGTTGGAAAAAACCTTTAAGATTATTGAATCCAACTACTAACCTAGCTAAAAAGTCTGCCACTAAACTGTGTCCCCAAGTGCTAAATATTTTTAAAACTCCAAAGATGGGACTTCACCACTTGATAGCCCTTGAAACAAATAAAATTTTTCAAATATTGAATTTAAACCTCCCCTTGTACAAAACCTATGACCAAAACCTCCCAAATTCTACAAGTGACACAAGGTGAGGAGTCTGTTTCTTCCCTCATCATTCTCAGTGATTGAAAGGTTTCAAGAGATCAGTGCTTGTGCTCCTGATCCTATACTCTGTAGTCCCAAGGCCCTGAGGTCTTGATTGCTGTCAGACTTCTTTTTGCAACTTAATTTCTGCCTACAGGAAAAATGAATAATGGATAACAGTTGGAGGGACATACCAGGGTGGGAAGTTTCCTCATCTCATCATCCTCATCATCTCTTTAACCTGAACCCTGGGGAGACAGCAGAATTGCCAAAGTAGATTTGGTCAGTATGTTGGATCTCCTTTTCCCCTCAGAAGAGTGTGTCTTATGATAACAGTTTGTTTTTATTTTCTCCCTTAATGGAAGTAGTTTTGATGAAGGGCATAGGCCTTCAAACTTAAATTCAGTGATACTTCCAACCTAGATGAACACTCATCCTTGTCACTGCTCAGTTCCACTTGCAGAGCCTTCTTCATTTCTCCATGCTATGCCAGGGCACCTAGGAAGGTGGGGTTGTCACAGAGATGTGCCTGCTGCACCTGGTAGCTTCTCATCACCGTTGCCCCCCATTCCTTAAGTCAACATATTCTGCTAGGTGGAGAAAGGATGGGGAATCCATGTCCTTTCTTCCTGACTCAGGGAAGTTAGGGAGCAATTCCCTTAGTGTCTCTCCCTGGTAACCCTCAGCCTACTCACCTCAGCTTTGTCACTATGTGGAGCAGTTCTTCCTGGGTGCAGCTCCCAGGGGCGTGTTCACTGATGCTTTCTGCATCGTGATGCTTTCTGCACAGGAGCAGATACCTGGGCGGCAGCGTGTTCCCATCACAGCTCTGTCTGGGAAGCTGCATCAGTCATGGCATGTGCAGAGTTTACACAGGATGAGGTCTTCTGCCAGTTTAATACCCTTACTCTCTGATCAAGCTGGCAGAGTTTCAGCCAGCCCTTCCTGCGCACACATCCACACAAACTGCAACGACAGGTCCTTGCTTATGTGCCATCAAAAATATCAGACATTTTCTCAGATTTCTCGGGCTGAGGCTGTTGTTGAAGGAGTTTTTGAACTTTGCTTCATGTGATGCTCGCTACTTCCCCTTACTCCCTCTTCCCAGCTAGATCACACACTAGGGGTTCTTCAAGAAGTACAGAGGGAGAGAAGGGCACTGCAAGAATGAAGTGATGCAGACAAGCTGTTCTTCAAGATTGTTCTGAGACTCTAATGTAAAAAGCTTTTAAGGAACTGAGACAACATAAATTTTCTTCCATTTTTTCTTATAGAAAAATATTCAGGAACAAAAAGTTAGGAAGGAAGACTTATTTTCCCAACATCTTTGATCCCTTAGAGCAGAATGGTGAACACTTACCTCCCATGTACAAATGAATTCTGATAGTCAGAAATAAGTTCTTAATAGTGCAGGTAACTTCAGTTAGATTACTGGGGTGTTTCCTCTTCTGCAGAAAAAATAGTCTCAGATTTTTTCACATACATAAGAAGTGTTTGACTTTGTTTCAGCATACACAAAGTAAAGACTTCTGTTTAAGATTAGCTGAAGAGAGCTAAAAACCTCCTAACACACCTAACATCCATCTTTTTTTTTTTTTTAATTTTCCACAAGTCTCATATGAGCAGTGAACTCTTAATTCTCTTCATCTTTAAGTGTACCTTGTACATACTATGTGAGGGCAGAATTGGAACCTGAGCAAATGAAATTAAGTGGAAATGGTGTTAAATTACATAAAATTGATAACAGGCTTCTAAATTCAAATCAAAATTGTGCAATTCACCAGACCTGGTTGTTTGCAATACTATTGTACACTCAAAATATTATCCCAATATTATTGAATGGATAAGATACCTTTAAATCAAAACAGTGATTTTTACAGAAAACATAGTAGAATATTAGGGTTTTTTATTCTTCTTGGGTTCTTTTTGTTTTTAAAATTTTTTGCAATGTTATAATTATAACCTTTGCAGATAACTTGCAGGCTGCTTAGACATTTAATCTTTTTTATTTCCTTTTTTTTTCCCATGTAACTGCATTAGATAGCAAGCTTTCAAAGAGAACAACTCTATGCAATTAAGCTGCAACATAAGATAGAAATCTCATTAGCTATTACCCATAGTGAGACGCTGACGGAAGTTTATTCTACATTAGTTAAGCTAAACAGTAAGCTAACATTTATCATAATTTCCCTGCGGTTCACACTATTTATAACACTCAGGAAGAATTAATATTGTGATGTAAGTGGTGCCAGAAAATGAAGCAATTTATATTGAAAATCAGAACCACAGAAGAAAAAAGTTTTTGAACTGAAGGGGATCTGTTTTTAAAATAATTATATACATGAATGGAATTTTAATGGAATACTTTCCTGTCAAAGCAGAGTATTTTCTTAATGAAGATAATAGACAAACTTGCAAAATCCTGTAATATTGTATTCTATACTCAATAATCATGTTTTCAAAAGATAGCCTTCTTGGCAAAATTTTTCTAATTAGCTCTTATACAAGAGCCTAGTTTGTCACAAAAGTTCAGACAATGATATGACTTGAAATTAATCATATAACACACTGAGCTGCAAGGGACCCACATAGATCGAGTCCAATTCCTGGGTCTGCACAGGACCACTGTGGCTACAACACTACCTGCTTAATTGCATTGCCTCCACCAGGAAATCTTCCCCTTATTGGTACAAGGAAGGTGAATCCCACAAAAAGTTTTGCCTAATTCAGTTACTAAACATAGGCATATGCATAGGTATCCAGCACCATTTCCAAAAACCTTGGTGCCTCAGACACTTGTTCATACATGTCTGTCAAGTCTTGGAGGAACCCCATGTCTGAAGCAGTTTTTGGGAGGCAGTCTTCAAGGCAGATAAATGACATCAGAGTCTGGTTTTTGCTCCAGATTCAGGATATGCTAAGAAGAAATATCAGAATTAATGCATGTCTTCCTTATGGGATAGCTCTCACCTATACCACCTCTCACCTCATACCACTGCAATGATTATTCTCAACATGCAGCAGCAGATGTCTTCAGAGAAAAAATAGAGCAACTCTCTTTTTCTGCAGTGTGGAACACAGACTACCAATTTAAACAACAAGCTGCAATTTTTTCTCTGTTTTTTCTCCCTGTCAGATACCATTTGGTCTTTCAATTCTCAGCATGCATGCCCTTTACTTTTTCTTGCTGTGTGTGAGGACAAAACTTTAAGCTTTCCAGAAAGTAGGCATGATTGTGGTCTCTGTAGGATTTTTCTCCATCCTCCATCTTCCTTCCAGTACTTACTGAAAAAAGCAAAGTTTTTTTTTTTACTTTTTTCATAGCAGAAAGTGCTTTGAACAACACAGTGCAAGGCCAGAGCCCCAGAGAATAAAATTTTACAATACCTTAAATGTCAGCATGTGTAATCTGCAAGATCTTCATTGTCTCCTTTCATCTGCTTTTGCAGGCTTGTTGCTTTATGCAGCAGAGAAAGCTTATTAATAATGATATACAAGAAAGTAAATGAGACAAGAAAATAAATGAGTATTTACCAATGAGGGAGGGGAACAGCACAATCCTTACTAATTGGTTATGATTTAAGTTTAATAAGCCATTCAAATACCTGCATGCCTTGGATTTGCCTTGTCAGCTGAGCTCTAGAAGTTGAGTGGCTCCTCAATTCCCAGGATGGACTGATGTTTAAAATGCAGTAGAATTGATTGGAAATTTATAAACTTCTTTATTGGAATATAAGTGTAACATGGCAAATGAGCTATTACAAAGTACACTGAATATAGTTATTTTAGCTTTTAAAGTACGTCATGCAAAAGCTCAGCCAGTCCTTTAAATAGCTGGAGTGAAATAAGTATGTCTGTGAAGTACAACTTCTTAATTCTCTAAAATAATGTTCTTATTCTCCTATTTCATCTGCAACTTAAATCTGCAACTTAAGTAGGTGAGAATATGAATAGCACCACCAAGGAATGGTAGAAGTTAGATTTCATTTTCTCTGTCCTCATAAGCTGGAAGTCTTTCTGAATCAGCATGTGTCCTGTATGCAGCTTTATTTTTAATATGCACAAACCACACTTTCTCACTGACTACTGTGAGTTTGTGGAATCTCAAATCAGTTATCCTAACTGGGACAAAGGTTTTCTGGCTTGCAGAAATACTAATATTATTGTTTAGACAAAATTTTTGCAAATATCTTAACTAGAACTGATATTCTTAAATCTATTATGATACATATCATAAAAAAAAAAAGACAATAAACTAACAGGAGATCAAAGGTCTCCTCTATGAATGCTATTTTGAGGACTGCTGTCTGTGGCTCTTAGGAAGAGGAAGGATTCCAGCCAATTCTACCCCTCTGCTGCAAAGAGCAAGAATTGTTACCATCATAATGTCTTAACATTAAATACTATTTAATGTGTTCCAAAACAAGGGTTCTTTCTGTTTAGCATAACTGACTCATAATTGGTTTCAAATCTATCATAAAGCCAAGATCCATGTTTGCCTTTAAAAAAAAAAAATCTAGTCAACTAGCCATCATTAGCACTTAATTTTGATGTAACCACTGAATTTCTCTGTATTCTCTGATTGAAATTCTCTGAATGTCAACTCACTCATAGTAGACACTGAAACAATGAGTTTTGTGCATATTGAAAAGTAAAATGAAACTTGAAATTCTCTGAATTTAAATTTGTTGAATTTTGTAGGAATTTTTCAATTCATATTATAGTCTTAATCTGTCCTTCAAAATGCCTGCCTTCTCTTCGACTATAATGTAATTGGTTCAGGGACGACACTGAAGTGCTGGAACGTGCCCAGAGAAGGGCAGTGGTGCACAAATCCTGTGAGGAGCAGCTGAGGAAGCTGAGGAGAAAATAAGGGTCAAGATGACCTTATGACTCCCTACAGCTGCCTGGAAGGAGGTTGTAGCCAGGTGGGAGTCAATCTCTTGTCCTAGGCAACAAGTGACAAAGCAAGAGGACGTCTTAAAGTGAATCAGGAGAGGTTTAGGTTGGATATTAGGAAGAATTTCTTCACAAAAGGCAAGATTAGATATTGGAGCAGGCTGCCTAGGGAGGTGATGGAGGTATTTAAGGAAAAATTGATGTGGCACTCAGTGCCATGGTCTAGTTGGCAGGGTTGTGTTGGATCATTGGGTGGATTTGGTGACCTCAGAAATCTTTTTCAGCTTAATTGATTCTGTGATTCTGTGAATCACATCCATTCCAACTATTAATGAAAACAAGGCAGGTGTAGGTAGATCCATGAGCAATAACACTTGAAACACCTTCCTAGGATAGGTAAGCTGTTAATAACTACTTCTCCAGAGTAAATTTTAAGTGGGTGATTATAACTTAACTGCATTTTCTTAGCCTGCTTATAAGAATGTCATGCATTGCAGTGTCAAAAAAAACCATCATAAAGTCAAGCTGTACCTAACCTCCTGCTTCTTTATTCACTTGGCCTGTTAGACTGTCAGGGAAAGAAATTAGATTATTTTGACATGATCAGTTCTTGACAAACTCATGCTGTCATTTTTTATCACCTTATTATCTTTGAGGTACTTATAAATTGGTTTCTTAATAATTTTTTTACAGAATCCTGCCAGAAATATGAGTTAGACTAACATAACTGTAATACTCTGGGTTCTTTTTTTTTCCTTCCTTTTTTCATATTTTTATTCAACATTATTTTTCAATGTTAAGATTATTCCTATTAGAACTCTGGATGCCAGAACTTCAAAACATTATTTTCCAGGAGCCTGGATATTTCTAAAAATTAATTCCTTATATAAAAAGATTAATTTAAGATTAATTTAGTCAAGATGCACAAATCAAATTTTACTGCTCTACTTTATAAAAGATAGCATGTTCCCTCTTATTTTTCTATTAAAAATAATAAATTTTATTTCTTTATATATATAGTTAAAAAAAGATGGGGCTTGTATTTTTATTTGTGTTTTTTCAAAGCAAAAATGTAGAATTCGTCTTGATCTTTACCTAATCCAAAATTTGCTATGTATCCTTCCTTCTTTTTTTTTTTTTTTAATTTCTTTCTCATAGGGCTCTTCTGTTCCTTGCTAATGGAAAGTCTTTTTTGCACCTCAGTTTCTTTGATTTTATCACATTATATTTCCTATTCTTAGAAATCTATCTTTGTATCTATTTTTGATTTATTTATCTATTATTTATTTTCACATCATTGAAGAATTTCTGGTCCTTTATTGCTTTCTTAATAATTGGCCTCTTATCTTAGCTGTGGGATTGTATATATTCCATTATGAGTATAATCTCAGCTTTTCCATTACTGCCAGATCCATCACATTTCTTCATACATTACACACACTCTCTCTCTCTGAAGCACCTTGTCTCTTAGTTTCCTGAGTTGCCCATGTTAGATTTTCTGAATTGTATCATCTTTACTCCTTTTCTTCTACCATCAATTCCTTAGAGAATTAATCAGTATTCACCTTTAAGTACTTTTTATTCAACTCACATTATACCTGTAGCATCTGAGTAAGTATTTCTGTATGGCTCAGAACAAATTCTAAAATAGCATATTCCCTACCAGCTTTACAAAGCGAAAGGAACTTTTAATAGAATACGGTTCTGACCAAGAAATCTGAAATCGTTAGTGCTGTCTTTTACTGCAGTACATTTGTTCCCGGTTCATCAGTATCTGGGTGAGCCTAAACTTTCAGCTGAGAGATGTGAGAGCAGCCAAGAACTGATGCTCTTTCCCTTATTACCCTGAGTGTTATGGCATCTTCTGATCAGACCATGGCAGTACATGGTGAATTGCCAATATCCTCATGGGAAAACAGCAGGAAAACTGCCAGGCATTTGGGTGAGACTCTCACACCTATATGTAAGTCCAGATTTTTTACCTGGAAAGGAATCAGTGCAGATTAGTAATTTTCCTCATAAGAAATCTTCTGACACCAAGACACTTTGTGTTCTATTCTGGGAAATAAGAGCTGTCAGATTTCTTAAACTGGAATTCAAGTATACTTTCCCCCATTGTTTTTTTTTTTTTTTTCTGTAACAATTGCCATGCAGTGCATATTAGCAAAAAAGTAAATTTCAGCATGAGTCTGACTCTGTTCTATTTTGGATGTAAAACCAGATAATACTTGTTCATTTTCTATTTATATTTTCCAGAGATTTGGTGAAAAAAGGTCAGATTACCACAGGTTAAAACTGATGCTTTCCATATGGTGGCAAAATCTGATTAGAGAAGCTCAAAAGATTTGCCATCAAAGAATCTCAAATGGTTAATATAAACCCTCTTTTGGATCTGCCTCTTCACTCGTCTCTAAAGCGTAAGCATAGTTAATATGTGAGCAGCCTAGTTTGCAGTTGCATACCCTAATGTTATGTTCCAAGAGAATAATTTTGGAAATTCGTATGATGATTTCAATGTGTCAGCTCAGATTTGTACTTTGAGACAGACTGCCTTAGAATGAGCACACAGCTATTATCTCTCGTATGGCTGTGCTAAAGTTTAAAAAAAAATTACAGATGTAAGTGGAATGAACAGGGAATCAATTGCAAGCCATGCAAATTATTTCATTGTTTGAGTCTAATTATATTAATTATGGACAAATGTAGCATTCAAAAAGTGCTATTTTCAATAATCAAATGAAGTTTGTTTTCTAAAAAAAGATTGTTAAGATACTTAAGCATGTGCACTTTTTAAGAAGTTAGTTATAAATTCAGAGCTCAAAACACAATTGTCACTTGTTGACTACTGCAAATTTTTCACTAGTTTCATCATTATTTATAGATCCATAATTTATTTAACATAACCAAATTTATTAGAAGGAACTATTTTCAACTTGCTATAAATACAGCTACATAGCTGCTTGTAATCCATTTAGGTCTATCAGTTTATAAATTTTTGTGAATTTAGTAGTACAGGCCTTACTTTAAAACTGCAAATAAGTGATTATTGGCTCCAAATCATTTCTTCCTATAAGACTTGTTCACAAAGGCAGGCCTTTGAGGAGGACAGAGAGAGCATAGAAAGAACAGACTCATGCCCATATTCTCACAAATGTGTTCTTGTATTTTTTATGTTAAACTAATGTGACGGAAAGCTTGTGCACTTTTACTGTAAAGAAATAATGATCCTCAAAATGTTCCTAATCTACAAAGTAATATGTATATAAGTGTATGTATGTGGATGCAAAATTAATTTAAAATGGTTTGTGAATCTTGCTTATCTGTCTTACATTTCAAACTAGACAAATAACATTGTATTTATTTGCTCGCAACACACAGTCTGTGATTTTAGATTGTCAGACTCTGAAAAATATGGCAGATTTCTTTCCTCAAGTCAACAACTTATTTTAAAAAATAACAAGGAATAAAAAAAATAAACACAACACAGAAAGAAAATTAAAAAAATTGAAATCTGTAAGAAATGTGTAAGAAATGTAAGCACTGAAGACAGCCAGTTTTCAGAGAGATCAAGTCTCCCTTTTAAGGTTGAAATAGGCCTAAAAATTCAATCTCTCTTTTACTGTCAAAGGGCTTGAATGAAACACAAGGAGAGCCCCATTGCTAATGTAAGACATCATATATTCTGTATCAAAACCAGAACCTTTACAGCTTACAAATTTGACAGTAATCAGCATGTCTGTATTCTTATGACTAACAGCATAAAGATTCAGCTGTAGATATGGATCAACTGTATATTCTACAGTGCAGATCACTTTGTGCAAATCTTCTGGCCATGTGTAGTCTGTGTACATACATATTCTAGATCACTACTGCTTTATAGTCCCTCTGCTGAAAAACAAAAAGCCAATTGTAAAACCAAAACCTGCAACATTTTTAAGAAGATTATTCAGTAGCTATAAATTGTTGCAGTTTATCACTGAGACCTACTTGAAGAATATACATTTCTATTATATTAATTTGGGTTTCCTTGAATTTACAATATTAATGTATCTGGATAATAACTGAACTTACAATATTAATGTATATTACATCATATTCTGCATAGTTTACCTGGCAAACTCAGTACCTCTCTTTCCAAAATAAGGTGTGGATTCCAAAATCTAACCCAAGTATAGATACTACACACTATTGCAAGAGGTAGAAAAATCAACTGGCAGTAATGCCATGAATAGTTTAGGTGAGGTGATTTTGCAAAGCTTAGTTATATTAACTAATAAAAGTAAAAAGTTTTATTTATCCACACTGGAGTTAACTCTAAAAACAGGGAGGAAAAAAAATATATTGAGAAGAAATTAAGCTGGGATAGTCTGTGTGCTTCAAAATTGTTCAATTTTTATAAATTCTTCCCTCTACAAAGTATAGAATATTGAAAATAAAAATGTTGTGTGCCATTTTGGTCATTAGCTGCTTTCTGTTCTCCTTCTGGTATAATTTAACTGATAGAATTCCCCCAAAACCCCAACTAAAAGCAAACAGCAAGAACAATTATAAATATTGTGTATATATAATTGTACATTTATTCACATTTATGTGTATATGTGTGTGTATGGATATAAACATTTACAAGTAACCTGCTAGGGAGTCTTTCTAAGGAAACAGACTTTGGTGTTGAGACAGGCACAGATATGCTGGCCCAGCTTTTCTTTCTGTGCAAATACCTTCATGATGGATAAAATGCATTAGAGAAAATAAACAAAAAAAGCTTAAAATATTTACATTTGCGTTAGCTATACTTATTTTAAAAGTAGGATTTTCCCAGGCAGGAAGGTCTGGGTCCTAGGTCAGCAGTACAATGGGACTCCAAGAAGAGTAGGTCATGAACATGATTAGCTTCCTTTGTCTGAGGTGCTATTATGGTGCTGTGTTTTAAATTTATGTCAAGGTTTTATGTTTTTTTCTCACTCTGATCCCAGCACTAAGACAGCAGGCTGGGAGTACATAAGAAATTGCCATGTGACACAGCCAGGGCAGCTGCCCCCAGCTGGCCAGAGGGATAATCCCCAGGGTATGAAGGTGCGCTGAGAAATAAAAGCTCAGGTAAAGGTGGAGAGAGGGGGGATGTTTGTGGTTACAGTGTTCTTCTTCCCAAGAACTTCTGTGCGTACTGAAGCAAAGCATTGCAGCAAGTGGCTAAACTTCTGCTTGCTGATGGGAAGCAGCAAATTAATTCCTCATTTTGTCTTGCTTGCATGAGAAACTTTTCTTCACATATTAAACTGTCTTAATCTTGACCCATGTGTTTTTAGCTTTTGCTCTTCCATTCCTCTCTTCCATCTCTCTGGGGGCAGCAGTCTGAGCAAGTCACCAGATGGGTACTTAGATCTTGGTTGGGCTCAACTGCCCACACACAGATAGTGTGGATACCCAGGGAGAGAGAATGAAAACATTTTTGAAGTTATTTGCTCAAGGAATTACATGCTTCATGACACAATTCATCAACAAATTGAAAATCACTAAGAAGATGTTTAAGCAATTAATTTGTAATAGTATTTCATAAAACTCATAATGCATGGTTGCAATGAATTTCTGGTTGTTCTTGGAGAAGAGACTACTGAAGTACCTGCAAGGAGACGGTTCATTTTACTCTCAGTTTTAACACTTTTAGCATACATGCTGCATTGAGCAATAGCTGTGGAAATACAGACAACATGTCAGTAAAAGATTTTTGGTTAAGGAGAAGGTACACATCCCCAGAGAACAAATTCTGCCACGTTTTGAGATATGCGTCGCAGCACCCACGTATTTCTATGCATTGCTCTTTTTTCTCCAACAGTTCTCCAGATTAATAATGAAGATTCATACTCAAGAAGAAAATGGGGAATTCAAATTCTACCATTGTTAATCATTGAAAATCTGTTTTGATGTTTTTTTTCTTACTAGAATGAAGATGGATTAGAGCATAAATAACATTCAATTGCATTCAAAATACATTAACACATGCTAATTCTTAAAAAGAATAAAAGGAATTGAAAACATCTTTGTGCAGCAACATTCTGCAACACAGCCATATGGCAGATTGATAGTGTTCTCATTCCTTGTGCTTAGGCAGTTCACGGACATAAACCCATTATTTCTGGAAAAGTGTTTGGACAGGTCTCTGTTGTACAGATTTTGGATATCTCCTATGAGCTGTCTCAAACTGACAGCATTCTGAGGGACAATATTCAATGAATTATACTGTTGTACTTCACTCTTCCAATCTCAGGAAAAATGCTTCCAGCATGGCTACAGAAAGATTGCTCTATAGAAACAACAGGAGATTACATGTGATTATGAAGTGATATATTTTAAATATCTTAGTTTCTCTAGATCAAATCGCTTAATTGTGAAATTCAACACCTTGCACATACATGTAAAAGTGTACATTAGGAAAATATTGCTACTTTTTTATTAAAAAATCACCCAAGATTATAAATTAGATGCAGAAATTTAAAGTTATGTAAGAAATGCATGATTTTAAATGATTTGGTTTTAAAATTAAATTTGACAGGTATTTTTTTTTAAGAATGATAGCCACTCTAATTACTTTATTTTGGAAAAAGAAGAAAAAAAATACACCCTGGAACATATGAGCTATTTCATGCTAAAGAAGACACTGAATATTAATTGTGGGCTATAATCACCATAACAGCTGGGGGAACTTTTGTATTTGAATTTGCTTGAGGAAAGTAGGTGGCTTTGCAGCAGTTGTGACTATGGACCAATGTGTGAATATTACTGTTGAGATACATTAGTAATCAGCATTTCACATCAATGTATTGTCTCAAAAGTTAATAGTTTAATAGGTTATTTATTCTCAAGGGTAAGAAAGAGTGACTTCATATACTATACATATTTCTGCTGTCCTCATTGACACAAATTAATTTAATTGTACAACTCAAATATACTATTGCAGGACATCTTTTACACCTGGCTGCTTTAAGCAAACCCATGGCAGGAGCTAGATATATATATGAAATATACATTTTCTTATGGTACTTAAGAAGGAGCTGAAACATTTCAAGGACGTGTAAAATGATGGCTGCAATAAACTCTAACACTGAGTCTGCAATGCACAGAATAAAGCCTATGTATCAAGAAATTGATGTAAAAAGACCATAAATGCCACACAGGGCTATTAAATCCTCAGGGTGAAAATCATTGGCAGTATATACTATGAAAATCCAAGAGCTTTTTACAGTACACTCAGTAAAACCAAAATCCTGCAGCTCTCACTGTGACAGAACTAATATTGCCCACTAAATCTATCTTTTAAAGCACATTTTGGCCAAGAATTTAGAAGTTTTTAACATATATTCAGATTAATAAACAGGATCTAGTAAAGTATTTTATTTACATATACTAGTAAAGCACATTATCAAAATGCGGAGAAATTTGTGAATATTTTGACTTTTTTCAAAAAATGCAATATTACAGTATACTATTGTTCACATTAATTATGATACATAATATAAATATATTTATAATGGATCATATTCAATATAATTATAAAACATACACTTATCTTTATTCTATAATTGTAAATAATTGTGAATGTGCATAAATATAAGTAAAGATTTTACATAAACCAAATAATTTTTATTACTTGCATCTCAGTATTCCATAGGAAGTTTTCCCTGTATTGAAAAATATTCTTTTAGTTTACATTTTGACTAAGCAATTCCTTAGTCCTCTAGGATCACTATTCTCCATTCAAAATATATAACCAAAAGTAAGAGCAGGACCAAAACCCTCGTTTTACAGCTATTTTGCCTCATTGTAAAAACCTGCAGGAAATTTAGGTGAGCTTGATGTTTTCTAAATCTGCCCTGACTGCCAGAAAAATTTGTTTTGACAGCATTTGTAGAGCAAGTTGCCAACAGAGGAGGCATCACTGCTCTAATGAAACTTCCTATTTAATGAAAAAATATAAAACAAATAAATAAGCAACATTCTAACAAATTAAAAGCCCTTCATTACATTTTTTTTTAATTCAGTCAATAAACTTTTGCTAACTTTAGAAATGTTTTTTCCTTCCTTCTTGGTGATGTTTTTTCTTTGCCTGTTTAAAAAGTGGGTGGTCCATTTCCTCCTCACCTTGATGTATTTTAGGAACACATAAGCTAACCCCAAAGCAAGCGGTGTTCTTGGTTCTGTGAAGAAAAGAGTTCAGTGGAATTATAGATAAAAAGGTCTAATTGGGAGTGACCCCCACAGCGAAGACTACGGAATATTTAGCTTCTAACTTCATCTAAGTCAAGGATAGTGCTGTTCAGAGGCTTCAAATAATCTCAAAACACAGCAAAACTTTCAACTTCAAAGTTTTAAGTCTGGTTCTCAGCCCTACTCTAATTCCTGCTCAAGTACCACTCCAGTGACCAAGCTAGGGTATACAAAAGTGCTGCATATAACACTGGGCAACTGCTCTTTATGGTGTAACAGTACTGTTATTTCCTGTGTTGGACTTCCTTCATCCTGACAATCTTAATGTCTTGTTTTGCACAATGTAGATGCATTCCTATTGAGCAACAAACTGTAAAATAGCTGTTATCCCCTCAGGAATATTGGTGATACTGGAGTTCACAGAGATGTGAAATGATGAGCATGATCTATGGATCATCCTCCAGAAGTCGGTTCTGTACTCAGATAAAACAAAGGAAAAATGATATCAGAGTTATTAACCAAGGCTCTGGAACAAGTAGAAAACTTCATTGCATTGCATTATAAACCCAAAACTCTAATAATACATTTTTTTTTTCTGATCATCCCGACTTAAATGTACTTAGATGGATTACAAAAGTCTCAGAGTAAGTAAATCAGATGGGCAGTACTCCAGAATCCACGAATGTTGTGATTTCTCTGTGGTTCTTTGCAATAAGGTCGCTCCTCCCATTGTGACTGTCTTTGTGGCACTTATAGTTTCAATCTTCATTTAAACCATGAATGGTATCCATCCTGATCTCTTTCCCCCCATTTTTAGATATTGGTCTCTGTATGGAGAAACATTAAGCAGCCTGGGAACTCTTTAGTTTTAAAACACTAAAGAAGAATAAAGACTAAAAGACTAAGGAGAACTATAAGAAGGGCTTATAGGATCATGATTGGAATGGTACAGATTATGAATAAGGGATGATTTCTCTGTATTTGTCATTAAAAAAAAGGGGGACTAGAGAATATGTAGTCATAGAAATAGTCAATATATTTTAAATAATGCATGATTAAATTATGGACCCTGCTTCCAGAGTATTGCAATATTTAAGACTGACAGATTTGATAACAAAATTGATAGAAAAGAATCATATTAATGTTGGTTAAATATGGTTATCTGAACCAATCTCCCAGAGACATGCTGAAGGAAAACCAGTTTTAAAATTATGTTCTGAGATGTCTAAATATGATCTCTCCTGTAGCCTATTCATTAACAGTGTATTTCCCAAGGGTGTTTCAGCTAAACGCAGTACAGAAGAAGGTGAATTTCAAACGAACTGGCCCACCACAAGTTCCAATATAATTTGTATATACAAAACAACATAACAACGATTATTTTCAAATTGCAATATGTCTAGGTTTTAAAAGAGACTCCATTTTGGTTTAGTTTTTCTTTCTTTAACATTTTTCTCTTTTAAATTTTCTTACTTTTTTCCTGGTTTTGTTTTTTTTTTTATTTTTGGTAGAATACACTGCCTTCCTTCCCTTTGTACAGTTTTGCCTGTAAAGCATTTTGAGTTTGCTGTCTTTCCTATTAACAGCAATGAATATTTTCTGTTACATTCAATGGCTTTCTATAAAGAACTTACTGAGAGTGCAAGAACTTTTTTCAATTATTTATTTTCTTTTCAGAATACCAGAATCATGAAGTGATGTTTCAGTTCTTATCTGCTACTACTGATAATTTTGTGTTATTCAACAATCAATGAATAAATCATGTCTCTGAAAGCAGGAAAAGTAATATGTCGTACTTGCCATGCACCTAAGGTAGAAACAGATATAGTCATACATTCAGTATGTAAGCTAAATAGAAAATATAGGCAAACATTAATTTAAGGATCCTGGCTAATGTTTATTCAAGCTGTAAAAATATTTGTCATTGAGAAACAATACAAAAAATAAAGAGAAGGAAAAAATGTTTAAATATTAATTACATGCTGAATGGAATGTAGAGAGATGGAAACTGGTTGCTTGGTAAATCATGCATTAATTTTCCAGAATAGGCTTTATACATACCAATGAAACAGTAATAGCCATGACAAAGGTAGGTATCTTAGAGATTATTTTTTCACTCTCACATCACAGTAGTAATAACAACCTTCAGGCATTTCTAAGATGGTTATCATCGTGATATGCATGTACTTGTTATCCGACCTTGTCATAAAGAATTTACAAGTGTGTAGAAAAGAATAAAATCATCAGAACACTTTCCTGATAATAAGAACTAGCTGCATTTATTTCCTTCCTTGTGATTAGTGAGCCCCAGGAAATACCTTGTTACTCAATTGCTATTGTTTAATTTGCAAATGAATTTACTCTTTCTTGTCTCCCACCAAGACCCTGATGTCCTAGAGGGGCCATTTTTGTATCAAGTGGCTATATTTAATTTTAATGGAGACATAAGAAAGATCCTGGGTTTGTCCCTAGACAATTAGTCTCAGATCATGATCCACCCTCTCTGCCAGATTGATGAACACATCCTGACCTGGTCCTGGACCTTATATAGCTTGTAGGTACAGGACTCTTCCTCCTTCTCTCAATTACTCCACTTGCTCTACAGAAATCTGTCATTCAGAACTACAGAGTAAGTCCATGCATGACAACTGTACACGATATAACACAGCGAATTTAGCAGAAAAAATGTACCTGCTGTGATATGAACTGGTATGTTTCTGTTCAGCTGGTGTTTTGTGTGTGCACAGGTGCCAAGCAGGCAGTGATGCTGTGCCAGTGTTTGGGATCCATGAATATATATGTGCTTGTGAACCTGGGCAGTGATGGGTGTGCGCTGCACTTGTCACCTTCTGCTTTTGCAGCCCAAGAGGAGGAGGGGACTTGTCCTTGTGTGCCTGTGCCTGGTGTGAGTCCTGCACGGGGGGCAGAGCCTTGCCTGTGACTCTCCTGTGGCTTTGTCTGTGGCACTCTGTGTTCTCTGTGTGTGTGTGTGAGACACACATTCAGCCTCACTGCTGGCTGACGTTACAAGCAGGAAAATATCAGCTGCATCCACTGGCCTTGGATGGAGACCTTGAGGTCTCTGGGCTATATACAGGGGCAGGAGAAATCCCAAGAATGAGAGCTGCTGGAGGCAGCAGATGCTTCTAGCATCCATTAACACATGCAAATTGAAAATACAACATTTATATTTATTATTACCTTATCCTGGTTTGACACAAACTGTGTGTTAATATTATTTTTTGTTACATTGGTTATATGTTTGCTGATTGCACCTAGAAGTTGTCAGATATGTATACTGCATATAGAAAACTTCAGAAAACATTCTACCTATGCAAAACTAGATTAAAAAATTAATAAAGTTTATATGCAATTATAGATTGCAAACCAAAAGACTTTTTTTTAGATTCTACTTAATAGAAAATTCCACTTGAACTGATCAGAATACTTTTATTACACAATAATTTGATAGGAAAAGCAATGTTATCTGTCTTACAGAGAGTTAAAAGAGAGATTATAAATCATGACTTTCATCTCCATTCTAAGCTATTGTTAACAATTTCAATGTTAATATTCTTTTTCTCTTGTTTTGTGTTCATCTGAAATATACACTTATCATTCCACAATCTAAAACAGACAGCTTTTTGGTCTGTTTGGTTAACTGGAATCAAATATTTTAGTATAAAGCAAATCTGTCGTATTGATATTCATCTCCACAAGAGAGAGTACTTATTTCTTTGTGAGACTTTGCTAAGTACCAATCACTTTCTCTACCAGTCAACTATTTACTGCTACAAGTCTAAAATATTAGAAAATAGATTTGACTACTTTACTACATTAGGCTAATTGAGTTATATTAGGTTAAATCTAAGGAGGGTAAAATAATTTAGCTCTTTCTCTTCTGTCTGTGTAGGCACTTGATACAGGCATTTATATATATATTGATAAAAATTGACACATTGCTCTTTCAAAACTCAAATGATTTAACATGACAAGCATTGTTCATTATCTGAAAATGCTATTTCTAAGTATAGAGTGCATAAATAAACTCAAACAATAAATTTTAATAATATACCTACCCTGAAATTACCTTAGTTATTTTCAGAGGTAAATCACATATGCTGCTTGTGAAGAAAATAACATTTTACTTCCTGAGGTGGCAAACATTTGCCAGACATTGTTCTTGAATTCACACTATCATGGGAAGCAGAACTAAGGACTATTCCTGGTTTGTACATGAAGGACAGCGTCCTGCTGCACCTGCACTGGTTAACATGAATTGTATCCTTCCCAAGAAGAACGCTCTTGATACATACTCATACTATTAAAATGCCATTGCAAAGGGCACATTTCTTTGCCAACACAGCACGTGCATCCTTCACCTTCCAAAATTCTTACCCAGCTCTTTACATGAGTGTAGATAAACTTCATCTTACATAATTGATTTTATGCTACGAGCACATCCATGAATGAACTTATATAAATAACCTTAAGACAAATTTAATAACTAGTGAATTAATTTTTCAGTTTTGGTTTGTAACTTGAAAATCTGTCTATACATACTCTGAAAGATCTAGAGTCATGTTTTGTGGTGCCTGTACAATTGATTTTACCTGAATCAAAAATATTTTTCCTTTTTTCCTTTATTGGGTGAAATTTGTTTCACCTTTTAAGGGAGGGTTAAGCAATGAATCTTAGGAAAGCATTTTAATTCCCTTTATCATCAGTGGAAGGATACTGGCTAGCAGAAATGGCAATTAATCATACCCATACATATTTTTTTCTTTGATAAATGATCCACTTGGAATTATATGATATTTATTATGCTGCAATCACTCATACACAGGTTCTGATCCAGGCACTGGTGTTTAACTCATTGTAAATGTGGCATGGTAAAAAGTATAGGGTTGTTTAGCTGTCAGTGAAAGAGAAACTGGTTACCTCAAGTTGCTCTTCTGTGTGTGTTGTACCCCTGCTGGCAGTGCCAAATCCTTTACAACACACCAGAATTATACTTTGCTCATACCAAATCCTTTATAACGTATCAGAGCTATCCATTACTCTCATGCAGTTTGTTCGGCACAGAACTGTAAAAAAATACCTCAAAGATTCAACCATGAAGAGCTCTGAAAAGTAGAGGAAAATAAAGAAAACTAGGTTTTTGTTTAGAATACTTTTCTCTTTTGCACTATGAAAATGAATAGAGTCATTTTACAATTATCTTGCATATGAGTAAATGCAATAACTATTGTGAGTGGTGACTGCTCATTTTGGTGTTCAAATCAGTATCTGTCTGAAAATATTTCAATGTGTTATAAATCATTTTTTTCAAGCAGTGTAGATCACTAATTTCCTTTGGAAGAGAATCAGCCAATATGTTATTCAGGACACACCTGGAGGGCAATTTGCTTGACTCAAGTTTTGTGAAACGGAAATGACACAACGTTAATTTGCTTTTAAACTCCTTGCCATGTATAGGAATTAAATAAGCAATTGGATGAGACCAAACTGAATGCATTGAGATATCAGCCATGCAGTCCGCTTATTTTGCCTGATTGTGATGGGAAAGTCTTTTATATCAGCAGTTAACATGTTCATATTTTCCACACTGAGTCTTTTCAGAAAACCCAGTGACAAATTCTTTGCAGATTTATATTCCACTTAC
The DNA here is from genome assembly GCA_039654755.1 of Calcarius lapponicus. Classification (NCBI taxonomy): domain Eukaryota; kingdom Metazoa; phylum Chordata; class Aves; order Passeriformes; family Fringillidae; genus Calcarius; species Calcarius lapponicus. The sequence continues at coordinate 44,548,759 of CM077462.1, read as the reverse complement.
ATTTGAAGAAAATATGTCCCTGCAGTTACCTTTAAATGTTTCTCATTTTTTTGTCTCTGTATTGTAACTAATTTTACTACTTGACTGCATGAATTTTTCTATATGAGATATTGGAAGAATATGCAGTTCTGTAGAGGTATATTTGCAAATAAAGCCTATAAGAACACTCAGGCTCAAGATCTGATTAATTTATGCATTTACAAACATTTCTATTCAAATATTAATATGCAATTTATGCTATTAATTTATTAATTGATCAATTACTACATTGCAGCTATTTGCATAAATAGGATCTCAGTCTCTATCACCAGTAATATTAGCAACAGCTGTAATCATAATATTTAATTCACGTTTTGGTTCAGCTTACCTTGATTGATTCAGGTGTTTGGAACAACCTCTGGAATCCTGTCTTTTATCATAGGAGATTTCAGTGCAAAAGTCAGCAGTTAAATTTAACTAGGATGCCCCCATACCAGATTATCTTTCACAAACTACTATCTTAATGCTAAAGGATTTTCGGCTACCACTACCAGCAGATTCCGACCAAGAACTCCTCCACACTCTCTCTTGCTGCCTGGAGACTTCTAGACTGTGGTCAGATCAGGGGCTGCTGTTATCACTTCAAACAGTGGTGAGCTTCACCCAAACATACAGAGGACACAGACACAGCTGGTCACACAGAGAGCCACAGATAAGGCACAGCTCCCCCATCCAGGACTCACAGCAGGCACAGGCACACAGGGACACGTCCCCTCCTCCTTTTGCACTGCAGAGGCAGGAGGTGACAAGTGCAGCACACACCCCACGCTCCCTGGGTTCACAATCACACACCCACTGACAGATCCCCTGAGCACCAGCATGGTCCCTCTGCCCACCCTGCAGCCCTGTCGATGTCCTGGCCTTCCTCACTCATCCCATGGGTCCCTGACTCATAGGCTGGTCTCACTGGGTGCCAACTACACACACAGAACCCACATACTTGTCCCCCTGGCACCCTGTCTGTGGGTCCTCCTGAGTGCCTGCAGAGACTCTCCACGTCCTGATGGTCCTGCCTACACCTAAGGCCTCTACTCCCCAGCTGGTCTCAGCTTGGAGTTTGTTCGCAACTCCACGCTCACAATCCCACACAGAGCAAGTTTGAGGTAGGAATAGACACTTGCCCCCAGAAGCTGGCACATGGCCTACATGCTGCCACTCACAATCCCAATACAGCTGCCACTGCTAAGCCACTCACTCTCCTCACTCACAGCCACCTCAGGAGATGGTTTTGGGACACACATCACACCCGCCTCAGTGGCTGGAGGTTAATGACTCCACTGACTCCAGTAGTTGACACCACAGGCCAAGGGCATCCACTGTCAGACCAGGCTATCTGTCTGCAGAATCTGGCACTCAGTCACCTCTTACCAGTCCCCCCAGCATCTGGCACTGACGGACATGAGGTAGGGACTGAGATTGCTCAGAGAATTTGTTAAAAGAATATTTAATAAGAAAAAAGACAGAATAAAATGCTCAGGTACAGGGTTCTGCTGCACAAGCATGCTGACCAGCCCAGTTGAACACCTGACATTCTCCTTCTACACTGCTTTCCTCCTATTTATTTCTCTATAATCTTTTCCCCTTAAACTTTCTTTAATAAATTTTGCATAGTTCCACAATCTGTGTGATATTACAGTTGCTCATATTCCTCCTCTTTCTCCCATTTGTACCAGTTTCCATGGTCAGGGCTGGTCTTCTCCAAAGCTGTGCCTGTAGTTACTTAAAAACTTTCCAATTAAAGATGGGATGATGAGAAGTCTTGGGAGACTCTGCCTCCATTAGCCCTTGTCTACTGTTTGTCTCGTGTGTTATTTATCACCTCCTCCATTACTTTATTATCTCCCTTTAAATGGAAAATGTCCTTTATCAGATAACCTGATTGGAGCTGATGTTCACACATTCCATACACCCTTACAGTATAAATTAAATATTTTATTCTAGGCAAGAAAAATCTATCCCTAAATATAGAAAAAGAATCCAATACCATCAAACATATATGGATTTCTGAAATACTTTGCCACACAAATCACGGGGCAATATGTTTCTCATTGTCTAGATCACCAGTTACATTCTGCTTCTGTCAGTAAAAACTCTGTTTATACAACTTGAGAAAATGTTATAGAATACATCCTAAAGTAGAAAATGGCAAGTCAATATACTTCATCTATTGTCTCACTTAAGGTCACTTTGACTTTCTCATTATAGTAGGTAGGTGGTTAACTTAATGGCTCTGAAAATTAGTAACTTTATTACAGCTGCAGTATAAAACCTGTCAGATTAAATTTGTAATTACACTGTGTCAAAAGCATTTAGGAAATAATTATTTAAAAATATATATAGTAGAAACATACTATTATGTTATATTACTTATTATTGCATGTTTTACTGAGTTTCTTGATTGAAAAGTTTTAAGTTGAAGAAAATGTGTAGAAGTAGTCCTTCTGGTTGCACATTGTACCAGCCTTTAGTAGGACAAAGTAAGCTGCTGTGACAATGCAATTTAACATTTGACATAGTCCTGCATCACTAAAAAGTAGTCTAAGTGTAATGTAGTGTAATGTTACCAGCAATCTGAAGGCAAAAACAGGCTGTAAAAAAATCACATACACACAAGCCTGCCAGAAGATAAACTACTTAAAATTATAGACTACATCTTCTGGTTGAACCCCCATTGATTAATCCTGGATACACCCTCTGCATATTTAAAAATCTTCTCAAAAGATTTATTAAATAGCATTCAGCTTTATGTAGATTTTAAGTTACTTACATAAAATTAAGAATTTATCAGCACACCAGTATGCTTGGTTTCTCTGAGGCAGACATATCTAACATGAGGGTAGGTTTTAAACTTTGTTAATGTGGTGTCTTTAGATATCTGACCAGCTCTTATTTGCACAGTCATTGGTTCAGTACTCTTTTTTTAAATTCCTACTTTTATTTGCATTCATTATAAAAGATCTGAAGTCATTAAGCTAAACTTTAACCTTAACACTTCTAATTCTATTGCAACCTATATTGCCACTATTGAAAATAAACACTATGGTTTTCTAACACAGGACTTACAGTACTGGGAAATTTTGATGGACAACAGGGAAAATAATTTATTTTATAAATATGAGAGAAGTTCATCATATTGTAATGTGGAATTAGATTATTGAAGTAAATTCAGATAGATTTCCCATGCGAAGGTACGAGAACACAAATCAATGCATCATGATATTGGGAAAAATGAATTCCAGTCTACTACCTAAGTACCTGCACAGCAGCTAAATAAGACAAAAGACCAGCTGTAATAAAATATATGCATATCATAAATACATGTTAATTTGAGATAATAATAAATAATTACTTTGTTACACAGCTACATTCAGTAGCATGGCAAGATAGAGAGAGAACTATAGTTCATTATTAGATGAAACTACACTAAGGGTCAACACATCCTTATGTCTTCCTAGAACAAGACATACATTTGTAAACATCTTAGCTTTGAACAAAGTCAAAGTAGTGAATGTAAGAAAACAAAATTATTTCCAGTAAATATCCTGGAAAGTTATGTAGAAAGCATCTGGAAATGAGTATGTCCCAGGAAAAAACGATCTATTATGTATGATTATTTGTGAATAAAATACTTAAATGTATGGGAACATACATATATGTATGTTCAGATGAGTATCATATATGCAACATGTATACAGGGAAAAAATTATATGTAATTTGTGTTTTAGTGTATAATGAAAAGATAGATGATAGAGAGGTAGACACATACTACAAACATACACAGGCAGGTAGTAGTTAGGCAGATAGATACATAGAGGCATTTACAATTATAGAGGCATTTACAATTATAAGGTTCAGCAATTGATAGAATCTCTGGGGATTCAAAGACGTTGATTTCAACATTATACAGATCTTGAAAGAAAAGACTATGTTTCTTCTAGCATGCATCATTGCAAAGAGAGGAAATGATGCCTAGCAATACTTGCCACGTTATTCCTTTTTGAATCTCTGGTTACTCAGCATGCTACTTATCCTGCTCAGTAACTGTAATCTTAAACAAGAGGGGACTTTTAGGGTTGCAGCAGAAAGAGAAATAAAGTATGAATATATATGGCTAGAAGGAGAGCAAGAGAGAAAAAAAAGAAAGCCTAGTGTTTTAGGAATTGTGAAATGCAATTGATAGAACAGCCACAATTCCTGAGCAAGTACTACATAGAGAACAGATAGATTATTAGAAGAGTAAGCCTAAGTTCTCTATTGTAAAAGGAACAATTTCCTGACAGCTTATATCTGAACTGGCATTTCTGTTGAGGATTAGTGGCACATCATTTTCTCTTTCTATTCAGTCTAGCTGTCTCATATACTGAACATAAACATAGACAAAATTCTTATTATTCTCTCTACATCCAGTCTGTCAGCCTGCTGTGGAGCAAGAAACAGTAACATTCTAAGAAATGTACTTCTTGAATGAACCGCAAGTACTATTACCTGTAATTTTACTTTTAACTGCTTTTTCTTACTTCTAAAAACCTAATTTCTAATTCGACTTGAAAATGTCATTTAATTAGCAGCTTTTTCCTGCTGGTAAAAACATGGCAAGTTCCTGCTGAGTCTTATACACACCCATTTAGGTTAAAGTTAAAGAAGCAAAAATATATAAGCCACATTAACTTCTGTTTAGGTTTCCCATAGCAGGAAGCCAATTAAAAACACTTATTGCAACCAGAGTACAACAGAAAAAAAAAAATTACTCTTCCATCAAAAATAGATGCCATAACAACAAAGTAGATTTTCTGTTAAGAGTTTAATAGGTGACTCTGTACTGTCACCCTCTTCACTTATCCAGTTTAAATGGGTAATCAGATAGGCAGTTTTTCTGGTTTTATTTTTTTAATTTTCCAATGTAGAGGCTAAATTAAAAAACCAAAAAAACAACAACAAAAAAAAAAAAAAAAGAAAAAAAAAAAAAAAAAAGCCTGAAATACCTCTTTTGCTACTTATCCTCGTGGTAAACTGGACTAGTGGTCACCCTGAACCCCAAACACTCTTTTTTTTAACCTATTATATGCTTTGCTTCATTCCTCCTTTACAGTTAAGAAGAAGGAAGGACGGAAGGACGGAAGGACGGGAGGGAGGAAGGGAGGAAGGGAGGAAGGGGAGGAAGGGGGAGGGAGGGAGGGAGGGAGGGAGGGGAGGGAGGGAGGAGGGAGGGAGGGAGGGAGGAAGGAAGGAAGGAAGGAAGGAAGGAAGGAAGGAAGGAAGGAAGGAAGGAAAGGAAGGAAGGAAGGAAGGAAGGAAGGAAGGAAGGAAGGGGAAGGAAGGAAGGAAGGAAGGAAGGAAGGAAGGAAGGAAGGAAGGAAGGAAGGAAGGAAGGAAGGAAGGAAGGAAGGAAGGAAGGAGGAAGGAAGGAAGGAAGGAAGGAAGGAAGGAAGGAAGGAAGGAAGGAAGGAAGGAAGGGGAAGGAAGGAAGGAAGGAAGGAAGGGAGAAGGAAGGAAGGAAGGAAGGAAAGGAAGGAAGGAAGGAAGGAAGGAAGGAAGGAAGGAAGGAAGGAAGGAAGGAAGGAAGGAAGGAAGGAAGGAAGGAAGGAAGGAAGGAAGGAAGGAAGGAAGGAAGGAAGGAAGGAAGGAAGGAAGGAAGGAAGGAAGAAGGAAGGAAGGAAGGAAGGAAGGAAGGAAGGAAGGAAGGAAGGAAGGAAGGAAGGACGGAAGGAAGGAAGCAGAAAAACTTCAGATGTTACATTGCCCTAAATGTATTGCAAACTGAACTGGCTCAAGTAATTGTCCTTTTGACCCTCAGGACGACCATGCATGTATCAGAGATAGTTCAGCAGTGGCTTGTGATGTCTGGAAAATGCTCAGCATTTTGGGTTCTGGGTCTGGCTTTAGTGGGAACTGTATGCGTGGTTTGATTATATCACCCTGGTCCTCAAGATGTGTTTAAGCAGCCCTGCAGTTCCTGTTTTTTCTCCTGTGGGTACTTCATATCAGCTAGCTTTGGGATATCTCAGGTCAGAAAGATTCCTCAGATTTCAAAAGTTGTTGTTTGTTTTTTGGTTTTTTTTTTTGTTTTTGTTTTTTTGTTTTTTTGTTTTTTTGTTTTTTTTTTTTTGTTTTTGTGTTTTTTTTAATAAGGAAATTATCCAGACGTTGGCTTTTTATCTCATTATCGATATTAAACTTTTCTTTTTCCATACTTACCTGTTTATATATATATATATGTGTGTGTGTGTGTGTGTGTGTTTATCTATATAAAATGTCTATATTACTGTTAGAGTTTTACCCAGACTCATCAACTATGTGCTCTAATCCATATAATCGTTTTTAGTTATTTATGGTAGCTGCATTTACTAATATGAAGGAAATTTGGAAGAAAACTATCTCAATACTGCTCCTGTTCCAATTCTTTTCTAAGAGAAGACAGAAATCTCAGTGAGAGCCTGATGTTTCAAGGTACCCAGAGAAACAAAACAAGTGATGGGCCAAGGCTAGAGTCAAATCAGCTATCTGTTTTGACCCTATCAGACATTTTAAAGATTCTTGGATTTTGCTGCAGCTGGGCAGCTGAGCATTTTGACTTCTGTCAGGAAAAAGAAAGAGGCAAAACAGTAAGAAAAAGTAAATAACACCAAGGGACAGAAACTAGATTTAAGATAAATAAAAGAACAAAACATTAGTGACAGTATTCCTGTTGCAGTACAGATAACTGTGGAAAATAGTAGAAAAACACACAAAATGAACAACTAAAGTTTTATATTCCTGAAAACAGTCAGTAATACAGCTACCAAGACATAGGGAAAGCATAAATTTATTACCAAAAAGCCCAGATTATCCTTTAAATAAGAAAGAGGAAAAAATATAGGTATAGTGGTTTCCTGAATCCATGTGTTGTCACTGAATATGAAACGGCACATTAGTTTGCCTTTAAAAACAAGAGATATCTTATTTTATATAACTGAAAGGAACCAAACCCTCAAAATTAGTTAATTTCACTTTCATGGAATTATAGAATTATTTGGGCTGGAAGGGACCTTAAAGACTGTCTATTTCCCAAACCCTTGCTGTTTACAGGGACACCTCTGACTCATCCCAGTTTCTCAGAGTCCCATCCAACCTGTCCTTGAATACTGCCAGGGGTGGGGCATCCACAGATTCTCTGGGCAATCCAGTGACTCACCACTCACAGAAAATAATACCGTACTAACATCTAAACCAAAGCTGCTTTCTTTCAATTTAACTGTGGGGATGAGTAAGGGGGTTGAGGTTTTTATTTCAAAGAAAAGGTGTTTTATGCTATTACAGGTTATGAAAAGGAGAAGGAGAAGAAGAAAATATTAAAAAAAAAAAAAGGTAAATACTTTATTCTTCTACTAAATAACTCTGGAAATTGAGGAACAGAAATAATCTTTCTAAGTCATATTCTAAGTTTCCAACCAGTTCTTAAATAATATTTCCACAATACTGTCTGATACATATTTACTATTTTTCTTATAAAAGAGTCATTTGAGAATATCTATTAAAAATGTTAAAAAAAACCATATAACACATTTACCTCTTCCCTTATCCATTATACTAGTTGCCCTTGAAAAGATGGTAAGCTAGTTTTACATGGGCTGTCCTTCACAAATCCACATCAGATGCTATATAGATGCTATATAGATGTTTACAGCAATCTCTTGCTTAATAATTGCCTGTACTATTCATTTGGAAATCAGAGTTAGACTCTCTGTTTCACACCCTTCTAAGTCCTTTCTCCTACTCTTTCCATAGATGGATACTATGTTTGCTTTTTATTCTTCTGTGACTTCTTCAATCTTCAACACTCTTTATCACTAGACGCCGCTTCTACTTTGTTTCTTAAATACTTTTGGGAAAATTTTTCTCAACTTTTACAGGAAATTTGTAATGCTTGTTTAGATCATATTTTTTCCTGCCAGAGAGTTCCTTGATTCTCTTTTGACTTATGCACACACTCTGTACTGGTCTTGCTTTTTAATACTTCGCAAATATAATTATGCTGTTATCTATCATAACTACTATTTTTAGGTTAAGAAAATGTAGAGTGTCCATATGAAAATGATTTTATAATTTCGACTATGTTGTCCTCAATATATTTATAGAACCATTATGTTTTCAATTGTATTGTTTGATATTTGTAATTCATGCCTTTATCATTATGATTTTACATCTAAGTTTTCTGTCATTTCTACTAGTGTGTACAGTTCCTCTTTTTATTTTTTTTTATTTTTGGCTTCTGACTTAATAAAGTTGTCCAACTGTTGTTTTCTTCTATTTCTGTCTTTTTCAATCCTTACAAAGTGCCAGGACTACTCTACCTGCCCTTACCAAATTTTTTAGGCGTTGGTAAGTCTTTTTTCCACTTTAAAATAATTCTCAATGGTCATTATTTGTCAATGCATTGAATTGCTTGAAATTTACATTTTGGAATCCTTCTCGTATGTACTTTTCTTTCTTTTAGATAATTTATTTTACTTGTTTGTAAAGGATTCTCTCTAATTTGTTTTCTGTATGCAAAATCTGAATAATTCTCACTATTTATGTGAATCAAATTCAGTCTAGTCAAACCTCCACTTGTATGCTTCTGTTTCCTTCCAAAGAGAGCCTGAGTATTCCGCCATCAACCATCTGTCTCTTCTGGGTATTTGAATTGTGGGCATCTAAGTCCTTGTGATATTCCTTCCCAGATACTGAGATCCGATTTATTCCCTTGGTTCAGGAACAGGCCAATGTAATAGATACAGGTAATATTCAGAACTGAAGCTACTATGTAGACAGCAATTGTTTCTTTAAAGTATATATGCTATGTCAATGAATATCTATGCATATTGCATATTTGCATACATACCTTTATTAAATGCCTGGAAACTTAACAGGAGCATAGGCTACTTAGTATGGAATACTATCTGGTGTCTTGGTTTGGGGAGAGTGGTGGGCAGGGGTTTAGTGCCATTTTTATTCTATGCCACCCGTCACCACTGGGGCAGGGGAGCCAAGAGGATTATCCAAAAATGAGACTTTATTCTTGGTTCTCTCTAACTGGAGGTTGTTGGCATTATATCTGCAGACCCATCCTCTTCACCCTGACCTTTTTTCTCCCTGTCCCCTTCTCTGTGATGCCTTTGTGGGACGTGCTGCTGAGAAGAGGTAGCGATGTGCCTCAGGGGCGTGGTGCTGAAGGGGCAGTGGCAAGGTGCGGCTGAGCCCAGTGGGGCCGTGGCTGTGCGGAGCTGGCACCCTGGCAGGACTGTTTTCCCCCCTCAACCCAGCAAGGTGAAGCAACCAGGACCAGCAGTGCTGGTAGCAGCTGAGCCAGCTGAACCAAGAGGGAGACCAGCAGAGCCAAAAGGAGCGCAGCAGAGCAGTAGGAAAATTGCAGCGAGCCGCAGGGAGACCCCACAGTGCGAAGGAGTGTTGGAAGTGGCAGCATTGGCACCTGCTCAACAGAGAGGCAACCTGACCCTTATTTGGACGACCTGCTCTCTAGGGATTTGTCATTGTCTTGCACTGTTTTCAGGCTGGGGGAACTCCCCCTGCCATATTGCCTTTGTTCCCAAAGTCACCACGGGTGGAGTGTGGGTACAGCCACCATATTGCCTTTGGCTTGGGAAGCCACATGGATGCCCCCTACAGGGAGTGTCTGCTATCTTATTTTTGCTCATGGTGGTAAACAACTTTTTCTAAGGAAAATGCCTTTTCTTTCTGTATAATTTTGCTGGGTTTATTGTGGATGTCTTATTCTTGCTTTGTGTTTTCAGTAAATTGATACTTCAAGCCCTTTCTTACTGCAAGGGTGGGGGGGAGGAATGGCTTATTTTGCTTATTTGACTTTCTCTCTTTCATCTTCCTTTCTTTCTTTTTTCCCACTTTCTTTTTTCCCCTTTCTTTCTCACTCTCAAAGAATAAAAAGGACTTTGAACCTTTTAGTATCCTTCTTACAACAAAACAGTATAAAGGAAACAGAGGTGTGCAGAAGACTAGGAGTTCTTCAGTTGTCAGTAATGGCAACTTCTGTTATGTGAAAACAGTGCAAGCATTATATTTCAGAACTTTAGCAGATATCACCTGATAAATCTAGCCATGGCATTTCAACACATTGATCTCTAAGATATTGCCATCCTTTTAGAACAGTTAACAGACCAAGGACATGTACTTAATTTATTTCTGTTCCTTACTCAGTGAAAATATACTTTTATAGTTCAGGTCTTATTCTAGCATATTACAGTTCATATTTCAAACTATCATGTGCAAAGATTAATAACAGTTTATGATTTCATTCTTGTATTTTTCATCTGTCTGTCACAATTTGGAAGTGTGCTTATGAATCTTGGTGTAGTCAATAGCAACCGTATAAAAAGCTGTGTCATCAGAAGCAATTTTTAAAATGTATTAGTTTGATTCTATTACTATTTAGTTAAATGGCAAAGTTAAATATAATCTTTAAATTTCATTGTTGGTAATTGTTTTAATTTTTCAGACTGTTCTAATAATTAGAAAACAATGGACTATATAACTACACTTAATACATTTTCAAGTATAAGAATATATGGTAGTCTCTTATGGTTAATCTAGTAATTTAGAAGTCAAAATACTAAATATTTTGACTTCTAAATGTGTTCCAGAATATTCTGGAACACATTTATTTTGATGTTGATGCATGTTAGCATTAAAGATTATGTAAAGAGTATAATTGGGGTGCTCTCAACAATTTCCTCTCCTCACCTTTCCCTTTCTTCTTCTTTGTCCTCCTACCTACCAGTTAGAAGATCATTATTGAGAGCACTGAAGATTTCAGCTTCCACCTGTGGGATTCATTGTTAGTCCACCCCGTAAAGATAGAAACTACACTTTAAAAAAAAAGATTATTTACTCTTACAAGTAGTGCAGAGGCAGTGCACTTTTTGCTTTAAATAATGTTTCCAGTAAGCCAATAAGAACTGATTTTTATAATAAAAAGTATTTGTCTGATCATAGTCAATTCAAGTTCTAACTGGCAGAATTCATTTTATTACTATTTTGCTGAAATGCCAAGGAAATAAATTTACTTTTATCATTCAGCTCATATATAGCAACTATTTACAACACAAAAACTTTACTGTGTGTCTGAGACTTTTGGCTTTGGTTTAATTCCCTCTAAGTTTAAAAATTCAGTTTCGCTCCTAAATTGAGGAGCAATGTTAGACTTACCATGTTAGACTTTCCCTAATATCACTGGATATAGAAGATTTTAATGGAAGATTAGGACTAGACAATTTGTCAACAAATTCCATAGGATTTTACATGACTTTAAATTTGCAGAAAACAGACCAAAACCCCACACGCAGCATGAAGTCATCTGGGTAGGAAATGCCAAACAATATTAAGCAACTGAAGAACACTCTTGAGAATCTCCTAGTGCATAGAACTGAAAGATCTTAAGAACAGCTGAGAAGCATAAATATCTGAAATAATAAAAAGATAATCTTCCTCCAAAACACTGGATAATGTTAGTGAGGGTCTGTTACCACTTTAGCAATGCAACATTGTCATGGTTTGACACCGGCATTTCTGCCAATGCCCCATGAAAAGCACTCTCCCCGGTGTCCGCTGTGAGACTTTGACCAGGAATAAGAAAGCAAGCAGGCTCCCACTTAACAAAAGGAAAAAAACATTTATTAACTAAACTATACAGACAATAACTAAACTATACATAAAAAAACAAAGAACACACAAGGAAAATGAAAGCCTCACAAAACACTTCCCTCCTCCTCCCCTCAAATTCCCAATACAATATACTTCCCAAATCAACAACCATCAGTCCATCACCACTCTGTACATAATCAATTCTCAATTCATCAAGAGGAGAGGAGTCCTTCTTGCGCCATGGTGGCCTTTTCCAATTCATATCCAGCACTCTCACTACTGGACATGGACCAGGGCTGTTTCCAGGGTCTGTTTTTTAAGGATGCTCTGTCCCATTCCAAAAAGAACACAATCACACCTTTTGGGACATCTGTCCCCCCCATATTTATATACCCCTTGGGGCCCAGGGGTAAACACCACCACTACCTCTTCTTCTTGGCTCCGGGGCATTGCGCCCCCCTGGACGCAGTCTCTGTCTCACAAGGAAAACACGGCTCTGTCCGTGGCTATACAAAAAGAGTCCAGCAAAAGCCACTCCAATCATCTCTCTTCCCACCAAGATTCTTCTCTATCCCAAATCATCTCTCACTTGCTCAGATCCTAATCTCACTTGCTCATCTCCTTCTTCCTCTTCCACTCCATCTCCTTTCTGGGAAAGGTTAAATGTTCTATAAGGTTTTCATTGTCCAAAAAAGGGTTAAAAGGTGCAGTCTCTCTCTCCCACACTCCCACACTGCCCTGCCGCTGCTCCGCGGCCCTTCGCCCACAGCCCCCCCTTCTCCCTCTCAGCCGGCCGCTATAAAAAAAATTCCGAAGCCGGCCCTCTCTCTCTCTCTCTGCCAGGGGGGGCCTGGGTGCCCGATATCTCTCAGGGTCTTTGTGGGGTTCTTCACCTCTCCACCCTTCCATGGTCAGGGCATCCTCTCTCCCGATCTCGGCCAGGCCCAGCCTACCGCGTGGCCGCCCTCCCCCGCCCAGCAAAAGCACTGGGCGAGGGAGGCATCTTCACTCTCTGCCCGCCAATGTCCCAAGAGGAAGTTCCTGCACAAACACCCTGCTTTTAAGGTGGCCTCAGAGGTGACCTATATCCCATAAATCCTATTTCCGGGTCAAACCATCACAAACATGAATCTTAAGGTTAATAAAACAAATGTCACATATCACTATATAATCTCTGCCTGAAAATCAAAAATTACTGCTCATAAGAAGTCATAACTATCTCAAAATTATCTTTACTTCCAATACATTTTATCCTATTAAGGTAGTGAAACCAGAAAGATAACAGGCAAAACCCTACTGATACAACTATTTATGTTAATTAATATTACTATAAATAACCAAATTCTATATAAATTTAATAAGCTTAATATAATGTTACTTAGAGAAATTTAATATTTTCTAGCAAAATACTTGGGAATAAATTATTTTGCAGAACCACAAGAAAGGACAATTCTCCTGTCAGTAAGAATAAAGTGTGTTAAATGTCTCTTATTTTTTATCAATGATGATGTTTTATTGACATTCCTCATCTTTTGCTCTATTTAGTAGAGAAGATTCAAGTAAAAAAGAGTATTTACTACTAACATAGGAATATTGCTTAGTTACCTTACCCTGTGTATTACTCAGAACATCCAGATGCATTCCTCAAGGACACAGATCCCATTCCAGATCAGGCTACTGGAAATGAAAACTGGTAAGATGAAATACGTCTCACTTATATAACATAAAAAATATCTCTATATTTCTCTGAAATTTAGTATTTTACTTTATTATTCAAAGTGCTTGAGAAATCGAGAGGGTTCTTTCCTCTTGGATTGCATGATAGTGACCCAATACATCCACAGTTTTTAGTCATCAGACAAATGAGAACTTTTTGAGGGTTTAATTTTTCACTTCTCCTATTCCGCTTATGTTCAAGGAATCATGTCATATTGATTAATATTGTGCCAGTTTCTGTTCTCATTAAAATCTGTGTCCAAAAATGAGGTATTGGAATTTTTCAATGCCTAGTCCATTATGTTAAATCAGGTACTATGTTCATGCATTGCACTACTGTGAGCTATTTTGAATTTTAATTGCTTAGCCAATTTCAGTTTTTTCCCCCAACAGGTTACTGAGGTATAAGCAAGAATTGTCCAGCTAATGAAAATGCATCCAGTTACCAGGGATGGTGTACACTTATGGGTCACAGTAATTTAGTTTAAATATTATACAAATGTGGAAATCGTATCTATTTCATATGAAAGGCTTCTAATGAGAATTGATAGCAGGGAACAGTTATTTTCTTCTTATGCAAAATTCTGAAATAATAAAGATTAGTTAAAATCTAGCCATATCATTATGGTCTTCTTCTGGAATTGTGTGAGTGATTTTAGTATTTTGTTTTCCTGATCTTTAAATGAGAAAAAGTGTTCCACACATAAAAAAAAAAAAAAAAAAGAGGACACACAATACTCTGAATTTAATTACTGTTCATTTCAATGAACATATCTGACAGAATTTTTAGATGAGGTGATGAACAGATATATTTCAAGGGTGAAATTTTAATAATAAAATGACATATATATTTCTTTATGTCTACACTCAAACATTAAATCCAAATTGTACTACTCATAACAATATTTTACAGTAAATTTACATAATCTCCTTCATGCTAACACAAAGTGGATAGCAATATTTTGTATTTATTATTACCACCAAAAAAATGATGTTTAGGGTTAGAAGAGACCTCTGGAGGTCATCTCATCCAACTCCTCTGCTCAAGGAAGGTTATCTAGAACTGTATGCCCAGGACCATGTCTAAATTGCTTCTGAATATCTCCAAGGTGAGGTGAATATCTCCACAGTCTCTCTGGGCTCCCTGTGCCAGTGTCACCTTCACAGGAAACACATTTCAGGCGGGACTTTCTGTCCTTCACTGTGCGCCTTCTGGTTCTGTCACTAGGTATCACTGGAGGAAAGCTTGGCTACTTCTTTAGAACCTCTCTTTGGATATTCTCATATTAACAAAATCTCCCCAGAGCCTTCTCTTCTTCAGACTGAACTATCCCTGTTCTTGTCTCCCCCATCCATATGCTCTTTGTTGGACACTCTCTGCTATATCCATGTCTTGTCCATCTGGCTTGTACTGAGAATCCCAAAACTGCAGACAGGCTCTACGTGTGTCCTGAAAAATGCTGATTAAAGAACCACCTCCCTCAACCTGCTGGCAATAATTTGCCTACTGCAGCCCAGGATTCCTTTTGCATTCTTTGGGGTAAGGGCACATTGCTAGCTCCTGTTTCAGTTGGTATTCTCCAACTTTTCTCCAGGGTGCAGTCCGCCAAACTCTTTCTCATCTTGGCAGTCCTAAGCATATATTATTGCACGAGGTTGTTCCTTGCCAGGTGTAAGACTTTGCAATTCCCCTTATTGAAATCCATGAACTTCCTGTTGGCTAATTTCTCCAGTCTGTTGACGTCCTCCCAGACATAAACATTTGGCATACAAGCCATTCCTCAGAGTTTTGTGTCATCAGGAAACTTGCTGAGGGGTACACTCTGCCCCATCATCTGGACCATTAATCAAAATATGAACCAGGACTTGACCCACTACTGAACCATGGATACACTGCTACTTACCAGATTCTGACTAGACCATGTCTTTGATCTTAAGTAAACATACTTGTTTGTGAGGATCTTATAGGAGATAGTGCCAAAGGCCTTCCTGAAGTCCAGGTAGACAATATCCGCTGCTCTTCCCCCTCTACCAGTTATTTTATCATTGAGGTCTACCCAGACGATCAAGTAGGATTTCTCTTTGTTGAATCTGTGATGACTACTCCTGATGACTAACTTGTCTTTTATGTGCTTGTGCTTAATCTAATCTGTGGAAGATCTGTTGCAGTGAATAAAGCTACTTCCATTAACTTAAAAAAGCCAGTAAGACCCAATCATCAAGAGAAAATTTGGCATACACTGAAATCATACATTTATGATATCTGGATAGTAAGCAATATCAGGGGAAGTAAACCTTCACATACATGAAAGATTAGGGACAGTTACATTTCACAGTATTAAAGCCTATGATTACTTCACTGGTTGCTTCTTGTTCTTTTTACTTTCCAAAGGCACCTTACAAAAGAGCAATTAGAATATTAAAATCTGGATACCTTTTTTATGTTAAAGACATAACTGTTACAGCTGAACCTCGAATGAATGGAAGGTCCTTGAAGTGGGCAGCTTGGCAAAACTGCTGTCTGTTTCACTGGGGCTGATTCATAATTCATTTAGTTACACAAAGAATGAAGTAGCTAGACAGTATATTTAAGTTATTTTCAATATGTCCTTAATAGTCAGGCCATGAATGAAAATCATTGGTTGGTGTAAAGGACTTTGCCAATAACTCTGTACTTCAAAGAAGGGAGCAGGAGAGACCCCACACAGGCCCGTTGAACACTACAGATAGACATGAAACCTGGCTGATTTCTGCAACATAAAAGCAGTATTTTGGATCCTTCATCTTGAAACATTACTGTGTATTACACCAGCATTACATCATGCTACAATTTTTCATACTACAACATGTAACTCTACCACAATCTCTCATTAATTTCATGAATCTTGGCATGTGAGAAGAGATAATGCCTTTAGGAAAACAAACAAGAAAAATAAAGAAAACAAACAAAACAAAACAATCTTTGTACCAAGACAAGGTCAACATACTGAAAAGGCAAACACCAAATATGAATAAGAAATAGTATATGAAAAAGTCAATTTTTTTCCTCATAACATTTTCCTAATAAAGGATATTATCTTTCTGTACAGACCTTGTTTCACATCCTTCAGCTGTCTTGCTTACAGCAGTATTAGCATTTGCATTTGAGGGAGTACATCATAGCAGCTAAAATGTGAATATTTTATGGTTTCAAGCTCAGAATTCATTTTCTAAAAAAAATAAAAATATTTCAGGCTTATTAACATTATCTGGATGTAGAAAATCCTGACTCAGTTATAGGATATCAATTTTCAAAGCTAGCCATAGAGAAGACTCTTTAACTCATTGAAATTGTATATTCTACTAGTAGATGGTGACATTAACTTCTTATATATATAATATATATATAATGGCTTTAGCTAATGAAGAATCCAAAGAGTGTAATTAATGCAGTTCAAATGTTTGACAGCAGACAAACCTATGTCATCAGATGAATCTTAAGTCATGGACTCATAGAATGTTTTGGGTCGAAAGGGACCTTTGAAGGTCAGCCGATCCAACATCCCTGCAATGAGCAGGGACGTCTTCAACTAGATCAGGTTCCTCAGAGCCACATCTGACCTGACCTTGAATATTGACCACCTCTCTGAGAAACTTGTGCCAATATTTCACCACTCTCACAGTAAAGATTTTTTTAAAATATTTCTAGTGTGAATCATCACTCTTTTAGTTTAAAACCCTTGTACCTTTTTCCATCACAATGGGCCTGCTAAAATCTTCATTCCTATCTTTCTTATAGATGTACTTGATCCAGTGCTAGACAGGAAAGGGTGAGTCAGCTTGTATAGGAGTGTATCTTTTACATATCAGGTGAATAAAACAAAAGATAAGTATGAGATGTTTAATAAATTAGGGAGTATTAATTCATTTTTCTGGAGGTATTGCCAAGGTCAGAATATGATGCCAGTTCGTCAGAAAAAGAAAAACTTCTAGAAAAAATTTCCATAAGTTAAGTCTTTCAGGATCCCTTCAGGCTATAAAGTTACAAAAAGTAGTGCAAGAAAACAACTAGTCAGTTCATTATATCAAATGCAACTAATTGTTGCAGTGAGAATTTTCAAGACACTCAAAGTGTCTTGAGATTCAGATGTCTTTCTTTTTAAGCTCATGTGTGTCCCTACTGATGAAAATGCATGACCCCATAAGAACAATTTTAAAACCTACTTTAGTAAGTTTTTAAACCAACTCAAAACCTACTTTAGAGCAACCAGAATTTATCCTCAGTAGAGCTAAAAGACAGTTTACTGTCAAGCAGCTCAGAGCCATAGGCCAACAAATGGACTCCAGAGAACCCAAAAAGCATGCTGACCTTTGATACACACTCTAGACCAGTACAGTTGCTGAACTCAAAAAGAATAACTTATGATGAATTCAGTTCAGGCAACTGTACTAGCTGAAGGATAGCTATCATTATTTAATCAGTTCCTCTCCATATATACTCCCTGATCAGCCATTTAGGAATGATTATAAAGAAAATTCGTTGAATGTCATTCTTTGCAATATAACGTGCTTTGGTTTAACTATCCCACTGTCTAAGAACTTGTTTTATTTTCTAAGAGAGAAGCTCTTTGGAGTAAGAAATGGGAGGGAGCTGGGACTGAAACAGTTTCACAAAGCATGAAAAAGGAAAATTAGTAAAGAGGTGTGACAGTTAAATTTTCTATTTCACACTTTTGGTTTACGTTTAAAAGAAATATGTAAACAAGTAAGGGTTTTTAGATTAAAAAAAAGAAAATATGCCTATACAGACAATACTCAAAAAGCATAGAGGTTATTTCTGGAACAGATCACAGATGAATAGACTTACTAGCATGGTGTTGGGGCATGTTAGTGAGCCTTGCCAGTTTAACATGGACATGTGAATTCAGAAACAGAGAAGTCTCTCATTCTGAAGTGCTGTAATAGTGATTGAGCAAACATGTAATTAAGGATGACTCAAAAATATTTTCTGC
The DNA here is from genome assembly GCA_039654755.1 of Calcarius lapponicus. Taxonomy (NCBI): domain Eukaryota; kingdom Metazoa; phylum Chordata; class Aves; order Passeriformes; family Fringillidae; genus Calcarius; species Calcarius lapponicus. The sequence continues at coordinate 44,530,379 of CM077462.1, read as the reverse complement.
TATTACAGCATGAATGATTACTTATTCCATTTTGATTTTGCTGTCTGAAATTTAGGTTTCTAAGTCCAAGGTAGCTGTGTATTTACCCTTTGTAGTCATAAGAACCCTGTTACAGGGTACCTCCTCACATTAAGTCTATCTCTGGTTGGGATGAATTGCCATCTCAAAAAGCTTTCTTTCTTAATTGATTGTATATACAACAAGTTTAACATAAGCATTTTATGCCATCCTCTGTGCCTTAAAGCAGCTCTCCTTGGCCACCAGCTGCCCCTCCAGAACATGGAACTTATGCAGACTGCGTCATATATGTCATCAACAGGCGTCCAAACTCCAAATCTCCAACTGACCTCCAAGTCTCCATTTTCAGATATCCTTGAGTATCTAATATCAAGACCTGGAGGAAGGCAGGAGGTCAATTTGTACCTGAACAGCACTACATTTCAATATCCTATGGCTCAAAGTATGGCATTGACACTGCTAGTAACAGGGCACATGTTTTCCACAAAGCCTCTGGACTCAGGCTTGTTGGATCTTCTCTCTCTGATCCTTTATTAACCTGCCTGAAGCTTTGTTTCACTTGGTTTAACTGTGACAGTAATTTTCTAATTAACCAGCCAATTTGGTTTGCTTTTGAATAACTTATGAACAGTGTCACCAACATTTTAGGACAAGAACTAAATGATAGCATAGAGAAAGAGGTTTCTGGTACTAGAGTACGGGCCTTATGTCTGTGGGGACACAGGATGTGGGCTAGAGATGCATAACTGTGGATAAAAAGGGATGGGATATAAGCTAACACTGAAGACCCCACAACTGTAAACCATGCACATTTATTATGAATTTTTCCTCTGTAGAACTAATCCTTCTTTTTCTGTAACAATCAGATCTGAACTGATAATGATTATTGGGTTAAACAGCTAAAATTTCAATTATATTAATGACAAATTATTGATTGCATATATAAGGTGATTCCTCCTTGCCTGTAAACAAGATTTTGATCCTTAACAGTTTTTAAAGCTAAATTCTTTTTCCTGTGGACAGCCAAGATCAGGTGCCTGACTGTACATGGTAATCTTTGGGTAAAACAGACTGTTTCCTATGCAGCTGGATTTACAGATATTTACAGAGATCTATAATATGAGGCTGGCAAACTTAGCAAGTGTGAATTAAATAAGTCCGCAGATTTCAAAAGCAGCAGCTGGAAGCAACAAGAATTTCTAAACAGTCATTAATAGCGCTACAAAAATATGTTTATATGACTGAAAACAGCCCACCTGATATTCACTGTGACTACTAGGCTAAAAATATTTTTGTGGGGTTTAAAGATGAACAAAGCAGCACCTAGGCTTTCTCTTTTTCCACAGCATTTTCTAACATAATGAATGAAGTTCTCAAACATTTGGAGGCAACTCAGGCTCTGAATTAAAGTTTAATTTTCTACTGATAATTTTCTATTCCTTTTTTCCTTGAAAATTTAAAAGAACCCTTCTTTATAAATCATGTTTCAAAGTTTTTGATATCCACACTGAGTGGTTAATCAATGATTCTTTATTATTCTAGTACACTCAAATATCATGGTGAAAATTTCTAGATAGACACAGACTCTGAGAAAAATCTGGATAACAGAAGAGAGAAAAAAAAAAAGCACTGATACCTAACCAGTTAATCAAAGTCAATTATTTGGAAAATGTGGCATACTAAGTGTTCTTAGAGTATCTGCTGAAATCAGTATTATTTTGTCCATTGTAAAAGTCAATTAGTGTATGTGACTAAGCATATGACATACTCTTATGTTATTGTAGTGGACTCAACTCTGTAAATTTAAATTGCCATTTCATTCAGTCTGAGAGAAAATTGCCGTTTCATTCAGTCTGTATAAGTGTTAAACAAATATTTGCTTAACTGTCATATTTGCCTTTTTACAGAGTCTGAGTGTACATGTGAATGTGTTTGTGTGATTTCTTCCAATTTTTGAGATTTTCTAGAGACAGGCAAACAGCTTTGCTAACTTCATTAAGATTTGTTCATTTAGGTCTGTTCATCTCCATTGAAATCCTTCTATCTTTTTACTACTTTTAAAGATTATTGAAAATAGGATCTGACTAGATATATGGAAAACAGTGCAAAGGTACTATAGAAATTTGATGAGTTATATTGAGCATCCTCATTGCAGACATTGACATAAAACAGTCTTACATGTGTGCTCATTCTAACTAGTGGGGAAAAGATTACTTACTCTTTTAGGTCACAGTTGACCTGACTGATCTTAGGATGAAATAAATCATCCCTGGAAGTGTTTACTTGTCTTCATTGACTGTGAGCAGAGTAAGAGAGTCTATCAGGATGAGTTCAGGCGTAGACAAGCACTAAAATTCTTTTTTTTTTTCTTTTTATCAGATCAGTGTCACCCTTTTACATGATTTTTGGGTAGATTTTCATGTTCCACTATTGCATTATTATTTCCTTATTTCTTTCTTGAATGAAAAATTCCTCTTACAGTTTTTCAACTGAAGTATGGTTAGCACAGAAACTAACTTTCATTTAACTTTATCTGTGATTTCTTAGATATAGTTTCTTTACTTATTTATTTATTGTAGTTAATATTTTAGGGAAAATTGAAAGATTTTCAAGAAACCCAGTATTTATTTCCCATGGTTTGGATGTCATAAATGACAAAATTTGGGCATGTGGACTTTTAAAGTTACAAGATAGGATGCATTTCAAATATAAGTAATAGGTTTTTTTCTGAAAAGTGAATCTTAATTATTCAGCCTAAAATTCAGAAGGGTGTTCTTAGTCTTGATACCGAAAGTTAAGTGCAAAGTAAAACAAGTGTCTTGTAAACAAGACACTAAAATTAAGTTACAGAAAACTAAAATTATGCTTCAATTATAGTAAATAAATAATTCTCATAGGATAGCTTTAAGAAAATTAATTTAAAAAGTCATGGGCTGAGGCTGTTATCTAGGTTTTCCACAAAATTAATATCTTCTGAATCACCTGGTGTTAATATTTTTAATTAATAACGAGTACATCTTTCCAGGTTTGCAAACTATGTTAGTGTGACTTAAAATGTATTCAACTAAAAATAATAATAAACATCTTATAGAGAGAAGTCCAAGCCTAGGATCTGTAGAATTGCAACTAAAATCCCCAGTGCTACAAAGAAAAGAAAATGTGAGAATCAAACAAGGCTCTTGAACTTGAAAAATCTGGACTACAAAAATCTTGAAAAAATATCTTGTATGAGTTTTTTGTCAACTAGGTTTTGACAATAGATGAAAGCAAGATTTTTAGAGGCATATAAAAAAGATTTATGTGGTAAGGGGGACTAGGTGTGAAAGTATAGTACAGCTTTCATGTACATACATGCCAAATATATATTTATATAGATTGAATTAAATATACATATATATATGTACATGTGCTCATATATCTGCATATACATATATATGTACATATATGTTCATATAAAAGTATATTTGGATGAAAAGAAATTTAAGATACTCAATATATTTCATATCAGATATTACACATGACGTACCTGTACATGTCACAAATACTAATCTTTCTTTTAAGCCCATGACAGCATGATCTAGATTTCATCTGGGAAGATGGTAAAACAAACAATCTGAGTCAGCACTTACTTTTCAGAAAACCTTGTGTTGAACAAGACTAAAACATGAATAAGTACCACCATATAATTTCCTGAAACTGGAATTTTGCAAATATTTCAGATTAAACAAATAAATGTGCAATAAAAATTAATTTGTTGGAATAATTTTGATAAAAAATATTTTTTTACGGACAAAGATGAAGTACATGCTACCAATCCATAAACATACACAGACACATAAAATTAAAGATTTATTATTAGTACAATTTGAATTTTATATTTGGTAATGATCAATAGTGTCAGGTTGATCTTGAGTTTTGATTGTTAATGGTCGTGGAGAAAACATTTACTGTGTATATCATTATTGCATGACTATTATTTTTTCCTTGATGAAACTATATTGTATGTGGAGAACTATCAATCAGATAATAATATTATTGAATGCTTGAATATGAAAAAAAAATTAGTACCTTTCTAAAGACTGATGTTTTGTAACAGCAGATATGTTCCATTATAATTTTTTTTTGGTTCTCTGCTTCTGCATTGGGATTTTTTAATGTTTTCTTCATGTATTAGTCCTATTAGACACTTTTTACTATTACTTACTCTTAGAGGGTGTCCTAGGGTGACATTACGATGCTTGTATCCCCATTCATCTGTTCTGTTAATGTTGGCTATTATGTTCTGTATCTTTAAGACTGGCTCTGAAGAGCGAAAGTTTTGTTTGGGTTTTCTTGTCAGCCTGGCCGGGACACAGAGACGGCAGCAGGTTTTGCTGCTCTGGCTTTTCGCTTCTCTCTCTTTGCTTGCTTGCTTCTGCTTTGCTTCACTTCTGCTTGCTTCTGTGTAGCTAGCTTAGCTGAACAGTCCAGTTTCTTCCTGGACTGTTTCTCCTTTCCTTCTTTTTTCCGACCACCTTGAACCTGCTCCGGACTGGGCCCTGGGAACACCGAGAGTTTGCACCTTGTGGCTGCAGCAGCTGCCCCAGCGCCGGAGGGACTGAGAACAGAGCGAGCACCCCCAGGAGAGACTCTCTGGATTTGTCATCTTTTTTCAGTGGTGCCATCCGGTGTTGTTCATTCTGTGTGCTGGGGGTGCTGTGCCTGTGAATAAACAGGTTCTTCCCACTTCTCTCTGAGGAATTCTTCCCGGACCGGCTGGGGGAGGGGCCCTGTGGGTTTGCTTTCTGGAGGGGGCCTCTTTGAAAATTCTCCACCAAATTTGCCCAAAACCAGGACAGAGGGACTACAGATTTTCCATGTCCAATCATGTATTATGTGATATAATTATAGTAATTTTTAAAGTGCTTTTCATGATATTTCTGTAAAGAATACAAAACCTAAGAATCCTATTCTGTAACCTACACTCAAGTAGGAATTGCCTAAAGAATTTAATTTAAGTGTGACTGAGATGCCAAGAAAAATGTTGATAACTGAAAGATTTCTGTTGCTTACAGTTGCGAGCTCTGATCTTTTCCTATTGTGGAAAAAAAAAAAAGAAAGTGAAAATTACAGGTAACTATAATATGCAGTTAATGATGTTAAGGAAGATTAAGTCAGCATTCTGTTAGAGGATCTGGAAATGCACAAATATGTCAATTGCAAATTCTTGTCTGAAAATGTAACATTTGATTGCTCTGAGGATAGAGACAATATCCTGAAAGAGAACAGAATCTTAAAGAGGACAAGGATAGTCAATACTAATTTAACAGTCAGAATATTCCAGGAGGCCTAAATTTTAAATAGAGAATAGAAAATTCTTGTTGAAATCAGAAATCCTTGTAACTTTTTTCCACTTCTTAAGGAATAATTATTTCAATAATAATTCTGATCAAATCCTGCCAGATTTCAAGAAAGGAGACCACATCTCCTGTGGGTGATGGATTACTGTGTTCAGCTGTGGAATCTCCATCCCTGGTGATATTCAAGAATGGTCTGCATGCAATCCTGTTCAATATGCTCCAGGGTGACCCTGCTTGAGTAGCAAGGTTGGACCAGGTGTCCCACTGCAGTCTCTTCTAACCTTACAGATTCTATGAGTCTCTGAAAGGCACATGGATTTTTTTTGGCTGGTTTTCCTAAAACACATTTTAATAAGAAAAAACTGGGGGAAAAAAAAGAAAGGAAAGGGAGAAGAAAGTTTCAGAACACGAAGACAGCAGACAATCATGGTAATTTCAACCCCATTCCTGAAGGTTTATTTTTTTGACATCTAGGCATAGGATGAATACAGAAACTCTTAGACTTCATGTGCTATTTGTGTATTCTTTTACCACTGTGTAGGACATGAATATTCCAATTTGTTTCAGGAAAGAGCATTTAACAGACATATTTGCCATATTATTTAACATTCATTAGTTAAGTATTAGTCACCAACTAAACATCAGAACTGCTAAATATGTGCTTAATTTGTATAATTATGTGGTATGGGTGATAGATATTGCTTGAGATGGCAATATATCTACCACAAATTAGAATGCTAGCACAAAGCAATAATAAGCAAGCTGAGGAAATCCACTTAAGTCTAGTCTCCCTAATATTAATGGTCACAACTTTGTTTTTCCTTTTACATAAATGACAGCAGTTTTTATTTCTTGAGACAAATACAATTTCATTCTGCATCTATAGTTACCTTAGTGACTGAAAATTTTTAATTCAGGAACAAGGAGGATCTCGGTAAGAAGAGTCCATTCTAATCTGCGGCCATGTAAATTATTTTGGTTTTTAGTTGGTTTTTTTTTTTTTTTTTTGGCTTTTTTTTTTTTTTTGCGGGGAGAAGGAGTTGATAAGATAATGTTTAAATTATAATGGTTAAATGACCCACTTAAGCTATTCTTAAAGCCTGTTGTATTTTCAGAAAAATCATGACTCTCTTGGCTTACTGAAAGCATCAAAAGGATAAATTGTAGATGACACTACCTAGTAGAGAAAAAAAGACAAAGTTTGAAATGCATGCATTAAAAATATATATATGTATCAATATGATTCCATTCAGAGTCACAGTAGTGGTAGAGCAAAAGGTAGAAATTAATTCTTTAACTAGGGAGCAAATGAGGATAATCACTTGGATTTTTTTGATAATAAGATCTATATTTTGGTCCCTAGGCAGAATCAGTGTAGTTGGATGTTAGCCTAAGTACAGATTTTTTGAAGATCATGAAAGTTAAGATTCAATGAATATGGGAGGGAGTTCAAGAACGACATACTAAGTCTCAAGTTATGAGCAAGTGCTCAAAATTTACTTTCTGTAGTGTAAAAATGCACAAAGATTCAATAAATTCCTTATAGAATTTAGATTGTTATATCATTAGTTTCTTTCTGAAATGGGTTCTAATTTTTGTGAAAACAGGAAAACATGGATTTTTCACCAATTTTTCCTATTGCCACAAAATGTTTAATGCTGTCATTTTATATTAAGTCCCAAAGACACATTAGTAATTTATGTAGGTGTTTGGAAAATTGGCCTCTGAAAAATTTCTGAACTTGATTTTGGCTTGATTCCAATTTGGTTCATAGTCATGTAAAATGAATAGCTCTTAAAAGAGATTTTATTCCTTGAAAATTCAATATATGCTCAAAAGAACTGGAAAAGTATCAGAGAAGTTCATGAAGGCTCTTTGCAAAGAGATGAAACGGTAGATCTTGCTGTCATGAAACTTGAGTTCCATCGGCAGCACATAACAAATATAGTCAAACATTAAAATTCACTTTTTAACATTAAATATCTTGCATGTCTGGAACTTATGCACTTTACATATAAAACACTCTAAAGGTCAGGAAATCAATCACCTGTGTTTTACTTGTCATCTCTATTAGTTTAAGCCAATATAAAATAATGAATACTTCTTTGTATTACGCTTCTGGTTTGGCCCGATTGATCCTCTATAAAGCTATTATAAAGGTCACATTATGATAAGTCAAAGACTACTGAGGAACAGGAGGGCACGAGGTAAGATAAACATGTCACCTGTTCAGGAAGGGAGTCAGGTTATTTCCTATATTTGGAGGTAAATGTTAGCTAAACGCAAACCACTTTGGTGCTAAAGGTCTTCCTTTATTTCCATTGTGTAACTTTATTTTTCATGATTTAAACATATATATAGAAATATTATCATTGACTTGATCCTTCTAAAATGTTAGATAGATTGTTAAAAGTTAATATTCTTTCTTGCAAAATTACTTACACAATATGACTGCATATTAAATTCTTATGCAATCATTCCTCTTAAGTTCATAGTAGTTTTTTTTAATCATTTGGAATAAAAGTTTTAATTTAATTTTAAATCAAATCATATAATTATTTATAGTGCACAAGACCTATGACCAATATACTGAATATTTTTTTATTTACATACACTCAGACATATTTTTGTAAAGACAGTATATATACACAAATAGTGGCAAGTGAACATAGTATTGACATTTGTTATATATGAAGAGGGATTGGGTAGAGGTAGAGTGAGTAACACATATATTATAAATCTGATTGTAACATTAACAAAGTAGAAAAATGTTAGACTTTATGGTGCTACTTTAAAATTACTAATTAAATTTATGTCAATAACCACAAGTTATGTCAGTAATCACAGAAAACTTTTACTATTTTTTATTGCACTCCCTATGAATTAGTTTAGCAATCTATTAATGCAGTTGTTTAATGTAACTAATTGCTTTGAATTATATTATAATTTAACAGGTGGGGTTTTTTTCCCCTGAGACTTATAATGTGATAAAGTTGTGTACTCAATAAGAAATACAAAAATAATTTATTAGCATCACAGCTGACTGTGCAATGATAAAATTCCATTTCAAGTTACATTTATTGCAAAAATTAATATTTTGATTTTTGGCAAAAAAGAAATACCAAAGAAAAAATATATGTAAATTACATTTTGAATTTTTTCAGAATTTTTTGGATGCTGTGAATGAAGAATATGGACATAAATAAGCATGCACACTTGAGTGTCATTGTGTAGTTTTACTGAGCAGTTTAAAGTTTTATTACTCTCTTTGAAAAATAATCAAAATAATCTTAGAGCAGAGGGAGCAAGAGGAAAGGGGAGAGAGAGAGAGAGAGAGGATTGTGCAAAGAAGTTTGTTAGACAATGGCTTTGATTTCTAATTAAATTAATTTTTTCACATCCCAGTTGAACTTATCATCTTCAATAAAGCTTATGCTGGCGTGAAAGCAAAGCTTTGTTTTGTGAATTAACACCTCAAAATAATTTTCTGTAAGAAAATATTGAACTGAAAGTACTGAACTCTGCAATATGGATCTATTCTGAAATGCTATATTATCTTTTAAATGATATAAAAAATTAGAAACTATGTGAGAAAGTTCAAAAATAAATTAAAAAATTTTATTACTTTAATTCCTGGGCTGTTATTCCCAGAATTCTATGGAAAATGTCATTAATACATGCAATGAATATCATAAAATATTTTAAAACAAAACACCCCATAGCCAAAACCTCAACCAAAACAAAAAAAAAAATCACCTGGAATTAAAGTAACACTGAAGAGCTCAGGCTTGGTATCTAACTTTTGGCAGGGGTAGAGTTGTTAACCCTTTATTATTAACATATACCGTTACAACTTCTGTCTTGTTTTGACTGAAAATGGTGCTAGACAAAAGAATTGCTACAAATTTTACCTTCTAGTGTCAGAGGTATGAAAAAAGTAGGCAGGAACAAACTGGAATTTCAAAAGGCTATTTAATAATAATGGCCTCCCCACAAAACGCACTAAGTATACATAAACATGTGACACAAACTAGAAGAAGAAAAGCTTAATAGTTTTTCACTTCTTGAGTTAGGTTTTCTATCTGTTCGAGAATCTTAAGTATATAAAATGTCGCTTCCTTAATTTATACAATAAAGAGAAAATATTTTGTTTTGCATGTATGTATTCCAGGTGTTTTTCAACATTTGTAGAAATTAATTGGAAAAAAGCTTATATTTTATTTACATTTTAAAATGCTTGATTTATTATATGAGTTATTGTATGAATTGATCTATTTTCTATATAATTTTTGTATTTTTAATGATTTTATGAGGGATTTATTTTGTCACATTCCTTCTCTAAGGGGAAGAGCTACATTTTTAATGAAAAATATCTAGTTTGGTTTTGGACAAAAAACTAGAACCCCTCAATATTTATTTCATCTTGTTTATAATACATTTTACCATTATACGTTTTCACTACTTCCATTATCATTTATTTCAAATTAATGAATATCTGAGCATGAATAAAATAGGAAGAACTAAGCCACTTTACAAAGAAAAGTAATATAGATACATTTTTATCTCATAAAGGTCCTCCTTTTCAGTGTTCATAAGCCTTCCAGGATGACTTCCCTACACTTTGAATAAAATGCCATGTGGAGAGTTCACATTTTAATTGTATCAGTGTTATTACTAGATACTATGAAGACAACTTGAGACACAGCTTGGACACAGTCATGGGCAAAATGGACACGGGTAACTTGTGGACAGAAGCAGTAGAACAGTATGAGAAGCATCTTTTACCCCCACCTTCTCAGCATGCTGCAATTTTATCTTGGCATCTTACAGCCAGAGTTGTGGGAATCTGCTCATGCATGTGAGAGCAGAGCAGAGGTAACAGGCATAAATACTGGAGGGAATGTATTCCTGAGGTTCTGAGTACTTAATCAAAACCAAACAAACAGGCAAATCCAAAAACATACCTAGAGGAATACCTTGAAAATCTTATAGGGGTACATGGATGCACAGTACAACTATGATATTGTTATTATTCAGTGCTTGGTGTTTAGGCACTCCTCTTATTCTACAAACAAATAAACTGCCAGAGGGCCTGATAATAATTCAAAACAGATTGAGACTTTAACCTAGTAATATAACTTTTTTAAGGAGATATTAATCACTTGATTAAAAATTTTTCTAGTCTATTAAACAATCAAAATTAGGTACTTAGAATTATGGTGTTAAATCATAATTAATATAACATATACAAGTATATTATGCTAATTTTGGAAAAAAGATGATCACTCGGTAGTATATGCATGAAATACCCAGTTTTCCACAGGAGATTTCTTATACTTCTGTAGAAGACAAAAAATTTATTTCAGCTGTGTGCATATTGCGGTTATGGGGTGAAATACTGACACTGGGATACTACAAAGGAAAGGCAGATCAAAACAGGACACTGCAGTGTGTAGGCTGCATCACAGAATCCAGAGCTTCACCATTTTTTGAAGGTTAAAATCTCATTAGTTCCAGGTCACAAATCCATACAGGTTAAAAGAAATATTTCTGTGTAATAGAGTTGTTTTTATTGCATATCTCTGAATCACAAGAGTATAGAATTGATTACACTGTGAAGTACTACAAATTCCATAGCCACCCCCAACCCATGCCTCAATATATTTTTTTTTCTAACACAATAAATACAATGTAATATAAATATGCAACTTAAAAGTCTATTTTCAGAAATGGAAACATCTAAGTATATGATTAGAATGAGCACACCAAATCAATGAACATAATAAAATTTAAAAAAAATAATAAAACCAAAAAAAAAAAACTAAACTCTTCACTTGAAATCATGCCAGTTATTTCTTGAATGATTATTTTGAAAGCATGAATGAATTCAGGTTGAATTTGTGTCATAGCTGAGGCCTACAGTAAAACACTTCCCCCCAAAGAAGACCTTGATTACATCCTCCTGTTAAAATATTTATTTAAGGAGTAAAAATCTACTATTTAAGGAATGCTTTGATTAAGGAAGGGTTACTATTTGAGGAGGTGAAGGAGAGACGTGCACATCTTGGGGGGTGATGATCATTGGTCTCCAATTTATTGATCAGGTTACATACTTTTATAATAGTGTTAATAAGCTCATACATATTCTGTAATTTAAGCATTCTATTCGTTAAGCTAAACATCAACTCTTCATTTTTTCAGTTTTGCATTCTACTTTCTCACGTCTCTCTGACTCCTTGTTATCCCACTTAGAGATGTCCAAGGACACAGTATTTTCGTAGGTGCAAGAACTCAGATCAAAAGGCTAAACACAGTACTTTTCTAGCTTCTAATAATTAGCATTCCCACATCCTCCCAGCGCTACTTGACTAATATGACCTAGAAAAGAAGTAATAGATGGACTTGGTTTGCCATGCTGCTCACACTGCTGCAAACACTACAATTAAGCCATGTTAAACAGCAGGTACATATAGGTTTAGGTCTTGTTTATTACAGTGGCCAAAAGTAGATTTTTTGGGGGAAATCATCGGGTCATTTAGGTTGAAAAAGACCTCTAATACAATGGAGTCCAATTGTAAACCTAGCACTGCCAAGGCTAACACTGAACCATGTCCTATGCACCACATCTGCCCAGATGTGAGATTAGGAGAAATATATGATGATAATGCTCAGAATGTTCTCAAAGGTCAGACAGCTTTTGGTTCAAGAACTTCTTAATACGATTTTTACGTAAGTAATCATGTTCTTGAATTATTTTTTATGAACTTTTCTACTTACTTTATAAAAGCAAGTTTTGGTTTTTTTTTTTTTTTATTTTCAATGTCTTTTAAAAAGAGCTACCTATTAGAAAGGGATAAAATCTGCTTTTTAAGTCTTCACTTAGATAGGTTCATTTCAATGACCACAGATTTTGCGAAGAGAGTTGTTAAATTGTGCAACACATCCTTCAATTGCAGCTTTCTCTGGTAAATTTCTTGTGTCCTTTTAAATAAATGGTTTCGCTTCTGAGAATTAATTTCTGTCTTCTGTTGCATCCCATTTCAATTCCTATATCTTCTGCAAATGATACTGAATAAGACTCTGAGATTAACTCAGTTGGTTAGAGCATGGTTGCTAATACCAGCAAGGTGGTGATGTTGATCTCCATATGGGCCAGTCACTTAAGAGCTGAACTTGGTGGTTGGTCCTTGTGGGGACCTTCGAACTCAGAAAATCCTGTTATTCTGTTTGTGAAATCTAGTCCATATAATTTACTTCTCAGTTTTATTTACATACTGAATAGATTCTTCCTAACGTAGGAACCCAACTTCTACTCCTCAGTGAAGGTGGACTGTAGAAAAAAGATTCGATCAAGATCAAACATTTGTTTTGGTTTTAGCTCAAAGTCAAGATTTCAACTTTTTTTCTGTAGCATTTACTAAGAAAACTAATTTCAGTACTTAAAAATTTGAAATACTGTGATACATACACTACTTGTGGGTTTTCCATACAGATTATTATATTTGAACTTGACAGAGATATTTCAAGAGAAAATTTAATACAATTTTGGCAAGCATTGTAAGAGTTAAAAGAATTAATTTAATTTATCACATGATAATATTCTAACATTCAGTGAAGTCTTTTTAACCACTAAGTACTTAACTAATTTTTAGTCATATGACTAAGTTAAACACATGAATTTAAAGACATCAATCACTAAAATGATTGTATTGTAGTTAAGGACGATAAAAGGAGAGAACAGAAAGATGATAAATGTTTTTAATTAGTCACATTTTATATCATTTTTCTCACTGAGGAAAGATGTGCTCATGATGGTGATTATTTCTGACTTTTTTCCAAGTGTTTCTTTTGACACTCAAGCGGTCATTTGAAAACCAAGGTCAAATATCTGTGGGTGCTTGGAAAGTGAACAGTAATACTACTGCAAAGCAATCAAGACACTTGTTATTGTGGTAGTTAATAAGCTCTTAATCTCTGGAACTTCATCTACTATGCATAATAATGGTTCTTGGGGATATTTTTTTCTGAATATTTTTTTGGAGGATAGGAGGTGTACTAAAATTATTTTTTTAATAGTTACCATTTTCCATCTTGCATCTTTTTTCCTTTCATAAAAGTGATAGAAATTTGAAAAGTGGCAGCCAGCCAACACCACCTAAATCTTTTTTCCTGTTCTGGACACATGATTCAGTGGAACTTTAAATTCTATGTATATAAAATTCTATTCCAATGAAATTTCAGAAAATTTAGTCTAATGTACATATATGTTCATGCTGAAGTATTGTATTTCTATTGCCCTCTGTGTAGTTTTTTTTGTTTGTTTGTTTTTTATTTGTGGGTCTTTTACTCAACTGTCTGTTTTTCAAGAACTTTCCTGTCCAAGACTGTTGGAAAACTGTGAAAGGCCTTTTTGCTACGGCTGTTTAAAACTCCTTTAGGATGCTTACATGTGATTTTTGAGTTATTTTAATTGTAAACAAAATCAATATAGTGGCAAAATACTTCTGTGGAATTGAATTTGGGAATCTTCAAATTACAATACAATCTTTTTCAGCCTTGGACTTCAGAAGCTTTGTGTTTTGGTGACTTGGCTTCTTGGATGTTTTGTTAAATATTTTTTCATGACAAGTGAAAAGAAAAATAAACTGAGTTTTGAAGGACTTATGGGTTTTTTTTTGGGGGGGTATTTGTCAAATTAAAAGTTCTGTTTTAAAATAAAAGTCTGTATCCTTCACAAGCAAAATTTCACAAACCTGGTCAATGCTCATATCTTCATAGCAATGTATTCCTTAGTGTGGCTGGGCACCCTCCTCACCTTTCTGTATAGCATGGGCCAAAGAAATAAAACCATAATTTTCTTACACTGTTACCTTCAGTGGAAATGTTTGTTATATTTATATTTTTACAAAAACCTGAAAAAAAAGAAGCTTTATATCTTATTTTGTTTTCTAAACCACTATTCCATTTTTTGTCTCAATGGAATTCTAATGTGAATTTGATTTCTGTCATCTTTTTCTTTCTAAATTGCAGCATTGAACAATATTAACAATATTCAGTTTAAGATGAATTTCCCTATTACTATATGGGGTTTCCCTATAGCAATTAAAGATAAGCTGGAGCACTGATCCAACATTCATGGAAATAATATTCTGGAGTTTTACTCTGAATTTACATAGACAGAGAGCATCATAAACGGCAGAGACTTCTGCTTGCTTCCCTTGCCCTTCCATGTCAATATATATGCACACATACAAATGCAGTTGTGCATACAAAGCAGTCACAAAATTACAGGAGTTTCTTCATTCTTAGTACATACAATGAGCAGTATCAACATCCATAGCGTTAAATCACTGTCCACACCTACACTTCATAAGACTGAAGCTGGTGATGGATTAAGCCTTTTGTCCAAAACTCTTGAAATTATCAAGGTCACAATTCCCACCCACAATGGGAAAATCTGGGGTTTTCTGCTGTCCTATAGATTGGATAGCATAACTGTACACTGTATTTCATTGTCTAATAATGCCATAAACTACATAATGAATTCTTACATATTTTTCCTCAGGAGTATAACTTTGTTTTCTGAAGTTTTCTATATAATGGATCATTCTATGATCATGTCAAAAACAAACAAACCAACCAAATTCTTTTTTTATGAAGGCAATGTTAATACATGTCTTTTAAAATCTGACAAGCCTGCATAACGCCACCAATTCAAATCAGAAAAAAAGTAATAACAAACACAGTAAGCAAGCTTTCTATTGTTAATGTTTTTCTTTTCCTGTGAAATATCTTGAAGCATAATTAAAAGCTATTTTCAAAAGCACTAAGGACCACATGAAAAAAATCTTAATTTCTGTGTATTTTTATTGTTTCTAGTCTGTTGACTCACTTTCAAAGTGCAGTAATTCGCAGCAGTTTTCTGAGTGCTTAATGTAAAAATTTGAGAGGATGTAATGTATTAATAACTGATCTAAGCAATGCTTTTCTTCATATTAGAATCTTGCCATATTCACATTTGCAGTCTTACCTTGCTTTCTAAGATTTCTGGTCTATGAAATACAAAATATATGCATCAAAGGTATTACAAATTTTCATATCAATCTATAACCATCAAGAATTTCAACACTTCGGTAACATGCATGTAGTTATCTACGATCCAAATTCAACAGAGTGCTGATTATTTATTTAAAATATAATTCAGTTAAGTATAAAACAACTTTTATAAATGCAGGTAGCATTTGCTGGAGCAGCAGAGAAAGTTCATCATCTTAAATAGCTTTGAACACCTACATGTGTTCACCTGAATCGGGTCCTTTTCTCTTCCAAACTTTTGTTTACACATATTCATCACATAAGCATTTGAAAATATCTCCTCTTAAGCTCTGGTAAAGATGAATAGTGCTTCTAGGAAACAGAATTCATTTTGATAATACGGGAGCTAACAATTATGCAAAAATATGCCATCAAACAAATACAGCGTAAATATTTACAAATCAAATAATTTGAAAACCAAATCCCTTACTTCTTTTGCTAAGAAGTACAAAGGAAATAATTCATTGAAAAAAAGTCTAAACATTTTTTTGAGGTGAAGTTTCATTCATTATAAAAATAATGTAAAATCTCAAATTCAGTTTTTAGAGATAAATGACATCTAATATTAGGTACAATATTTTTGTCACTATCGTTTCTACAATGACCTCTAACTTCTTGTAAGCTTTTAAGATAATCTAGACAAGTTTCTAAAATAGTGGTGGTGAAAACAACAAAAATGTGATAGAAATATGTATACTATTTTAAAATTATATGAAACTATGACCTAAACATATTATTGAGGAAGATAATCTCTATTAATGCTTTTTAATATAGCAGAGACAGCATAAAGAAAAACAGTATTAGAAGCTGAAACAGAAGAAAATTAAATAAATCAAAATTAATGCAATAGTTGTAGATTTTTAAGTTGGATAATTAGCCATTTCAACAGATTGTGGCAAAACAATACATAAGCTCTATGTCCAGCAGATAGATCATATTTCAAAAAAATGCATGTTGCACTTATTGCAGGAAAGCTGCCTGCCACAAGAAAAATCAAATATTTTTTTTTATTACCCAGTCCTTTTAGCTGCACAATGTATGAAGAGTTGTAAATTATATATAGTGTGTAAAAACTTTTTCAAAGACAAATTTGATAAAGCATAGAACCAAATGCTACCTGCATTTATAAAAGTTGTTTTATACTTAACTGAATTATATTTTAAATAAATAATATTTTGTCTTTTTTTACATTACCTTCATAGCCTACATCCTTTTCTTTTTTTGAAAATCTATTTTTTCACATTCTTTACATGTGTACCCCTCACATAAGTGAGAATATCCCTTGATTTTGCAATTAAATTAATAACCAGAGCTTAAACAGATTGCAAATGATTCACTACTAGTGCATTCCTTTTAATGTCTACATTAAGGTTTTGATTCTTCTCAGGAGTTAATTAGAAAGAACTCCACTGTAATAAGCAGATTTATATGAGCCTGATAGAGCTGAGATGTCTCTAAATAGGCATGTTTCAGGTATTGATCTTTATGAAGTACTTAGGTAATATGTGCTCCCTATGTACAGTAAATCTGTTTGATGTGTTCTGGAGAGCAATCAGGGAGAAAAAATTTGAGTTTAGATGTCTTGGAATTTTGCATAAATATGTAACTTGATAATGCTGCTCTGACACATTTGGTGGCTTGCCAATTAAATCACAAACATTCCATTAATATCAAGCTGACCCAGCTTCACAGAGTGGGAAAACTGTTCCTAAGAACACCCCTGGTACTAAAAATAGCTCATTAATAAATTTATAAAATAAGTCTGTAGCTTTGGACTTCTTTAATCACAAGGTGGCTTGGCTGAGTGGAAATGAGTAATTTGATTTCAGTAACTGCCAAATTTGCATGAAAATTTGGTATTGCAAATAAAATTCTACAAGTGTATATGAGATTTCCATGTAACATGAAAGATCCATTAGTTGTTAACTAATTAACTAATTAGGTGTTATCTAATTAACATTGAATGTTAATTAAGACTTCTGAATTTGAAAAAACATCATATACACAGTTAAGCATAGAACACATTGAAGCAAATGGATGCATTGAGGCACATCTTCAGTAATTTTGTCCTCAATCCCTCTTAATGTTTGTAGCCACTCTACCTGCTAAATAGATCTTTTGTTGGGTACATGAAAACATCTGCAGGTCTTTCATAAAAAAGGCTAATGAAATACAGATAAAATGTTGGCTTTATGAGAAGCTTGCCTGTATAAGGAAAGAAGTGACCTTCTGGTGCTTTGCATGTCAGTCTGAAGTGGAGTGTTCTTTACTACACAGGAACAACATGTGCCTATAGATTCTTTTTTAGCATTTTGCTATAACTCCTCAGCAATATCTCAGAATAAATATAAAAGATAGACATTTTTACCTGTGCTAAAACAGAATAATAGACCATCCCTTAAACTATTCAACTGTTTTTTCCACAAATAGAATTAAAAATTGTTTTATAGATTAAGGCTACATTGTTGTAGTGTCTGCATTAATGACAACAGAAAAATAATAAAAGGAAAAATATGGATTTTCATTTTGTCAAACATTAAAACTGTCAATAATCATGTGCTTAACCAAACCCCATTACTACAGAAGCATCATTTCATTATGGAAAGGCATGTGAAATATTTCTCACTAAATCAAAAGTATGATTGCATAGTATAATGAAAGTATGATAGTATGATTGAAAGTGTAATGCATAAAAGTAACATTTATCATTTGACAAATTAAGAAAAAATTTGACTTCAATGAAGAAAAATAAGATCAAGGGTGAAAGTGAGTTTCACCTGCCCTAATATAGGAATTATTTGGACTTGGAAATCTTCATCTGAGATAGTATTTTAATTTTTTATAGAAAACAAGAAACAGACAGATTACCCTAAAGTATGGTTTATCTGGTTTATTTTGGCCAATTGTTTTTGAATAAGATGAACTGCAACGTAGAATGGCCTGTTCCTCTTCATTAATTGTAAGAGGAGGCTACAAATCAAGAGATTTGCTCAGTTTGTCAGAGCATGGTGCTAAGAGCATCAAGGTTGTGGGTTCAATCCCTGTATGGGCCATTCACTTAAGAGTTGGACTTGATGATCCTTGTGGGTCCCTTCTAACTCAGAATATTCTGTGATCGGGAAATGAAGATTAAACATTTCTGTAATCACATACACTCTCCATACAGTAGGTGCTGAAATTTATCAGCATTAATTCTATCATCATGTATACTAGCAGTAAGAGCTTACTCTGGGAGTATTCCTCTGAATAAAAAGAGGTGCTTAACTTGCTTCTACCTTGACCTGAATATGTGAAAGAATATAATTTCCCTTAATTCTTATTTCAGGTGCAGTGAATGGAGAGAAAAACAGGACATTGCATGACTTTGTATGTATCACATACCTGAAAATGGAGTGAGTGAAAATTCTTAAAAAGGTAATGAAGCCCCTTACCCCTCTGAAACAAAGGACACTGGAATAGGGAAAGTGACTGTGCAGATGCCACAGTCTTGCTGAATTAAGGTGCTTTCAAATTGAGCGAGAAAAAAGTCTGACCCCTTGTCAGACAAAAGTGCAGCACTATCTCACATATTCTAAATGTCAGAAATGTCAGGATGAAGTCAGTGTTGAAATGGTGTATTTCATGGTCACTAACTTTTATGGACCACTAAGAGTGAATAATAGATGTATGGACTCTGGTTATTCTGTACAATGCAATATAGTCCCATTAAAAAATTGTTTTGAAACCAGATTAATCCAAACAGCAAACAAAAAACCTAAAAGACAGTGCTGGGAACCCAAAATCAACACTGTAAGCTTAACAAAGTTTTTATAACAAAGAGATAACAAAGATTTTATCTCTCCTAACTCAGTCAATGTTCTCAGGTGCATGGTGTGATTCTTGGGCTGTCCTGTCCAGAGCCAGGAGCTGGAATTCAGTGGATCCTTTCCAGCTCAGGATATTCTGTGACTCTCTGCACTAAGTATTCACCAAAACTGATCTAACTTCTCTCTGCAGTGAAGCTTCTTCCATTTGCAAGTTTCAAATTAATATCTTGCATGATAAAGAAAGCTACTCTATCATCTTTAATTCAATTGGAGATCTGTATAAATATCAGCATCCAAATCAAAAACAATTCCAATATCTGCCTTCTGGCATGATCAAGGAACTGATTGCAACTGATCCAAAGACTTATCTAAGAATATTCATGCCTATCTGTGTTTTATCCAGTTTCAATCCAATGCTAGTTTCCCATGTGTGTGGTTTAAATTCAGTGATTTAAAAGTGATTCAGATTGTACTCAGAATTAAATACAAAAGGATGCCTCTATGCTCCCCTTACTTAGTTCTGCTTCTATCTCAATGTGCAATAATGAGGGAACTGATATGCTTTTTGCCTTGGGCACTATAACTTGTTCTTTGTTTAGAACCAGTCTGAATACTATTAGTTTAACTAAATACATGTCAAACTTAAAAGTAATCATAGTTATTTTTTGAAAACATATCTGTACTTTCTTTTTTTCAGAGACTCCCTCTCTTTTCCTTTTTTCCACCACCTAAACTTTAAATTATGTCAGTCAGAATACACAACATAACAAAAATGAGAATTCAAGCCAAATGTTTGCAAATGTCAGTTCCTTCTGACATCATGAGAATATGAAATAAAATCAAAGGTAAAAACAGTGGTTGTATTCCAGGCACTGGACTGGGGGCAGCTAGTTGCATTACCGAGGTGGCACTAAAGGTCCCTGTGGGAAGGTGTTCAGTGAAGAGCAATAAAGCAGCCTTTGTAAGCTAACTCCCAGAGCAGCAGTAGCCTGACACTGCCCAACAGCAAAGGCAAAGAAGGGGATAAAAGGAGAATAAGAGAATCAGTATATTCTGACTATGACATAGAAGCAAGAGGCTTTGTAATAGGAGTTATGAGTGAGATCATGACAATTATAATTTTTTATTAGTTTTGTTGGGGTTTTTTTTTCTCCTATTTTTATCTCTGTTTTAGAGGAAATGGTAATAGAAACCACACATGATGAAAACTGGAATTATAAGGAGATGTTGATTTGGCAGTGTCATTCCTAATGATATTTGCTGTCATGCTCTTGAAGACTCACAAAAGAGTAGAGGTGACTTACTATATGTGGATGCCTACCTCTTGTCTAAGTACTATTTTTTTCTTGTTTGGCCCATCTCAGTTGTGCATGCCAAATGTTTTGATCTATAGTCTCTTAGCACAGCACTCTTTCAGTCAATTACAATTGAATGTTTTGCACTAGTTTTTTTTCAATAAGACTTAATCATTTTCATGAAAGATTTAATTATACATCTTCCTTCCAGGAAAATAAATCTATTTTCCTGACATTTAGTTAAATTAAGGCATTGTGGTTTCAATTTAAAAAAAAGTGTGATGCAATTTGCATACTAATCTGAGACTGAATTGAGAACAACCTTTGTTAAGAATGAAATAATCTGTTTTAAAAATTAATTAAGGCCATACACGGAACCCCTTCTCTTTGGTTTCTGTATTGGTCTTGTGTGGCTGGGTTTGGTAGCAGGGAGGGAAAAGGTTTGTTTTCTGTGAGAAGCTGCCAGATGCTTTCATCGACATCCAGCAGAGCCAATGCCAGCCAGATCAAGGATGGACATGCTGCTGGCCAATACCAAGCCAATAAGGAATGACAGTAACATCTCTGTGATAGATAAGATAGATATTTAAGAAGGAAAAAAAAATATTGTGCAGTTATAATTTTTAATTGCAGTTGAGAAGAGCAGGCTGAGAATGTGTGACTGGAGCAGCCCTGCAGACACCAAGGTCAGCACAGGAGGAGGAGGAAGGGGAGGAGGTGCTCCAGCTGCCAGAGATGAGATTCCTCCGCAGCCCATGGAGAAGCCCACGGAGCAGCAAGCAGTCTCCCTGACACATTCATGTAAGTGCAGAGATCCACCTGCAGACTATGGAGGAGACACATGACTGAAAGTATGCTGTGAACACATGGGTAAGCCTGTGCTGGAGAAGGCTCTTGGCTGGGACCTGCAGACCCGTGCAGAGAAGAGTCCACATTGAACCAGGTTTATTGGTAGGACTGGTGACCCCAGGGGTACCCTCACTGAAGCAAGCTGTGCCTGAAGGACCACACCTCATGGAAAAGTGATCCACACGGGAGCAGTTAATGGAGAATTGTTGCCTGTGGGATGGACTCACATTAAAGGAGTTTTTGGAAGACTGCCTCCAGTAGGAGGAACACCACATTGGCTCTCCCTGAGCAGCAGGACAACAAACAACGTGTGATGAACTGACTGCAATCCCATTCCCTGTCTCCCTGAGCTGCTGCAGGGGAAAAGGTAGAACCTGGGAAGAAGGGTGGAGTAAAGGAAAAATATTTTAAGATTTATTTTACTTCTTATTATACTCCTCTGCTTTTGGTTAGTAATAAATTCAGCTGATTTCCCCAATTTGAGTCTGTTTTGCTTTTGATGGTGTTTGGTGAGTGATGCCTCTCAGTCCTTATCTCAACCTCTGAACCTTTGTTATATTTTCTCTCCCCTATCCAACTGAGAAGGGGAGTGATGGAGCAGCTTTGGCGGGTGCCTGTCATCCAGTCAGGGTCAACCCACCACAGTGCCATATTCACTATAACTGAATGTGTGCCAGCGTATATGAGAAGCCCCTGATGCAAAAAAACCAAAACAAGACTATAAACAAAACCAGAGTTTAAATCTTGAAATCTGACTACCAAGTCAAAGCTTTGCTTTTAACAGTCATCTTCTAGAATATAGATCTTTTTATATACAATTCAGAGAGCATGCTAATTTCTATTTTTATATATTGTTTTAAATTTTATTTATGGTGGAAAACTACTCCAGAGCCTCACATAGATCTCATAGTGACCTTGTCTTTTGTAGCCAAAAAATAATTATAAAAAAAAGCTTTTCCCTGAGTCAGTTCACTTCCTTTAAGTGTTTATACAACAAGCCTCTTAAGAGTTCATATTCACTTGCCACCTACCTTGCTTATCCTCCTTCTTTGCATGAAAAGTTATCCATTCCCTGATCACCCTTGTACCCCTGCCTTTATACTTCAAGTTTCAACTGAAAAGGAAGCAGAAGCTTATTTTTCACCTTCTGGCAAACGTTTTTTTTTTCATTGCAGTTTTAGAATAGGAATTGAATGTAAGGCAGGATTTTTACATTATATTGTGATGTTGCAAATGTATTTTGAGGACCTTGCTGTTCAGCAAAGTATGAATTATTCTGTTTTGGTATAGTGAGCATACACTTTCAGCTCGGGGATAATTTGTGCAATTAGTACTAACTTGAAAGCAATAAAGTAATTCTAGACTGTTAAGTTCAGATAAATATATCTTTATATACAGTTATCAAAAAAGAGAGCTTGGAAAACAGTTTTGTTTTAGAATTAGTGTTGTGCTGTCAGTTTCCTATAAGTGTAAGGTTATCAGATTATTCTAGAGCTGTTCTAAAACTGTAAATGTTTGCAATTTACATTTATCTAACACTGTAAGTTTTCTATTTAAAATTAATTTTGAAGAAGTTTCATGACTTGCAAATGAGTAAAAACAGTATAAAAGGAAACTATGTCTATATGAATTAAAACTTAATAGCTAAGTGTAAAAGAAAAATAAGGGATGATATGTATTCCTTTTTTACATCAATGTGTGAAAAGTAAACACAAAGAACTGTGGCAGCCTTCATCAAGAGCCAAAGTCCCACTAGCATTTTTCCCTTTCTTAAATACATTTTCTCCAATGTCTTGGCCAAGGACCTCAGCTGTGTCCTGCAGTGGGTCCATTAGAGCCACTTGGAATACATTTTGTCCATCCAAGCACACCTGGGCAGCTGCTACAAGAATTTGTGCTCGATCTTTTTTCTTGGAAATTCAATTTCTAGCACCAAATATAGCTACCAATAAAGGAGTGTACCTTTTCAGAGGAAAAAGATGGTATAAATTAATATGGTTTAAAATACTGGATTCAAGATGTAGATTACTAAAATAACCAAGTAGTTCCAATTGATTTTCACCAAATGATTAATGCTCAACAACATTTTGAAGTTCGACTGTAAGCTTGTCTTAAAACAGCCATATACTTAAAGAATGAACATTAAGCATAAATTTAAGTAGGATGTATATAGTAATCAATGATTTGATCAATTCTTCCTACATGGAAATCCACAGAAGTTTAGATAATAGAAGTGGAAACTCGATGACCGTGCTTGAAAAATTCTGGAGGTTTAACACATCTTTTTTTTTTTTTTGTTCTTTTTTTTTTTTTTTTTTTCCTGACAGATAACTGTAAGTTTATTGGAAAATGCATGCAACCACTTGAAGAAGGTGAAGTTATTTCTTGGACTGAGCACACAAAATTGAAATTGCAAATTTGTCAGCAGTTCAGAGAATTAAATTCCTGCCCATTAAGATACTACTGCATTGAAATTTTACCATGTTTCTAAAAGTTTATATGCCTGATCACCCAAGAAGTAATCAAAATAAATTCAGTGTCTCTGATCTCTGAGGACTGACAGAGAATAATGCTATCTGCTTAATTTAAGAGCTAGTTTCAGATTTTTTTTCACTTATTTTTATTTATCAGCCTTTCTGTAATCTTACCTGGACTACCCTTTCATTCTAGCTTTGCTCCTTCAGTTGTAAAGATACAAAAATAGAAATATTTAGCCATACAGCTTCATTACTTCCTGACTGAATCACCTCCCCTGTTTTGATGCACCAATTCCTCAGCCATTTCACAACCAAATGGCTCTTCTCTGGAAATGACTGATGAGTAGTACAAGAAAAAGGCTGCTTTTAAGTTTTAATTTGTCAGGAAGAGAAAGACTGATCAGCTCCCTTTGCACATCTGCAGAATGTCATAAGCATCATGTCCTGCAGATTTCTATTGACTATAAAGTAAATTAATATGAAATGAGAGGTGCTTTATCCACTTTGCATTTGGTCTGGCTAATGTCTGCCAGAAAGAGGAGCATACTAATAAGCTCTTTGCATAAATGAGTACAGATTTATGGGGATTGCAAGATGGGCATAGAAAAGGTTAAACCCACATTTGAGGAGAGCATTTCTAAATAAAGATACACCTTGGACAAATCTAATGCCAACTTTCCTCTTGAGACTATATTGCAAGACATACCAGAATAACAGAATAAAATGAGGACCTAGCAACAGGAAATCTGTCTCAGGGGCAAAGGATCTTAGGTTTTGGACATGGCTACATTTTACATTAGGTTATTGCTAGACTTAAAAACAGGAACAATAAAATTAACTCTGAGATGATAGATAAGAATCTCACAGCTCCACCCACTACCTTCTGGAGAGATTTAGTCTGGCTGACTAGCTTGCTGTCTTGACAGATACAGCTCACCTCCATCTGAAAGGTAAAGCTTTCTATGCAAGGTATTTCACGGCATAACAGGCAAGATATCTTTTGCCAGTGGGGAGGTGATTTCAAATCTGTACAGATTTGGATATATTTCTTTGAGTTTGTGTGAGCAAACTGCTTAGAGTTCAAACAGTGAGATTTCTGCTTCAAAGACAAATACTCTAGAAATTGTAAATGCTCTAGAAAATGTGCAAATTCTTGGACAAGTCCTCTCTCTTGCCATACCTCTTAGACAGAAGTTGAGCACACTGAAAAAAGAAAATGTACTATTGTCTTTTTGTTGCCTATAGACTCTGTGAAAGAGATTCAGCTAATTAGAAGAGCAGATAACAAGGACTGACTTTCCTCTATAGAGAGTGGACAAAAATATTTAACAGAAGTGCATGATCCCTAGTTGCCTACCTTTCTGTTTTAGAAAATTTTAACTGTTTTTAGAAATAAATGCCTGCAATTAATATCCTAAATTAGCATTTACAAATTTAAAGTGATGGTCTGAATTCCAAAAATCCTAAACAATGAAATTAATTAATTGCAAGGTTTTAGTAGCTGAAAATCTTGGTCTATTATACACAAACAGACAGAAGAAAGTCATATTTAAATGTGAAGCTCACATGTTGGAGAGATAGGATTATATAACTGCCTTTGGGAGAAACAAAACTCCAAGCAAAGACATGCACAACAAACTTAATTTAGTCAAAATATAGTCTAATTTCTCTAAATGTACCTATATTGTATTCTGCTACATGACAAAAGAAAATTATTCATATTTCATTTTTCACAAAATCCCAGAATAATCAAAGTTGGAAGGGACTTTCAATATCATCTAGTCCAACTGCCAATGTCACATCACCATAATCACCCCTAAACCATATCCCTAAGTGTCACATTCATGCATATTTTGAACACTTCCAGAGACTCAATGACCTCTCTGGGCAACTTCTCTAGATAACCAGGACTGCCGATAAATGACAGCTCCTTCATTACTCTTGGGTTTGCCCCGTTCAGGCCCAGAGTTGGATGGTTGTCTAATTTGCATAGTAGATTAGCACTAGGAATTAGGAAATTTCTAGCACTAAATTAGGAAATTTCATTTCCTCCTGGATTGTGAGGCTACTAAGTTCCAGCTTTGGGAACTGGGTATCCTGAGGAAAACTGGTTCTGGAATTGAGACAGAAGATTGAGACAAAGATTGCAGTAAATACCTCGGCCGTTTTTCTCTTCTCCTGACACTATGCAATCCTGCAGATCCAGCAAAGGATGGGGAGTATTCTAAGTATATTGGTAGAATGTACGTATAAAATATTGGAACACATATGTATACTAAATATAATCACAAAATACCCTGAATTAGATGAGACCCACAACTCTGAAGAAAGTGAGCAATTTTCTCCTGAAAATGTTAGGAAGAGAATTATAAAAAGGCAATTAAGATCAGCAGGATTATATTTGAAATCAATAACCCTGTGTAAAGAACAAAGTTTCTCTCTTTGGATATCTCTTATCCTTAAGAGATTTGTTATGCAGAGATTCTACACATGTAGATCAAATTCAGCTAAAGAAGATCAGATTCAGTGTAGAAATATCAAAGGATTTATCCAAAAAATATAGGAGATTTTGCTTATTGTACAATAATTTGTGCAATAAATAACAATAATTTGTATCAAATAAAATTGAGAACATATTATGAAATCTGTTTTCCTCTGTCTCTTATAAAATATGTGGGGAATAAAAATCATCCAGGCATTTAGATTTTACATTTCTGAACAACACATTAATCTGTTTTATATGGAATATGAGTTACTTGTGTAATTTGCATTAAAAAAGGTTTTATTATTTTTATATAATAGTTTCTGTTTTTTTTCTCTGATGCGTCAATAAAATATCGTATGTATGATATGAAAAATGTAATGTTTCATATTTAATGATTTATATATTTCTTTTGAGTCTGAAAATCATCAGGTTGCTCCACATTCCAGTAATTTCAATCGGTTTTTACATATTTTATACCACATGTTTAAATTACTTTCAACAATGAAAGGCTGATTCTACACAATTACCCAAATCATGCATTATTCAAGTGGTAGGTGCTTCCACTTAAACTTTCACTTAATGTAATCATTTTTACTAAGAGCATTGCTGATTGTACTTGTTGGTGTTACCTGAAATAGCTACAATGGTTTTCATTTTCATAATATTTTAGTTTATATTTCCTCAGTTAGGGGATTTTCAGATACTGATCACATAAACATATCCTGGAAATCTGTATGTATATTCATGATCATATAGCATCATGACTGCTCAAGATAAATCCTTACTTAAGCTTTTATTACTTATGAGTGTAAGCGCTATTTTATTTCAGTAGAAATCTCTTAAAGACTTGGCCAATATCTAGTATCAAAAGGAAGAATGTTTTTCTTCAGCTCCTTTTAATTTTTGCTGGGTTGTCACTGAATACAGATGAAGTGTCATAGTTTCCAAACAAGTCTACATGTTCTGGAGGCCTTTTATTCATATTTTATTCTCTTTTTTTTTTTTTTCTGGTTAAACTTGATTGACTTCTATGATACGTATAGTGGAAAGAACAACCTTGTGATTGTGAAAAAAGTAATGAGAATGGTTGTGGGTGGACTGTCTCCTCGGAATCAGTCTTTGGAGGAGGAGGGGATGTATTTTTTCACATGAACTTACTTGTATGCAAGGGCCACACACTTCACACGTCAGTATTGTTGCCAACTGAAAACAAATCACGTCACTGTATTCTAACAGGTGTTACTGCTGTGCAGATCACTTTATATCCAGATCCCCTTTTGAACATTTTATATTCTTAGTTTCAGTTATCTTGAGCAAGGCTTAATAGAGCTGTTTATTAATGAGAGAATGATATGGAAGACATAAAAATATTTAAATCATCTTCTGTTAGATTTAACTTAAATTGATAATATTAATAAAATTTTTGGATGTTTCTCCTTGGCAGGACCTTCCTTTATGCAATTTCCATGTGTTTTCACTTCTCTTGTTTTATGATTTTGATAAGTAATAATGAAAAGAGAAAGAAATCAGGGGATGGAATTACAGTCTAACAGAGATATATTTTTCTAACTCAGTCAAGAAATTGCCCTTCTATGCTCCAGAATATGCTGTTTTACACTTCGGATCAATTTATTTTAAATGCACAAGTTAAAAAGGAAACATTGATGTTCTCACTATCAGTGTGAATGACTTAATCGACCAGTTTACGACCAAGTTACTACACAGCAGCTGGGGATTTAGCCATGAACCTAAAAACTTTGATGATCTTAACCCCTTTCTAATGGTGCTAGGGAAAATTTTAATCCAAGGGGAAGAATTTATAGTCCTTCAGTGTGATGCTGTAACAGAGAGTATAAACAGTCTGTACATCTAGGTGTTAAAGTCCACTCAAAATGCATTTTAATTTTTTCCACAGCAAGCTTGATGAATCATGCAATCATCACAAACATTCAGGCCTAATGTCAGATGAAGACTAGAAAGAGAATATGTGGGTTTACCTTTGCAAATGAGAAATAAGAGCCAGAATTAGAGTAATAATTGAACATATAAGTATGTCATGTCACAAAGGGGAAGTTTTATAACTTGAATTTAACTGGTAAGTCAAGGAGGTGACACCTTTTCTGAAAAAGGAATAGTCACCTTTTTAAGAGAGTTTGAAAGTGAGACAAATTTCAGTTAAGTTAAATGGGTGGACTGTCTCAGAGAAATATAAGAAGAAAACTTGCTTTGGGGAATAATGTTAAATAAATGCAGAAAAATGGAAGGACTCTGAATGGGAGACTTTCTCCCTCAGAATGGTGCTTTCTCTGAGATGAACATATAAAAAAAGATATTTCTGAATTTTTTTTTCAGAAACTTTGCAAGTGAGAACGTCCTTATTAATCTAACTCTAGTAAATTAACAGTGGTTTTCCTTCCTTTTGTCACCTATTTTGCTACCATGACGTGTAGCAAAATGTCACAGGTGTTTTTGTGAATAGATATATTTGTTTATCTATTTTTTTATTTTCTTCAGCATGGTCTGCATTAGGAAGTACTAGATTCTTTACAAAATGTGTTGTCTAAGTACAAAACTCCCTGTTACAAGATAGTGAATGTTTTTATGCATTTTCAGAGAGACCGAACAAGTTCATACAGAAGAAATTCACTGAGGATTACTGAAAACATGAAAACAACTTTTGGGTCAAGGAGTTCTTGCATTGCAGAGACTTGAACACTGGAAAAATATGTGGAAGTATCATCCCAGGCTGACCTGTGCTCTGTACTCATCTGCTTTTTATTGCAGCGATAGGCATGACAGTGGATTTTATATTCCCAGATAAGAAGTCCTTTTAGCCCTCTTTTAATAACTAACTGGTCCTTATCCAAGGGTTTCACAAATAATCAAACAGAGAGGGTGGAGCCTTTACAAATTTCCAGCTCCCTAGGACCTATCTCAGGTTTTTGAAGCATACTGTCTATGTGGACTGTGAAGATCCCTCAGAATCTTCACAGTCCATGTATACAGTTCATACCCAAGGCACCAAAGTGTTTTCTAGTAATCAGTGTAATAAGTAAGGCATTACAGGAGCATTGCCAAAACCCTAGAATTTCAAGAATTTGTTACTTATGAAGGTTGTCAGCTTGAATATTGATTGCCTAATTCCCTCAGGAGCAATATGTTCTGGTGAAGATCCAGTGGCAATGTTGTGCTTATTCTAGTTTCAAAATAGCCCATTTCCCAGTGCTTCAAAATGTGTTGCCAATGAATTAATGGAGCTATGAGCTCTTAGCCCTTCTATATCCCAAGAGCCTTGTCTTAAAAGGATATTTGAGAGTTATTCTGGCTATATAGTGAAGTTTAAACACTCATAAGTTTTTCTCAGTCTTTGTGAAAAAGTAATATTTTTGAGGGATAATTTCTTCACAGTAACCCTGAGAAGCAGGTGGGTTTTTTTACCAGATGCAGTCTGAGCTGTATGCTGAGTAATGAAGCCTCACAACTCGAATATATTTTCTGCTTATGGAAAATGCTAATTTCTCTAGAAATAGTACTGTCATTAAATAAAAGGTATGATTGTTTCAGTCATACACAGGGTTTATATGACTTTAAGAATCCCTAAAACCTTGATAACTCTGATAGTTAACCTAAAACCTTGATAACCCTGACAAGACCAAGTGGCTTGTCCCACCCAAAACCAAATTCTTTCGTATGAATACTTAAACTTCCCTCTTCCATCTCCAAAGCTATTTCCTTAACCAAGACATTTGTCAGATCTTTGGCTTTATGTGAGCATAGGAGTCCAACTCAGTGAAATTTCTTGCAGAAAGTAGAAATGAAAATTCATTTATCTCAGGAGAATGGCACTTATATCATAGAAGAATGAAATGTGAAGCAGTCATGTAGCAGATTTGAGTCAAAAGCTAACAGCTGTATGTCACACAGAAGCACATACTTTTTAAAAACTTGTTCAACTGGCATGCTTTAGATAATGCTCTACAGTTATGGATTCAAATCTTTAAGAAAGCAAGAAAAAACTAAAGTTACAGAGAAAAGAATTTTCCAATGTTCATTTGCAATATCACCCATTCCCAATGGCCCCCAAACTCTGAGTCAGTAGCTCAAATTTTAATACTTTTATAATAATTAATGTCTTCTACTTGTGCCTAGATAGATAAGAATAGTGTAAATATTAAAACTACTTTTAATTATTTTAAGTATTAATTTGTAACTTTGCCGGAGAGTACTAACCTTGTAAAGTTAATGCAAATCATATGAAACAGAGCACATTAAAGTTTTCTTTACTTCTTCTGAGATCAACACTAGTATTACAAATGAGAATCTTAGGTTAGATGTTTATCATCCCATATTTGTTCCTTAGATTATTTTTTTGTCCTGATCTCTCCTGGATTTCACTTTTGGCCAAATTTTCTATAGCAAACCACTCTGGACTTTTCTTCTGCTGCACGTTAGTAACCTGTAGAAAATACAGAGTGACTGGAACTGTTTATTTGGTAGTTTGATACATCAGCAAGTATAATCTAAGGCATGGTACCTTCTGAGTCAGTTCCAATATTTCATGAAAGACCAAGGTGAAGCCACTTTTTTTTTTTTTTGTGTAGACAGACTCCTAGAACTGCAGTGACTTGGTACTTTTGCTTCATCTTTCCCTCAGTCTCTTCACATCAACTTCATTATCTTATCTTTCTTCTTGTCCATATAGTCTTTACTTTCCATTTTCTTCCAGAGCGTTTTGGTTTCTGCCTTTTATTTTTTTTTAAATCCATATATTCATCCCATATTAGGAAACGAAAAAGATCTGTATTTTTCATGTTGTCACATAATTTATTTCACATAAATTATATTTTTTCCTCTATTTGTGTGCTCAGACTGGAAGTTCTTCCAATCTCCAGAAAACAAAGAAATGTGTGCTTGTATTTATTGTCTACTATTGTCTATAATTTCTGTGTTTAATAGAGTGGCTGCTACTTCTACTACTGAAGTACTCAGACCTTTTCTACAAAATGCATTTTTTTATGTTTTAAGGAATGTGCCAAGCTAAAAACATGTCACATAATGTCAGTTAAGAAAATATGTGTTGTTTAATACCTGAAAATACATGGGTTTTGGTAGAAACAGATGGAAGAACAGCTTTAAGCAAAAGCAGAAATCAAGTGTAGCAAAAGGAAGTCTGAGAAATTCCAGGAATCTGAGTGCACTGTTTTACAAGTACTAAGATGATATCTCTTATAATTGTATTAATAAATTAAATAAGTTTAATGACCAAGAAATCATTTATGTGCACAATACGGATCACAAATGTGACCATAACTGCAGTACCAGAAAACAATACCTAATAAGAATCAGCAAGATCTGACTAAAGAATTGGCTTTGAACTGACATAGCACAATTGCTAGTTAACAGTTCATAATTATGAGAAAGCAAATTTGCAATACATCTGCAGAATCAGGGTGTAAGTGTTGCATCTGAAAATTTAAGCAGAGCTGAAAAAAATAATAGATTGCTTCTTGTAATGCTGTTCAGCCTTTCGATTCTCTTCACAAATTAGCTTGTGAAATTTGCTGAGAAAATTTCCATAGAAGCTAGCAAAGTTGTCAGGCAAAATCATAAGTGAAAGAGAAAGAAAAATTAGACTCTCGTGTTTTGTGCAATTACATGAACATTTTGTAAGTATAACCTTCTGTGACTGTTAAAAAAGCAGAAGATTGTTTTCAGTCTTTTTCCCTGGAGACATTTCATTCATAGAGCAGATTGGTAGAAGCCGCTGTCTTACTAATGTTCTGGCCCACATTAAAAAGCAATGGATTATAGACAGAAATGGCTCTTTGCCTAAACTGCTTAATAAAAGTGAGTCAAAGACCAACCTCTCTCCTTGAGGCCAAGTAGTTATCAACTAGTTTATATCCTGACTTGTCTAGCTGACGGCTTGGCCTTTAGAGGGAGAGAAACAGAATGTTACGGAAATTCACAACATTGCCATGAAATGAGATAACAAAAAGCAGTGTATATGGTGAGGTGTCAAGGACTTCAGTTTCCTCTCCAGTTTTCTCTTGTCAGTTCTGAAGAGGTATGTCCTTAAGGAACATAACTTCTTAAGTCACTTTGTGACACCTGGCATGAGGAGCAGAGATAGATGGGTCCCTGGTTTTTTATTTAGCAGTCTCAGACATCATCAATTCTGCCTCTGGTCGACTGAGCGAGACATAGCCAATTATTCCTTCTTTGTGCTTGCCTTCCAGGTTCTATGTATAACAGAGATTTTAGCAGTCAAAGCTTTGAGGCAGAGTAATTTCAAACTAGGGTTCTAATTTCAGTGAAAACATAATTGCTGTTGAATTGAGCATTCAGACCCACAATTGACATAGGCATGTACCTTCTTAAGCGTGAAAAGAGTAGGACTGAAGCATATATATATATGTATATACATATATATATATGACTGAAGTGTAAAATATTTTTGTAGCTGGGATCCATATGGCATCTCCTAAATATCTACAGATCTGTTGGCCACTCTATCAATGCAGTCAAATGATAAAAGCCAGAACTTCTAAGACACAGGCCTTAGTTCAGACACTTCTGTTGGTAAGATGAATTGTACCTTAAATTACTTACTGGCACTAATGTGACTAGCTCGCATGCAGATGTCTGCAATTTTATTATCTGAAGTAGTGCAATGAATCCCAGCACACAGGATTACTAGTCTGAGATAAGTCATATGGTGTTGGCACTTGACAAAGCTGGCGCGGCTGATAGAGATCAGTACAATTTCTTTGAGGATATTGTGCTGAAAATCTAATAACACGGTGAATCCTAGCAAACTGTAAGGGGTGAGATTCTGTTCCAGGCTGTAGAACCCCTATTTAGGTACCAAAATATTATTTCTTCAAGGGACTGTGATATCCAACTATATCACTCCTCTGGAGTGACAGTCAGGATGCAATACTCCATTGTATATCTCAAACAGCATTAGATGCTTTTCTGTGGTAACTGAATCAAACTTTATTTATCAGGTGTTGGTTTATTATAATAGCACTCAGACACTAAACTGTATATAGGTATTTTATTGCTCCCACAACCTTTAGCTGAACCTAACACAACATATTAGGCCTTGGAAAAGAAGCTGACTCCTAAATACTTTTTAAGATCATGGTGATAAATAGCTTTAAAACTATGTTTCTGAATAATAATGCCAGATTCTCAGTTCATGTCTCTGTTGAAGGACTAAAATAATAGACCAAAAAAAAAAGGCACTTAGCATAGTGATTTCACTTGTAGAAGTGTTAAAATGTAAACACCTCACTTGAGAACATTTATTTTTGAGTTTTTGTAGAATTTCATCTAGAATAATGATAACTCACTAATCATATTGAAAACTGATTAATTTACTTGTCTTTCAAGATCTATTAAATTTATGTGTGTGTATACATATATCTCCATGTCCCGGTATCCATTTGCATAGGGTTAGAATTAGGACATCCAAAACCTTATAAATACCCCTTCTGGATTTTTCCTTTACTGCAGAGAAGGAGATTTCATTATTTCCCTGGTTTGATTTAAAGTAAAACTTCTTCTATTCATTTATTTTTTTCTAGAATAGTTTCTGTGCTGAAAAATAATGAAATTAAATTCCCTTGTAATATCACATACCTTTTATTATGTTTAACTGCCATTCAAGGCCAAGTGAAGAGTCTGTTGGAAGACTTATAAATTATTAATTTGCTTAATTCAAACATGCTTTTTGGCGGGGTTTTTGTGTGTTTTTTGGTTTTTTTTAATCTGACATAAGACTATTGCATTGGATATCATGTTTCAAGTGGTTTCATGTTTGGTTTGTGTGCTTACAAACACCGTACAATCAGATCATGACCTTGAGGCAGAAAAAATAAGTAAAAAGAAAAACATCAAAAAAAACAAGAAGGAAATTGTGCAGATCAGTATTTGGTCAAGTTGCTCTTTTATCTGGAATAATTAATTTCCATTAATAAATATTATGATAGTAAAAATAGAAATTTTAAAGACGCCACACTTATTTGTGACACTTAAGTAATAGAGAAATCCTGGAATCCAATTTGGAAGTCATAAAAAATTCAGCTTCAAGTTTTGTCTTGACATGTGCATGCATGCAGCTACATGTCTGTGTAAATTATTCTCATATATGCACACTTTTACTTCACTTATATTTCTTTTGTTGTAAAACTGAGAATGAAGCATTTAACAGACTATAGTTACAAGAGTTTTGCAAATGTAGTATTCCTCATAGAAAAATGTTCACAAAAGCTATAAAAATATTAATTTGTGGGCATGGTACTAATGAAGTGTTTGTTGTTTTTTTCAGATTTCTGACCTGTAAGCAGTGTGTGCTCTATTGAGTGACTGGGGCGTTTATAAATATGTAGAACTCATGATTGTCTTTTCTTTACTCTGCTGCTTCTTTTCACAAAAATTCATTATATTTATGTGTTTTTTTCTTTATTTATTCAAATCTGCCAGTGAGCTCAAAAATATTTTTCAGAAAGGATATACAATGGGACATTGTCCTGGGTTGACTATATGATCCTTTTATCCCCAATCGTCCCATTCTGAATGGTGAGTTTTGCACCTTTAAGAGTGCCTCGGAGAGTGAAGGGGGGAGAGAAGAAGCGGCAGGTTTTTTTTCCAGACACTGCATTCACTCCCCCACATTCCTGCTCCTGGGCTGTTGTCTGCGGCCGGACAGACGGCGGGACAGAGCTCTCCTTTGCTTTGAGTTAGTTTAGCTAGCCGAGGCAAAGAAGTTCCCTGGATTTTTGGTTTTTTTTCCTTTTTCTTTGGACCTCTTGAAACCTGCTCTGGACTGAACACCCAGGGGAGCACCAGCAGCTCACACCTGTGGCCCACCGGGCCAGGCCTGGCCTGCGACATTCCAGCACCGGCAGAACCCATCAGAGACTGAGTGAGCTGAGCCACAAGCCGGGGAGGGACGTTCTCAGTTTGTCATCTCTTTTGGAGTGGCAAGGGATTTTATTGTTTGATATTGTTTAGATTTTATTGTTTAATAAACAGTTTTTTTCCACCTTTCTCCAAGGAGATATTTTCTCCGGGACCCGTTGGGGGGAGGGGCTGATTGAATCAGCTTTCCTAC
Organism: Calcarius lapponicus; assembly: GCA_039654755.1. Taxonomy (NCBI): domain Eukaryota; kingdom Metazoa; phylum Chordata; class Aves; order Passeriformes; family Fringillidae; genus Calcarius; species Calcarius lapponicus. The sequence continues at coordinate 44,494,894 of CM077462.1, read as the reverse complement.
CGGAGCTCCTTTGGGAGGATTCTCTCCCAAATTTGCTCTAAACCTGGACAGACATACAGGCACATGTAAACACAAAAAGACATATCATTACATGAACTTGTATACTAAGGAAATGCAGGTAAAAACAGTTTAGCAGATACATATCTCTGTTTGCAGTATCTTTCTTTGAAAAAATGTGAGCATATGTCATTTAGAATGCTTTCAATATGCTGTAATTGGTAATTGACATAACACTGACATGGAGTGCTTTCAAATTATCTTTCATATTTAGGTCCTCTATATCCACTTGATAGACAGTGCTGTATTAAACAGTTTCTCAAAACAAAATTAGACTAAAAAAGGCCAATGTTCTGTCAATATGTACTTCCAGAAATGACAGTTTTAATCTTTCTCTGTCTGTGAATAGTGGATGTTCAAAGATTCTTTCTTCCTAAGTGACCTCTAAGACTCTGTATTCTAAACAGAGAAAGACTTCAAAATAAAAAACAGTCATCCAAGATGAATAAAATAATGAAAATAGTGACCATTAGGTCAATCACCTTAAAGTAGAAAAAAAAAAAGAAGGCAAAAGAACGTATATATATATTTTTTTTTTCCATATTAGTTTGATATGGCAAACTCAGTTTTATCTTTCAAAGAAACTCATTATATCATCAGGTAGAATTTTATTAGAATGTCCTTTTATTCTAAAGCAATATACACTTTGTTAGCCATACAGTTTTACAAAGTTTACTGATTCATACAATCAGCCATAGATTAATGGGATAATTTTATCAATATTTATAGTCAACCAAATATTTAGATGTATTTTATGGATAATTTAAAAAAACCCTTTTTTTTAAACAAAATTGATTTTATTCTTATTTTTGGATCATCTTTTTCTGAGACTTTGGCTTAAAAATGGCAGTTTTTGTAAAATTTAAAATTGATAGTAATTTTTCATTAGTGCATTTTACCTGAAAATTCATATGTTCAGATGCCGCCATTCTCTGGTATCTGGTCTAATAAATTGCATTCTTATATTAGGACAGGCAAATAGTACCTTCTGATTTATAAACGGTGCATAATCATAGTTCAAACAAATGATTACCAAATAATAATTTATGTATAATACATGCGAACACTGATCCAGCATATCTTATATTTGTTCACAACAGATAAAAATTACTTAAGATTTTTTGCAAAACTTGTTTTATGAACAGTTCTTGCCTTTACAGTATGTGTTATTTGTAATTGGACTGGCATTTCAGTAAAATTATTTGTGATTCACACTAGAGTACTGAAAGCATGATTTAGAATCTCATGAAGTTATGTGGGCCTTCTGGACAAAGAAACCTGAGAGCGCTGTTACAGGATGTTTTTGTTACATGATTTCTATAGGATAGAAGAGATAGAAATTCTGCTTGGTCAAATCATATAGTCATGGCACCTTACCTCTAGGGTTTGAGAAAATCCAAACCCAAGAGATCTCTTGAGATGTTTTTCCTTACATTTCTTTGTGAGCATCATGATTGAAAGAAATTATTTCTTTGTCCTGGGGCAAACACTATTAGACCCTTCTCTTCTGTGGATGATCCCTGGTCCTTTACAGTGTTTGGCTCCAGTCATGAGATACCATAGAAGGGAAAACAGAGCAGTGGTTTTCTAGATCATATGTGTGTGTCTGGGAAAAAAAAACCAAACCCTACAGGAGGTGTTGCTTACCTCAGGTTTTCCTCCTAGCATGTGGATGGCCACAAATTCAGGCTGAAAGTTATTGAGCTGCCAGACAATATGGGTATGTGCAACTCTTATGGCACAATATAGATGTAGTGAAATGAGGCTTGTAAAGTGAGAACACCCCTGAAGGGAGCTGCACAAATCCATATGATCCACCTGCCTGATAGGATGCCTATGACTTTGCAGTCTTATGCTGTAGCAAAAGAAAATAATAAATAAATAAAATGCAGAGGATTAATATGCCACTTAAAAAAATCAAACAGCAGATAAACAGGCACATTCTTTCTGAAATACCTGCACCCTCCAGTGTAAAGCTGTAATCTTAAAGTTGCTTTGGCAACAACAGAAATATTTCCATACCTGACAACTGAACTGGATGAGCAGCTCAGAATTTTTATTAATATAGCACATGTCTTCAACAAAGTCTCCAAGCTATAAAAATCAGGTCTAATATAAATAGCATGCATCAACAACATTCATTATTAGTTTTATTGAAACCAAACAGTAGATGTTAAATAAAAATCGATACTTATCATAAAATCAGATGAAAAGCATAATGTTAAAATAAATTTAGCTTGCAATCAATGTACATCTTTAACTGAAAAGCCTGAAGTGAAATCTCAAATAGCAGGAGGGCAATAGAACCAAAGAATTTTCAATATAATGCACTTCAGATGAGAACTATCCCATTTTATTGTCATTCTTATTTAAAAAAACATTTTTTGTAATTTATACAGTCAGATGAAATTTATCATATACTGATAATAACATTAGTTTTTTAAAATGAGGATTTGAAAAATTGAAAACCATTTGTTTTTCTTCCTCCACCCATTTTCCCGTATCACTTGCAGCTCTGATGTTATTTTGATTCACACAAGCGGACAAACAACACCAATGACTTTGACTCCTCATGTTCTCTAAATATAGGTCATTGCAGTCTCTGTTATTCTGCAAAAGTGAACAGAGGGAAAATTAGAATTTTACTCCAATTCTGTTAGCCATATGCTACATTAAATGATAGCTATAGCTTTAGGGATGGAATTATTTCTGGTATATTGCATTCTACTTTATTGTTTCTAATGACGTTTGCATTAGGTCATGACTAGGAGCCTCTGCAAGGTTTTTCTACCACTGGACAGATATGTATGATGGGATATGACAGGGTAGATTTGTAAAAAAATAATTTAAAAATTGTTATTTAAGCTAAATCATGAGCTTCTTATCCTATTAATTTCATTAGAAATGCTCATATTTGTAATTTCTTGATGACTGAGAGTAAAGGGATTTCAACCTAATGGAAAGTTAGTTCTATATCAAGAAATATCATAGAACCATAGAATAGTTTGGGTTGGAAATTACCCTAAAGATACAACACCCTTGTCATGGCAGGGGCATCTTGCACTAGACCAGATTGCTCAAAGCCTTGTCCGATGCTTCCAGGGATAGAACACTCATAACTTCACTACATGCTCTTTTAAAAAGTCCTTCTCTAGCTTTCTTCTAGCCCCCCGTAGGAATTAAAAGATTGCTAAAATATCCACTCAGAGCCTTTTTGTCTCCAGGCTGAACAATAGCAGCTCTCTCGGTTTCACAGATGAGGTGCTCCAGGCCTCTGATTCCCTTCTTGGCCTTCCTCTGGACTTGCTCTAGTAGGTCCATGTCATTCTTGTGTTTGGAATCTCAGAGCTGGACGCAATACCCAGTGGGGTCCCAATAAACAGGAGAAAAGGGGGAGAATCACCTCCCTTGTCCTCCTGGCCATGGTCCTTTTGATGCAGCTGAGGACATGGTTCTCCTTCTGGGCTGTGAGTCCACATTCACAGGTCATGTCAAAATCCTCTTTCACCAACATCCCCAAGTCCTTCTCCTCAGCACTTCTTGTAGTTAGGATTTCCCTGACCCAGGGGCAGGACCTTGCACTTGGCTTTGTGAAACTCCATGAGGTTCTCGCATCTCTCTTGGGTTCCTATTCCCTTCATAGTTTTATCATACAGTACTCTGCCAAGCAGATCCCTGAAGAGACCAAAGTCTGCTTTCCTGAAATCCAGGGTAGGGAGTTTACAGTGTGCCCTCCTCTCCATCCTAAGGATCTCAAACTCCACCAGTTCATGGTCACTGCAGCTAAGGCTGCCTTGAGATTCACATTCCCCACTAGTCCCTTCTTGTTCAGGTCCAGGGTAGCGCACGTCCTTGTTGGCCCCTTGATCAATTGGAGAAGGAAATGAAATGTATCTCTATCAGTGAAATGCATCTTGTCTCACTTGCAGAAGTGAAGTATATGCAAATAATTATAAATATAAATATAAATATATAAAACCACATTTGAATGTAGGCCAATGTTCTGGTTGAGAAAGACCAGAATGATCTCTGAGAATTAAATCTTTAGGCAAAGACTCTCCGAAGAGTTTCAGGAGTGATAACATCTTGACTTCCTATGAGATTATTATGGTCATCTATTACCACTATTTTTGCAACAAGGATCAGCTGCATTGAGACTAATTTGTCTGCATGTGCACACATGTGTATGTGTGTGTATAAATTTTCACTTACGCAAACATACACATACACACACACACACACACTCACACACACTCTCTTATTTATATCAGAGAGATGTCTGTGACAGATGGGAGGAACTAGAATTTTACCAAGTACTTGTTATTTCACAAGAGACTCTGCTGAATCTGTTCTTGTGGTAGAGGATATTACTTGGCCCCAGAATGGTACTTATTGACCCTTTCACAAACCCCTCTTGCTCTATAGACCTTAAATTTTAAAGACATCACATTATATAAGGATCAAAAAAGAGCAGCAATAATTGGATATTTTAGCACAGACACACTATGTGCAAAATCTGTAGATGTTGTGGTTTAACCCTAGCCAGCTGCTCAGTCCCACAGCATCACTTACTCACTCCCCTGTAGGGACATGGGGGAGAGAATCAGAAGAGCAAACGCAAGAAATCTCTTTAGTTAAAATCAAAACAGTTTAATAGATTAAGTAAAAGCCACACATGCAACAAAAGAAGAACAAGGCATTAATTCACTACTTCCTCATGGGCAGGGAATCCATGATCTCCAGGAAGGAAGGACTTCATCATATGTAACAGATACTTGGGAATACAAACGTCACTGCTGTCAAAGTCCCTGGACCTTCCCCTTTCTTCCCCTAGCTTGAGTGGATGGACAGCAGGATGGGAAGGGGGGAGGAAAGTCCCTCCCATCAAAGCAAAGATCAGATTGACGATCAGCTGATGTACATAAGTCTATAGCACCAGATGAGATGTGTCCCAGAGTCCTGAGGGAATTGGCTGATGTAGTTGTCAAGGCACTCTCCACGATTTTGGAAAGTCATGGCAGTCAGGTGAAGTCCCAGGTGACTGGAAAAAAGGGAAATGTACCTATCTTTAAAAAAGGTAGAAAGGAGAATCCTGGGAACTACTAACCTGTCTGTTCACCTCTGTGCCTGGCTAAGCCATGGAACAGATCCTCCTAGAAGCTTTGCTAAGACACATGGAGGACAGGGAGGTGGCTCTGGACAGCCAGCGCAGCTTCATCCAGGTCAAGTCCTGCCTGACCAACCCACTGGCCTTCTATAGCCACTATCAGAATGTGGTTGTTTGTTTGTTTGTTTGTTTGTTTTGTTTGTTTTGGTTTTTTTTTAATGCAATACCATAGAGGTGGCTTTTAAAGAGGAATGTGAAGGTCCAAAGAAACCCTGACAACTGACTACTCTTCAGGACCAGATCTACACAGTTTGCAGTATAAGAAGGAACATCTATTCTGGAGACCACACTACTGTGGGCCGCAGCACTAGGTCCTTAAAAAGAAGTGTAAATATCAGAAACTTCAGATATGTATAGCTAGAGCTTTTCATGCCTGAGTATGAATTGTTATCACTCATATCTGAAAGAAGGAAAGAGCTGTTTTCTGCATTTGTTAGGGCAGAAATGAAATCAAAACTAAAGAAACAATTGCTCAGCTGCTAGATAACCTCTGAGGCATGATCCAAAAACAGAATAAAATAATGTTTTATTTTCATGCAGTTCAGATATCCTTCCAGGTAGAAATTATTAATTGCTATGTTCCTGAGTTCTACTGTCCCATGAATAAGAAATGTTGGACTTATTCCAAATCATAGATCACCTGCTGGTTTCTGTAAAGTTATATCAGCCATTCCATGGAGCCTGTTTGACTTTTGAAATGCCCTCCAGGTTCTGCTTCCACAGTCTGCACACTGGAATGAGGACACATGCTTAGGGAATGTCTGCTTGTCGGAAAACTGATCATTTAAGCGGTCTATGGATACTTGTTCATCTGTCTGCATCTTCACCATTCTAACAAGAAATAGGGACATTAATCTGCTGCTTGTGGCTCTCATTATTCTTACAGTAGCCTGTAGCTAAAAACTGAAAGTATAGTTGTAAATGCAATATATTATTTGCTACTATATTTTTATTTTTATTGTTAGTCAAGATTCTTAAGTACTTAGTCTTATTAGGTCATTACTTCAGATTTCAACCCAACACAATAAAGAATTTAAGACTTGGCATCATCAACAGCCTTATAATTATGGTAGTTTTGATGAAAGCCATTTTGCATGTCATAGTGGTTGAAAACCTGGCATCACTTATGTCAATGAGGTTATTGCCATTGATTCTACTATTATCAGTATTTCACAAGTGTCTTTCATTTTGATGCTTAAGCTTTAACTATTGACAGGCTTAATAAAAGCCATGAGTTATATTCACTTAATTTGCTGCTGCAAATAGGCCATTTCAGGGGCAATAACTTTTTAACAGTATGTTGTTGTGTTTCACATGAATCCCAGAATCAGAGAATAACAAAATCACAGAATCACAGACTGATTGGAAGAGACCTCTGGAACAGACGATCTAGTCCAATCCTCCTGCTAAAGCAGGTTCACCCTAGAGCAAATTTCACAGGACCACATTCAAGCAGGTTTTAAATATCTCTGGACAAGGATGGACTCTCTGGGCATCATGTTTGAGTGCTCTGTCACACTCAGTAAAAACTTTTTCCCCAAATTCAAATGGAACTTCCTGTGTTTCCAATTGATCTTGTTTCCCCTTGTCCTGTCACTCACTGAGAACCTCTGAAAAGAACTCAAGCACCATCCTCTTGATCCTCTCTTAAGATTTTTGTTTGCATTGATAAGATTCCCTCTCAGACCTCTCCAGGCTAATCCTGCTCTGCTTCTTTAGTTTCTTCTCATTAGAGACATGCTCCAGTCGTATTTGTGGTCCCCCTTTGGACCATTTCCAGTAGGTCCTTTTTTCTCCTTTAACTGGGGATCCCAGAGGTGGACACAGCACTCCAGATGAGGCCCCACAAAGGTCTGAGTGTAGGGGCAGGATCACCTCCCTTGATCTGCTGGCAATGCTCTTCCGGATGCAGCCCAGGATATCATCGGGCTTCTTGGCTACAAGGGTACATTGCTGGGTTATGGTTAACTTGTATTCCACCGGGAATCCCAGGTCCTTCTCTGCAGAAAATGAAGTAGTGCTCTTTATGAAGGACTAAGGAATACACTGTCCATTAATATTACAGGAAAAGAAAAAAGTAATAACAAAATAATAATAATATTAATAAAAAAAATACAACTTGCTTCAAACCCTTGCTACTATTTGTGTGACAAGATAAGGGTGAATACACAGATCTGCTATTAAAAAGATAAGGCTGGTTACTGTTTCTACTTTATAATAATTTTCATGGTTGTGGGTTAGTATTATGGTTCGATAGCGGATGTGTAGTGGAGTGAATAAATTATTTAACTAGGTATCACATGATTATTTAATAAAAAAGTTAATATTTTCAGAATGGAATACTAAAGATCAAACATTTTACAGCTGCATTACACTACTGTATATTTGAGAAAATAGCTGAGTACCAAAGTGCCCCATCACTCTAGAGGAACTTGAATGCTAAAAATGGTGGCTGTGCTATATCGAGGCTTGATGGTCCATATCAGATGGAGTACTGTTACAATGAGAATCATTTTTATCACAATTATCAAGTTTGTAAATTTTTTATTATTAGCTTCTGGAAGGAAATAGACCAAAAGTTATTGTCATAAACAATGTGTGTGTTTGTGAGTATGCCTATGTAAAGGAGATGTGGAGAATGTTATATTGTTTATGGAATTGGATTGATTGTTTTTCAACCATTTGTTGATAGTGAAACATAAGGAATTAGTAATTTGAGACTGAACTATATTGTGATGGAGCTGAAATTGCGTGTTGAAATGTGAACAGACTGTAAGCCCACAATTTGCAATATTATGGGCAGACTGTAAATAAGCAGGTAAAAAACTGATAAGTGTTTATATTAAATGTGCAAAAAAAGTACATTGTGATTATTTGAAAGTCAACAGAGGTAAACAATTGCAAATGTTTGGCAGTATTGAAATTAAGGGCAGGGAATTACAAAAGCTGGAAGAGAACTGGAGTTGCTACAAGTATTTTTGCAAGGGCTCCATTTAAGCAGTATTTAAAATTTGGGAACAAATAAAATTAAAAAATATTTTTATCTTAAATAGAACCAAACCCCAAAATAATGCATGCATTTGATATATGTCAAATTTTTTAATCATGTTTTTCAGTGTTGTAGTTTTAATTGCAGTGTATCACTATATAGCACACTGTAATAAAAAAGTCCCACCATTAATACGCCAGTAGCTCAGAAATTCCTCATGTGCTAACACTGTTCCTTTCTTCAACAAATATAAATTTCCCTCCAAAAAGATTATTTGTTCACACTCATTATCAGAGCAATTCAGTATAAATTTCCCAGTCTAAGTGTACATACCTTTAGACATTTTGTATAAATACACTGATTGTTATATAAGATGATAAAATCCATGCTATAAAATACTTTGCTGCAGCTCTGCATGACATAGTCCACATGGTATCTAGATTTATAAAATCAATTTGTGCACACAATTTCACAGCTGTGTTATTTTCAGGGACAGAAAGAAGAAATTAAGAAATCTCAATATTACTGGCTATCTATCTCCTTTCCTTGCATTTCATTAACAGAGATGAAGTTATAGACCCAAAGTTCCATTCACTGTGTTTACCCTTTATTAACCTGTCCTAGAAGCCGATTAAGTAAGATAGGTCATGTCCAAATGTATCCAAGGCCAAGATGTTGGGAACTTGATCACACAGATGATAGATTTTTGCATAGCTAGGTTGGAATCTAAATGTGAAGTAGCTGTATATCAATATAATTTCAGACACCATACCATAAATATGCATTAAAAGTGTCTTTGTGGTCCTCCTAACATCAATATCTGATTGTGCATATTTGTGTGTGCAAATAAAAAATTTGTACACTCCTTTATGATACTGAGACCTGCTGTGAAACATTAAAGCATTCAGGAAACATGGTATTTAAAATCATCTGTTAAATGTTTTATTTTATTTTAACTTAAATTTCTTTGGAAGAATCATAGTCTGACTTGGCAGCAACCACCAAGCTGTGTGTGCATTACAGGATGCTTACAGCATTTAGTTTTTTAATGCAAGCCCCACCTATGTAAATAAACACTGCAGAAGGAACAATATCATCTGTTTATCATTTGTTTTGGAAATAAAACAATACACAGGCAGATGGTAGCTAGAAGGACATACAAAGACATTAAATAAATAGCTTTTTTTTTTTTGCAATCATAGAAGAATTTTTACATTACAGAAATCCTTTCCAATTGCTAAGAACAGTGTTCATGTAATGAAGAAAACTGTGTTCAAAATATAATTAAATTCTTCTAGCAGCCTTCTAGACAAGTGAAACTCAAAGGTGGTAATGGAACACAGCTCTAATAGGTTTCAACATCTGGGGTCTGTGTTGAGAAGCTCAGACATTTCACCTAACTTAGCCAGAAGCAGTTTTGTTGGAAACTTGTTTATGTAAATAAAAGTTAAGGATGGGAGAAAAACCTTGGCATTTAAATGGGAGGGTATTGAACTCAAGGACCTGAGGCTCCTACAGTCTCCAAGTGTGCCTTCTCTGTGTAATGGAGGAACCATCTGACAGTCCTGTTAATCATCAAATACCAGCTAACAGTGTGTGGAATTTTTTTCCAGATAATCATGGAATATTTTGGGTTGATACAGACCTTAAAAGGCCACCTATTCCAACCTTCTGCAATAAGCTGGGATATATTCAACTAGATCAGATTACTCAGAATCCCACCCAGACTGATCTTGAATATTTCCAGGGTTAGGGCATCTACCACCTCTCTGTACAACCTATCCCAGCATTTCATCACCTTCAGTGTAAAATATTTCTTTCTCATATCCAGGCTTAATTTACCCACTTCTAGTTTAAAACAATTACTTCTTGACCTTCTGAAACAGGCACTATTAAAATGTCTGTTCCCCATCTTTCTTATAAGCCTGTGGAAGCACTGGAAGGCCTCACGGTCTCCCCAGAGCCTTCTCTTCCCCAGGCTGAACAAATGCAATTGTCTCAGCCTGCCTTCATAGGAGAGGCTCCAGCCTTCTGATCATCTTGGTGGCTCTCCTCTGGACTTTCTCAAATAGGTCTATTTCCTTCCTGTTCTGAGGATCCCAAAGGTGGATGCAGCACTACAGGTGGGGCCTTACCAGAGAGGAGCAGAGTGGCAGAATACCCTCCCTGGCCCTTATGGCCACATTTCTTTGGATGCAGCCCAGAACATGTTTTTTTTTCCTGTTTGGGCTGCAAGCACCGTTCCAGGTCATGTCCAGCTGCTCATCCAGCAGCACCACCAAGTCCTTCTTGTCAGGGCTGCTCTTGATCTGTCCATTCTCCAGCCTGTGTGGATACCTGGGATTGCTCCAATCCAGGTGCAGCACCTTACACTTGGTCTTTTTCAAACTCATGAGTTTCACATGGGCCTAATATTTGAGTTTTTCCAGGTCCCTCTGGGTGGCAGCCTGTCCTTCAGGTATGTCATCTGCCCACCACAGGTTGGTGTCATCAGGAAACTTGCTGGGAGTGCACTTGATCCCACTGTCCATGTCTTGAAGAAATCAAACACTACTAGTCTCAGTGCAGACCCCATGGAACAAAATCATCATTGATGTCTATTGGGACATTGAGCAATTAACTACTGCATCCTGGAAGCAACCTTTCCACAAATTGTTCATCCACCAAACTCTCTGTCCATAAAATTCCTCCCTCTCCAGTTTAGATGTAGCAGAAAACCCTGTCAAAGATCTTACAGACAGATGACATGGAGCTCTTCCCTTATACACGGAGGTATTCACTCTACTCTAGAAGACCACTGTGTTGGTCAGGCAGATTTGCCCTTGGGAAACCATGCAACTTGTCAATAAAGTCAATTACCATAAAATATAATTAGCATAATTTATAAATCACCTTCTTCTTCGAGACAAGATCTGGAGCCCCATAAACAAGAATATGTCCAGAAACTACATATTGCAATAGGTATTTTTCTACCATAAGAGCATGCAAACAAAGGAGGGAAAGGATATAGTATTTTCTCTTCTTTGTAGATTGGTATTTGAGAAAAAAAAATTGTAGAGATTACTGAGAAAAGAAAACCAAACTTCTATATAACCTATATTTTTATAAATGGAATCTGGTTTCTTAACAATTTCTTTTCAACTATAAGTATCTTGTCCTCTCCACCTAAGTTTTCTAAATTAAAGATCCATGTGTCTTGATACAGCCTTCAGGCAGTGTTGATGATCACAGCTACCAATTGACTATGACCTTAAATTATTATTTAAATCAGCAATTGTCACAGACATCTTTTTATGAAAATCCTTTTCTTGGGATTTTTTCTTCCTGAGAAGCTGAAAGGCTTCAGGAACAAAATGTAAACAATGGTTATCTGCTGCTGTGGAATGCATCAGGTGGATTTTTGATTGGCCCAACTTGGATGTTTATAATTAATGGCCAATCAAGGCCGAGCTGTCTCAGACAGAGTCTGAGAGAGCTGCTTTTTGTTATCATTCTTGCTTTTCTATTCTTAGCTTAGCTAGCCTTCTGAGATGAAACTTTTCCTTCTATTCTTTTTAGTATATTTTTAATGTAATATATATCATAAAATAATAAATCAATATAATAAAATAATAAATCCTTCTGAACAGGGAATCAACATTCCTGTCTCTTCCCTAACCTGAAAACCCCTGTGAACACCGTCACAAGCAATATATACACAACCTCAAATTCTGTAACAATGGATGTGCCAACACCAGCATGGGTAGTCGCTCAGTTCCTGGCTCTACCAGAACGACTCAGAGCATCCTTCTCCACAGGTTATCTCCTCACAGGCTGAGAGATACCAGTCAGAATCTGCAACATTAAGTCAGCTGACTGAAGGCTTCTCTACCTTTGCCAACAGGAGCACTGGGAATCTCACTGGTAAAGATCTATGATACTGGGTGTACGCATCTGCAGAAAGCTGATCCAATGGAAACACGCTTATCTGTGGCAAACATTATAGCATTCTAAAGGAAATGTCCAAAACTGATTAGATTAAATTTATACTGAAATGTTTCACTTTATTTTTTTTTCTCCACGGTCCATAAAGGCAGTAATGAGCACATCAGACTAAGATGGCATGAGTTTCCTCCTGGACTTCCACTGTCTTTCATTTTTCTCCAGGGTTAAATTTAGTAGTTAAACCTAACTACACCAAATATGCACATTTTTTTACTCAGAACTTACACAACAATCTATTTTTCTTACTGATTTTCCCTGGAATTCATGGAAAGACATTCTAGCACTACAGCAGTCATGCCGTGCTCCCAGTCCATCAAAATCCCTACCAGTGCAATGAGCGTATGCCCAGTGTTTTTCTCTATTGACATCAAAGGAAATTGCATTAACACCATATTATGTACAGTTTAATGAACTTTGTATCGTTCTGAGAAGGCGGGAGTGACATGTCTTTGAACATAATTTAAAGTTCATAAACATATTCATGTTTGGAGGCTCAGTCAGAGTAATTTGTAGCTAACCAGTTCTAACACTGCTGCCAAGAAAATGATCAAAACAATAAAATTGGCATTGTTACAGAGATTTGGATTATATAGGATTAATGATGTAGAGGGAAATTCACTGCTTTGTAGTGAGGTCAGAAGCATTGAATGCCTATATACCACCTATGTCCTGCTTAAGCTACTGCCTTTTTTCAGGCCTTTTCCTTACTGTCAGCAGAGCTTAAGTTTGAATTTTATCCTGAAACTGAATTCAGGTTCAAAAATTCCCCACAGATTTCTGTAAGAAGTTTTAAAGCATTTTCATTAACATGTAGAACAAGAATCACATTACTGTTACATTTTGGTTGACTACATACTCTGCAATCTAGGATCAAAGTCTCCTTTAGCTTTTCATATGGGTGTTGTGCTTTGTGATTTGTTTTTATTTTTTCTGGTTTTGCTTTGGTTTATTTCTTTTTTGTTTTGTTTATTTTTTTGTTTTCTTATGCTCATTTTTCTAAATAAAACTCCAGGAAAAGAGCTCTGTGTTCCGCTCTATATGTGATCTTTAAACATTTTCCTAGTAATATGTATTGGGTTTGCATAACAAGATTTTGGAAACATGGGGGGCTACAAGAGTGGGTTCTGTGAGAATCTGCCAGAAGGTTCCCCTGTGTCTAATAGAGCCCATGCAACCCAGTTCCAAGACAGATCCACTGCTGACTGAGGCTGGACCCATCAGAGACAGTGGCAATGCCTCTGGGATAGAACATATTTAAAGGGGAAAATGACTGCACAACTGCAGCTAAAAGGAAGACTGAGAATGTGTGAGAGAAATCACTGCCGACACCAGTGTCAGGAGGTGCTGCAGGTGATGCAGCACGTTTCCCTGCAGCTCCTGCTGTCTTCCTGCAGCCCATGGAAGTCTATGGTGGAGCAGAGATACACCTGCAGCCCGTGCATGACCTCATACTGGAACAGGAGGATGTGCCTAATGGAGGCTGCAACCCTGTGGAAGCCTGTGCTGTAGCAGGCTCTTGGCAGGAGCTGTGGCCCCATGAAGAGAGGACCCCACACTGGAGCAGGTTTGCCGGCAGGACTTGTGACCCTGTGGATGATCCTTGTGAAGAACTGCAGCCTGTGGGAAGGACTCACAGTGAAGTTGTTGAGGACTGTCTCATGTGGGAAAGACCCTACAATGAAGCAGGGGAAAAGTGTGAGTCCTCTCCCTGAGGAGGAAGGAGCAGCAGAGACACCACGACCACAACTCCCATTCTCTGCGCCCCAGCACCAAAGGGGAAGTAGAGAAATTAGAAGTGAAGTTGATCCTGGGAGCAAGGGAGGATTTGAGGGAAATTTGGTTTTTTTCAAAATTTGTTTTTATTTGTTTTATTTGTTTTTATCTTACTCTGATTTGATTTGTAATGAATTAAACTGATACCCCCAAGTAGTCTGTCTTGCACATGTCGTTAACTGGTGAGTGAGTGATCTTTCCTTGTTCTTATCCTATGAGCCTCTTGGATTTTTTCTCACCTGTCAGGCTGAGGAGGGGACTGATGGAATGGCTCTGGTGGGCATCTGACATCCAGCCAGGGTTAGCCCATCATATTATACCACTTCTTTATAAATGATCCATAACAAACTACACATTTCTACATTGGTTAAACTGCATTGCCTTTTGGAAAGTTTATAAAGAGGAATATTCCCATGAGGCAGAGGTTTGCTTAATAAATAGAATCTTAGAATAGTTTGTTCACTGTATAGTGAACAAACCTCTCAAAACCCAAACATAAACACAACAAAAACATTACTGGCTGCATATCTGAGAGCTAGGTCATGCAAAACCAAATTGCAGGCTCTCCTGTTACTGATGTGCTTATCACATAGAAATGTGAATACTCCAGTGAGGGTATTTCCTAAAAGTCTTGCTTTCAGCAAGGAAAAGGCTAACTCCATGAGTGTTTCTGTGTATGTGGGTGGGAATTATTAAAGTAGGTTGCACGCTGGCATTACAAACCAGGGTGTGCCCACAGGGAAAGACTGCTATCTAGGGCAGCACCTGGCTGATCTGAGCTGGATCATCATGAAGTGCAGTGCTCCAGGGGTGTAAACATTGATAGCACATTGATGTGAGAGGCATCTCCCACACAGGAAGTAATTTCCAGAAAACTTGTAGAAACTAAAAGGAGAATGGCACAGAGAATAATAACAAACAGAATTTTAAAAGGTTTACCTTTTTGGTGTTATACAATGTCTGTATTCCCTACAAAAGAAATTGCTAGGGAAAGATTGCTAGTTTTAGGAATTCATTTTAAAGCTCTCCAGGTGAGATGCTTTGTTAAAGAAAATCTTAATAGCAGCCTCTGGGAGTAGTTGCCATGCCTTTTTTCCCTCTAAACACCCAACATTCGTTATTAATAGTGTTCTGGTAGTACATTTGCTAAACATGTCCCTAGAATTTACTTTTATGTCTAGGCACAAATATGGGGAAAAAAATCACTTATAATACTTCTCTCTGGGGAGCAGAATTATTTAGAAAATTCTATCATAAGAGAAGTCTATAATATTGCTGTAAGTCATGAGTAGATGTAAGGGAAACAGAACATTCTGTTGTTATGTTATATATATTATTCTCTCTTCTGCTCATTTCCCAGTCCTCCCTTACGAAGTAAAAGGAAGAGAAAACAGTGAAAGAAGGAGATATTGGCACTGGAAACGTTGCTGTCACCATTGTCAATTGCCAACGCAAGAGAAAGAATTAATCACAAATATGTAGCCAGTAGGGAGAAAGGATTCTAAGGAGACAGTATTTGGGAAAGACATATAAGAAATTATTTTCTCTATGTGGGTAATAATTTGCTAGTTTTAAACTTTAAATATGAATGTCAAAGCCACACAGTCTGAAATAATGTTGGACAGCTGCATCTATCCTGTACTCCAGTCTCTAAATTAGGGGTTAAGAACATAGTAGTTATTGCACTGTGGGTTTTTCCTCTTACCTTACAATGTTCCATGCTTAAAATTTTTAATTATTTGCAGGAAAACACTTCAAAAATAAATTACTATTTTCTGCCAAGATGATATTTATATTACACAGGCATGATGACTGTATTTTTAATAGAGATTTTACAGATCATAACAGGCTATCGGGTGCTGGGGGATCTCCTTCCTGTAAAGATTCTTGAATATGTGTGTCTTGGAAATATAATTTAAAATTGCATGTTTTCTGTCTTTATACAAGTATAGCTATTCAAAGAAAATAAGTAGGCCTGTTGTTGTCAAAGCAGATTTTATCTTGATAGTTTCTAAATGCGACAAACACCATTTCCCCACTCCACTTGCTGTTTATTGTTGGTACCATCCTGGAAAACTATGATTTAATAAGATACCTGCAAAACTAAGATTTAATAAGATTGTTTCTTGACATTCACTCCAAAGTATATACTTATCTTTCCTCTACATTCTCTGAATAATGCTTGATCATTGATACAGTTATGGAGTAGAAAAGGAGGACACTTTAGTTTTTAATAAAGTTACCTGAGGAACCAAAGCAAGAGATTACAGCTTTGCCAATGAACAGTTCCTCTATACCCAACAGACCTTGTAACTGCTAGATATTTTTTCTATACACTTAGAGACGCTATCTTCACGAAGAAATATCAAACACTACATATATCTTATATTAATACAAAAATCCAAACTTAAAGGGATGAATTGGATAACTGGTATTTGGTTATGCTTGCTCTTCTTACTACTAAGTACTTTTTCTCTATACCAGGTTAAATTTCAGGGGGAAAAAAGTGTTTCTTGTCTAGGCCTATTGCAAAAAGAAGTGAATTGTTTTTAACTCTCAAGAATTTTCTAAGCACCTGTTGATTTTTCAATGTTTCTGTCTATGGAAAAACCAATAATAAAGAAAATAAAAAATTCCAGGGAGCATAACCCTGCTGTAGTTTCAACAAAATCAACCTGTCAACAATAGACAGGTATTTTTAGATCAAGTATTCTCTTTTTGTAGGATGCTTTAAAAGTACTCTGTGTCCTATAACATCTTTGTTTTATGAAAAACAAATATTAGCCTATTAGAAGTAAAAGTGATTTTATTCTACGTAGCTAATACAGCTGAGAAAGTGTAAATAAAACGATTTATAACACAATAAACTACTATTTTCTTTCACTAGATATAAGACAAAGTTGAAGGAAAGGGATTTGCATTACTAGGGCTTTCTTCTACTATAGTTTTCAAACATACTATTCATTGGCTTTGGCCTGGATCTCAAAATCACAATCTCACCCTCAATGAGCTGCTGACTGAAGTTAATAAATTCAAGCAATTCTGCAGGCATTGGGGATCAGGCCTTTTGGACGCAGTTGAAACTGATTTTTGTAGTTCATGCACAAGCTCAACCAACAGTTCCTCATCAAAGCTTTTGGCTCTAGGCCCTAAATTTTCTCATGGAGAAGGCTTCTTTGGAAAATGGGCCTAGAATTTTACGCTACTGACTGTGATAACTACAGTGGAGATTTTGCCACTAAGTCAAGCTGAAACTTTCAGAAAATGGTGCTGAACCCTATTAAAACATTTTTTCTTCTCCCTTTAACCACGTTGTTGCCAAACCCAGCCTAGGAAGTCTATAACAGCCCAAATACTGTTCGTACATCCATTTACATTTTACCTGTCACTCATTCTCCCCCAGAGTTAATTTCTCCTCTGTATGTATACCAAATTCTTTTCTTTAGTTGTATGGCTTCTTTGTGCTGGTTGACTTTGCAAAAGTCTCACTTTTGCTCGCATAAAACTCTCATGATTTCATGAAAGAACATGGTATTGTGATTCTTAGCTCCCAGTGAAGATGAGCTGCTATCTCTACTGCAGCTTTTGGAAGAGTTCTTCCCAAGGCCATTCTATTTTAAACTTAATTAGATGCTTCAGCTTAGTTTTAAAAAAAGAAGCAAGAAAACTGACTGTTGGGAGACTGGCAGGTGTAGTGTGGCTCAGTGTCAGGAGGCAATGAAGATTTCTGTGTTAAAGCTGGCATTTCAGTCCCTAATGATATTACTGCAGAGGATAAGTCAAGCAGTATTTTACCTTGTAATCACTCTGACTTTGTCTTTTTTAAATAGAAGTAATAGATAACAAAATAAGAAAAGTAATAGATAACAAAAAAAGAAATATTACATAATAACAAAAATATAATAACAAACAGAAAAATCTTATAACCCTCCCCAATTATTGCCAGTCACGAAAGTTCCCTAGCAGAAATATCCATCTTGGATGTGCTATGTGCTATTCTTTTGTACAAAGACAGCTCTACAGAGGGTGTAAATCTCAAGTGCCATATTTGTGAGAACTAGGTCATACCAATTTTATTTTGTGACCACAAAGCTAGAAGGAGTGATGATAACTTGGACTTAGAGAATATCTACTGAGAATAGGGCCACAGTTTACAAAAACCCCTGGCAATTCTGAGTATCCAACAAGAGAAACCTTAAAGGATTTGATGTTCAGAATTAAAAGGATATTCAGAAAATGAAAGATAAGACTAATGCCTTGTCCCCAGCTAAACATGCACAGAGAACTGAAACATAGAAGTCACTTTTGAAAATCATCCAAAAGTGGTTCTGTTCTTAGAATTGGAATCAACAGCAAGATAAGGCAGTTTGTGCCATACTCAGGTTAATTGCATTCAGTGTGGGTCTACCAGGATTATGTCATCCTCAGTAGTCAATTAAGTCAACACAGTTTATAGAAAAAAAACATCAAGATGTGGCCTCATAACGATCTAGAAATATTTTCCACTCCCAGATGTTTATAGGAAAAAAAAAAAAAAAAAAGCAAGCTCAGTAACACATTTAATTTGTCTGCTACCATTTGGGACAGTAATAAGCTGTCATTTAGGCTGTTTTTGGCCAAAAAGTAAAAGTGGCAAGTTGCAATACAAGGAATGAAGAATTCTCTTTCTGCGTGAGTATCAAAGCAATCGTAAAGTCAAGACATTTCTTAGCTCAGCTGCATACGTGGAGCATCACAGGAGAGAATACATAACATAGACATACAGACCACATAAGAGTGTCCTGAGCTATTAATTTCAAAAATGTTGATATGTGTCACTCACATTCTGCTCTCTTTTTATCTCATGTTCTTAATTTCTTCTTCCACTTAGGTTTCTTCTTTCCTGTTTTCTTGTTGTTCCTCTTATTTATAGAGGTGAGAAAATGATCTTTTATTTTCACTTTCTTTTTTTAACCTTTTCTTTGGCCATGAGCTTATGTTTTACATGTCTTAGGCGCTGAGAATAGATTTATCAAAATTTGTCAGCCTTTTTATCCTACATGCAGAAAAAACAGAGAGGCTTTGGAAACATAATGCACATATTTGCCAGGAGAAGAAGGTTGTTGTAGTATCGGTCTGCTTTGGTTTGGTTTGGGTTTATGGCACAAAAAAAATAAACTGTTGTGGTAAGACATCTAATCGCAGTTCATGTTATGTCAGGAAGTAAAGTAATATTAGCAGAGTTTATTAATCAATCATCTAGGAAATCCTAATCCTAATCTAATAGCAACATCTACACTTGGGTTTTTGTTTACATTTGGGAACGAGGCTCTTTCTTAGTCTCTTTTAAAAACCTGCAGCATCTTTCTTAGGATTCAATTCTATTCATTTTCTGTAAACACTTATTTTTCTTTCTAGCCTCTACTGTTCCTTCTCAATCTGTCAATATCTGTCCCTGAACCTTAATTTTCTAACTACACCTGTGCATTGATGACCTACTTTTTACAGTAAACCACCCTATCAATATACCTCAGTTGCAACCAGCACAGAGAGCTTATGGCATTTCTGTTTTCTGTCAGCTCAGAGCTCCAATTTATTTCTGACTTTACATAGTTCTAAACAAAATCCTATAGTGCGTGAAAAATTAGCATTCACCCGAAGTTCCATTTCAAAGTTTAATTTTCAAATATTCAGGTTAAATATGTTTTCCTCATGGTAATAGTTATCAGAAATGACCAAGAAGGATTCTGGGGTTTTGTTATGACAATTTAGCTACAATGACTTTCTTTGGCATCTTATTTGCAGTAGAAGATATGTTCACCTACAAGAACTGTTATTCCACCAATATGATCTAATAGCCATATATATGCTTCTTTACCTGAGAAACTCTTATTGACTCATTGACTCATTGCACTATTTTGTGCTTTGGACCTGAAACATATTATTACAACCTCTGACGAATAGTTACTTTTTTTCCTACAGAGAGAACAATACAAATTTCATTCTATTGGAAAGTAATTTCCCCCTCCAAGTCAAGAGGCAAGTGACAATGTAAAATGAGACTGAGTAACAGTTAGAAAGACCACATTAGATAGATTATCCATAGAAACATAGAAAGAGGAGAATTTAACTCACTTGAAGAAAGAGAGAAATTTAGAAACAAATTCTTCTAATCTGTAATGTTGGAATTTATAGTTTAGATTTCTTACTCAGAAGATGAAGAAAGCTATGGATTATTCAGAGACTCACAGAGTAAGAAATGTATAAAGAAAATTTTTCAATGAAGGACATGAAAAAAGAGTTTTGCAAAATTTGTGTTCAATCTAAGCAGAAGTTAACTGCTAAATCATCTGGCTATAAATCTAGGATATTTTCTATAAGGAATTTTACTATTGACTATCAAGCTATGCTTTCATTATGTCTCAATGAACAGTATGCAATGTAGTATTTTATTCCAAAAGGTATATTTATTTCTCCTTTGGGACTGCTCCTCCTTCTCCTCCACCTTAGTTTTCCTTTTTTTTTTAAATTTTTCCGTGCTAATATTACTCTGTGTCTTTGTCAAAGAAAGCAAGTTCAAAAACTGTGCCCTTCATTCAAACCCATGGAGATTCTCAACTCATACCAGAATTTTTACCACACTGTGAAGAGTGTGGTAAAGGACTTTGTCTCCTGCACAGATGATTTTGTTCCAGTTGTGAATGTTATTACCATGTCAGAAAAAGGACAATTGCCAATGAGTTGTTTCATTCTGGTTCTTAATTGCATGTAATTTTGATTTATTTTTCTAAGTGTTCTTTATTCTGTCTTCATTGTTTGGTAGATAAGAACCTCATTTTAACCTGATTAAAATTCCCTTGAACAGCACAAAGAGTTAGAGGCAGGCCTCATGGTATAATGGTGTGAAATGGCACTGACATGCACTACTATGGGAATAGAGCTGCAGCCTGTGGCTGTGGGCTGGAGTTCTGAGAGTCATTCTTTTGCTTTCTGCTCAGGAAATTTTGCCTCTTCCCTTCCAGTGTAACCGAAGTAACAGAAGGCATCCTCTTTCTTCATGCTTTCCTCATTGCAGATGTATGTTACTCTCGACAGCTGCCACCATGCTTCCCATGCCTTCAGATTATAAAGTGGTTATTGAAAGAGCTGGGAAAAGATGTTCTTTCCAATAGTCTCATAGTGGCATGCTGGGAGAACACAAGGAGAATGGACTTCAAAAAATGGCTAGACTTTTGTGCTTCTCCTATATATCTCCTGGGCTGAATGAAGCTGGGCCAGCCTCACCCAGCATTTCTTATGTCCTTAGGATCACTTCAAAGCATCAGATGAAACTGAGCAGGACTCTGAATAGAGAGTGGAAGTAAAGATGTGTTCTTTTAAAGAGCTTAAAGCTTTTCAGATTAAGAGGTGCCAGAATACCTCTGTTTCACATAAAATCAATAGAGTTTATTATTAATAAACTGTCCTTGAGGTGCACATAAACCATTGAAGAACTTCAGAAAATGTACTTTTGCTTTCCTCATTCCAGTTGCTCTGGATATTCTTACGCAATTGTTATCAAACTCTGCTGCTAACTTCTTATCTCAAGAGTTGTCAACAGCAACTTAATTTTTTATCAGGTTCTCACTGAACTATTATCAGACAAACAGGTGCAGAAGACTGGAGAAAAGTGAGAAAAAAATTCCATGTAGGTCATTGGTACAGAAACTATATTACTAACCAGAAGCTATACAGCCTATAAGGCCTTTGGTGAATAATGCAAACTTAATTGATAATTTTCATTTACTTCATAAGAGACAACCTACACATCCCATAATCATCTAGGTAGGAAACAAATTGAACCAGATTCATATAAGCTCTGTAATGCAATTGCCTTAGAAATAAAGAGGTAAGGTACTATTTAAGCAAGATAAAAAACCTTATTCCATTTCCAGGGTTATGGATACTTTGTGCCTGTTTTCTACTTGTAATAGTGTCAGCATGTGCTCTGTTATAAATATTTACACGGCTTAAAGGAAAAAGGAAATAAAAGTAGGTTTAGGGATTCACATATTATTCACAAGTACATTGTGGGGGTTGGAAAAGAGTTTAAAAAATGCCATCAGGTAAGACAGTGAGTCTTTCGTATTCAGTTGGGATATTCCATTTTAGGTCAGGCACGCTGAATTACTCTCTTCTTTCCACTACTGATATTGGTAACCTACTCCAGAAACACACATAGCATTGAAAAAAGGAGGTCAAAAGTAGCACAGCATACATCAAAGGGATTTGGAATTATAAGAAGACTGTTAATCAGCCCCTGGTTGTTTACTGACAGCAGGAGATCTGAACTAGCCATTTAGCAGGTTAGGAGGTAATCATGCAAAGATAATTGCTGCTCCTAGAACACCACTTTTTAAACATGTGGATTTCTGCTGAGTGACTGCACCGTGTTTCAGACTCTTCTAGTCTGAGTTGCAGGAGTCTGGCTGTTGTAAGTATAGAGTCTTCATGAGTTAACAGCAAATCACCAAAAGAAAAGGAAAAATAAAGTCCTTAAAAGCTAAATACATCAATAGCAAATAAACAGATAATCCAATCTTGAGATATAGAAAAAGTCCTAAAGATCAAAATGTGTGTTCCAATTACATGCTGCCTGCAGGTGCTCAACAAGAGATGAGAACTATAAACACATCAAATCATTGGAACATCTAGCAAATCCGATGTCACTTCAACAAATACTACCATTAAAAAAAAATCACATCTCAAAACCAAACTCCTGAGTGGATAGAAAGCATAAAGTTAAATCTCACACATTTCACTTCCACTCTAATCGAGTCAGAAAGCTCAAAAATTATCTAATATCCTCCTGCTTACAATGTTAAATTACTTAATGCACGTTATCTATAAGTTGCATGATCTTCAGAATTTTCACTGGTATAAAATAGGATGTTACATGACAACAAAAACATGGCTAAATGAATTTATTTCTTGCTTAAAATAAAAAGAAATAGCGACAACAAAAAACAAAGCCTGAGTTACAGACACTTCTTTTATGCAGATATTTGGTTAGCTAGCCAGCTCATGTTTATATAAGAGTCAGTCACCTGCTCAGTTCAGAATACTGTTTTCAACTACTCTTAAAGAGGGGAATTAGTCACTTTCAGAGATCAGGCATTATCAATTGCAATTTGTTTCTGTCATTTTCATGGTTATGAATTCTGTGTACATGGTTCTGTGACAGCTTTTCTGTGTAGGTCCTGAGCTGACAAAAATAAAATTAAATAAAACCCACGTAAGAATTATTTGGAGAACATAAAGTATAAAGAGACCTTGAAAAGAGCTGTAAAACGATGTTTTACAGGAAACATAAAACTATCAAAATACACTAGTTTCCTTTTACTGATAGTGTTATTATTCCTTTCTTGCTAAGATGAAATGTTTAGATATTGTCTAGATAACTTCATGGAAAATAATTTACTCTGAAAAAAATTATAAAAAAATATATCACAGAATTGGATTGTACTAAATGACAAAGTTTAATTTTTCAGCACCACAAACCTATATTTGTGAACTGAATCAATACTCATCAGCTCTCCTACTCAAGGGGAAAACTTGACAAGAAAGAAGCTTGTTCTGCTACAAAAATACTGAAAAAGAAAGCAAGATAGCAGTTTTGAAGGACATTCTTCCCATTACAGCTACTTCTGACTATTTGGTTTGCATTTTTTGTTTTGGTGGCTTTACTTGCTTGTTTTTGTTCTTCCCCTGACAAAAATACCAAACTTACTAAGGAATATTGACCATTATTTTTTTTTCCAAAATCAAAATATATTCTCCTGTCTGGAATACATCAGCTAGCAACAGAAAACTTTGAGCTGAGAACTCAGCTTAGAGCTTTCACATCTTGTGGTGAAATGAGTGGAAATAAAACATTTTAAAGTGTACAGAAAAATGTTTAAAGTACAGTTTTCCTTTTAAATTTATGTTAAACTGATTTTTAACTAATCTTAATTCTCTTGTATGAATTCTATGCAATATCATGAATGTTAGCTCTGTATTTTTATGCTTTCTATCAGACAATTCACATCTTTGGATGTGCATCCTTTTAAATGTATTTATTCTTTCAAACTTGTGATTTCAAATCAGTTCTCTATATTGCCTTGTTTTGTAGAGCTGTTCTGTGTGATTTACTGTGATCTCTCAAAAACTGAGAAAGCATTTCCATAATGACAATTTTTGTCTGAATTAAATGTTTGGCTTCTGCAAATACTCATGACTTTTAACTTCATTTTCTGTGAGCATTTGTTCCAATAAAATCTGGTTGTTCAAATGAACAAGGAGAGCAAATAAGAAAGAACAGAGATCACGGCCAAAGCAGGTCCATTAAATAATGCAAATAAATATTTGTCTATGTTTTTGTTTCATTCTCTATGTTTTTCTGTCAAAACTACTTTATGTGGATGATTTATGTTGCTTTCATGATCAGTAAAATGAGACATTCATACTGTTCAGTTGAATTCAGCTGTCTGAGAGGTGATATCAGAAGAAAAAACATAAGGAGTCAGTCTCCTGACGCTGAAAAAAACCTTAAAAATCAGTTAATATGATTAGGATTATTTTAGTTTAAGAAAGAACTAAAACTAAAAAAAAAGTATAATTAGATGTCAATGTATCTCCTCCACTAATATCCACCAAACCTATAGAATGGGATTCTCTACAGACCTCTGATTTTCCTGATGTATTAGGAGCAGGGATTAAGGTGCAGCCCAACCAGGTTTTCACTGGAGATGGTTATTCAGGCATGCACAGACTGAGATTTTAGAGCTCTTGATGTATGCCCAGGGTTAGGCACACACAGGCGGGTGCTCTGGGTAGATCAAATGGAGCTCACTCCAGCTCCACCTCCACCTCCATCTGCATGCAGATTTTTCTTTGGTGTGTGCTGAATGCCTGTTGTTCATCTAGGTATCATTCCACCATGCTGGCAAAATGAAGCCAGAGTGTGTCCAACCAGAGATATGGAAAACGCTCAACTCCCACAACAGGAAAGTAGCAATGGAGTCTCAACTATTTCTTCAGTACTTCACATTAATGTTAGAATGTTCACGTTTTGTTTCTTGCATTGTAAGACTGTAGAAGAAAGGGTTCTGTACAATAATAATAATAATAATAATAATAATAATAATAATAACAATAATAATGAAAAAAGCAACAACAAAACAAATAAAATTTGATGGTGAATTACTGCTACACTGCTACAAAGGCAAATCTCTTATTCCTCTCTTTTCCTTGTGTTTCTAATTTAGATCAGAATCAATGCCTCTATTATGCTTGTAGTAGAACGTGCCTGGCACTGTGAACATAATTTTCATTTATCCATTAAGAAGAAAAGTAAATTGTTGAGCCTGCATCACTCTGCATTCTTGTTATCAGACTGACTTGCCTTTTCTTGGAATTGCTCCACAACTGAGATTGCAATTCAGTTTTGATTGAATGTTTTGCACATTGAATTTCACTTTAGATTTTCTCTAGCTGTTATAAACTGAAGCATGAGTTCAGTTTACTAACTATTTGAATAACATTGTATGCAGAGCATCATCTTGGGCGACAGAAGCTTAAGGAGGATAGAGTTACTGAGAGCTCTCCTAGCTGGACTCACTTACATTTGGATGAATGCAGCCAATCATTCTGTTAAAGAGAGCTATGAGCCTACAGGATGGGAACTGAAACTGCTGCCCTCCCAGGTCTGAGGGGAGGCTAACTGCAGGAGAGGAGATGTTCCCTCTCTCCCAGGATGAAAAGCACAGGTGAAAATTTTAGGAGGGCTCTTTAGAAGTTGTTACGATCTAGTTGTTATGATCTAGTCAGTTCACAGATATACAGCCATTTTAAGTTCAATAAATTCACTTCTGCTGTCCAAAGGGATGATCACACTTCTTATCCCAAGCTTCACATTCCCGTTTGTTAGCACTAGTATTCATGCAGTAGTGCAAATTGATCTACATGATATATAAATCAAGAAAAAAAGCAAGCAGTTTGGTACCAGAGCAGTGACATAATCTGTTTATTTGGCCATCTGGTTAGAAAAATGCCTTTGCTCTTTGCTGTGCAGATATGGGAATCAGATTGCTTATTTTGGCTGCAGGGCAGATTTATGATGAATTAGAGTGATAGAGTAGTCATGGAGCCAGCATCCTAATGGCTTGTCAGTCACTCAGCCATTGCAGGGACCCCCTTTTATGGGTCTCATGTTAGCCAGACTGAGAGGACCTCGCCGGCACAGATTCACTCTTTAATTTCTCACAGAAGATACAAAAGTCCTTGGACCTACAACCTGAGGAAAAATTAAACATAAACAGAGTCAAGTTTTCAAGAGTCAGCATTCATATTGGGATAAATAACATATTAATTAAATGCTTCTAAATAACAAATGAATCCTGTTGCTCCTTGTAAGAGTTTCACCAAGGTCATATAAGTGCATGGCCTGGAATTTCATCACTTTTTTTTTGTTAAAGCACTAGAGACTTGCAGACCTTTGAAAGTAATGAAAGTGCTACATTGTTTCCACTTTTATTTCATCTTTTTCTGATGTGAAAGCCCCCTCTGAAGACTGAGGTGTTGTCTGTTTAGGTGTAATCTGTCTCCAGCATGAAAGGTCATAAGTAAGAACTTGGGAATACAAGGCACTACAAAGCAAAAAGAGGAGTGTTATGAGGAAATTGCTTCCTCTAAACCGCTTTATGAAACTGAAAAAGATATCCAAGTGTTTTTAACTATGCAAAAATGTCAAGGAAAATAAAAGCCCTTGAAACTAGAGGCATTGACTATTCTAGCCCTGATGGGAGATGTAAAGGAGCTGGATCCATCAGGAAGATGAATCTGGTCATATGTTTTTGAGTACATAGTCATATACAGGCTTGACCAAAATGGCGACAATTTTGCAAAACTGAGTCACCTTAATTCTCCATGTAACTAATACTGAGAAGGAATAATTTCAATGCACCTGAAGAGTTCAGGGTAACAATGGCCCCTGAAAAACTATGACCTTACAATCTTAATTCAAAGGCATTTTTGACTGTTTCTTTTGCAATTCCTATATACAGGACAAAGAGAAAAAAAGAATTTTCTGTTGAACGCCTTACCATTCATGTTAGTAAAATTCAGTCATCCACAAAAGACTATGCTCTTCTCTCTCTTAAAATGGTGCTGAATGGTGCTGTCTGGCTCAACCCTTTTCTGACTTCTAAGTTCTGTTCTTCCCCTTATCTTTGGCCACTTGACTTCATTTTAGTTCGCTGTATTACTGAGAGGTTTTTTTGAGAGAAAGCAACAAAAAAAAAAAAGCCTCATTTCCTTTTTCTTGATTAATTTTGCATCCCACAGTACCTATTTGCCTTGATGAATCAGAAAATCATTTCCCAGGAAATGAATGAATTTAAACAGCACTTATCCTAAAGAGACAGTAGTGGAATTGTTGCAGCATTTTTCAGGGGCACCGAGTTTGCAGGCAGGTTGTGTGTCCATTTTAGTCTTTCAACATTGTGGTTTAACTCTTTAGAAAAGGTGTGCCCTGATAAGTTTAAAAAGAGAAAAAAATGTTTGGGATTGGTTTTTTTTTGTGTGTGTGGGTTTTCTTTTTTTCTTTTTTGGCCTAATTCCTGATGCTTACACTATGCAGTTAAATATCCACCCTACTTTTTTTCCAGATTGACAAGCACAAGCATGTCCTAGTATTCTCCTAATTTTATTTAGAAAAAAAAAAAAAAAGACAGCATTTAAATAACCACTAGAGAAATAACAAATCAGAAGGACAGAAGGATTTTCTTGCTTTATCAAAAAGCAGAGCCTTATGCAGCAACCAACAAAAATTAAGAAGGAGTCAAGAGAATTACTTCCAGCTTAGGCATAGATAATAGGTGATAATGATTAATTGTAAGAAAAGGAAGAAAGAATTAGGTTTTTAACATCCCAAAGAACTGAGACAGGTACTCAGGAGAGATTACAGTCTGAAAGGCAGAAATTAAATGAAAACACACAGTATGGGGAAAAAAAGTGAAAGAAAATATTGACCAACTGGAAAAGTTGGGTACTGGATAACATCAACTCTTGCTTACAGGTCTTTATCATTTAACTCATTGGACTGCATGTGTAGTATTTGTAAATGTATGTAGAGGATGTGAGCACAGAAAGTAGTTGTCCTTTGCATAGCCCTGTAAAAGTGTAATCCAAATTACTTTTCAAGCAGCTAGCTACATGTGGGAAAACATTTGAAAACAAATACCCCTAAAAAAAAACATTAATCTCTAGGAGTCAAACTGATTTTATTATTTTATTTTATTTTATTTCATACATAAAATCTACAATACCCTTCAACGTCAGAAGAAGAAAGAGCACAAGCATGCAGAAAGAAATGACATAGTTAGAGTAGGTTCTTTTTCAACAATAGTTGAACAGTGTCAAGGCTTCTAAGAAATGAATGGCAGAGGGAGTTTTGGAGCTGCAAAGAACTGGGAGCAGAAATGATAATTTTGACAAGCAAGTGGTCATGCTGACATTGAAAACTGTTGCTGTCTCCTGTTTTTAGGAAACATAATTAGGCAACAAGTAAATCAATTCACATCACACAGTGGTGAATGTGTGTTTCTTTATTAAATGGTTCTGTTTTCCTCAGGTATTATGTCTGCCAAATGATGTAATTGTTACCATGGGAACTATCCTTTTAAAATAAGAAACTTAGAATAAAGCTCTGAGAGCTTCTAAAACCCCACCTGGTATGCATGCATTATTTTCCTCCATAAAAAATATAAATAAATAGTGAAAAATAAATAATGCTTTTCCACTTGTATCCTTAAGTAGCTCTTAATTCTTAAAATAGACCTGATGATAGTGGTTTCACTGTTTCTGGAATAGGTGTTACTTAGTGTGAACTCCAGATATATGATCATTTATTTAAAACTGAAAAAAAGGAAAATGATGAGGTAAAAATACAAATTGGAGAACTGCTTTTGAAAAATGGATTTTATTATAGACTGATTAAAAGACAAAGGGAATTTCTAAAATATTACAGTTTAAATAAGCTACTTTTCTAGTCACAATACAAAAAAAAAGCGTTATATTTATACATTGGAATCAGAAAAGTGTATCCAATACTCCTCCTTCTACTCTATTAACCTGACAATCTTTCTTCCGAATGCTGGAAGAGGAGACAAAAACATTTGCTGCAAAAGCACTTGAAATACTCTTCTGGGAATCTGAATTTCTCACCATGACTAATATTTTGCAAAAGTTGTAATTTTTTGGCAAAATAACACATTTTATTTTTTTTCCATGGGGAATGCTTAACCATGGTCCTTTTACTTTCCGTTTTACAGCAGCATACACATAAATCACATTTCCATAACTGGTTCTGAGAACCTGAAGAAAAAAGTAGTGCCTGACGTTTTTCCTTTGTGCTTTATAGCTAAGTGGAATCGGATGTGATTGATTCATCCTTAAAATATCTCTTACCCCAAAATATGACTTCATAAAATAATGCATTAAGTGGAAGCATTTAAAATATTTTTTGAGAACTCTTATAGCACTGCTCACTATTTGAAATCTTCGATGAGTCAGAAATAAGTGTCTTTCCACATGGTGCTGAACAGATTCCAATACAAAAGGATAGACTGCAAGGCCTCCTTCAGGAAGCCCTAAGCCATCAGTTAACATTTTCTAGTACTTTGTTTTATTTTGTTTAATATGTGGAGTAGAAATTTTCAGTATAAATGCAATTCATGTTAAGAAGAAATTTTTCTCAAGTTTCTTAAGTTCTGGAACCACCAATCTTTTACAAAGTCCATGTCTACCTTGTGGAAGTAAATCTGACATTTTAATTAGAATGTGCCATGCTCCCACAACATCTTTCATTGCAAGCACTTTACTGACATTTATTAATTAGTGGTCTGAACCAGCAACCCTTACTCACCCGCATAATTTTTACTTGTGATTGCAATCATTCACACTTTTTGCATGACTAAGATTTAAGGAGTCTGCCTGTTCAGTAGTAAATGAGGCTCAAAAACATATAACTGAGTAGGGCCTCAGGAATGTAATTGAAAGTTGGCTTGATGTGGGCAGCCATGGGTAAAAAAGGCAGTTATGTGTCCCAGAATGTACCTGGCTGTAGCAAAAGTGGCTCAGACATGGTTCTTTTTAGTGTCAGAGCCCTGATGAACCGGGGTGCCTTCTAAAGATGTGTTCAGAACAACTTTTTAACTAAATATGAGGTCTCCCTGAGGAGAGAGAGGGATAAAGGAAAAGAAAAAGAAAAAAAAAAAAAAAAAAAAAAAAAAAGAAAAAGAAGTAGGGAAAAAAAGAGAAAAAAGAAGAAAAAGCCAAGGACTAACTATGTGACTATAAGACAAAACAGTAGAAGATGAGGAAAAAACATGTGTGTCACAGAAGAAAATGTATGAAAATTCCCATGGGTGTTGTGTGCTGGGATTTGACACCATTCAGGAAAGGAAAAAAGCTCTATGGAGACTCTGACGCCCCACGCCACACCGACTCCTCCAGTCAAGAATCTCCTCCTCAGTGGGGTGAGCTAGTTTGGAAGGTATCAGGAAAAAGGATGATAAGATCCTACAACTCAAGGAGCGCTTAGAACATGAGAGTGTAAATAAAAAGGGGAGGGAAAAGTGTCGCTACCACCTGGCACAGAATCCTGGCACACTTGGAAAGGACCCCTGCGCCTGACTTGCCCTCTTGTTGCAGGGGGAAGCAGCTGGAAACTTAACAGGAAAAAATTATGGTATAAACACATTCATGTTCTCCACTTTGTTACATCATTTCCAGCTGATGTGTGTCCAGTGGATTGGGGAATTGGATCTCATCCACTGGGTTCTTACCCTTTTTTCAGGTAATAAAAGGTATTAGTACACTGGATGAGGACAGGACATGACCCTGATGACATGGAGCTGGTTAAGTATGAGCTTGCAGAAGCATTTTCATGGGGATTTTCTGGCCTAGCTGGATCTTATGCAGCCTGTTCAGGCATGTGGAAGGACCATGAAGGGAGGCTAGACACAAAGAGGTTTGATAAGAAGCAGTGGAGGGTAAGTATAATATATCCTCCTTCACCACATGCACAAAATAGGAGCAGATTCCTGCATTTAAAGTGCTCTTTACTTCCTTGAACAAATTCTGGGAAATGCAACAATCAGACCATCCTGTGGACTGTGCATGTAGCGCAAAGCCAACCTCCTTCTGTCTCCCATGACTGGTCTCGGCACATTGAGGAGGACTCTACCCCTTGCACACTGGGTTCATGTGTCAGGCATTTGGCTAGGTTTCTCGTTTTCTCTGTGTGGAAGACCTGATCTCTTCCAAGCACTTCTAAACCTCAAGCTCCTGGCAGGAAACAAACAGTTCAGCAATATTCAGAGATGACCTCTCAGGCTGATGGCCAAAAGCTGCTAAAGCCCTTGCTGCCATAAATGGTGCTATGTTTTGTGGTTTGTGATTATTTACCAAGACTATGTTATGGCTTCTCTCAGCCCCCTTTCCCATCTCAACAGCAGTAATAAGACTGTAAATTCAATTTTCCAAGGTCCCTAATTCTGCTCTGGGACAGGAGTTTTAATTCTTAGGTTTGTGTCACACGCTGTCTCCAGCCCTTTACCCTTCTCCTTCTCATCTCTATATATCTGAGAGGCCTTGACACAGCCATGTGCTTCACAAATCGTCAGCAACAGCGTTGGATTCTGAGTCCAGAGCAAGCAGAGTGAGTTATAGCCTTTTAAAAAGTGGCTTGAATACATTCATGTAACACTTTGTGCTTATGTAAATGGTCTGCGTGATTTTAGCAGAACTACTTAGGAGTAAAAATTCTCAGTAAGAGCTTGAGCATTAATCATTTATCAGTAAACGCTGGGTAAATGCTTGTTTTTTCAATAAGAAATTATTGTCAGCAAAGACCTGAGTTCATCCTAGGAAGTGCAGAATTTTTCTTACTAAATTACCTAGCTGGGATTGTTAGACAAAGGTTCCTCTTGGGAGAGAGGGTTAGGAAGGGAGAGGATGGCATCTACTGATATTTATTTAGGCCATTAAGGTCTAATTCTCTGCCTGGAGAAGCTTCTCTGTCTCTCCTGACAGGAGGGGAGCTTCCAGTAATTAGGCACCTAACTTACACACTGCTGCAAAGTGGGCTGCAGCCAAGTCTCCATGCAATCAATTCTACTCCATGTGTCCAGGCCAGTCGTGGAAATAGAGCTCTCATAAAATCTGTAACCTCTGCTGTAACCTCCCCTGCCTCTTCTGGGCCAGCTTGTCTGTATTACCCTGGCCCAGCTCTGATGTAGCTCCCCAGACCAGCTTTGGTCCAGGCTTTTGAAGGAATCCTTAAGTGATGAGAAGGTCCAGAGAGTGGGGCTAAGTAGGATAAGAGCAAAAACTACAGACAGAGGCACAATTACAGATACCGGAGTCTGCGAGTATCATAAAGATTCAGGAAGAAAACTGACAACTTGGTTGTCATTAAAGAAAAAAGAGCAGTCCAAGGGTTTCTTGGTGTTATTAATGTCAGTCTGCTGTATCTCAGTGGTCTCCATGGGGTGGCAGTTTAAAGAGGGATAACACCTTGAAGCTAGGAACCAAGGGTTCAGCAACTCAGCAAAACTTCCCAACATTTTAGGGAGCAGCTAAAGCTGATGCTTGTCTTCACTAATGTCTGTCTGAGCAGCAAAGACTTTTTCACCCTTTTGTAGGGATGTTGAGTACATAATGTTTATTCTAAGACTTCAAAATATCTGGCATTATATTTCATGTATTAGCTAATAAATTACTGCTTTATGCCTTTGCTTGTGTATGTTCTGCTTGCAGACCTCTCTTTGATAATAGTTAAATATTCCCAAATGAAATTATCCAAAGAAGGGCAGCAACATCTGATGTAAAGAGTTAGTGACTTTGCAACAGCTAATCATTAAGAGTCACATTAGATTCTTAAGAATCTTGCACAGTAAGAGTCAGACTTACTTTGACTGAAACTGTCTTGATTATTCAAGTGTCATGGTTTCCTCTGTTCATATGTAATTTTCAAAAAGTTTTTTCCTTCTCAGTACTAATCTTTTGCAAATGTTGTGAAAGGTCATAAGTAGCATTGTATTTAGAAGTCAGAAGAGAGGTTGGTCATCGGAGACATTTTCTTTAAAAAAAAATAAACTTCAAGATATGAGGGAAAAACTCTTTTATAGCATATTATTTTCTGGTATGATAGTAGCACTTATGTATTTTTTCATTATTTTCTTCAGTCTCATCAGAGATTTTCTAAAATTTACTATTGCCTTTTCCTCATTTCTTGGTCTTATATCTTCCAGTATCCTATAAGGTTCTGAATTTTTTCATTTTATTTTCCAGCCCTAATTTCCAGCTGTTGTTCTAATTTACAATACCCATGCATATTGCTTTTCTTTCTATTCCTTTTGCTGAGATTAAAATTAAAAAGTAGATTCAAAATAATCAAGGTTTTTTTTTATTATTATTCTTAAATAAAATCATACTTCACTGCTCACAGAGAAAAATAGATTATTATTTTTTTAAATATTAACTTAATACTGGAAATTGGTGATAACTGGAAATATTTCAACAAGCTGTGTCCATGAATTATCACATTAATAAAGTTATTTAAGAATGTCTGTCATTCTTTTTCACCTCCCTTCATGAAGATTTTTAAGATTGTCCTCATTAAGTTATAATTAATAGTTGAAATATGTCAAAACTCGCTAGCTTTCCTAACCTAGGTGTTTTAACAAAATTTTCTATATTACACCGACCCATTATATTTTCTTAGTATGGTGCTGAAAAATATGGAATCCTCCTGATTTGTTTTTTTATTGTAAACCAAAACATCCCAATTTTTGTGGCAGACAGAAAACGCACCTAAGCAATGAGGCTTGTTAACAGCCCTGACTTCTCTAAACGTCATTATCTTTATGATTATAACTTAATATTTTTTCCTATATTCATCAGTTGGAAACATGACTTGCCTCTGATCAGGTTAAACTGATTAAACAAACAGCAAAAAAAATGTTTCATGTTAATGTAAAAAAAAAATATTTAGAATTTCCAACTTTGCCAGAAGACTGGGAGGAAAAAAGTGATCTTTCTTCCTTTCTTCCTTTCTTTTCTTCCTTTCTTTTCTTCCTTTCTTCCTCTCACTTTCTTAAAAGTAATTATTCAAATTTCCAGAGCCTTCCACTGTCCAAAAAATGTTTTTTTCAACCTTTGAAGTGCAACTACCCACCTTCCTCCAAAAAAGCAAATATCCAGAAAAATCTAATCGCTTCAGCTAATTTTTCATCACGAGAACAAGCAGACTATTAGAATGGAGAAAATGCTAACCTCTCAGGTGAAATTAAGCAAAAAGTCTCAAAAAATACAGTCTACTATGTCTTTGTAAGAAATTCTTTGCTTTGCATGGCTTGCTAGTCCAGTGATTTCTATAGAAAAAAAAAAAAATCTTTTCTCTATCATTGGTCAGGCTTGGCTGTGGGCTTTATCCATGCTTCATGAATTCCTTATATCTTATGTTTTCAGGGGGCTTTCAAGCCCAGTGTTACTTTGGTGCTGCTGAAAGCCTTTCCTCTTCCTCTCTCGTCCTCTTATCCTCTGGCATCACACACGTGTCTATATTAACTGCTTTTTTTGCACCCAGAATAGTTTCCAGTCCGTTCAGCAAGCACCTCTGTCTCAGGTAGCATCAGGAGCTGCCTCCAGTGCGCCCAGCCTCAGCTCAGCTCAGATGGACGCAGCTGAGGAGTCAGTAAATCTGAAGCCATGGTGCAGGATCTCGTGTTGAGTGCAATTTTCCTCTATTTGCCCTGTACTGCACCCCCAAACCACCCCTTTGGTGAGCAGGCAGAGGTGTTCCAGAGGAAACAGCTAAGCAATCTTTCCTTCTTGGCATAAGATCCTGCCTTGCCCAGTATAAAGCATACAGTCCCCCCGCATCAAAAGGTAAACAAGCACCATGTACTTCTGGCAAATTTTATTAATATTTAAACAGGTCTAAAATATGGTATTTAAAAAATATTTTAGAGGAGCCTTGTTAAATAAAATTGAAAATCTAATTTAGGACATCTTTTTTTCTTCTTTTCATTCTCTTTCTCTTGTTATGGGAAGCAGACAGAAGAATTTAGGCCCTTTTCACAGTGAAAATTTGACAACACCAAGTACCAAGAGATTGGCTATATTTTCATTAAAATTTTTTTCAGGGTAAATTATTGTTTTCATTGTGTCAGTTTTTTAATTAAAAATTTGATTAAATTTTGCTAATTTCCTTGCACTTCATTTCCGTATATTAGACCAAGAATATATCCTTAGATCAGTATATTTGGACTAAGGTTCTACTGAAATTTTAAGAGTAACCAGAGATGTTGTTGCATTCTTTCTCAAGTAGTATATCAATAACATAAATTGAGAATGATTCAATGCATTTTTTCAATCTATAGTCTTAACCACTTTCCATTAATTTCTTTTCCAGAAAGATAAAAGGACTTTAAGATTAAAAATTGTAATGCTTAGGAGAAAACTTACTGCTTAGAAAACTAACTGCTTAGGATAAAACTTTTCATTTTGGATTCACTTCGTCAGAATCATTGCAGACATTTATGAGCAGTTTTTGGATTTATAAGGAGAAATAGACAGAAGAGTAAGATTAAAGTAAAACTGGAATATAAAATAAATAAAAATAAGCTAAATTGCTTTCTCCAGAAAGAGACAAAGAAAGAAGACACAATTGTAACTCTAAAAAGTTTCATGATCATTGACAGATTAAGGAAAAGAATTTCACTAGTGTCAGTACCCTAAACCCAGAGGGACTAGGAACAATCCTTCTGACAGCACATTTTTGAAAAATATATGTGATACAGTGTGCATATTTGGTGAGTTCTTCTCCCAGAGGAGAAAGCTGCATCTATACCTTTGGCACAGAAGTTTGTTGTCCTGAATATATACTGAAGAGGTCTCTTCTACAGTCACCTCCTACAGTCCTGGAGCTACTCTAAGCTGAACTAGATTAATGCATTGCCAATGAACTCAACAGATCTCTGCCAATTTACATAGTCTGAGATTCCAAAGTTGCTGAAGGGGAAAGAAGTGTCCCAGGTGTCCCAGAAAACAGAAAGAAAAATAAGAAAATGCAAATCACTTGAGGGCACATCAAAAACACACAACTAACTCAGCTTGCTTCACATAAGGTTCTTACAGAAAATATTAAAATGCTTTACAGCAACTGCAGTACATCCATGAAGGACTGAGTGCTTATAGCTGGCCAATCAATATAAAACATTGAGAATGAGTTTGTATAAATGTACATTCATTTACTTGTGACTTGCTGCCAGACACAAATCAAATCATCTGTAAAAAAATAATAGAAAATGAGGAGATGACCATACTTTGGGATGAATTCTCTACCATACTCTGTGTGTAACCTCATTGTTCTCAGGAACAGTCAGTTGTTTCCAGAACAAGCACAGTTCTGGAAAACAAACTCCTAGATAAGCAATTAACACTCTGCTTTTATAATTTATTGTAAATCATTATTTCCCCTTCTTTCTAAACACTGTCCCTATACCCATCTGAATAGAATTGTTCACAAAAAAACTAATTTTTAAGCCTTAAGCCTTGAATCTATAATATATAATAAAGCTTGAGCATATAATTTGCTTTATAGCTCACATTGAATTGTATTGCCTTATTTTTTTGACAAGTAGTCAGGGAATTATTGTATGTAGCTGTGATACAACTGGTCAAATAACATCTTAGTATGGAAAAATTCAGCTGGTGTCCTAGTCATAATTTCTAAATTTTTTTAGATTGTATTCTAAGTATGTCACTCGACCTCTGGCTAGATCAACAGAACGCAGGTCATTCATTGTTTCTGGGCTGTATCTGCTAACCTTGCCCTGAAGGTTCCTTTTCCCTATGGAGTGTGGAATGGCAGTGGATGCCCACAGGTTGGCAACAGCATTATGTCCCATATTTCCATTAATTATAGTTAGAACATATGCACTCAGCTTACATGCAGACAGTTGCATTGAAAACAAAATAATTTATGCTTTTGCATCTTGAATTGATGCCCAAACACAAGTTAAATGCAGCACTGAAAGGAATTTAAACAATAGTATAGAAGTGCCTTCCCACAGAGCAATTTGGGTCAAGCCCAGATGCCTGATAGTTTAAAGCAAGTTAAATGACTTGTGATTAATTTAACCCATGGCTGAGAGTGACTAATGAATCTGCTAATGTAATTAAGAACAGAAAGGTGTGGCCAGAAGAGTCACAAAATGAGACTCAGTTAATGGCCAGGGCAATGATAACTGGGGTCTCCATAGACCTATAAAAAAGTGGATTCAGCTCATCCAATTTTAGGCATTGAGCAGACCTCTCTGAGTTAGACACTAAGCTTCTTTTATATACAACAGAGAGAAATACGAACATGTAGGGCAAAGTTCATCTTTCCTAGTTTATTAGTCTACATTAGGTAGAAATAAATGTCTTCCTAACAGTGCCTATTTCTCTTCACTGGCAATAAAAAGAACCTAAGGTAACTAGTTTAAATTCAGGCATCTGCATTGGATCAGAGGGCTCCCACCTGGGTGTCTGTAGATAATAGTGTGTCTCATATCAGAGAGAAGCTCTGCACCATCTGCTCCAGACAGGCTTGTCTAAATCTCCAACCCCACCAGAGGTAGCCTTTATCGACATGCCAATTACAGGTACAGCTGCATTAGTCCTTAAATTTGCCCTGCAGCTAGAGATGTCTAATCCCACCCAGTTATCTCATTATGACAAATATTTTAAAACTGTAGCACCCACAAGAAGAGAAAGTTCAAACACATTGAATAAAAACCCCATAAAAATACATATTTTATTCTCTTCAGCCATCCCAACAACATTTGCCATTGTAAAAAGATCATGTGTGGAAACAAGTACTATCATGAGGGAATTTGAGAAAACATTATATATCCAAAATAAGAGACTTAAAGGATTATTTAGAATTCAGATTAATTAGAGCTAGTGATATCAACAAGGATAACAGAAAGCAAATGGGAAAGAGCGTCAAAAGTAGCAAAAAGATATACCAAATATTATCCTGTTTTGCTATCAGGAAAGCATTTAGCAAAGGTATTTGTTCTACTGTCATTGCAGTCAGTCTCTCAACAGACTGAAAGTTCAAACCTGCTAGAAGGTACCCAGCTTGTTGTTTGGCAACACTAGTTGCCAAGGCAACAGAAGCCAGTGACACTTTTCCCTCTTCCTGATAGATTCTGCCACTAAAATACGGAAATCAGGGTCCTAAACTGACATGATGTCTCTTTGGAAGACATTTTACGATGCCATGAAATCCCTCTCTAATAATAGAGGACAGAGATATTCTGAAATATTAAATGTGTTTATTTTACCAACCTTTATTGATGTGTCACAGGGCCTTTCATTTATTGTGATGCTACTTGGATGGATGCTCAGAATTTTGACATACTAGTCAAAAGAACTCTTAACAGGGTATTGCTATTCATGCATTAGAGCCATTTATTAGGGTTAAACCAGGTAAGAGATATGGACAACAGAGATTAAAATATGTCTGTAGTTAACAACTTAAAATCTATTTATAACATTTTGCACAAATAGGTGCACATATGGAAAACAAGCAACATTTTTTGTTGTACAGCTAATGCTTTTTAATTTTGGTTTGCTACAAACAAAAAACATTCACTGAAGCATGGAAAATATTTTAAGGGAATAATCTTAACCATCTTAATGTGAAACAGAAAAGACTAAACTAGAATCCTTCCTCTCAGTGTAATGAAACACTTGGTTTGTTCTTCAACTCTCATTCTTTTCTCTCTCAGCCGTAACTTTTCACACATTCCCCCTTATTTAAACCCTGCAAGATTTTCCTTTGTGAGTCATTTCTCAGTTCGATGTAGAACTCCTTTTGGATGTTGCTTAAAGCTATTCTCCCATTGATCTGCACAATGACATGTCTCCCATAGCAGATGGATTTGCTTTCCCCTTAATAAATGTCCCAAATATTTCCATATCCTTTTCAGGAATAATTTACAGAGAACAAAATGGTCCAATTAATTTAATTTTGTACTTTAAAAAAATTCTATCATTTTTATTAAGGCATTTAGTTTGAAAGTATTCCAATATCTTTGCATATTGAGAGGGAAATCAGACTTTGTTATCTTTCTATTGATCCACAATTAACACTTAATTTGAACAATTTTGTCTTCAGGTTTTAAAAGTTTCTCCTGTCTTGCTTAAGATAATAATTGCTGTTTCTGCATTGTCAGCTCATAATGTTATACAATTCTGAAAAAAAAATACATTATCAAGTGCATGAAGACAGCCCACATTTCTGACATCAGATGAGTCACGCTATGTGTGAGCCAAGCATATGGATGAAAATTAGTTTTCTGTAATGTGATAAAGCAAACCTGTATCAAACAGTAATAGTTACATATACATTATACTAAATTAATTACTCCAAATGGTTCTACAGGCAGTAGGTAACCCCTTTGCATGTCACAAAATCTGAACATGCTGTTTCCTTTAAAGCTGAGTCTTCATCGATAGCATTTACTTGATTCTAGTTCCCTAAACAAACACAGGCTCTTAATGGAATAAGGTGAAAGAGGAACTTCAAGTGAATTTTTGTCAGTAAAAAGGAATGATGCACAATTAATGTCACAAGTGTCTTTCACATTTTGTTTCTAATGTCTTTCACATTGGAACGTAAGATATAATACAAACATCTGAGTTCAGAGCAGAAGTGCAGAGGAGAATGCTTAGAAAATTAATTTAAGACGTACAGAGCAGCAAAGGAGAACAGTAATATAGAAGTCTAAATGACAAAGTAGAATTTGGAAAATTTTAGGATGATTAAACTTGTAGATATGTTCAAAATTATCTGGTATTTTTTCTATGTCAGATCTCTATACAAGTAACCACATATTTATTAAATATCAGTAGCACTATCATTTGTACTTGCCTAAAATCCGCATAATTTTATAAGTGTAGCTGTTGAGGTCTTAAGTAGTTGAAAAAAATTTTGACCCAAGTACAGTACAGTAACAAATCACAGAGTACATTTTTTTGTTATAAAGTCTTTGTCTTTGAAACTGCTTTTCAAACACTCTTTGCTTTGGAAAAGATGTCCAGAAAGCATCATATGTTCCGTGCCCTCCAACAGAATGAATCAGTCATTCAAATTCAGACAATATCAATCTCTGAAGTACACATTGATCTGCTTACCCCTGATGGAACACTGGGGTTTTAGTTTCAATTTACTGATTCCTTCTAAACTATTTTTTTGCTTGGGAAAAAGGTGTACTTCTCTATATATTATATTTGTTCTCCCCAAAAATAATGACAATGGAAATGACAGTTTCAGGTTTCCAGACTTTCTGGCTGAAAACATTTCAGGCAAGAAACTGAAATAAAAGCTCACTTTAATAAGGAATATTTGACCAGTAGTCAATTTAAACCACTGTTAACAAACAATAATGAAGAATTTCCAAAAAACATAATAATAAAAATAATAAAGAATGAGTGCTGTGGCAAGAAGAGTGAAATAAATGTTAGCAGTGTGAAGAATTCAAACAGCCACTTGTATATGAAGAATTGCTGCTCTATCAAGAGTAGATGTCTGTAAAGAACAATAAGGGTAGATGACCAAAAATGAAATCAGAATGTATGTTCTGACAACATCATGAAATGAAGGACGGACACAGGTTTTCTTGAAATAGTTTTTAAAATCTGATCAATATAACTTGACTATAACCTGTGTGTTTGCCATGTGATACACTTACTCCATCCTGTAGCGCAGAGTAAAAATGTCCTACCCTTGTTGGCACATGACTAGTGTGCCCTTCGGAGTCACACACTGAGCCAGAACACCTATCTATCACTCTTGCTCTGAGGGTGTATTTTCCCATCTCCTCTACACACCAGTGTACAAACTGACTGAAAGTGCCCCTTCAGTCTCCTAATTCTGACTCCTCTTTAAAACTTAGATAATCACCGATCTTGACTATCATTCCATTTATGACTGTGGATACTGCACTTATATATTTAGCCACCACAACCCAGGACTTTGCTCAGACTAAGTTTATAATTTCTTTTTTAAGCTTAATACAGCTATTTAGTGTAGATTTTGATCTCTGGCTTCATGCATTAGATTTGCTTGAAGAACAGGATAACTGAACACCTAGAAATTAGAAGAAAACAATAAACAAATAATGAGAAATTTTTAAGAGGAAATTGAATATTTTTTTCTCTGGTTACATGAAATAATTATTGATTTAATCACCTAGCAAAACAGTTTTTAATTATCCAGGGCAATTTTATGTCTTTCTTACACATTGGTTTTCTCCAAGTAAAACCAATGTGTAAGAAAGACATAAATTTTTTTAGTAGCCTTCAGCATGAAAAAATAATTTCTATACATTTTTCTCTTAATATTTGTTTATGTACACACCTACACACCTTGGCTTATCAGACTGTTCCTTCCAACATTATTTAAAATTTAAAATAAATTAGAGAAAAAATCTTATGCAACCAATTTGCTTGTTGTGGAATTATGTGAATCTTTCTATTATTCTACACAGACATATTTGAAAGCTCAAAGAACCTTTTGAAGTTTTAACTAAGAAAACTATTACAGGTAGATAAACTAGAAAATTATGCTCAAGTATATGAATATGTAAATATAGACTAATCTTTATTTAGAAATTGAGATAAACACTTTGTTACTAGTCTCAGTTTTCACCATTATGTATCATTTATAGGATAGCAGAAACTAGCAAATGTTATTTGAGTACAGAAAATAATTAGATTGGTTTCATTAGCATAAGGTCTGAATTCTAAACATAAAAGTACTTATTAATAATTATTCCTAATCCTTTAGACGTGAAAAGTTAAGATTTTAGTAGAACAGAAGACTCACACTTTAAATTGATCTCACCTAGCTAATAATTCTACTGCTGTACTGATATATAGGCGTAACTAAGATCAACTACCGATTAGTTTATTTCTAGAGAATGACTATGACGCTTGGCTGAGCTTTATTTGTACTGTTGGTTAAGAAAATTTAGCCACTTTAAAATGCTGATTTTCATCATGAGCCACTACCTTATCTTTAAATCTTTAAATTGCATGAGGTTAGAACATGCTTTCTGAAAGCCTTTAACAATTTCTTGAGTTCCATTGGGTTTTTTTTCAAATATGAACTAATACATATATTTTTATTTTCACAAGTTAGGCCTAATTTAATGCCTAACTTAATACGGACTTTGATTTTTTTTAGTCAGTGGTTATACTAAACTCGGTGTGTTTTAGCATTGTAATGACCAGTTATATGGAACTACTACAACAGGTAAAAATTTTCACACCTTGCAAAGCTCTAGACATCCATAAAGGAAATAAAATGCAACTAGCAGAGGTTGATGGCTTAATGTAAAAATTTCTAAAACATGCTGTCTGGAAAAAGTTGAAATTTACCTCACCCAGCAGTCATTTAGTCCAGAAGGCAAAAATTTTCAGTTTATTAAAGATATGTTTCTGAGTGTACATTTTCCTGTTCATGAAGGAAATAGTTTCACACTATTAAGGCACAAAGAAAAGTTTAATATTTTAAAGGCATTACACTGGTTTAGCTCTTCAATAGCATATATTTTATATACCTATAAATGTCTGTTACAAACCTAAAGAAAGCATAGTCTTTGAATTGCCTGTGCTCTATGATACAGCTCATATATCAGAGAAAGATGAGGAGGATATCATACCATCTAAATCTATACTTACAAGTGAAGCATTTGTAATCCAGTCTCTGACCGTCTCTCCCCTGGGCTATTCCAGTGGAACATCTGTTGAGGGGCTTATTCCGATAATGCAATGCTCTTAGGGCTCTGCATATATTAACTGTAGAACTACTAAAACATTGTGTAATGTTCAATTATAACTCTGAAATATTCCTCTTCAAAGTTATTTTAAAAACTTTTACAGCAGAACACAATATCAAATATCATCCCTTCTTCCTCAGCGCCACCAGAAACATTTACTGAAAGTAAATGGGTTTGTGATGAACACTTTAAAAAGTTAGGGTCCTGTTCCTTATTTGCATAAGGAATTAGATGTCTGTGGCCAGAGAGTTCAGGTTAAGGGCTCTATGCCCAGGTGGAGATCAGTGACAAATAATAACTCTCAGGGTTCTGTCTTAGCATTTGTGCCTTTCAGTATCTTTATCAGTATCAGAAAAAACTTTGATTAAGTGCACCTTCAGGAGGTTTTCAGATGACATGAGGTTGAGCAGTGTGGTTCACACAACAGACGGATGGGATGCCATCCACAGGAACCTGGAGAAGTGGGCCCACAAGAACTTCATGGAGTTCAGCAAGTGCAAGTGCTGCACCTCTGTTGGGGCAATCTCAGATATGAGAACAGGCTGGGGGATGAACAGATCAACAGTGGCCCAGCAGGGAGGACTGGGGGCTTCTAGCAGATGAAAACATCATCCTGGGTCAACAGTGTGCACTAGAGCTCAGAAGGCAAACCACATCCTAGGCTACATCCAAAGTGAAGTGGCCAGCCCCTCTACTCTGCCCCTGTGAAATCCTGCCTGGAGTACTGCACCCAGGCCTGAAGTACACAGCTAAAGACATGGACCTGTATAAGTGGGTCCAGAGGAGGACCATGAAAATGATCTAATGGCTGGAGAACCTCTCCTATGAAGACTTTA
This sequence comes from Calcarius lapponicus, assembly GCA_039654755.1. Lineage (NCBI taxonomy): Eukaryota > Metazoa > Chordata > Aves > Passeriformes > Fringillidae > Calcarius > Calcarius lapponicus. Next base: position 44,451,181 of record CM077462.1, on the reverse strand, counting down.
TGAAGAACCTATGAAGGCTGAGAGTTAAGCTTGTTCATCCTGGAGAAGAAGCAGGTCCAGGGAGACCCCTTTGCAGCCTTTTAATATATAAAGGGAGCTTATAAGAAAGTGAGAGTGGGAATTTTACACAGGCAGGTAGAACTAGAATAAGGAGGAAGAGTTTTAAGCTAATAGTGCTGAGATTTAGATTAGATACAAGGAAGACATTCTTTATTGTTAGAATGGTGAGGCACTGGAACAGGTTGCTCAGAGAAGCTGGGGACGTCCCATCCCTGGAAAGGTTCATGGCCAGGCTGATCAGAGCCCTGAACAACCTGATCTAATGGAAGGTGTTTCTGCCCATGGCAGGGGCCCTGGAACCAGACAATCTTAAGGTCCTTTTGAACCTAAGCCATGATTCGATTATTCTCTGTGTGTTGTCATCTTATTGCAGGAGTTCCATGCTGTCGTCACCTTATCACAAAAAGCTTCATACCTTCTTGGTGCTTCTCATGGGCAGCTCCTCAGACCACTGAGTCTTTCTTCATCACAAAGCAGCCAACTGACTCCAGCTCCCTTCCTAACCAGCCACCCCACTCTTTTATAGCACTCTTCTTCTCACTGGTTACAGCTGTGGCCTGTTAAAGTCAAGCCTGTTCCTAATCTTTGATAATTGGCCCAGCTGCAACTCCTTAAGGGTGAGATTACTTTCTACACTATCTTTATTTTCTTAAATTCTATCCCCCTACATCTGTGCCCATGGGAAAAGCAAAGAAAAAAAGAAAGTGGATGGAATAAGGGAAAAAAAGTGATTATTTTTAAGCAGTGTAAAATCCATGTTGTATTATCTCAGTTTGAAAGCACACTTGGAATGACTAGGGCTGTGGTAATCACATTTAGCTGGAGTTTCCTTTCAACTTTATTTATGGCAATAAACATCCTAACTCACTTGAGTACAGCTGATCTATGTTTTATCTGAGTTACACTAAAACAGTTATTGGAATTTAATTTCAGAACCCAAGCTACAAATAGGCAAATGATAATTACTCCATTTTATTTTCCAGTTTGGTGTATAACAGTATTTTGTGTGAGCGAATTGCCCATTAATAGTCTCAACATGCTAGTTTTGTAAACAAGATAGACTCTTAATTATATTTTATCTAACTGTACTGAATGTACCACAATTTAATGTGCTACATTTAGTGAATGGTATTTAAAAAAAATGAAAAAAGAATTTGATGTTGTCAAGAATGAAAGGCTATTCTTTCTAAATCTTTTGAAAACTGCAAATTTTTGCTAGTGTGTTTTGAGTGAGACCTTTATCAAAAACAAATCAAATAAATTTGCTAGGTGTTCGTAAATATATACATAGAATTTTCTTGGTTTTTTTTAATTGAAGGTTTAGTTTGTTTATTGTATTATATGTATTTATTTATTTATTTATTTATCTACTCAGTGTCCTTGAAGGGAATTAAATTTATTTAAGAGCTACAGGCATTAGTAACAATTTTTGTGAATGTTTTAATTGTTTGAGAAATGTTTAATATAAATAATCCTGCTGCGTGATCCTTACTTATATAGGGGAAATTTTTGCTTCACACTTGATCTCATCTAATTCCTCATCAGTGAGAAATATTTTCTGTGACTGTTTGCAACCTTCTTCTTCAAGAGGGAGCACACTGTATCTCCCCAGATAGCAGCATACTGTCATTACTACTTATATATAGGTCAGATAATTGGTGCAAAAGTTTTTGATGTACTTATGTGTAGAATTTCCTAATTAAAATTTCCAAAAACTTTAAAACCATCTCCAAAACATAAAAGCACACGCGTCAGAACAGATTTCTGCAAAAAAAAAATAACTTTATGAGAAGATTTCTGCTTCCTATTAATATAGGTTTCTAGTACCAAATATTTAGTCTATTATTCTACTTGAAATCTAATTTGAGATATTTTGGTTCTTCTGAAGATCACGTCATACGTGTTAAGGCTGTGAAATTAACTCAGACACCCTTAAACACCTTAAATAGCACTAGTTGTTTTATAATTCTTTCAGCTATAATTGAAGTTCCAGCTCAGTAAAGTTGCTGGGGCACAGATTTAGTTTCTGAAGGAGAGGTGGCTTGATCCATTTGGGATGCTCTTAGGGATTTGAGATAGAGGCTTAGATCAGGTAGATGCAATATTTGTCTTGAAGGCATACGTATAAATGGAATTGATACATATGTAAGTTACATTCATTTTATAGAACAATCATTAATTCCATTAGAAATCACTGCATGGTCCCTCACTACAATGAGTGGTCAGGGTTATACTTATGGTTTGACTATAACCCTGTAAAAACAAGTTGAAAAACAAGTTGTGATTCAACCCTGTTTAAGCTCTGATTTTCTCCCTCTTTTGTGAACGACAGATGCTATTGAAATTAGCACTGCAGTTTGTGCAGTATGATGCTCACTTGTTCATATCCCAAGGAAATATTACGAGCAAAGCCCTTCTCATTTTTTTACCTCTCCCCATTTCTTCCTGCATCAACCAAGCAATTGAAATGAGCCATCCTTTGAATGTTACAACCTTCCCCCCGTGCTCCCCCCAACACTTGACTGCTCTTAACATCTACAATTATATTCGAATTTCTGCTTTGATTAAGCTGTTTATAGAGTCCTAAGACTGTATTAAAATTTCCCACACATAACAGCTAGGCTATGTGAAAATATATCAAACTGAACTCTTTGGAAACAGTAAAAGGAAAGCCTGAAAAAACAGGAATATTTTCTGAAAGTGGAAGGAATTTTCCAAAGGATTGTGAAAATACAGAAACACAAATCCTGAAATCCATTTTTGGCATTTAGTTTTAGTCCTAGAAGATTTATAAGTGCTTCATTTTAGAAGCTAAAAAAATGCTTGTTCCTAGTATTTTCACAGTTACTTCAGTCACAGGAATCAAACTGAATAAAAATCTGTAAAAAATTAATATTTTTGATCCATTTCTTCTCTCTTTCATAAGGCTGCTTTGCCTGCTCTAAGTGAATTGTTTGCTTTTCTCTCAGTATTCATTTTTCTCTCATTCACTTGTGATAATTTGATGTCTGGCTAACTAAGCTATTGTATGGTAGGTGACCCATATATCACCTTTTTAAGCCTAAATTGTACATAACTTAAAAATAGAAGATGGAGCAGAATGCGTAAAATACTTTGTACCAGGATATCCTGTCTGTCATTCTGCTTTTCCAATAGAAATCTTTTTTTGGGGGAAAACATGTTAAATCTCTATATTTCTCATTTGTAAACAGATAGTATTTGCTCTCAAACAATGAAATGCAGATTGCCAGAAGCAGGCATCAGGATGTTATTGAAAAATTCCCAGCAGAGTTGAAGTTTTACTCAGAGGCTTGCTGCTCCAAGCAGTCTTGGCAATTCCAGAAATAGATCTGCTTGTGGCAAGATAAATAAAATTAAATGATTTCTGAAGTCCCATTAGAAATATAAGCAAAACACGAGAAAGAAAAAAAGAGAAAGAAAAGAAGAAAAAATCAGACAAGCAAAACAAATAGGGAATAAGGAATTGTCAAGAAATGTCCCTACTAGCTGTTTAAGTACAATTTTAAAATTATATAAAATTATATCAAGTAGAACAAACTGAAGGGCATCACTGTTTTCTAACTTTGATTCAATTCCTGTCAAATAATTTGAAATAGCTGCAAACTGTATTCTTACAGAGTAGAAAATAATAATATAAGGTGAATATCAAGGAATACACTTGGACATCATAATAAAGCGTAGTTCTTTTAATTTTTTTTCAGCAGGCAAATAAATGAAAAGATGAAAGAAAAGACCCTCTCAAAACTAGTGTAAAACTGTGGCTGAAGCAATATCTACTGTTACTCTTTATGAAGAAAGTAATTCTTAAAATGAAATAAAAAGTTCTCCTCAGGATCAGATACTAACTTATCTTGAGAAAATTTGGCTTGTTTTGGATGTATTTGATTTTAATTCACATGCAGATCAGAGCTTTAGGAAAGAGTTTAGTTGCCCTGTCGGTGAGAAATACTTTTCTGTGGATGAAAAACTGTTGACAAGAAGCCTAGAAGCCAACTGGATTTTAGAAAAGCAGAACTTCAAATCCCTTAAACACCAGCCAAATCTAGGATCCTTAACTTGTGTGGGATTATCAATTCTCTTATAAAATAAACACTTTCTTTATTTATAGTTTCAAATCCTGAATTTTAAAAGAAAGGTCCATAGATAAATGTTACATATAGGTAAAGCTTTATGAAGAGCCTTGTTACCCTGTAGAATCATGGCTCAGGCCTGCTACTTCAGCTCAGCAGAAAATGACTATGGGAAAGTGACTCAGCTGAATTAGAGGTAGAAAAACAAGTTCTATAAACATTGCATATTCACATCATGGTGTATGGTGGTTGTTGAATTATGTTTATTATGATTTAAAACTATGTAGCTAATGGGCTAACTGCTTAAAAAGGCCTGGTTTTGCATTAAAGTGGCGCTCCTTTGCACCTGCCTGGGACTCTGCATTGCTTCACTTTGTACAGATAAAGACAAACATTTGACTTGGAAGAGACTTTTAAAGGTCATCTAATCCAACCTCTCAGCAATGAGCAGGGGCAACTTCAACTAGATCAATTTGCAGCTTGCCCCATGTTTTCTCATCTTTATAATTTGGTTGTATCATAGAACTGTGCAATGACAGAGTTGTTGAGGACGGAAGTGGTCTCTGGAGAGCATCAGCAGAAGTTTGGTATAAGATTGCATTTCCAGTTAGGAAAGAGATAGTCCCATTTTCCTATATCTATGTATTCCCATTGTGGAATATCTAACCTATAGGAAAAACTGACTAGAGGGTTTAATACTGATTAGGTCCTCCTAAGTAGATATGTTTTCCAGGCTATAGAGGTACATTTCCCTGCATATAGAATTTATGACTGCCTTTTGCAGGTACCAAAATCTTTGTAGCAGATGAGAAAGGGAAATCTTTTGGTGCTCTCAGGAAGAATCCAAGCTCTGCTATCTCATCAGTTTAAGGCATCCAACTGAAGTAATGTACACTACAAGCAATAGGGCTTTCTGCTTGGATCTTGCTTATTGACTCCCTGAATATGAGTCCATTTTGCTAAAATAATTATTCAATCAGCAAGAGGAAATGAGCAAACATGATTCTGCAGCATGGAAGACATTACAAGACTAGCAAAATCTAGTTCAATTAAATTCACAAACATTTTAGACTAAGAAATAATGGACAGCATGAATGAAATCTAATCTCTTCCTTCAGAAAGTATGATATAAATTAATGCCACAAATTTCAATTAGTTATGACAGATGTGTAGTCCTTGAAACAAGAGAGCCTTTGCTTTTAAACTTGATAATATCTATACAATGTAGTCCACCAGTATTTTGTTCATATGCTTGAGTGTATGATTTTTCATATACAAATGTCTTCATAAATTTTTTTAATTGAACCCATACACACCTCTCCATGGAAATGTTATGCTTTTGTATAATTTTTCTCCTATCTACCTATCACTTTATTTATTTTAAAATATTACCTGCCACTTCTGACAAAGCAATTTTTTTGGGATAATAAATTCCAGGATAGCCCCACATAACAGCTAGCACTATTGTATTGTGAGTTGCAGCCTATAAATATGACATTACAACAGCTAGGAGAAGCTAGGCATATAACATTTTCAAAATTCTAATTTTCGTGGGTGTCTTGAATACCTTAGATCTAGATGTTAGAGCAATTCAAACAAATGTGAGTCATTGTAGTACTCTGGTTAAATTATTTCATTACCTAAAAATAGAAATTTGTTATTAAAATTCTATTATGGAACAAATTTTAGACTCGATCTGTTCTCCTTAATGATATCCCTTATTGCTTTACTTGCTTCATTGTCATCCTAATTAATAAAAAAAAAAAGAGAGAATCTTACTTGACTCCATTTTTGAGGAGTGCTACATAACTAACAAGAACAGCTTATTATCTAACTTTCTCAATGGATTCATGGCAACAGCATCAAAAAAATCATAAGCATGGATTCTTCTTGAAAGTAGTCCCTGTGATTTTGACCCTAAAACACTTTCCACAGTGTTAGAAACCTGTCATTACATACCTTTTTTATTTTTTTTTTCAGCTTGTGATTCTGTAGTAAGCTCAGGGGGCAATGTACTGCTACAGCCTTAACCAGTATAACTGAGTCTGGTGGTGCTGGATTCTGAGTTATTTGAAGCTGAATATTTCAGTTGCTGTAAACTGATCTTCCATGCATTTTTTTTTCTTTCGTATGGAAATGTTTCAGTGACTTTCTTTTCTTCTTGAATTTCAGGCTGCTACACATACATGGCACATTTTTTTTCTATTTCTTCAATATATATTGTCTCTCGCATAGCACTAACAGCAAGGAACTTCACAAGTTATCTATGGTCTTTGAATTTTTTTTTTTTGGTTCAATAGCACAAAGGACAAAAAAGAACATTGCAGGGTTTGTTTGGTTTTTTTTCATTGTTTCTGAAATGAAAGAGGCCCATTAAAGTGAATTCTTCCCAAAATACAAAATCAGATTTTTTTTTTTTAATTCAATATAGATATATGTTTAATGTGGTTGTGGACCTCATAAGGGATTGTGAAGAATCATTAGAAATTCATCTCTTGAAGATCAATGGTGAATCAGGAGTGGCAATTAATTTTGTACTGTTTTACCCCTAATGTGGTTTTCAGTTCACCAGCTTCTTGTTGCATAAAACTTCATTGTTCCCATATGTTCCTCTGTCAGTTCCTCTTGAAGCTCAAAGTTGAATATACTTTCAAAAAACAAACAAAACAACCACAAAAAATAATCTTAGCTAAAGAAGGGCATTGACCCTTGCATTCTTCTTAAAAATACAGATTGTTTGACTTGTCTGGGACAGAGTCAGCAGTCAGATCATGCGCTAAGCTGGCTGTTTTCACAGTAAATGTGCTATGCAGAAGTTGGTCTTAGAGATGGAAAGCTTCTTGGCCATTCAGAGAAACACAGACCAGGTGACCTGGAATCAGCCAGTCACAGCCTGCAGCTGCTGAAAGAGTCTGGAATAAGCATGGAGTGTGTGGTATATGGAATTGAAGTTAAAATAGTGCTATATGCATGAAATGGAGGCTTCTCTTTGTAACTGTAGTTGTGATGCTCTGGGTTATGAGGACTAATTTTATGTGTGCTCTCAGTGCCCTTAGTCACCTTAGTTTCCTGGTGAGCCAGCAACCATCTCAGTAGCCTCTGACAAGCAGTGAGGGAGAATCAGATCCAGAGTCACGTACTGAGCAGGCTCTGTGTCTGAGTCCCAGTAATGGAGGGATCCAAATATATATATATATATATATATATATATATACACACATATACATATTTATTCATTTGCTATTATAGATAGTTAGCTGATTCATACATACACACATACATACACACACACGCTTACATAAATATCACTGCCAGCTGACAAGGATATGGCAAGAAGCTGCTTCATAAGTTCAGGCTGGATATTACGAAAAGGTTCTTCATACAGAGGATGGTCAGAGCCAGGCTTCCCAGGGAAATGGTCATGGCATTGAGACTGTCAGAGCTAAAGGGACATCTGAACAACACACTTAGTCATGTGGCTTAATTTTACATAGTCCTGTGAAGAGCAGGGAGATCAACCCAGTCTTTATTGGTCATTTCCAGCTTAAAATATTGTATGATTTTATGATTCTATGATACATATAGCCTTTATATATATCTGAAAAGATTTCCCACTAGATCATCACTAATCCTGATCAGTCATGGAGAGAAGCAAAATGAAACCATTTATGCTTTTTTTTCTTGTCTGACTATGGAGTGCAGCAGTCTGTCTCTCTTGGTTTGTGTGGTCATCAGCACATATATTTGCACATTGTTTTATGTAAATTGTATGGATTTTTTTCTCTCTACTGGACACACATGCTCAGTCTTGCTCCTAGTTGGATTTGGGGACATGGAGCTGCAGGAGCCTTACCAGCAATGGACTGCTAGACAAGAGCCAACAACAGAGGCCCGTGGGCCAGGTGTGTCATGAGAAAAGAGGACGAGAATGCTTTGAGGAGTCTCACCAGTTGCAGCTGAGGTTGTATCAGAAACTGTCATTATCATCCAGAGAAAAACTGACAACCATTTTTGGAAGATTTCCTTCTAAACAGGAGAAATGCAAAAAGATGTCAGTAAATACTGGTCTTCCTGACTGTCCAGTGAGGGCAAGTGATGTAAATGCTGCACCATGGCACTTGCACAATTAGAAGAAATAATTATTCTCTAATTTTTTAATAAATTTTTACTAAGCCATAATTGGTAGAGAGGATGAGGGTGAACAATTTTAAGAGAGAAAGAAAATATATGTGGGTTTTTTTTGATTCCGACTCAAAACAAAGTTCTTTCTCTTCATTTGGAGGAATATTTACCATTTATATACGAATATAGAACTCATGAAGTCCAAATGAAAGCTTGCTATGAAGTTCCTCTGAAAGAGTAACTAATGTTTGGCATTTTTCTGGGTAACTTTTTCTGCTGTGTCAGACAACTTAGGGTGAATGTCATTACTCAGGTGTGTTACTACTCCTGCATTTCAAAACAAAATTGTCTCTGCTGCTTAAAAGAAAATGGTGTCTTTAACCTTTGTACATATAAAACATTGAATTTTGAGAATCAAGTATTTCTTTATTTTTTCATGCTAAAAACTCATTTATGAAGCTGAAGGACCCAGATTGTGTTGTCACCTCTATATTTTTCTACCAATTTAATACCCTTTTCCTTTGCAAAGCCTGTAATAAATGCATTATTATAGCAGAATTGGGGCTGAAATTTTCACTGGGTCTTGCAGCTGAATTCTCTTCATATTTGTTTTATGGACCTGGCTTTTTGTCTACCTTTGTCTCTCCAGGAACTTAGAATTTTTTTTTTCCTAAAACTCTTTTCAGAAAGATTTCTTCATGAAGTAGAAATATAAACTTCTCCCCTGCAAGAAACTGAAAAACCCACAGAAATATGCAGTTGGCAGAACACAAAGAAATAGTTACAGACAACAAACAAAGAGAAAAATATTATGCAGTTTGAAATGCAATTTTCTTTAGTATAAATCCTCACAGAAGGACATGGACAGAATTATGAAAATAAATTTTATGTGTTTTTTGTTTCAAGAGAAGCTGAAGATCAAATTTTATTATCATAACACATTAGTTTTTAAAATTAGGTTCTTATCAACATAACTGTTGATAAGAAAAAAAATTTTTGAAAAATACTTCAGTCGCTAAGTTTCACAGTTGGCACACATGAAATACAGGATGCCATCCAGAGGGACCTGGTCAAGATTGAAAAGTGGGCACATGGGAATCTCATGAGGTTTAACAGGACCAAGTGCAAAGTGCTGCTCCTGAGTCAGAGCATTCCCTGGTATCAGCACAGGCTGGGGGACGCACAGATGGAGAGCAGCCCTGCTAAGAACAACTCAGGAATACTGCTGGATGGGAGGCTGGACATGACCCAGCCATGTGCACTCACAGCCGAGAACAGAAAGCCAAACTTGTCCTGGGCTGCAGCAGGGCCAGGGAGGGGATTCTGCTCCTCCTCTCCCCTTCAGTGAGACCCCACCTGCAATGCTGCACCAAGCTCTGGGCCTCCCAACGTGGGAAGGACATGGACCTGGGGGCGCAAGTCCAGGGGAGGGACACCAAGTTGATTTGAAGGCTGCAGCACCTCTCCTAAGAGGAAAGGCTGGGAGGATTTTGCTTGCTCAGCCTGGAAAAGAGGAGGCTTCTGTGTGATCTGCTTGTGGCCTTCCAGTGCCTGAAGGGAGCCTACAAGAAAGATGGAGAGAGAATATTTACAAGGGCATGTAATGACAGGACAAAGGGGAAAAGTTTTACCAGAGAAAGAGAGTAGTTTTGATTAGATATTAGGAATAAATGCTTCATTGTAAGGGTGGTGAGGCACTGGATTGCCCAGAGAAGATGTGGTTGTCCCATCCCTGGAAGTGTTTGAGGCCAGGATAGATGGAACCCTGAGCAACCTGATCTAATAAAAGGTGTCCCTGTCCATGGCAGAGGGAGTTGGAATTAATAATCTTTAGGCTCTCTTCCAACTCAAAACATTCTATGATTCTAAGATTGTTGTTAGTTACACATTCTGTTGTGAAATTTATGACATGACCTTATGGAAGTCATAGTCTAAATAATTATTATCCTTTATTAAAATTCTTCCTGTATTATAAAACAGAATCTAAGGAAAAAAAAAAAAGACAAAATCAGGGGAAAAAACCCAGAAAAATAGATCAAGAGTATAAACACTTCTACCTTGCTTTTATCTAGAATGTTTAAATCATGTACCAAAATAACCTATCCATGTGTTTTGTGAGTTTTTCTTAATATAAGAACATCTACTTTATATCCAACCATAAACCTACTGAAGTTCTGAAGTTTTTTCTTCACCATAATTGAACAGATGTGCAGATATACAAATCTCTGTTTTGTCAAAAAAATGTAAGGGATGGGGAGAGATAGAAGAGTGAGGGAAAGAGAAATATTTCTATTACTTTGAATATCGAATTATAAATGTACTGTCTTTTAAAAAGACTGCAGGGTTAATACAAATTCTCTAGTCTTGCATTATAAGAAGCTTGCTTGATTTTCATTGGGTCACTTTTCTTGCTATGAAAATTACCAAAATTGACGATTCCATTTAATTTATATAGTCAACTAAATGCTGAAATTTTGTATGAATCTTCAAAATACCTGTAAGCTATTAGATGAGAGTTGTACATTCAGAAAGGCTAGTATATCTCCTCCTCCACAGCCAATGTGTTCAAATAACTAGAAATATTTGTTTAACTTCCTTCTCATTAAAGTTGATCTATTCCCATGTTTAATCTGCAGCATCATGAATACTGTAGTACCATGTTGTTTACTATAAATGTTGAATACAGTTTGAATCAATAATCTTGCTATAGAGAGGGATATAAGTGCTAAAATTATTTCATTTCATGAGTTCTCATTGAGGTCTATTGAATTCCATTGCACACTGCAAAAATAATTCACCAGTGTAAGGCTGACACCCATTTTTTTTTTCCCCCGGGAATATCTGTAGTAAGTTTTACCTATTTTTACCAGCATTGCTCTAGGCCTGTATATTAGTGTGGTAGTTGGTACATACAGCCATTACTTGGAAAATGCTTAGACATCAGTGGAAGACACAATAGAGACTGATGATGAAATCTTTATGAAAGTATGGAATAATCCCTGGTAAAGCAAAACAAGTTTAAATTTGGGGCAGTCAAGATAGCTGCAAGCGCTGATAACTGTAAGATAAGTCTCTCAATTCTTTACTTGTCTTGGTCATTTAGTTGTTGTGGGACCTTAAGCAATTTTATTGTCCTCAGTATTTTTCACATCTTTAGGGCAGGGATCATTTCAGAAAGCAAATCACTCTCTTCAGCTCTAATCGTATCAGAGGGGCTCTGGAGGCACCTAAAGGTGTTTTTCTTGTTTGTTCGTTTGTGATTTGTTTGTTTGCTTGTTTGTTTGAGGTGCTTTTTTGGTTTTTGCAGTTATAATAGAAAAAAAATTATACTTATCTCTTTATTTGCCATAAAGAGTTGCTATCATAGCATTAATACTGCATTTGCTATTTAATTGAAAACAAAAAGTGCAGAGTATGAGGAAGGCTTTTTGCAGCTTCCATAACTAGTTAAAATTGAGGATGTGACTACTGTGATCTAGTTTTTGTTCCATGGTAAATACTTTCAAGTGAAGATTATTGCTTTATGTAAGGATATACAATAAAATCAGAAATATCCTAAGACCACAATCCAGAAAAGAAATTAATTTGTTTAATAGTCATGAAAAATTCGGACATTCAAATATAAATGCATAATTCAGTGCTGAAGTAAATCGTTGTCTGATAGTACAGATAGTTTTTAGACGAAAAATGTGACTATGGTAGGAAAATAAAGATATTACTTGCAAAAAACCCAGTTTTTCTGAGAAGTATTTCCTTAAAATCTTACAGAACAGAAATGGCAAACCAAACCAAACCAAAACACTGTTTTCACTTACATTTCTTCCTTTGGCTTTCTGAAAGAGAAAATTAATATTACGTATGAGTAAGAACTAATTAAATTAAGCAACTGTGACATTTGTGATAATGATACCAATTAACCAAAAGCAAAAGGGATATGTTCAGTGTAATTCAGAGCTAACATCTGAAATATCATTAATATGAGACTTCTTAGTGGTGTCCTTTATTTAGAGCTGTAGTGTTTATGCAGAAGTGAGCATTTCAAGGGTAAATTTAGCACAGAACAGGAGGAAGTTTATTGAGAGCTGTTCCTATTAATAGGAGAATTCTGATCTGAGTATGCCTGACATTCATTCGTCATCACTGCTGATGCCAGGTACCTTCATGTAGCTTTACCTACTCCTTCAACAGTAGGAAGACCTGGATGAGTAGAAGTTTGTACACACACAGTAGAATCTCAGACACCGCCTATTGCCAAGTAAACAGAAATAAACATTTATAGTGAATCACTATCAAATCACACATTCCCATCACTGAATTTAATGGGAATCTATGCTGAAATCACAACATACAGTAGATTATGAATGAACTGCAAACCACTTCCCGTAACAGTGTGGACCATCAGTAATTTGCAGACCAAATTGACTGTAATAACCCAGTGAGAACTGTTTTGTTTTGCGTTATATGAAGGCAAAACAAAAATAAACTCAGCAGACCTATTTTCCCAAATGGCAAAGGGCAAAAAACAAGGTAGGAACAAAATAACTAGACCCATAAATTGTTTATAAAGAATGAAGGTTAAGAATATGTTTCTCAGTATTTAGGTTGCTCCATTATAAACATTTTCATCATTTAAATTTCAAGTCAGGTAGAAGTTGCAGAGGATGAATATTTATTCAAAGATTCATATGAGTATTCAGGCAGCCCTGAATATGTAGACACCTGTTTGAGTAACTCATATAAAATTTTAATCATAGAGTAATTTCACATACACCTACTGTGATAAATAAAAATTAGTTTGTCAGAAGTCTTTGAGATGTCAGAGAAGATAAAACAGGATGTTTGAGGTATTTTTGTTAAATTTAATTTCTCAAGTTCTACTTTTCAATGGTTTTAGCAACAAGAGTTAAATATCTATAAACTGTGGGTAGTATTTAGATCATTGAAGTCCATGAGCAAAATCAGATACTTAACTTCTCTTTTGTTTCTGGTTTGGTTTGATTTTAGATATGCACATCTAAGAGATGATAGTGTCCCATTTGAAGCCATAGTAATATACTGTATTGTACAAATAGCAAGTATGCTAAAGAGAGCACTATTGAGAGATATCCAGTTACATGCATTTATTTTAAAGAGACCTCTGAAGACTTCTAAATAAAAAGTGAATATTTACATAGATGTGAATTTAAAATGTGAGTATATCAAAATACTTATTTGCAATACTTACTATGGTCATGTCAATGAATTCAAGTAATTGAATTTATAATGAATGAATGATCAATGAAGACTGATATTTTCTTATGTGATAGCCAAAAATGGAATTGTGACCCTACTAGGACTAAACGTGAAATTTTGGTAACTTAGAAAACTGTTGGAAACAACTCCTATAGGTCTTAGCTAAGATCGGCATTGTCACGTGCTGTAGTCTATTGCAATTTGAATTGTAGCAATCTCATCACATTTCTGCTACGGAAATGAATTTGAATAGTATTGTTCAGAGCACTTTTTTATTAAGGCATATTCTCAATAAAGAAATGGTAGATATCTAGTTTATTAGATTACTGAAGCAGTATCCAAATGAAAGCTGCTATCAAATTTGCATACAAAAAATGCTACATCCCTTTTATATATGTATTTCCTTAATATATATCTATTTACATTTTTTATATATAAACTTGACACAAAGCTCCAAGATAATTCTCAATTTGGAGATTTTTTTCTATTTTCCATTATACTTGTACTTCAGTTCTACTAAAGGCAGATAATACAATTAATAGTTTTAATAAGATGATCCCTGGAGTGAACATAAGAATACATGTAATTATGAGAAAATAAATAGAGTTGTGACATTAAATTGGATGCTAACAAACATCTAGGCTGTAGTCTTCCACACAAAAAGAACATTTATTTTTCAAATCATCATGACAATATGAATAAGTAACCATTAATGAAAATGTAATTATATCTTTCATGAAAAAAGAAGGATACAGACACAATTGAATTTTAGTTTGTAGCTCAGCCCTTGCAGAACTGTCTATCAAAATTCTCCTTTGGTCTCTGTGGAAATTCACATAGCTTTATTTAGGCTCATGTTAAGTTGGTATTTTTATGCAAAATCCAGGGACTGCTATGAGATATATCCTATGGTAAAAAAAAGAAGAAAAGAGGAAAAAATAGTGACTGTAAAAGTAATAGAAACATGTTAATAATAAAAACTAACAAAAGATGGATTTAATTTTTAATTGTGTGTAAACCTTCATAAAAATGTTTGTTGCCTGACCAGGAAATAAAAGATGATATTGATTGTCCACTGAATCATTAGAATGAAGAGTCAAAAAAAGTGCTTAGTTTCATATTGGACTGTGACCTTGATGTCATCAGTGAATACTAAGGGACAGCTATAACTCCCACGAGGAATCATTTTTCTGCTAAACAGATTTCTTCTCAGCAAATCATGCTGATGCATCCACTGTGCAAGTTTGTGAGAAGCTGCATAGCATCAGGAAAGGTGAAAGTCTCTCCATGTGCCCTCTGCATACCTTGTTTCCATAGAAGACAGTAACATCTCAAAAGATCAGTGTAATTAATCTCATTTTTGTCCTTTCAAAGCCTTTTGCCCAATCTTTTTAGGCTTGTGAGACATGTTTTATTATTAGAAGAGATTATAGAAATCAATGATTCCTACTACAGTATCAGAATTAAGGATATGTTTTAAATGAATAGTCATAACCTTATGGAGGAGTAATTTTAATGGGATTAACACATTGTTTTTACGTTTGTTAATTCTGGTAAATATTTTAGATCAGTTCCATTAGATTAAAAAATAATAGTAATAATTACTCCTGGAACATTGGCTTTGATTGTTCTAATTGTATCTTGCCTTGGATGTTGCTAGACTGATGCTTGAATAAAAAGATAATCAACTTGGTTGGATACTCCACTTTCTTTAGATTTCCCATAGGGTTTTATGAATAGATGTAAAGAATTGTAGTTTTGCTGGCATCAGCCAAGAGAGACTAAAACTGATATCTCATGGATTTTTGTGGTTGTCCTTGTTTGATGGGATGTGTTTCATGACCCCAGGATGCATAACAAGAAGACTCACACATAATTATTTCCACAACAGGTCTTAATTGTCTTGGTACTCAGTATTAGAACACTTTATTTTTAGGTGATTATAATCTGTAGCACCACAGACACAGGCCACCATTCCCAGCAGAGTCTGGCAGAAACATTACAATGCCTGTTAATTCTGTACAAGCAAATAGCTACATATTGTTTCCCAAACTGTAAAAAAACTCCATGTGTACTATCCCTCCATTTTTTTGCCGGCTAAACTTACATGTTTATGTTAATGTGATTAAGTTAATGCTAATGTGTTAATGAAAATGCAGCTAGTCTGTAAAAAAAATGACCATGTAATTTTGTAAGCAAACAGCAAACTTTGCTTACTGTTGGTAAAACAAGGATAATAGAGACAGGGATTGCTTATACTGCAGTTCAGACATTTAGTACTGTAAATATTTCAGCGCTGAGACAGGCTGCCCAGGAAGGTCAGGGAGCCTTCCTGTCTGGAGGCATTCAAAACCCACCTAGACAGGTGTAACCTGCTCTAGATGACCTTGCTTTGGCAGGGGCATTGGCCAAGATGATTGTCAGAGATCCTTTCCAAATCTAACAGTTCTGTGATTCTGTGAAATAAACCTATATTTCAGCTGAAAAACGAAGTCAAGGAAACCATTATTCTGGTAGCATTGTAAGTAATGCCTCAGTCAGGTGTGGAGGGGAGTTCTCCTCACTGCCATCACTGAATGGCTATTTCTAATCTCTAGCTCTCATGGTTTCATTCCCAGATGTCCTTTAAGCACTGGTGAATCTAGTAGGAGTGCTCACAGGAAGACAGCTGGTTGCTTAGGGATTATCCAAATACGAAGTTACATATTCTTAAAGATAAAAGAACAGACTGGTAAATTTTGTGAATTATAGTTGTGCAACAACCACTGAAATTCACTACCTGCTGGTACATTTAGACTCACACCAAAATCTTTTTCTGCTAGCACTTCTGGTGCCTGTGTGGCTGTGCAAAGAAAAAGAGCTCTATCTTTACAAACCAGTCAGGATCTGGTTCCTGTTGGGATACTTTTCAAATCTTATAGCCTTTTCTTGTAATTTTGACTTACAGAAAATATTACTTTACTTGGAAAGCATTTTTATTGAAAGAAGAAAGACTACTTGTTTGTTTAAAAATGCATTTTATTCTTAGCTTACAAATTGTTATGAGCTGCTCAGCAAGAAACATCACAGGAACTTTCATTACCTGACCATTCTTATAAAGGCCATTTTTGCATATTATACCAAATGGAATCTATGTCAGCTATAAAATCAAAGAAACATTTGGATTGGAATGTGTCTCTAATAACAGTAATTATATTTAGCACTTACTTTGCAATTTTCATCTGCAAAGCACTTACTAACAGCATTAGATACTTAATTCTCACAGAATCTCAACAAGGTAGGCAGCTATTAAACCTCCCTGTAAAGGGATGCATTATTGGCTGGCAAATGATCATTCACTGAATAGAATGGAAAAGAAAAGAAAAAGCTCTTTCAGCTAATCCAGAAGTTTTAAGAGGAAAAACTTTAATAGTTTTAGGAGCAAGATAAAGTGCAGGAAAATTGTTCTTTTTCTTAAAACACGCAAAAAAGCTTAGTTTAATCAACAATGACATAACCATACTCAGTGCTGTGAAATATTGCCACAATGCAAAAAGTTTATTTTTCAACCTACCATTTTGATTAAATTGTCTGCACACAATCCTGTGTCATGTGCTCTGGGACGACCCTGCTTGAGCAGGAAGGTTGTACCTGGTCGGCCACCGTAAGATTTTCCAACCTTATCCATTCTTTGATACTGGGAATATGGAAGTCAAACTGAAAACTCTATCCTCAAAAGGTGTTTTGCCAAATCACTGTTTTTCTAAGTACAAGGAGAATGAGAAAATTTCTTTTAATCTCTCTTCCTACCTTATAGTCCTTTAGTTTCTGCAAGATCTCCAGTATTTCACTGTTACCTCAGGGAGGCTTATCTCTGAAGAGTACTATCCAAGATACACCCCTCTGCTTCTTACACTCTTGGCAGTTAAGAGATTGTTGGCTGCCCTCCAGAGTAAACCAAAGGAGATAAAATCTGCCTGGATATTTATGAAATTATTTAATTTTTTCCATTGTATCTGTTTTATACAATTGCCTTGACGCTGCTTGTCATTTAGGTAACAGCAAGAGAACTTGTTGTGAAAAATATTGTATGATTTAAACAGATGTTATTTTCATTAACAGTCCAGAAAGATTGGGGGTGGGAAATAGGTCAAATAAAAAAGCTATGAACTTATATCTAAGATAAAATACTACTACTACTACTACTACTACTATTAGTCACCTTTAACAACTAACTAGAAGCATTTAAAAATAATCTCTCTTAAAAGAAGTAAAATACACAAAAAAGTTCTTGGTAAACATTTTTTCTTCAGGATATTTTTTTTGTATTGAAAAGTATTGATCCATTAGCATTGGAACTTTACACCAATCAATTTTTATAACATATTTTTTTTTAGGGCTTTATAGTAAGAGCATCTTGAAAGCATTGAAATTCCATATTTCAATAGGATTTTTTAATATAATCAGCCCTATAAAGACAACACAATGTAAATATCTTATAATTTCTTCCACCTCTGCCTTTCTGCCAGAGCTATCTGGGTTCATCTTCGTTACATTCCACGATCTCACATATTCTGCTCTGGTCTCTGCATGCCTGCATTTCCTCACATTTTTCTGTGCATTGCTCTTCATCTTGCTCTTTACTTATTTTCAGCTGACATGTGCTCTTATTTTTTTTCCCAGTGTGCCCCACCTCGTCTCCCTTAAAGTGTCTGTTTCAGTCCCAGTTGCATGTCATTTATTTGCTTCCTCAAGTCTGCCACGGGCAGATATTCTTTAACACTTTAAAGTTTTCATTCTGCTTCCACTAGTTTTCTTTTCCTTTTACTTTACATATCAGCATGTTTGACTCCTGGTCCCTCAATGTGACTTTCTATCCCACACTACAAAAATTAAAATCTAATTTTGTTCAGTCTATAGATTCATTTCTCTGCTTATGCATTGAAACTTCCACTGTAGTACTTGAGCAAGGCTAAAGGAGAATTTTTGAACAAAATCCATCAAATAGCTTGACTACATCTTTAATCTATATTTACTTTGACTACTGTTTACTATTACTTTTCCACACAATTGATCATGATTCTTTGTAATCACACAACAAAACACAAATAATCATTATGTCAAATAGTAAGTATGTGGAAGTATACATCAATGCTCTTTCCATGAAAAGTTTGGAAAGTTTTTCTTCTTCTCAGAAAGATGAGAACTCTTTAAAAACTATGGATTAAGTCAACATATAAAGCATATTTTTCTGCAACCATTGTGACACAACTGATTTTTGTGAAAGTATATTCTATTCCAGACATAAGAGAATAAAATAATGCAAGTTAAAATAATATAGGAAATAAATTATGCCTATACTGGTGCAAAAAGCAGATAATGAATACAATTTAAATTGGAGCATTCAGTCACAAAGTCAGTAAGGGAGACGGTGGGAGGAAGGAATTAAGAAA
Source organism: Calcarius lapponicus (assembly GCA_039654755.1). Taxonomy (NCBI): domain Eukaryota; kingdom Metazoa; phylum Chordata; class Aves; order Passeriformes; family Fringillidae; genus Calcarius; species Calcarius lapponicus. The sequence goes on along the minus strand of CM077462.1, from coordinate 44,432,244 downwards.
GGCAAATGAGGACAAGATTTCCCTTTTAATTAGATTTGGTATGAGATAGAATATAGATAGGGTAGAATTACACCCTTCCACCAAATGTTCTAGATATTAAGGATTATATAAATCAAGGTTAAGGGGCACAAAATTTAGAACATATAAGTAAATTTAGATACAATATTAAAGTGCTTCCAAGGCCGCATCTATTAAATAACAGAGCTGAACAAAGTCCTGAAAGTCAACAATTTATTCAAAATATATTTGTATTTATTTTCTGCTTGGGAATTTTTGGGGGTTGGAAGCTCATTTTGATCAAAGTCACTGCTATAGAATACTGTCTGAAAATATTAAACTTTCAAAGTGACAAAGACAGCTAAATCTGGGTTTGCAATTTGCAATTTCTTAACTCTATGATAATTTACCCTTAAATAAAGCAGGACTACATTTACTCTGTAATTTAAAAATATCATCACCATCTATTTTTCTTTTCTTTTGAATATTTTGAATGAGTAATCTTTTGAATATTCTGAATGAGTAATTTAAAACCACTAAAATTAGTTCCTGTCCATAAACAGCATTTTGCATTTGTCACTGATCTTATTGGTCTTTTCTTCCTCTACCAGATTAAGAACTACTTTTTCTTATTTTAAAGCCAAATAATTTCCTTTTAAAATGCTTTTACTATGGAAAATCATAGTCTCAATCTTATTATCTTTTGGAGTTTAGAAACAGACTCTTTTTTCCCATTTAATTTGTAATATTTCCTTACCTCTCTCTCCTAAACTATCAGCTTTAATGGGAGAAAAACAGCACAAAACAGATATTTCAGTCCCTGTTCAAACAATCTCAAATATTTTCCTTGTTTTATATGAAAACACCATCTCTGGAACCAAAAGGCTTTTAGATGTTCAGAAGTTTTCTTGTTCTATTGAAATGTAGTTTTCGAGGGAATTCATACCCAAGGAAATTTCTAAAGCAATTTAGATCAAATCTTTGAAAGATTTCAAACATCAGAAGAAATTAAAATATAATTTATGATTGATATTATGTTAATGGTTATAGATTGGTGTCCAAGATTCTCTCTCTCTATATATATATATATGAACACATCATTTATTATATAAAAATATAAGGAGTGCTTCCATTACCAGAAATGAAGGAATATATTTCTAAAATCGTATAAATTAGAAGAGACTGAGCACAAATTTCTGATAAATTTGTGTTTTATTCTTTTTTTCTTTTTACTTGTGGTAATCTATTTTCCAATTCTATTTCAACTTCTTCTACCATAGGTCAGAAATATTTCTAGAAAACTTTTTATGTATTTACTATCCTAGGATATTTTTTCTTAGTTTCCGTTTTTCTTCTTGTTTTCTTTGTATGTTTGTTTGTTTTATTTTTATATATTTTTTTCTGTTACTCAGCATTGCTTGAGAGATGTAGATCATCCTTTTGCAAAAGTTGCCTTTACCCACACTGTAATAGGATTTCAGCAAACATTTTTAATCACATGTTCAATGATGTGACTTCGTATTAACTTTAAAATAACATTCCTCTGTGACTTTTATAAATGTAATTTTAAATTTTGACTCTTTCAGTGACAGGCAGTTGAAATGATCTTGGTGTCTATCTTTTTGTCTCTATCATAATTTCAGTGTTTCTGGCTGTATTTGTAGGAAACGAGAATAAAGGGTTACTTTCGGTCAATCTTCCTTTCTAGATTCTTGCTTCTTGTTTCTTTGCTTCCCTTGTAAAAGCTGAAAATTTCAGAACCTAGTCTTCTGATCTCAGGAGTCTCCTACATGCTATTAGTCATTCATTTTGACACCAGATTCTAGGTAAAAAAGAAGATATTTTCTCTTCTGGGCAGATTGATAGCAGTGATAGCAGCGTCTTTTTCTTTTTTTTTTTTTTTTTCTTTTTTTTTTTTTTTTTTTTTGAGTCTTTGCTTCTTTCTTGGAGCAATCTGCCTCTCAGGATTATCTGGATGCTTTCACTCCAGCTCCCTGCTATGAGAATTAGTGCCTCAAAACACTGTCAATGCCCAGTAGGATGTGTGACTTCATCTCCAACTGCAAACATTTTTCCATTGTTGTTCTAAAGATCTTAAGTTCAGACATTCTTGTGTGAGACTTGTTGTCTATGCTAAATAAGAAAAGTTTTGAAAAACATGGAATTAATACTGTATAGAGCTTTCAGTGGTAAATTTTAAAGGTTCATTTCACCTACCATTTATGTGTTAGACATCTGAGTCTGAGCAGTTCACCTCAGGCTTCATTTATGGTTGTTGGAGATAAATATGCACTTCCAGAGGGTGAATGCTTTGATCTAATTTGCTTGCCTTTCATAGGGTGAGATTAATCTCTCTCTGGAGATGACTGCTACTTTTCATTGATGATAACACAGGCCCAAGATGACTAGCACAGCACTAACCGTTGAATTTTAAAGCGCTGATGTTCAGGCGAACCAGTCCTCCCTGACATTTCTTTTATGACTGTCTGCACTTTGATATAATAACTAGTCCTTACAATTCAGTAAGAGTAGGGGATGTTAAATGTCTTTGAAGTCTAACTCTTTTGATTGCTGAAGATTTGCCATTTATAGAAAAATATAAATTTTTTAAATGGTGCAGAAATATAGTTGCAATCATGGAAACATGGCAGAATGACTTGCACAACTGGAGTGCTGTAATGGATGCCTAGAAAATTTTCAGAAGTGATAGGCAAGGAAGGAGAGGTGGAAGGGTAATTGTGCATTTGATTGAGTGTTTTGGTGGACAGTGGTGACGATCGGGTTGAGTCTTTGAGTCTGTGAATCAGGGGAATGGCCAACAAGGAAGATATCCTGATAGGAGTCTGCTGTAGATCACCCTACCCAGATGAAAAGGCAGATTAAATATTTTATAATTACAATATGTAAAATAAAATGAAGTCTTACAAAAGTTAGCCCTTGTTCACATGGGGGGCTTCAACTTGGCAGATTCCTGCTGGAAAACAATACAGTGGAGAGGAAAGAGTAGGAGGGTCTTGCAGTGTGTGTAAGATTACTTCCCGAGATAGCTGTTGAGGAAGACAGCTATGGGCACTGTCCAACTGATCTGGTTGTTTGTGAACAAAGTTGTGCCAGGGAGACAGACTGAATGTTAGGAAACATTTCTTCCCTGGAACAGCTATCAAACATTTGCTCAGGCTGTCCAGCAATGGGTCTGAGTCACCAGGCCCAGAGATATTTAAAATATGTGCAGGTGTCATGCTTAGGGACATGGTTTAGTGGTGCCCTTGACAGTTTTATTGTTGGACTCAATGACCTTACAGCTATTTTCAAATCAAAATGAATCTTTAATTGTATATGGGGCTCTCTATTAACTTTTCTATTCTTGCTGTGCTTTACAAACTGTTGGTTTTTTTAAACAAAAATAAAAATATCTCTCTCTCTCTCTCTCTCTCACACACACACACACACACACATTTTTATGAAAGAGATACTTTCCCCACTCCAAATATCAGCTTGGGAGTCTTTCAGAGGACTGATAATGCTTTTAAACTTTTTAAAAACTATTATCTTTAATCTTTTATTAAAAAAAATTGTTTGTTCTTTCATTTATTTTAGTTGACAAGATTTCTTGAGCATGACATTCCTTAAATATAAGATTGTTTTTCTTGTCTAGTTAGCCGTCTGATGTGTACTCTCTTAATGAGCAAATATTGCCTCTAGACAATTAACAGTTCCAATTTGCAAGCATTTTTGAGATCATGAAATGAAAGATGTTCTCTAATTATTATTATTATTAGTAGTATTATTATTACAATTATTATTATTATTTTCATCCATTTTTAACTAGTTGCATATAGCTTTAAGGATCATTTTTAGGATAACCATAAATATTTTCAGTTAAAGCTTTCTTAAGCCTAAAGAATGGTATCAATGTGGAACTTCATATGCTGTGTTACAAACAGTTGTGGAAGACAAGACTTGAAAAAATAGTAATTTAAGTCAAGTGCTTTTTTCAATTCATAATAATTTTACCTGGAAAATTAGCAGAAGAAAGCTTGAAGTAGGAAAAGTTGATTTCAAAATCTCCAGGATTATATTGGAATGTTGTGTTTATTGCCATATTGGAAGTTTATGAATAAATTTGACACAAAACTATTGAAATGCCACAGTTTCTTCCAATAAATATATAACAGCAGGGCCACTGTGCAGTTCAATGAATTACATCTTCCTGTATCATGCTTCTAGGTGGGATTGCAATGAAAGAGGAGAAGAAAAATCCCTCTCCATTATCAGGGTAATTAGTTCTATAAATTCCTTTATGTCTTCAGTGAAGAAATGGGGTAATTACATTGTGAAATTTCATTTTCCTAAGGGGACACATTAATTTATGGGCACATGTAATACTTGTTCCAGCACAAGGTTTCCTCATTCTGTACATGTACTTCATTATGTAGAAAAGAAATATTTAAAGCACACAGGATTCTATGTATAGTACAAAGTATGGGTTTTTTTTAATTTTGCCAATGTATTTTTAGCAAATCGCTTTGATTCCAACCTTCATTAAGTACACTGTAAGTCTTAAAAGACAAAAATAAGTTATTTTGCTTTTATTCCTTGAGAGAAGAAAATATTCAATTTCTACATAAATATTAAAGTTCATAAAATATCATTAAAAGCAGTAAGTGTGGTGGCAATTTAATTATTACAAAACACTGTAGGTAGGATCAGGGCCCATGTTTTATTAAATTTTATTTCATGGGAAATATACTGTGGTAATTACTAATACAGCTTTATCTATCTTTCTATTATTCAAAAAGTAATATCACCTCCGTTAAAGGTTAATAATATTATTATTACTTAATTCACTAGAATTTATTGAATAATTTGAGCACTGTGAAGTAGATACTAGTCAATCTGAACAGACTGTTTCCTTATGTCTTGTTATGTTCAAAATCTTGTGAATGGGCAAAAAAAGAAACGCATTACAAATAAAGCTGTTGACTTCATCGAAATCTTAACAGTGAGACTGAAAAATCATTATTGGACTATATCTGATTATTACAGAGAAGAAAAAAATAATTATGATGAAGTTAAAAAGATTGTGCACACATCCTTTACACTTTTCTCCTTTTTCTGGTTTCAGGTTCCCTCTCTTCCTGCTACTTGGTGGTTTTATAATGGCAGCAGTGGTAGGGATTCTCTGGTGAGTCATCAGTAGCTGGAGTCCTTTGCTGTGAGGAATGTGATGTTCCTGTTAATGGCTTCTTCCTCACTCTAGAGTCCTTTAGTTGTCCTTTTTGTGTATTTATTGACATGCTTTCATGCTTTTTTCTGTTTCTCTATGAACTTAACAGTTTCATCTTGTATCAAAATTACTATAAATTACTCTATGTGTTGCCCTTTACATATGTCATATAAATGTGTATTTATTTTATTTTTGTTGACTAAATGAGTTTTGCTCCAGGTCTGTTTTTCTTTAAATGTTCATCACTGAGTTTTTCACAGTTGTGGAGTCTCCAATGCCACCCTGTGCCCTACCCCTTAAAGTCCTATTGCTGTACTTCTCTCTGATATATCCCCAGTTCCCACCTCTCAAGGATGTTATTGTACCATACCTCTATTCCTCCACTCTACATCATTATGTCAGAGTCATAAGCCTCTCATTCTACATACAAACAAGAACTAATAACTCCTATTTAGAATTTGGGTTTTTCTACCTTTCAAATACAAGAAAAGTAAAATAAATTAGACATAGATATCTGATCTGTAAGATAAATTGTTGTTACAGGCAAACCAAGTGAAACAAAGCTGCAGGCAGGTCAAGACAACTTCAGACAGAGCAGATGTGAAAAGTGTCAGCCCTGAAGCCAGGCAAACTCAGTACAGAGCTTGCTGCCTATCAAAGGTAATATGATATTAAATGGCTGCAAAGTTACACCATTAAAGTTAGCAAATAACTCTGCCTGTCATATATGACTTTCCCTGGGAAGAAATTAGGGTGAATTTATGCCTCTATGCACAGTGAGCCCAAGTCTGTTCCGTACAGAGTTCTCTGTGCATGTGTGATAAGGCTGATCTGTCAGATTTGATGCACACGGCAGCTGGCTGCTTCTTTCAACCTGGACACATGGACCCTAAAAGTTGCATCAATTTCAGTGGTCTTTGGGACAATGAGTGTTCAGGCTCTGACCACCAGTGGTCTTCTCTTGCAATAAACTCAAAATGCTGTTTAGATTCTGCCCTTACTGAGTATCATGCTGGTTTTCAAAAGAGTCTGAATACTTCCCAAGCAGCAGTTGTAAGAATGAATAGGACAATTCCATCATCATTAAGTGCACACAAGTAAAACAGATGGGCAGTAGACCCAGGGACTTTTTTTAAGAGTCATCATATTATTAGATTTTTCATCCTGTAAAGGAGTCAGTGGTGCGCACATTTCTGGCTGTGTTCCTGCTTCCTAGCCCTTATTCATATGGCTCTGTTTCCACACTGCCTTGCTCAGGGGAAGACACCTCAGCAGTGTACCTTCCAAGACAATTTATTTCATAAGGGCTAAGAGACTTATAAGGGCAGCACCATCTGTTTTTGCAGCAACATATTTTATTACAATATATTATAATGCAAATGCCTTTAGCATTTTGTTCAGGTAAGTAGGCAAAACTCACAATTTATCTTGGAAGGGAAATATGATCTTCTCTCAGGAGCTGTCTATTGTAATCACTGTTGGCCAGCACTACATTGTTGTCCATATTAAATAGGTACAACTGATTCCAGAAAAACTTCTTACTGAGAGCTAACTTGGGTATAGATTTAGAGTACACTGAATAACATTGCATGTTTATAGCCTACAGGCTCCTGTGTGCATCTGCACTGCATAACCACTGTATAACCAAAATACTGATTATGTCCTGTAAGGCCAATGACTTGGAAACAAACATTCAGATGCTCATATATCTTGTCTCCTCCAGGACAGAACTGATACGATAAATTATGTCTTTATGTCTCCCTTTGAAATATCTCCAGATTATATCTAATGTTATGCATACCCATAACTGTCCTGCTAAGTCTTTTGTTGTTAGGTTACACAGAGAAGAACCAAGAGACAAGGTAAGTCACTTCCAAACTATTGTCATGTTGAAGTGGGAAATTGATATTAAACTTCTCCACAAAAACCTAAGATGTAGATGCAGAGTTTGGATGTTTAATATTTTCATCAAGTGTGGTTGTTAGAGTATGGTCAGAAGAGCAAATCACAATAAAACAGTTGAACTGAATCAAGAAATGGTGAAAGGATATTGTTGTGTAATACATACATAAAAAGGATATTGTTGTGTAATACCATACATAAAATGTAAGCAGTACTGTTACCTATACTTACAAAATTAGTAAATTAATACATTTTATCATGAATGGCCTGATTGAGTGAATATGTCATGTTTTTATAGCAGTATATTGTTCTGGACCTGTCAGAGAGCCAAATGATCACCCTGTTTAGTTTCCAGATGTTGCAGAGGTCCTGACAGTAACAGAGCCCCATAATGAAGAGACTCTACAATTTGTGACTATTTATGAGTAATTCAGCAATTAGTAGTATACTCATGAAGTATCCTCAAGAATCAAAAGTCTGAAGAAATTGCACCAGAATGGAATTGTCCAAGGATATTATTACAGGGATTCTCATCTCTAGTTAGAATATGTTTTTACTCTTGTTCCTAGATGTCTTCATCTTCTGAATTTTCAGTCATCAGTGAGTAATCAGAATGATTATCACATGATCATGGAAATGATTTTGCTTCTCCCATTTCAGATATAATATCTAATGTGTTATTAACTCTGTAATGATAAAATAGCTTGCCTTTAACATTCTATATACATGAAATTTAGCTTGCATCCACCAAAAAAATTATAATTTTTTTTGAATGAGTCCCATAAATGTAAAGGCCAAGATTTTCAGAATTTCATTTTTGGCTTTATTTACTTAAATTTATTGTAATCAACAGAAATAGCTCTGCTTATCCCATTTCTGTCGCAGAGGTATTCTTTGAGAAATAGTGCAAATGTCACCTGCAACAGTGTGACTCCGAAGGGTGGGAGGCATCATCTCAGAAATGGCCCAAAGCTTTGAATCCTCATCCTGTTATAGAATAACTTTAGGCATTATTATCATCCACCTTAAGTCCAGAACTCTTGTTATGTCTTGGGAGCATAATTGTATAGGTAGTCTTATTTTTCCTTTGTTTGGGTTTTTTTCATGATGAAGGGAAACCTACAGTGTCAGTAGAGAGAAAACCAGGTCTACAACTATGTTCAAGCTAAGATTGATTCTTACAAAAGGTTCACAATAAATGTCCTTTCAGTTTGTCCCACTCAGGCATCATCTTGGGGAAAATATGCATATCTTTTTCCACCTTTCCTTCACTCTTCATTTGCTCATAATTTGCTCTTCATTTCTGCTTTGACAAATGGGAGGCAGAATAATTTTATAGGTTTATCCAAACAATGTTTCTCTTAAAAGATTAGAAATTGATTCTACAGTAAAATCCATTAATATTTCATAATCATTTGAATTTGGAGTGTCAAGAACATTGGAACTTGAAACTGTTTCCATGAAAGTCCTGATTAGATGTGTTAGTCCAAATAGTCTTACTGGCTAGTGAAAGTAGCTCTCCTAAACTTCTGCTAATATTGTTTAGGTAATATCTGAGTAAGATAGGCCTGAAATTATCATGAATAATGAGAAGCCTGAGCCTAGTTCATTAATTTCAACTATTGTCCTGAAAAATGTTGAAATCACCGATTTCCCAGCTCATGTTGGGAATCAGAATATGACTGGGTTAGCAATTACCACTGTCTGTACATTTACTATTATTAGACACAATATGCATTGCAGAGATAGTAAATGGGAATATGAATGTAGTTTGGAGGTTTGGATTCTTGAAAGTTACTCCTCAACTCCCAAATCCATTTGCAGAAGCAATTATATACAATAATTGTATACAAAGCAATCTATACTTTCAGCTGAATAGCTTGTTTTGTATGCTGCATCAGACTGGTCAAAATTACTTTACAAGTGCTCTAAATAAATTGCTCAATTGCATTTTGCATCTGCTGGATTTTCTGCTGGCAGTGATCTTTTCCACAGCTCCAGAAGCATTTGAGGTCTGTAACTTTCTGATTCCTAACTCAGGAATTGCAGTTAATTGAGAGGCTGATGCTGTTAATACTGACTCTGGGAAAAGGACACAAAAGAAGAAATGTTTTTTTCAGGTACGGGGTCATAAGTTTGAAATCCAATCATTTAATTCCTTCAAGCACTGGCTGCTCCCAATTCCTGCAGTTAATGGGAGGAGGTGCACCATAACTTATAGAACTCCTAAGACACTCAGTCCCATGACAATTTTTGATTTAATGATCTAGCTATGACAATCTATATTTTGCCTATTGACAATCTTCAGAGCTGTACACTTATCGTGAAGCAGGAGTTGTAGCTGGAATGACCTTCTTGATATGTATAAAATCTTAATCCACTTAAAGTAGCTAAGAACAGTCTCACCTTTGGGCTGGCTTGCACATATCTTTTAGTAATGTAGATCTCAATGATCTACATTACTAAAAGATATGACAAGGTAAAAAAAAACCTAATAAACATTGCTAGGTCATATACCTTAACACTGTGCTTCCTCACATAGCTCATACACTGGAGGTCAGGAATGAAAGCTAGAGAAGGATAAATATAAATATGTTAAAGCATAAATAATTTATGCTACCATGGCAAGAACATAATTAAGGTGACATTATGTTTCTTCCAGCCAGGAGGCATCTTTGTAATAAGATAAACAGAAAGTCAGGTGAATTTATCCATGGACAAAACTAACATGATCACTCATAAATATTTGCAAAAGGGTTCTCAAGATTGCTTATTGTGCTGTTATGCTCATAGTCATATGAGGAAATTGCTAACAATATTGCAACAAAAATATTTCATGAGGCTTACAGATCAGAGATTTACTTGTCAATGGATATGAAGATCATTTTACATTTTGCTTTGATTCTTTATACAAATTAATTTGTTCATATTGTGTGTTTGTTGAGGTCTCTTATTAAAAAAAATATTATGTTTGAAACTGCTGTTGAATCTAAATTTACTGTAATGAAGTGCCTATATTGTACTAAATTTTGAAAAATAGTTTAGTGAGTGGAAATAAGTGGATTTTTATAATACCCTCTCTCTCAGAATTTTTGCTATTAAAACCAAATATTTATTCTTAGAATTGATATTATAAATGTAATGTTTCATAAAGTTTTGAGAAAGATGAAACTCAATAACCAAAAACAAAACCTAAGTCAGTATGGCTGCTTCTGATTATGTTGCTCATGAAGTACTTCGTAATGGATCGAGTGTCAAACTGGAATAAAATAAACAAAGATTGACAATACAAACAAGTGGGTGTTTTGTTTTTGGTTTTGGTTTTTTTTTTTTTTTTTCTGTATTAGGCACAACTTTTTCTAAGAAAGAATTTCCTCCTTCTCACTGGGAAATAAATTATTTATGTTGAGTGTGGTGATTCACTCCAAAGCACAGAAGTAGACCCAGCACTCCCATTATGTTCCAGCAGTACAGAACACAGCAGAAGAAGTTGGTTAGACCACACTGATAATAATGCAACGGTTGTGGATTCTATCCCCATATGGGTCATTCACTTAAGAGCTGGACTTATTTCTTATCTGGAATTCCAGCAAAGAATCTCCCCTTTTTGCTTCTTCAATTGCCTCTGCCAGGAAGCTGTCATCAATGCACTCCATGAAAATTTCTTGGTTGTTTCTACTCCGTGATGCTTCCCTCCCAGTGGATATTAGGATGATTAAGGTCTACCATGAGGAGCAGATTCTGCAAATATGTTTCTTCATTAGTTGGAAGACATCTACAGTGATAACGGCCACATCATCAAGCTCTTATCCCAACCCATTATCTCTCAGCTTGTTCAATATCTGTTCCTAGGCACAGTTTCCTGCACTCACACTCTTCTCACAAAGGGCAGCTTCCCTTTCCCACTACCCTGCTCTGTGCAGCTAAAGGTACACAGGAACTATTATATTGATTATATCATGAGAAAGTCATCCCACATTTAAATAATAGAATCAAACAGTCCATAGTACAGGAAAGCCTGTTACTTACCTGAAGAAGAGTCATGCTTCATCAAAGAGCAAAGTTAACTCTTATTTTACAAGTTTTTTAAACAATTCCATGAGATTCTTTTGGTTTTTGAGATCCTACTTGATTACAAGTAAAAGACGATTTATGCCTATAAGAGATAATCAGGTAATCAATTCAGTTTTATGTGCTCCTGACGGCCCAAGTGCTCCTTTTGTGGATTTTAATGAAGTTCTATCATGCTGAATAAGAGATGTTAGGAGATATCAGTCAGGAATGCACCTTAATTTGAGTGTTTTGATGTAAAAGAGGATTAAAAAGAACACAAATTTCTATATTTTAACTCAGAGGAGAATTTGAGAATTATTTTTTAAAATATCTTTAAAGAAAATACTTAATAGATTATAATTTTTTGATCTTTTGACTTCAGATAACAATGTAGAATAAATATTTACTAATTAATTTGGAAAGAATATAGAAAAATTTATGATTTCCATGAGAAATACGTAAAGCAGAAAATAAGGGGAAACAAGTATTGAATGCATTCACAGATTTGCCTAATCATTTCAGGTCTGTTATATGGGGAGATAGTTGTTGGTGCCATTTAAAAATGAATCTTTAAGACACACTTAATACTCTTTATTTAAAAAAGTGGATGAAGGTAATAACGGAGAAGGTTATTTTCATTTAAATTGCCATGGAACAAACATGATTGGCTTATTTTGGGAGAAGAAGCTATAAGTTTCTACGGTTGCTGGTTTGTAGATTTTTAAGAAACTGTGCAAATTGTTAAAGGAACAGAAGCTATGACTGTTGAAAGCATGCTTTTTAATAGTAGTTAAATTCCATTAGGATGGGTATGTGTTTTGATTCTTGCTTCTTACAAACAGCATGATATTTAACTTCCCAGCACATGGCATTAGTCCCAGACTTTCAGATGGGAGTGAATTCCATTCAGAATCAAATCTGTGTTTGCCGGCGATCTGCCCCTTTGAAATGGCTGTCATTTTAACTTCTTTCTTAGTAAAGATGTAGAATAAAGCAACTAATATCCAGGTGCTTTGTTACGCTTATGTCTGAGCATTTATTCGTTTCTATTTTCCCAAGATGTGAGGGAGGATTTATTTCTCTACATAGGGAAAATGCTGAACTCACAAGATTGTTCTGTATTGCTGGACCTATTCCATTCTTGGGGTTATTTTAGCAAAGAATTACTGTTTATTTTAAACAATGAAGACATTGTGTACCTTGTTGCCTAGATAACAAAGCAAAGTAAAAATGCTGCACTACTTCAGAAGTTTAGTTTCTGAAGCACATGTAGGCATTTTGAGTGTAACTGAGGTTGGATAAAAAAATATTTGACCAGAATTTTTGTATGATGTCAGGTAACAATTATTCAGGAGAAGAGTTCCCATAGTGTCCTAAATTCACTAATCAAATGGATGAAACTACTTAAACCTTTTATCTCAAAAAGATTCTAAATAGGCACACAATAATTTCAAAAAAAAAAAAAAAAAAAAAAAAAAGAAAAGAAGATAGATCTACAGACCAACATCCAAGAGGCTTCACATACTGTCAGAGAAAAAGGCTGTATTGTCAGGTTGAGGTCTCCAGATTATTCTGCTCAAGGTACTTCAATAACCTTACTGCTTCTGGTTATATATATCTATGTTTAAATCTCTCTCCATATCCATCTACCATCCATCTATCTATCTATCTATCTATCTATCTATCTATCTATCTATCTACCTATTTCAATTTCTACTAAAGAGTCTTTAGTCATTACTTCAAAGAAAGAATTCAGACAATTCACCCCTTAAAGGTGTTTCTTTTCCTAAATAAGATACATAAAAACGACAGGAAGCAATTTGAGAACTTGCTCAAGTAAAGGAGTAATTTTAAAGGAAGAAGTATTACCTCTCATATTCCTTTTTCAAAACAAAATTGTTAAAATCCCTACAGTATCCCAAAGCAAGTAATGATTTACTTAAAAAAAGTTATCTGGAGGAACTTTACCTCACTTTAAATAGGTAGCAAATTCTTTTCATAAGTGGTAGTTTTTCTTCCTCAATGTAATTAAGCAGAAATGGGGCACAGTAATATATGATCGGCAACGCTCTCACTTCACACACAGTACTTCACCTACTTGCATGGAGAGGTTTTGCTTTTCTTTTTCATTAAATATATTGTTAAAACAACAGCAAAATTGTATCTGACTAGCAAGCAGCAAATGAAATCTGTGAAGACTTGTTTCAATTTGCACATGAAATTGGCAATACAATGCATGAATTTTATTATATTTCTTTTTGGTTTTTTTAAAAGTTATAACTTGACATATTTTTGTGCTAATTAAATACCAGTTTAATACTGGGTGATATTTTATAACCTGCAAAATAATGTTTAGTATTTAAATTGTATGACTTGCATAATCAACAGATATTATATATTGTTTGCTTAGTACAAAAAAATAAAAGGAAAAGAAAAAAAGACATATTACTCAGACTACTTTTTGTGTCTGTCTTAACCAAGTACTGAATATAGATAGCATACAGCATGCTATCCAACACAGCACTATTATTTTAGTCTGATATCCTTTAATTTCTAAGGAATTTCATACTGTCCTCCGTAGCTTGTCCAGTATTAATGCATTATTTCTTTTCATGGTCTGTGCATTAAAACATAGAAGGTTGCTAAGAGTTCAACTTGTTAAATAATATAAGCCAGATTCTGAAAAAGAAACCTATTTGATTCCAGGGCTTTGATAACTAAACCACATTCACAAATTGCACATCAGTGCCTTCCGCCAGCATGCAGTGAGACACAGGCAAGCAGTTCTGATCTGCTGTTGCCCAGATGAATTCTAGAACCCAAGCCAGTATCTGCTCATCAAGACTGCAGTGAAATATCCAAGTTAATAATCAATGCTGAGTACACAGATTTGTATCCTCTTGAATAATGCAGTGGTATCTCTTTACGTTACTGCCCTATTGTGTGACTGGAATGCTACTTTTGGAGCAGCCTGGAAAAGATTTGGATTCTATTATAATATATAGGGAAAACACACACTCAGGTCTCTTTTGTAAAGAGATCCTGTTAGCTGATTTTCTAGCAGAGAATATTATGTAGAGGAAACAGCTTCAGTTATCCAATGAGAAATGGCATAGTGGAAATGTGCCCCCTTAAGAGTCCACTCATCACTGAGCTACAGAATATTTTTGTTTTTTTTTTTCCTAATCCATTCAGAGTTGAATAAGGTACGTACAATTCTACTTATGCAAGTTCACACGTGCAAGATAGTGCTTACATATTCAGGTATCTCAGGATTTTGACAAGTTTATAAATGTAATGTTCTAAGTAGGTTCTGTGGTGCCAACAGATTGGCATTCAAACTTGCAGACTTCTGAGCCGTTAGCTGACTGCTCACTAGATTGCTCAGTTTGTATTTCAGATCTCAGCTGAGTTATGCAGAAGCCCTGTTAGCTCTTTGGATTTCATCCTGCGCTACTAAAAAGAAAGTCTTTGAGGAACAGCTTTTTTACTACCAGCCTACCAATGTGAATGGCATTCCTACTTTAAGAACATTAAACATAATCTATAACTCTAAGTCCTAGTGCCTTAAATTATCACTGAGATTTTTTTTTTGTACGGTTAATCATTAACTGGAGGATTCTGCCTCCCTTTCAACTATACAGGGACTGTAACTTTCTACTCTTAAGTTTAGTTCCTGATTTAGGAGTGCCTAAAGACAGGTGACATGTCTCTGGTTTTCTTTGTTTCTGGTGGTATGTTAGGAGTTGAAATGATTTCCACTCTTTGGAGGTTAAAAAAAAAAAGAAGGAAATGCTGATTTCAGGAACCACCAAAAGCCTAATTTCCTTTGCTTCTATCCATGTTTCTTAACAGATAGTGTTATATTGAGTTGGAGTCTAGAGCATTAAGAAAGAAGTTGCAGTTAGGCACAAATAGAATATTGCTATTGTATCTTATATACACCATTTGCAAGCCTGTTCAGTCCTGGTGCTATTTATGTCTAATGTCTCTTTTCATACCTATAAAACTGAACAGATTTCATTGGAAACAAAATACATTTTGTAGCTAATCTCTCAAATATTTCTGTGCCCATTCTTGAGAAAATGAATTATAAAAGAAGAGGGGGTTATAAACTTGGGATCATTGCCATATATTTTCCTTTTACTGGGGAGCAGATTATGTCTTTTGCATTGGGAGAGACATTTTGGCGTCAATAAAATCTCATCTTCTTTTCTCCCATATGTTGCTACAGACTTAAAAGCTTAAGAAGAAAGTGCGGAAAAAAAAATAAACTCCAGACTTCTTTCAAGAAAACCTCAGTTTGAAAATGAGAATAAATTTGAGAAAGTTTTTCTGTGAAAGTACATTATATTCTGTTGACTTTAAACATAAATGCTCAATATTGATAATTATAAGTATTTTATTACTTGAAATATTAATTGGAAATGAGGATTAGCATATTCTAGATAGAATAATGAACTTTTATGTAATTCTTTGGAAAAGAAGAGGTGATAAAGAGCCCCATGATAACTCTTGAAATCACTGAAGTTCTACAGTTTTTATATGGATTTAACAGGCACTAAAGGGGGGGGGAGAATAAATATTTTTTCTGTCTTATCATAGTGAATATTTATATATTAATTATTTTAATGGAAAAGGTAGAAGGTGGAGGTAAATTATGTCATTTATTAAAGATAAAATGCACATGCAATGTGTATGTAATGTAACTGTGATTTTGGATGTAGGTTTTAACAAAGCTTTTGAGTTATTTGGTCATTTAGGATTTTACTTCAAATAACTTCATGATGAAACCCTCATTCCCAACACTAACAATACTACTACTACTACTACTACTAATAATAATAATAATTCAAAATGAAAGAGCATTATAAGAGCATTCTTGCAAAAGAAAGTAATTTGTAACTGAATAAACACCAGTGAAGGAAGAAAAACTGTTACTTGTGAAATGCCGCAAGACTGGACCTATGAAATTATCCCCAAATTACTTAGTTCTTAGGATAAATTTTCCACTATCAAATTGCCTTTTTTGGTTTTTTACCCCCTTTGTTTTTTTATTTTTTCAGGTTCCTTTCCTTTCCTTTCCTTTCCTTTCCTTTCCTTTCCTTTCCTTTCCTTTCCTTTCCTTTCCCTTTCCTTTCCTTTCCTTTCCTTTCCTTTCCTTTCCTTTCCTTTCCTTTCCTTTCCTTTCCTTTCCTTTCCTTTCCTTTCCTTTCCTTTCCTTTCCTTTCCTTTCCTTTCCTTTCCTTTCCTTTCCTTTCCGACATTTACACAGAGCTTGAAGTATTGAAATCTTGTGACATTCCATAATTCTATTGTTTGATATTCCCAGGTTGTTTTCTATGCATACACTAAATATTGGTTTTGAACTGGAATTGGATTTGGAAACAAGGAGCTCCTCTGAAGATATTTCTTTTTAGAGTGGGGTTCAGTTCATAATCAGGGTCTTATTTCTGAGGACATTTGTGAAGAATTTGATTCTTTCTTTGCAGGAGCATGTTGTCTAGTTAAAGACCAACACTACTGATCATGAACTAATTGTATTATTCCTACCAAGGCTTAGGACGATGTACGGCATCCTTTTCAAAATACCTAATTTTCAATGAATTCAATAAAATATAAAAAATCTTAGCATTTCTATAAGTACCTATAGATATCTGTCTGTATAGTTAAATATTTACATATTTTGGAGGACTATGACAAATGGAATAAATAGTAACCATTCATGGTAAATAGACATGAGATTTGAAGGAGAACATACAGTTTAGAAACTCCCATTAAATAAAATTTAAAAGCTCATTTCTATTTGACATAAACTTAGATAATGAAAGGGTTGTGAGAGATGGAGGCTACTATTAGCAGGCACAACAAGTTGTGTAGCAGAGCTATGTAAGTAAATAGATGTGTACCTTCACAACATGCACCTAAATCTGTCTGAGTCACTTTTTTTTTTCCCAGAAGGTCTCTATAAAGTCCCTAAATAGATATAGGTTGTTGCTGAGCTGTACAGACCTGTTGTCCTGATAACTGTCTAAACATCTTCAGACATAATTTCTCTCTAAGCACACATCTATTCCTAAAACTTATGTAATAATCTGGTGACCTCTGCACCACCTAAGGCATTAATACCAGGATCCTTCCTGAACTCAGGATACAGATTGACTTGCACGTGGTGCTAATCCCTTCTAGACTGACTGCACACGCAATATACACGACATGCTCCTGCTCTTTTTTGTATCCCCATGTTTCCAACAATGAATCAATATTTAGGTATTTGTGGGGTTTGTGTTGTTTGGTTTTATTTCTATTTGCCAATCCTGAGTCAAAGTGAGCTGTGTCACGGCTCACCAGGATAATTTCTGTGGTATAAAGCAAAGTCAGTCAGACCAACATCACAGAAAAATTCTAAATGAGTAAATGTGGCAAAGGAACAAATTGCTATGCATTCAAATTAATAACAACTTTCTGAAAGGTTTATTTTCTCTTAGGTCTTTGGGCCGTGGAAGAGAGATGCCTATTGTTTAAATGTCAGATTTCATTTAAAATCAACACCAAAATAATGAATTTCAAAGACACAGCATATCTTAATTTAATGCCAATGTATGAAACAGAATCTAATTTTTCTTCTGTAGAAAGGTCCATTCCTCTCTTTTTCTGATTAGGAAAGGAACTTATGGAGAGCAATTCAGTCAAATATATCTGTATAGTAGGTCTTTAAGGCTGAATGAGAAGAATTCTATACTGACTTTTTCCTCTCAAATGTAGGCATTCACATTCTTCTTCAGCACTGGATCTTCAAGCTACAGGTAGTTTGCAGATTTCTGATATGAACTCATTTGAACACCATATTGCCATAATACAATTCATTTCACATGTGCTCCTCTTGACAACTTAAAACTCCCTTGTCCTGTAAAATGTGATTCCTTACTTACAAAATTTTGATTGAGGTCTAAGCAAATTGGAAATAGATTGCTGTTCTTGTGATAGTGTCTCTGTCTCAATCTCAGCAGAACAGTAAGAGAAGACATCTTGAATGGCATGCAAAATACAAGACACAAAGAATAGCTGAAGTTGTAAGGGACACTTGGAGATCATTGAGGCCAAACTTCCCTGCACAAGAAGGTTGCTCATGAATGTGTCCAGACAGATTATTTTGCAAAACTCTACAGATGGAGACTCCACAATGCTCTGTGCAACTGTTCCACTTTTCAACGACCTTTAAAGTAAAAAAAAAAACAAAACAAAAAAAAAAACAAAAAAACCAAAAAGCCAAACATTTTCTTGTTGGCATTAGTCTCTGAGAACTGTAAGTTTTGGTACATTTTTATTTCTGTGTCTAGAAAATAAAGGCATATCTAAGGTAACAAAATAGAGGCAAAACAAACAAATTCATGTAGCCAAAGGAATAAATTGAAATTAATTGAAATGTTGAATTTAATTTTTGATAGTTGCTGAAGGCTGATTAATTTCAGGGTCTTTGAAATCTCATTCAGATTGAAAATTCTAATCAATACTTAAAATTTAAAGAAGAGTGTGTCAGAATGTGACAATCAAATACAGTCAGCTAAAACTAACAGAGGGAAACAAATTAAACAGGCAATAAATTTCCATTAAAATACCCAGTGAAATTTCTTATGACATGGACCATTAAAAGCCCTGCTTGGATGAAAGCATTGTAGTTCAATAAATTGATTTTAATTTCTCTGTTTAGTTTTGTAGTTTGAATTCAAAGATGATACAGAGCAACAGATAACATGGACAACAGAATGAGATGTAAGAATATCTGGAGATTGAAAGAAAGACAGCAAGGTAAGATTTAATGTGCAATATGTCAGAAAAGTAGACTTGAAAATTGCATTTTCTGTATCTATTTTTTTGCACTTATATTTAAGAAGGATAATTCTGATTTAAAAAAAAAACCCTGTCTTTTAACTGTAGTGTAAACCATATAAAAGGTAGCATAAGCTTTTACATCTTTACAGAAAATAATTTACTTCATCTTCTTGATTGTGAGACTGCAATACACAATAATATATAAATTAAATCCCTTAGTGGTGACTCTCAAAATACGTACACTTTTGAAATCAAAGTTTTGATCAAATAGTAAAGAAAAAACAACTACAGAAAGCTTATCCTCAGAACTTTAAGAAATTATTTATTAAGCGCACACAAACATTTTCCTAGTGGAAAGAAAAATTTACTAAGGGAGAATTAGCTGTGTGAATATTGACTAGAGCTTTGAAATTATGAGAAGGGGTTTTTGACAAAATACCAGAGAATTAATCATTAGTCGCATTTTATCTTGGGATTTACAATCAATTTTTTTAATTACTTCTGATGTTTCAGTATCATGCTAAGAACTACAAGAGACAAAGAAATTAGAGGGTTAGATACTCTTTTCAGACTTGTTTTCAAGTGGAAAAGAATATCCATTAGAACTCATAAACAAAAGTTGTTACTCCTTGGCATTTCTACACAAAGGAGATCAAGGATTGAGCTGGCATAGAAAAGCCTTGCAAAAGTGGCCCTGCAGTTTAACATTAAAAGACTTTGTGAAATGACTTGCATTGTTACAGTTCAGTGAACCACAAGTCATGTATGAATAATATGAACATGATTCAGGGCTTAGTTTCATCTCAAAATTTGTAGGATACTCTCATGCATAACTAACTTTTCTCAAAAGATAATGTGTGCAGAAGATGGTCGGGGTTGTTCTGTTTGTATAGCAAGATTTATCAAGCACAGTCCTTCAATAACACTTGACTGTTAAATTTTTTACATTAAAAATTTTATAATGTGATTTCCTTTAAGGAAAAATTTTTAATTAATTAACTTTCCCAAGATAGAAAGGAAATTTCATTTTCTGTTTTTACCCAGTCTGAAATGGCACGTTTTATATTATGAATTAGATATCATTATGGTCCATTCCATGTAAAAATACTTGTGGATCATTAAAGAGAGAAATTAATTTGATCACAATTTTTTCTTTTTATCTTGCTCAGTTCCTGTATGGAGTACTCCTTTTGTCATGTGAGGAAAAAAAAAAAAGAATAGTCCAATTTTTAATTTATACATGGATACCTTTGCAGTTCCAATCTATTAGTCATCATTCAAATAAGTAAATGTAGACTATAAAAATGAAAAAAATGTAAAATTTTTGTGCAAAACCAAGATTAATTTTATCCTGATTTATGTGTTTTCAGATTTGTATGTTATGATGTTTAAAAATCTTGTTGCTTTTAATTTATCTAAAATCACCATGTGTTCTTGAAATTTGTTTTGCTAGTTTGAGAAGAAAAGACCAACAATAAACATTTGAAAACAGAATAATTTTTGACAGGAACTACGGGGAAAATGAAGGAGTTTTTCATAGGCAAACAAACGTTATATGCATTAGAAGCAATAATTCCATGATTAGAAAGCAAGGACAGAGAAAAATGAAGTGGGAAGATCAGCAACAGTATGCTTTATGTTGAAGTTTCTAACATTTTGAATGAACTTTAGGGAACGTTGTATGTTTCATGTTTCTTTTTTATATACACCACAGTGGTTCCAATTCGTTTGGGAATCTCAATAAGAAATATACAGACATGCAAGAGTAAGTTAATTGATTCATTACTGTGAAACCCAGAATTGGTAGGAAAATGACATAAAGATTACGTGACTTCTGATGCTCCTGTAGTATATGACAAGCCCCTACTCACTGACCGTGGCATGGAGTGAAGATAAAATTCTCACTAGTCTTCAGGTTTCTAGAATATTTTTCCAAATGAACAGTTATCAGTCTTTTAACCTGTTCAAGTACTAATGTTTCAAGTGACATACTAAGATCAGTTGTGAATGATACCTCTTACCCATCTCCATAGAAATGAGTACTTACAAGTGGTTCACATGTCCAGAAGAAGTCCACAAAAATGATCAGAGAGTGGGAACATCTCTCCTGTGTTGAAAGGTTGAGCAAGCTGGGGATGCCCAGCCTGGAGAAGGCTCCAGAGGATCTTTCTGCACTCCCAGTACCTAAAAAAGGGCTTATCGATAAAGATGGGGACAGACTTTTTAGCAGAGCCTGTAAACGCTATGACAAGGAGTAATGATTTTAACCTAAAAGAGGATCAGTTTTGATTAAGAAAAAATTTTTTGCAATGAGATCGATGAAAGACCAGAACAGTTTGCTTGGAGAAGTGGTGGATTCCACATGCCTGCTAACACAGAGGGTCAGGCTGGATGGGGCTCTGAGCAACCTGACCTAGTTGAAGATGTCCTTGCTCATTTAAGGGTGGTTGGACTATACAACTTTTAGAAGTCCCTTCTGACCAGAACCATTTTGTATGATTTATCAAATAGAGGTGGTATTGTTACAGACAGCCATGGTACGCGCTTGGGTTAATCAGACACTCCGCTAATATGCAGGTCTCTACCAACCAAAACCTCTGGTTAAACTCTGCCTAAATTCTGCTTGAAATTACTGTCTCATCATTATGGTCTGCTGCACTGGCTCAGTACAAGTTCGGATCACATTTCACTGAGCAATGAGGTAATCCTCTGAATGCTGCACACATGAATAATTATATCAAAATAATTTTCACCTTGACTTAGCCAAAGTTATTCAGGACTGAGGATGAGGTACTATTCTGTTTTAAAATCCTGGCAGTTTGGGTCTTCCAGTTATCATAGGAGTTCAGAAAATTCTTTAATGAGGCTAGCTGTTTCTCAGAAGATCAGGGGAGAGAAAAGCTGTAGGAGAAATGCTATTGTATATATTATTCAAGCATAAAATTATAGGTCTCAGCTGGGGTAAAATTCTGTGGGGTTATAGCACAGGTCTAGACAAGATGGATCTGATGATCCCATTCTGGCCTCTGCATTTCTTGAGTTTCAGAATATGCACAATGAATTTTATATATTTCAAGTCAAGTTGCGTGGCCAGAAAACTAAAACTATTTACTATTCTTGTCTAGATTTATGATGGAAGGGAAGGACCCGACAGAACTCATTAAAAATATAATTTCTCAATCTCCCTAAACAACCTGCATTCCCTTTGTTTTCTTTCTGTGTCATGGTGAAAAGCTATGGAATTGTTCTTTGACCTAAATCAATAAGTTCTGACTTTTTAACTCTTTATTGTTTCTTACCACTTTTGTGTAGTGATTTTATGTGGCTTATCACATTTTCATCTGCCAATCCTCCATGTTGTTGGTCTCTTCTCTGCGCCTCTGAGTTGAAATATTTGTTAATATTCTGAAATTATCCCCACTAATGCAGCAACATTGACTATTCATGAACTGGACTCTGTTTTTTTTTTTAGTCTACTGACTTGCTTCTCTGGCTAAAACTGCTAAAACATGCAAGTTTTCATAAGTATTTTGTTTCTGTTCTTTAGCAAAATAGCTATTTTTTTTCCCGATATGTAATTTTTTATAGATAGTTTTTTAGAAATTTCACATACAAGTGGAAACAACACAATTTTCAGAGGGTAAAAGAAAAATATTCATATGGGTAAAAGATTGAAAGTAATTCAGGTACAACTTGTATGACTATCATCAGGACCTCTAACTGGAGAAATACACCTGGACTGTCTTCAGTGGCTAAAGTCCCTATCTTGGCAAATATTCACTAAGAACTCATAGATTTTAAATCTTTGGTGGAAACAGTGCAAGTAACAAGCAAAAATTATGTTTTCTGTAATAAATATTGGATTTTGCTGTGGATATTTTTGTCATCTATGTCTGTGGAAACCTTTTTCAAGATGGCTAATTAACAGTACAATTTGCAGTAATAACAAAGTATCAGTCATCTTCCACTCTTGAATTACAGAAACTCCAAACCAATGACCCAGGCATTAGTGTCAAAGGGTTAGTTCTCAGGTTGGTCCTGGGCAGGTTCTTTAGTTCTGCAGTGGCTGGCACAGCAGATGATGATAAAGATTGCATTTGAACTCAGCTGGATAGAGCACGGTGCTGGCAACACCAAGGTTGTGGATTTGCTCTGTATATGGGTCATTCTCTTAAAAATTATATTGATGATCCTTGACGGTCATTTCCAACTCAGAATATTCTGTGAGTCTGTGATTAATCTTAGAGATTAATACCCAGGACTCTGATTTTTTTGAAAGGGCAATTATTTTGGTTAATTTCCAAAAAAAACCCTTTTTTTTCTCATGTTTTCCTTTCAGGCTATCCTTGGTGTAGCAATGTGTTGCTATTCAATGACTGTATTGTCATCTGGAAGTAAAAGCACAAACATTCCTCCCATGTCAAGCAGCAGGACTACAGACTGGGCAGAACTGTAAAGGTTTCCAAGAAGTTTGAATCAGAAGACTAAACTGCAGTAAAGGATATGGTGCAAATGCACCAGGAAGCAAAGTAATAATACTCAGTATATGGAGAGGGTGTTTGTATTTCACATAATGTCATCAGATCACTATAGTCACCCATACACAGTCTCATTAGAGACACCATAGGTATGCCATCTGACATCCAGCTGATTTCCCAGAGAACAAATACAGTGTGGAGCCATACTGTTTCCCACGCAAGATTCTCTTGGTGAACCTGCACAGCATTACATACCCCTGCTTAATGCAGCTAAATTAAACCCTCACTGAGAAGGTCTCACACAGATATTGCCATGAGGGGTTAGGTTGTTAAGAATTTCCTTTATAGTCGGAAAAAGCTGTGGAGCAGGATTCATCTGATCTATTTTACACAAGTACTTTATGATAGGGTAAGTGGTGATCTAAAAGTGCCAATTTTCCTGCACTGATATTCCCATGACTGAGATGTAGAGGTAAACATATTTCTATACCTGTTCAGAAGAATTGTCACCCAAGATGTAGAAAGTATTCTCCCCAGAAAATTAAAGTGCTCTGCCAATCTAAACAATTTACCTATACTTATGTGACAAAACATCAGCAATCAAGCACAGACAGAATTCAAAATTCATTTTTGGGGCACAATCAGTTTTATTGAACCTCTAATTCTTCCACTCTGTCATAAGAGGATTATGGGAACTGGGCCAGAATCAGTCCCTCATTTTTAGCAATTAATATGAAATTTGTCTGTGAGATACAATATAATTAGACAATTTATGTACTAAAACAACACTCTAAATTAGATTCATTTTTTTATCAAGAGGATTTTTCTTCCTAACTTCCTGAAAGCTTTACTCATCTTTGCCCTATAACTCAATTACTTACACCCACTTGTGAAGCTCTTGACCTTAAAGGAATAGACTAAGCCACTCCCTTGAGATATCTTTCTAGCAGTTTAAGTAATGAGGAGTCAGCAAGTGTAATCATGAAAGGAAAATTATTTTCATCAAGAAAATGTATGTTTATGCTTGTCAAAATGATGACTGTAAGAAGTACGGAGATATGCAAAACGATGATCATAATTAAAAACTAAGACTGGAATTTTTTTTCTCTAAAAGCACACAAATTCTGTCATCAGGTAACTTATATAGATTTAAAAAAAAATTATTTAATACATTTTTCCAGTTTCTAGGTAACCACCATTTGAATCTTTTCACCTTCTTCAGTGTTCCCAAAGGAAATTAGCTAATTAGCTTGCATGGCCACCATTAACAAGTATTCTGAAAAGTCGTGGACATTGGGCTTTGGGGGAGGGAGGTTGAAGAGGCTAAAAAAATCCAGGTTTGACTCTGAAAAATAAATATTTCCAGGAATTCCTACTAAAAATCCACACTGATCTTCATTACCTTGGGGAGAAAAAACACATAAATCATGAAATAAATACTAACAGGAAAGAAAAATCCTCAAAGACTTGATATTGTTTAAACATAAGCTTTAATTAGTATGCGTTTGTAAAGAGAACTGATCATCCTGATTTTTGTGCATTAGAAACTGATAGGGAAATTTTCACTGATTCAAACGAGAGGAAAATGCACAACACCTTGCCTGTTTCCAAATGCAGACATTAACCCCACTAGAAGACATCTATAATTCTTATTCAAAAGCAAGGGCAGCTCTTGCCTTAGGGGTGCTAGGATCCTTTCCCACCAGAATTTTATAACTCTTAGTACAAATCTTTGTGAGTTTTTCTTCCCTCCAGTGCCAAGCTCAGACAGTGCACACAAAGGCACAAAGCCAAACACTGTCACACAGGAGACAGGATAGGCACAGGGATGGAAGGAACGCTTCACCTTTGCCTGTACAGAAAGGGGGACCCCCAACTGCAAAGCATTCCAGCTTTTATGGTTGTAAGGAGAAGGAGATCAAGACAGGATATTGTCTTGATTGTCACTGATTTAGTCAGTGACAGAATCAATAGCAGAGAAATGTCAAAAATTAGAACAGATATCCTGCTTCCTCTGAAGTTATGCGGCCCAGTCAGCCCATGTTGTATTATTGCAGCTAATGCAATAAACAGCACGGTGTGCTGCTCCTTGACCTGGGTGTAGAAACATAAATGTGAGTGAAGAAAATGGATTACAGTTACTCATTTTCTAAAACAAGTAGTTTTCTAATTTGGTTTTACTTTTCCCTGATAATATGTGGCAAAAAAAAAAAAAAAAGGTGAGATTATTCAAGTTACACTTAAAGCTTAAAAAAACACTTGTTTGAATAATTTAAAATGTATGGTGTAGGGAAACTCCCTTTTCCGTGTGAATTTTTATGATAGCCAACATTTGGCCTGGTTTGGAAGAGATCTTACAGATCATCAAACAGTAAGAATTAATTTTAGTGTAGTAGAAAATCTGAAGTTTCCCAACAGCTTTCTGTCCTTATTATGAAAAATAAATTGTACAATTTCAATTTTTTCTTTTTCCTTTAACATGTGACTGCTCCTAAGATTATTTACACGTTTAATTGACTGGAGTATCTTTCTTAGGAGCATAGGCTAAGGAATTTGAGCCTGTTCAGCCCTGAAAGAGACAACAGGGGGACCTCATCAATGTCTATAACTGTCTGAAAGAAGGCTGTCCAGAGGATGGAGCCAGGATCTTCTTGGTGGTGCTGCCAAGCAATAGGACAAGAGGCAATGGGCAGAAACTGATGCACAGAAAATCCCACCTGAATTAGAGGAAGAACTTTATGGTGTAGGAGATCACAGAACAGAGTGTCCAGACTGCTGGAGCAGTGTGTCCAGAGAGGTTGTAGAGTCTTGCTCATTGGAGATATTCAAGAACTGTCTGGACACAATCCTGTGCCATGTGCTTTGGGATGACCTTGCTTAAGTAGGGAGATGAATCTTTGTGTGCTGCGAAGCATACAGCAAAGAGGTAAAAATTATCCTTAGTTTAAGAAAAAAAAAATTAAAAATCAAAATTAATTCACAATCTAGGCCAACTGTTTCATCTTCTGCATTATGAACAATAGTTAGAGAGATGCAGAAAAATATTTATACTTATAGACTTAGATGCACTTGCACACATATTGGCTTTTTCCATGTGGTTACTACAACAGAGAATATCATGAAGACTAGCAGAGGCTACACTAATGGTTTAAAAACATTTTACTGAATTACTACAGGTCACTAGTTAAGCAAACTAGCTAAGTTTGCTCTATTACCAGTAATATAAAAGCCATCAGCCAAGTATCCTTCACTAGCAAAAACATGAACTTGAGTCAAAGCCAGAGGAAAATGCCTGTTGCCTTTTATCAGTTTATATCAACCACTTTATGTTTAATATATCTTTTTTTCCTTTTAGCCTGATATAGAATTCTTATCTCATTTCTGGTTTGTATGAAAGTCACAGATTAAAATCATATTGGTTTTCCACAATCTCTTTAAAGGAACTAAAAATAAAAAAAATGTACATCAATGTAATTTATCTCCTTTATTTTTTGAATTAGTGGTTGGGAAATCATCATCTTAAAAGTCAAATTCCATTTAAAAATTGTGTATTTCCATACTCTTTATTAGAATTACCCCAAAAAAGCGGTGGCTGGAAGAGAAGGTCTTGCAGTCTTATGACTGAAGGTGTGCTTGCTCTGAACTGCATGCACACTCCTGATGCTTGATTTATAATGTTGTTATTAAAGCTCAGAAGCAGGACTAGCCAAATTCATGAAGAGGCCTAAACAATGCATTTTATGGGTAGCAGTACAATCCCCATGTACAGAGAAAATGGATGGTATATAATTGAAGGAACCAAAGTCTGTTACTCCTTCTAAAGGAAGTAAGCAATTCATTATGCCAAACTTTAATGCCATTGTATTGTGTAACACATCATAGCTCCACACTGGTCCAAAATGATAATAGACTAGCTACTAGTCAAATATTTAGAGTAATTTGCCAAAAAATCCTGTTTGTCTTCATTCATCTCCCTGTTACACTCTTTTTTTTTCCCAGCCTACTGCTGAAATATTGCTGGCTTTGACTCAAACAATTTGTTCATCATTTTCCACCCACATTTCTCCTGTAATATTTTGTAGATACTGCTTTCAAATTATGTCCTCCCAATGGATCAGCTTCTTGCTTTTACTGTCATATCTATCTGAAAATACCAGGTTTTCTACCAGGGAATCAACATAATTAGAGAAGGAAAGATAAATGCATTATCTGGATTTTATGAAAACAATATATCATAAATTCATACTTTGGAAGTTAATTCATTATGGCTTAATTTTAAGATCTAAATCTCTGTATGGAAATCAGAAATAAAAATAATATTATAAATCCACAAAAATTGTTTAACTGTTACTGAAAATTCAACAGTATTTACTTACCTCTAAGCACTGAATTCCTCATCCATGGATGTATCAATTCACCACGATTCCTTGGCAGCATCTCATGCAATAAGGAAGCTGAATAAATCAGCACTTCAAGGATTCAAGCCATTTTATCACCAGAATGTAAACAGCTCACTAAGAGACAAAGACAATCTTTTGTCACTGATTGAGATGTTCTTAAAGACAAAAGAAATTCTTAAAAATAGAATAAACAAACAATCAGAACCCCTCAAAAATCTCAAAATGTCTAATTTAATATCTCAAAACATTTTAGAAGTAGAAATATGAATGAAAAGTTTGTAGTATAAAAAATGTATAGCAATATAATATTGATATCATAGAAATGAGTTATTCTGACAAGTCAAAGGCAAAAAGAGGACAAAGATAATTGGAAAAACAGAAAACTATTTAAAAAGGAAAACAAAGCATTCTCCTGTGGATCCCTTAGATTTTTAAGGAAATTCTCTAATGAAGCTATGGATGAAAGTAATGAATGCCTTTCATAATATATTTCTATTCTATTTTAGTTTAGCATTATTCCTGAAGTTTTTATACAACTTCACTATGCTGGTTTTGACCAGGGTAGAGTTAAATTTCTTTACAGTATTTAGTATGGGATCAGGTTTTGAATTTGTTCTGGAAACAGAGTTGATGACATGGAGATGTTTTTGTTATTGCTGAGCAGTGCTGACACAACAAAGAATTTTCTGCTTCTCATGCCACCCCATTGTCATTGTATCAGTTGTTGGTTTCTCTGTGTCTGGATTGAAGGCACTTGAAACAGTATTTCATGTTTGGACCCAGGTGTTTATTATTTCTTATCAGTAAAACAGTCTCACTACTGTGAGTTTGACACCTTTCCATTAGAAGGCACAACATGTCTAACAATCTCTTGTTCCAAGGTCTTTTGAGACTAAACTATGCAATTAAGAACTGACACCTAGATTATTTTCCCTTTTAACCCAATAACTGATCCCTAAGAGCCCATAATGTGGACTTTTCTGCCTAATTACAAAATGCCACCCAAACCCAAGAAGAAGGAAGAAGAAGAAGCATGAAGCATGAACCCAGGTCAACACCCTATGCCCCCCACTGGGCTTCCATCCACAACATACTAAAATCCCAAAACCTAAACTTCTCACCAAGTGATACACCTACACTACTCTCTATAACCTATTTCACACTTTTGTGGATTCTAGTCTATCTTGAAGTCTAGGAAGCTTTCTCCATGAATGAGGGTCAAAGTCAGTGCTCCCCTGGGGGTCAGGGCACCCCAGAGCAGACAGAGAAATATTCCCAGTGCCCTGGGTTTCTATACCCCATTAGAAAGGAGGAGGGGAGAGCATAAAATCTGGGTGAGTGTACAGCCAGGACAGCTGACCCTGACTGACCAAAGGGATATCCCAGACCATGTGGTGTCATAGTCAGGATATGAAGCTGGGCAGAAGAAGGAAGGTGGGAACATTCAGTGTGGTGGTGTTTGTTTTCCCAAGTAACTGCAACATGTGGCAAAACCTCCTTTCTGGGACTTGGCCGCCTGTGGGAAGTGGTGAACCAATTCTTTGTCTCACCTTGCTTGCATGTGCAGCTTTTGCTTTACCTTTTAATTCTCTTTATGTCAACCCATGTGTTTGCTCACTTTTACCCTTCCAATTCTTTCTCCTATTCCACTGGGAGAGAGTGAGCAAGCAGCTGTGTGGGGCATAGCTACCATCTGTGGTTAAGCCACAACACTTCCAAAGAGCATTATAAAGTAAGAGGAAGGCAAGAAAAAGACAAGAAAGAAGGCTGGGGTTTTTTTTGTTTGTTTTTATTTTTTTTTTTATTTTTTTATTTATTTTTTATTTCTGCAAATCCAAACTGCTTAAGAAATTACTTTTATGCTTACTTAGTAAAAGCCAGAGGTCATTGCATTGTGTTCTAAAGTCTTTCTCTTTACTCTATAACAAAATCTTTTCTGTGGTCATTTATGTTGAAAGTTACCCAAAGCTGATGGTCATGGTGCTGCACAGGGTTCAGTCAGACATGCTGAGATATGAAACCAGATCTTTCACCTGGCACGTAATTTCTGCTATCTCAGTTTCCTTACAGGAAAAAGATCCCAACAACTCTGCGGAACTAACATGTGACACTGATGGGGTTTTGTTTCACGTATTTTATGCGTCATTTGTTTGTCAAGTGATGGGAAGGACATTTTTCACCCCTTTTATGATACACATCCTGCCAATGAAACCCTTAGTCACTGCTGCAGTTATTAGCTGGTGAGGGGATCACACCACTGGAGATGGAAAAACAAGTAATTTACCTCCTTTGCCCATGCCAGAGCCGTAGAAAGTCAAGCCCATTGCTGCTACTGAAGATGTGGTAGGGAGAAGGTGGCAGATGCTCTGTGGTTTAGAGCAACATTTGTTGTCTTTATCTCTCCATGACTATAATGAGAACACTATGACTGCTTTTTTGCACTCCTTGCTGTCCCTTATCCTTCTTCTCTATTGCTTCAACATCTTTTACCCTTTCTTTTGCCTCTTTCTTTTCCATGGAGAGGACCATTTTAATTTTGGCTGGTCTCCAGCTTGGCAAGTCAGTGTGGCGTATTTTATTTTTTGGATGAAAAATGTTAGGAAAATTTCATGCTTTTCAGTATGCCAATATAAGCCTAAATTTGCTGGAAAGTAAAATTAAAGGGTCTGTTGAATTTTTGTTGAGCTCTTCATTTTTGGGCAAAAATTTTGTTACATTGTTACTTATCTCCTTTCTTTTTAAAGTCAGACCCATGGTACTATCCCATTGTCACTTAAGTTTAGCTTTTAGATTCTGCTAGCGAGCCTGAGGTACTTTCTTCTTCATAGTGCCATGTGCTAGCAAGATTTATATGCTGTGAAAATAGACACAAAACAACTGTGTGATTATTTAGACTTCAGTAATTTCTTTGACATAATCACTGCTGGATTAAAAAAAATCATCTCATGCAGTGTTTTGAAATATTCCGAGATATCTTTTAACTCTAAGCTAACATAAAGTTGTTCCAGAGAACATAGGAAACTGATTTTTTTTTAATGGATTATTAGAAGATTATAAAAAAGACATAAGGTCTAAATTCTTTATAATATTGCAGATAAACCAGCAATATGGTTTACATTTCATAAGCATTGTAGAAAACAAAGTAATTTCAAACTCCTTGCTTGACACTAATTACCTGTTTGGACTATCAGCTTTCAGCATGTAAACTCAATCAGAAAGGAAAATAATCTTGCTTGAGTGGATGCACAGTGCACATTGCTGTCTATGGCTTGATGTCTCAGAAGATAAAGGTGTACTATTTCATTGCTTTATATTATGATTTCTCCTGAATGTTTTATCAGCCATGCATTATATTTTAGACATGCAAATAAATAGTAGTATGGCAAAGCTTTGCCCTTCCTTTGTAGAGTGAAACATAGACTTTGCCTTCCCTCAAAGCTTCATGCTATTTAGCTAAGATGTCTGCTTTCTGAGGGGTTTGATTTGGTACCTTTTTCTTTTTGAATATAAAATATGCATTAAACCTGAACTCATATATTAATTGGTGGAGTTACCCATCCCACCAGAACTGTAATTAACACATAACTTCTTGTCATTTCCCTGGGGCACTATTTCATGATGCAGTGATATATTTTGATACCATTCTCTGCCCTGCCACCGTAAAGCAGGGTTTGAAGTAGTGTGCTTAGAGTACTCTGCACATGGCTGTCTATGCAATTGAGAGAAGAAAGAGACAGTAAAAAATAGCCTCTTCCTTAGTCCATTCTCTGACCTTGAAATAGTCATAAAACAGTATGGTTTTCCATTATTGCTTTAGTATTTATATATATTTTACATTATCTTTTCCACTTCTACTGGGGGCAATTTTCCTGGGTCTGAAAGACAGCCCTAACATCCTAGCACAGCAGAAAAATTGAAATGCAAAATTCCTCACCACATATCTCTTCTCAGAGACTAAGCTGATTATTCATCAATTCTCCTACTCCTCTCTTTAGAGTCCTGATATTTTCCCTCAAACTCCTGACCCTTCTTTCAGCTCACCATGTTAAGTAAAGCTTATCATTTATTCATACTTATCTCAGTATACTAAAACATTAATTATTGTATCTAAGGGGCTACACAGCTAGATACATTACTTACGTTTCTCCATCTTCTTCTTCTGTGCAGTATTTGTCTTTACTCACCCCAACATACAGCCCAAAATCCTCTAATTCACATAGTGAGACAGAATTTCAACAAGAGGCTTAGATTCCAACTGTTTGCTGAGATATGAAGACTAGTACTTTTACCTGTCAGAAATGTCTGATTAATGAGTCATAATAATAGGATACAATAACTGCCAACTCTTTTATTGTATGCAAAACAGTCCTCTGAGAACAGTATTACGTGAGAGTCACATGAAATGGTTCTGCTTGTGATGCCCAGGGGCAGCATCCCCGTTCAGGGATCTCACTACCAATATCTGCCAAAATTTCAGTTTAATTTGAAAGTTATATCTACATTATATAATTACTTATATGACATATGAGTCCCTGATAGGGTACATTTGCGGGAGGAAGGAAAGAAAGAAGAGGGGAAAATAAAGGTGATTCAATTTTCCAGAATTTCTCAAAATACTTCCATAGGAATACATACTTTTTTAGTTCTTTGATGTTTGGAACTGCCTCTTTTAATCTGCACTTGGGGGACTCAGTAGCTCTGTTTTTTAAAAAAATTTTTCCCAATTTCAAGTACACATTTCATGAGAAGCCCCTCTGGAACTAGCAGAATTTGTAGAAGAACAAATTGTTTCCATGTATGAGGAAGCATCACAGAATTGTGTGTTGTATTCTCAGTACTCCATTCAAAATGTTTAGATAGATAATATTCACAAAACCTGACAGGCACCAAATGAACAGCTTGAATTTATCCTCAGTTCTCTTTTATAGACTAGTATTTAAATGTAACACTGAATGCCAAGCAAATACCAACATATACTATACACTCTTCAAGTATCAAATCACTTTTTATGAATTAAAATCTACAAGTAGATTTTAAAATGAGTTTAGGAAAATTGGAGTTGTTACAGTTCTTCTGTAATTAAGGACATGATTATAGGACCTTTTTCTTTTCATTGTGCTGTTGCGTTTTTCTCAGACATTGAATTTTATTGTTACTGTACTGGTATATAAATGATAGGTTTATTTATTTGTCATATTGCAAGGCTGTTTTCAGATCATTATTTTTTCTAACAAATGTTGATTTCTTATCACTTTATATTAATTTTAATGACATCATAAAGCTTCATTTCGATGGTATAATGAATTACAAATTGAGCAACATGTCATCATCCCCTTTTGTAAAAGTATTTCTTTGTTGATTTGCTATGTATCATTAAAAAAATATAATTGTATTCATAGCTCTACGCACAAAGAATTTTCTTGTCAAAGGCACAAAGTCCATCTGGGTATCAGAATACTCTAAAGCTTTGAAAATTTCTGCAAATGTGCCTAGATGAGCAAATTTATAGTAATTTTAGACTATTTTCTTGAAACAAATTGAAGTAGCTATAAAATTTTGGTGCGAAAGGAATCTTGAAACAAAGAAAAGAATATATAAGAGGACATATACATATAAAATAACCATATTCTTAGTTCAAATGAGAATTTCAACATTAATAAAGTGGACATAGGGACCAGAGCAACAACTAGGAAACAGTAGATGATAAGAAGCTCATTAGGAGTGTTGAAAGCTTTCAGCTTTCTGGATGTGCAGATTGTGTCCCTTTCAGCCTTGATTGACCAAAACTATGGCAGACTAAATTTGTTTCTACCCTCTTCTTCCTCCAAGGAAAGAACTTCTGTTCTAGCCTGTCTCATGGTTGATACTGTTTCCTAATTAACTTCCTCGTGCAGGCTTATGATAAAAAACCACAGGGCCTGATCTCATTCCTCTGTTCTTTTTCTCAATGTGTACTCAATGTAAGTTAATAGGATGAATATAATCAAATTAAATTGACATATACAGATCAAGAACTGCTGCCTTTTGGGATATTTAAAGAGTATGCTTACTATGTCTTTATTCACAGTATATTTATGTTGTCCAAGTCAAAAATTAAATTAAAATTGAGATTAGAACTTTAGACTTCTGCTATATTGATATACCCAATTGCAGATTTGTCTCTTGAATTTCACTGTGGTAATTCCAAGGTTTATACCAATACCAAACTAGTACCAGGCTTGGTCTTACTTCTCCATAGACCAGTGATTAGATATAATTCCCTTTTTTCCTCTCATTGTGTGTTTGATTATAAATATTCTAAATAAATATTGTAAACAGAGTAGATGAAAATACTCCTGATTCACATCAAAAAAATTGGTAGAATTTGACCATATTTTTTGAATGTCGTCTAACAATTTTCTTCTTAACATTAGTCTTTCTGAAGTCTGAGCAAACTTACTTTAACTCTTGAATATGGTGTGGGTCTTTCCTGCCCCTACTGGTAGGCTGCACATTTCTGTTCATAAAACTACTGCTATTAAATTGTCACTTTATGCACAGAAAATAACATTATTAGAAAAATATTTTCTATAGCTTTGCTTTGAAATCATCATAAGGTTTGTCAATAAATAAATCTATTTTTTGACCTTTAACCAGTCATCTTCTATGCAGAAACTCCAATACTTTCATGTGATCATGTGGTACCCTGTGAGGATTCATGATCAGAGAACTTCTCTTGCCTTTGAAGTCTTTCATGTTGAGCTGACATTAGTCACTCATCACACATTAGTGTTGAGAGCTGCATCTGCATTTGCACTAGAAGTAATACAAATTCTCATATTTACCTTTAAGGTTATCAGATCTGCTACGTTCTCATTCCTCAGGTTTGCTTATTTGGTAGTATAATACTTCCAGCTGCACCAAAAATACATTCTGAATAATCATTGGAAAGAGAGCATCTTAAATTCCTAACAGCAGTTTTATTCAAGAAGAGCTGTATATAGACTGGATCTGATCACGTTACTGTCCTAGGTGCACCTGTGATTCTTAGACCTCCCTGGAGAAGACAATTTATTCCTCATTGAAAAGCTCTGATTGAACTGTATAGTGTTTGAACACTATGGTGATGATAGAAAATCAAAGCTACAGTTAGACAAAGGTAAATAATTTTTATTAATGCTGGGAACTACACTGGTGGTATGGCTAAGAATAGAAATATTATGTATTTTCCATTCAATTTTCTAAAGAGTAAATCAACAGGGACTATGAAAGAAAATTACAGTTTTCCCTGCTGGTTACTCTCACTGTCCTTCAGAGAGTAGCCCTCTCCTTTAATATAACTGATCTGACTTTTTTTTTTCTGCATAATCATTGCTAAGTCTTTCTAGTGTTACAGGAATCATTCTTCATGTCTAAAGAGCCATATGAAGTTAGATGGTTTGAAGATGGGGCTAATGGGAGAAAATCTAAATTTTCCAAAGAGAAAATTTAACTCACCCTCCAGGATTCATTGGCTAGTTCTATACTAGCAGGTAATTACCTCCTAAAAGGATTTACCTTACAAAAGGAGTGAATAAACAGAAACTCTGTCCTTACAGCACAGTCTATGTGGTCTTGGGTTTTACTTCAGCATGGCTTCATTCTGTCTCCTAGTTAATATTTCCATCTTACATGTGATACAAAGCCATAAAAAATAAAAGTATTCTACAGCTGTGACCACACTACCAGCTGTCATACTGACCTTTTCCTGTGTCAGGCAAATTGTAGTAGCATATCACAGCTGACATCAGCCTGGCTCAAATAACAATCTCATAGATGAAAACAGAATTAGTTGCTATTCCTGCATTTGCTTTTGCCTCTTTCTATTCCTATTCATGTCCAATTAACACACCAGCATGTAATTGTCTTAGGAATACAGAATGAACAGCAGCACTGAGTGTAATACCCTTTTTGCAGACACACTTGTAGGCTTTCTTCTTTGAGTTCATGGCACTGTGAGATACTACTGCTTCATTATCACGGCTTAAAGTTTCAAAAAAAACCACATTTATGCTAAAAAGGAAGTGCTTCTCTCTCATTTCCTCTTGTGAAGTCCTGTGACACTGAACTAGTAGAGATCAGTGGCCTGACAAGTTTATGGTCACCAAATCTGCTACCTTGGGCAAAATAATGGTCAAAACTTTAGATACCATTCTACAAAACTTGTTTGGATAATGTGGATAACACCAAGAAAAAATTACAGGCTTTTAGCTACAGCCTTTTAAATGATGTGGTACCTATCTAGTGAACTATCTACTGATAAATTTGTGGATAATGTCAATGTGGTTAATTATGCATTCCTATCTCAAATTTGTGGGGATTTTAGGGCTTTCTCTAAAAGAATAATCGCAATAATTCACCATATTTTGGTTCTGGCTGTTTCACTGGGAACTGTTACCTACTCACATCACTTAACAGATTTTGTAGCTGAACAAGAAAGAGGTAAACCTTATTAGAGTGGGGTGTACCTTTGGTTGACTAAATCTAAGGTAGTTGGGACTATTTGACAAATTTAGGAGCAGGGGTGGGGATATGAGAGTGGAGCAGGATACTCCAAGTGCCTTTAAGAATTTAGTGCTTTCTATAAACACATGCAATTCCCACACTAACGGTGATCTCTTAATTATTGTTTGGTTTCCTCCATAAGAATAAGTACACACAAATCTTATTAAAAGAAAAAAGTAAAGGAATAAAAATATCTTGTTCTGAGTTAGCAGGGTAACCCAGTCTGTATTTTCTATGACTCTACTCCTTTCATTGCAATTGTCTGTGATGTATTTCATAAAGACCATACAAAACACCATAATGCTGGTGTTCAGAGTCAACGGCCTGAAATTCTTACTGAGAATAAGGTTTACTGTTTCTGATTTCAAGCCAAGTGAAAATAGAGCATTCAGTGAAACTGTCCCATTAGAAATTATACAGTGTTTGCAAATATGGCAAAACCTGCCTTCCTCCTCACCTGAACAAAAGAATTTCACAACTCACAGCTGAGCCTTTACCTGCAGACTGTCTTCTAAAACAAGCGATAAAAACCTGCACTTGCTGTCTGTCCTGCAAGCCTTCAGCCACCTCAGCCTGAAGTGGCTGCTTAAAACTTCATATGAAGGCAAATCCATGACCCAGTCAAGTCCTGGGAGCAGGTTTTCTCTGCCACTGCTTACTCTCAGTAGCTTATCAATAGCTGGGGTATCCTGTGAATGACGAAAAAAGAGCAAGGGACAAGGAAGGGGAGCATTACAAACAGCAAACATTACCACTAACTGCTCTGTTAGAATGAAAATACTTTGAATGAAAATACTTTCTCTCCTGCTTGTCATTCTAGTTTGTAGGCTGAGAATCAAAGAGCCATATGACAGAAAAGCAGCCCATTTGTGGCTTTGATCATGTCATCAGCTCATAACCCACTGTTTTTAAAAACACATGGTACCATGTGCATAGGTCTTTAGAGGACTCTGGTGAGTGCACTTCTATGGTTTGCCTAGTACTGGGGCTGAATTAGATTCACACAGGGCATAGGCTGGGCAGGTGTTTTTTGACATACCTAAATTCCAGGCAGAATATTCTCAGAGCCTCAGAACAGCTTTTAAAGACAAAACAGCCTTTATGATTCAGTGCTATGTGTCATCTCTCTGCAACTCTGACACCAGGGCTGTCATTCCTCCCTCCCACTGCACATGTAACAATGACAGGTACAGAAGAACACCACAATTTCTTTTCAGGATGAAAACTAGAGTCCTCACACAGGGGGTTCCGGATACAATCTCTGGCAGGGAGCAAGCAGGAAAGGTAATTGTAGGTGTGCTTTTGTCCTCAATGAGAAATGAGAACAATAAAGCAGTGCTAAGTTGGTGCCTAAACTTCCCTTTATGGAGATCCCAAGACCTCAGGTGTGAGCATGCAGTCAGACAGCAGTGCTGGTGGTACCCTCCTGCTGAAGATCAGTTCAAGTGCTTGTAATCAATGAACATCTGCATTGCACCCAAAGTGCAGTGCTCCTACTGAGCCTTCATAAACAGGGTCTTCATCTTCTGAGATGAACTGAGGCATTTTT
This sequence comes from Calcarius lapponicus, assembly GCA_039654755.1. Lineage (NCBI taxonomy): Eukaryota > Metazoa > Chordata > Aves > Passeriformes > Fringillidae > Calcarius > Calcarius lapponicus. The sequence goes on along the minus strand of CM077462.1, from coordinate 44,394,282 downwards.
GCCTACCCACTGGCAGTTAGATACTTGCAGAAGTGTATCAAAGGAAGTGTGAATAAATGATTAAAGCTCATTATTTAAAGGGTTGAGAGGTTGTGGGCAATAGCAGACGTGACAGTACTTATACTTCTAATAGGATGGGTGTGTTTTGAAGAAACTCATGATAGTGTGGAGCAGGTGGTTCAGATACTTATAAATCTCTGGCGTGCATTTGGTGGCTGACTGGAATGGACAGCCCAGTTTACTTTACTTCAAAAGGACTTTTGGTTGCACTTGCTAAGAATATTCTCAGTGTGTTTCAAAAATATACACTCTTGTGGTACAACTTCAAACTCACTTCAGAAGTGCTGTGATGATCTGAAAGGAAGTGGTGTTGTTGTTTTGTTTAAATCCACCTAATAGCCTGTATAGAAATTAGTAGGCAGTGAAGTGGCATTTTTAGTAGTTACAAGAGAGAAGGAAGCCCAGAGAACTGCAGGTGTTTATGGAGAAGTGGGATGGAAAAGAGTTTTCCCCTTTATTGAAGAGTGAAGCTAAATCTGACATCTAAAAGAGCTGATATGAAATAAATTTCACTGATACTGCTGCCTAGATGATGATATGACATTGAAAGATATATTGTTATATGAAAATTTCTTTGAAACATTTTACTTCTAGTGTCATTAAGACATATGGCATGCATAATTTTAATATATCTTTGTGTCAAATGATGAGATTATCCCCTTTTTTCAATTTTAATTTTTGCAATTTTATTCTTAGCTAAAAATTTAGAATTGCATTTTCTAGACTATGGTTCCAAATATCACAAACACACAATAGCATCATGTCCTTTAATGCTCCTACATCTAACAGTACAATGGTTTTATTATTGCTCTGTGCCCAAATACAACTTGTTTCTTTTGCAGCTCTCAGGCAGACTAAACAAAACAAAACAAGTCTTTGAGGAGGAAAAACATACTTGAAAGGAAATATACCCATTTGTTTCAGCACAGCACTCTGAAAAGGCATAGGGTAAGAAAGCAATAAGAAATACATAAACTGAACAGAAGAAAATAAAATCATGAGTAATACTATTTGGATGCTTTTCCTGACATAATAGGTTCCATTGTTGAAAGAAACAGTGTATCTGCAAAAATGTGCCACAAATGATTCACCAGCTAATAAAGTCTGCATCAGGAGTTCCATGTTCACTATGAATCATTTAGTTAAGACCTGCTACTCCCATGTTCTTTTTTCAGCTCTTTAAAAAACACACTGACATCCCCTCATTTCTTCCTCAAATTCTTTTTTCATTTCATTTGGATATCCAAAGAATTATTCTCTTGTACCACAGCTACAGTGAGCATAAATACTTTTTACACATATCTTTGCCCTAATTCTGTCTTTTAGAAATGCTTTAGAAATGGAGATGTAAGCATTACTTTCCCATTTCTCCCGCTCTCCTTTCTTTCCTCTTTATCCAAGATAGAGGCAGCTGCAGTCCAAGCAGTATTTTCACAAAAGAGGACTCACAAAATAACTGGCCTTCATCTTTGTGTTTGTCTGTGTATTGAGAAAATAATGGAATTTGAGATGAAATTTAAATTGGCAAAACTAGCTCTGTTATTTTGTTGGTAAAATTATTCAGATAAGCTGACATAATACTCAGTTCTTTGGGATCACAGGCAACAACTTACTTCCAAAAAATGCAGAATGTGAATTGTTGGGTGTCTCTTATCTTCATTACAGCTTTTTACTTTTTCCCCTCAACAGGGTGTTTTTTCAGCTTTCAAATCACAAATGACTTCAGAGAGATCTAGTGTGATCATTAAGGACTGTATTCAGCAAATGTCAGCCTTACATAGCTTTATCTGTAGGGCTTCTGCAGGCTCCCACAGCATGACAGCTTTAAAGCTGAAAATTCTCAGTGCACCATCCCAGTGAAACTCAGGCATCATCTTCTCTTCTGACTAAACTGAAGCACAGAAGCACTCCTGAGATACATTTAATTCAGGACAACTGTTCCCAGGAATAAGGCCACTACAGGGAGTCCCATTCCGTTTTCTGCTACCTAGTAACATACCACTGCATTCTCTGTCAGACACTCAAGGCCTAATCTTCAGGCACCATCACATAAATATAAATTTAGAAATAAGGTGTTCTGATAGGTGGACCATATTTGATCCCCAATCCCCCCAAAAAAGTGACTATATAGGGCTTATTGGCCAAAGCAGCACTCTGAGGTTCAACATTCAACCAAGTAATCTCGATTCTGATTTTTCTTCAATTGTAATTTACTTGCTACAGTAAAAGGTTCTCTCATGCATTGGTGTGTGTCTACTTTTAATAGTACTAGTCAAAACCAAAAAACATAATGATATGTCTTGGCATAAGATGGATCTTTTTACATCTACTGCATGAAGAAATTTGAGCACTTTCTGCTCCATACACAAAGTGTAGTGGAAGTTAAGTAAGCTATACTGAAAAATTTTGCTCTTCAGACAATTTCATTCAACTTTTGTAGGCATGTTTTATTAACTTCTGTTAGCAAGTGAAATATACACCTTCTTTGCTGGAGATGGTTCCAAATATAAAAACAATCATATGTTCAGGGCTCCTCTTTTTTCTGTACCAGCCTCAAAAGATGAAGAACCATGAAAGAGGGTAAGGTCCTTTCTGGCTTTAGAAATAATTTCAGATTGTAAAGTTCTTAACAGCTTTAGAGCAGCAATGGAAAATTGTTTATTTTTGTCTTGAGCAAAGCTCAAGTTCTTGCAAATCTTTTTTTTTTAACAAAAAGATCGTATGGCTGTGCAGATGGTCCAGACAACAGAAACAGATATTAAATAATTATTCAGACAAATTAGAAATACTTTGTTCTTTAAGACTCTGGCAGCTATAACACACACATTAATTTCTTTAATATTTTTAAAATATTTTTTACTGAATTAAAGCTACAGACATTATATTATTGCCTAAAATTCCTTTATGATTTAAAAATTATTCCTGCTTGATTTCACCTGAGAGGTATAGATATATAAGAGTGTACATCTATTTGTAGCTGTAGATGTTCTCTTAGAACATTATGGCATGGAGGACACTGAATCACAGTAACACTACACAGACTCATGTCTGTGTTTTGTCTATAGGGAACACTAAGACATCTGCAATATATCACAGAGCTGGAAAGCTGGTCTATACTTCTATCAGTCTGGGCGAGCTAACTTTTAAGGAAAGAAAAGGCTCCAGCAGTAATCTTGCTAGGATATTCAATCAGTGGTGCAGCAGATGTGTCTTCATTAGGAAAGGTTCCATCTTATCTCATGTCTTGTACGCTATGCGGAAAATAAGTAATCTGGTTTATCTTCTAGCAGAAATTAAAAAAAAAAAAAGACAGCCTTGTTTCTGTTTTCTTGCTTGTTTTAATCATATTTCTACAACACAAGAAACAAATAATGAAAATGGATGACCTATGCCTGAATTTCAAAGTAGAATATGCTGATAATGGGAAAAAAATAAGGAGATGTGGAAAATTAAAGCAAAGTCAGAAGAAATCATGAGACTGGGGATGGGCTGAGTTGTCTCAGCAGACGATGAAAGTATACAGAGCTTTTGTATAGGAGAAAAATGGAGTCACCTCATTCACTTTCAGATAAGTTTCAACGGCAGACCCCCAGTGTTGCTGCCAGCCTTCTTCAGCAGGCTGGAGAAAAAATCTGTTGGAAGATTAGAAAATTCTGTAGGTTATCTTACACTAAAATGTTGAGAGATATTCCTATTCTGACCATCTTCTAGCTTATTAAAACTGAGGGACCTCCTTGAGAAGAGTTAAGTAGACATAGTCCTTTCTTCAGCAAAAAGTGAACTTTCTGTTTAGAGATGAGCAGTGTCCTTGTTCATGTTTATAAATAGAGACAGAAGATATACATATATAATTACAGAAAGCAAGTACTTTGCCCCAGGCAAGTAGAAGACATTCAACCGAGTGAAGGTTACAAGTACACCAGATCGGTCCAGGAACAGTTCCATGTACTTGAATTAATACAGATATACTTTTGCAGGCTAATGTCCCTCAAGCCGTCATCTTGAATGGCCTCACTGTAGCCTACACCAATGGCTAGCTTTAGATTAATATTTTGTGTGGTCCTATTGAGGATGATTCTTGAATCTTTCTAAATTCTGTCAGACAGATTTTGCTTTTCATCTTCATTCCTACATAACTTAAGCTCTTAAAATGACAATTTAGAAGTACCAAGATCCTTTTGGAACAAACAAGGTACAATAAAGCAAATTTTAGATCTCTGAGTCATAAACTGGCTCCTTTGTGTTTGTTACCAAACATTGTTTCTCATTCATGGCCTGATAACTAAAGAATTTGTCCCTTTTTAAATATTGCTTTTGTTCTCTCCTCAGAGCTCCTAAAACATTCAAAAATGAGAATTATTTAATTATTGACTGTTCAGTTTCTTTAATTAATCTCTTATCAAGTTGTTTGCCCTTACTTGAGGCCCATCAATGGCTGCCTGTTGTCATTTAATGATTGAATGAGGTGCATTCTCTGTGCCAAGCTTCTTTGTACATTTTCTCATTAATAGACACACATCTCTAGTAACAATAGTGTCTGTCTTCAGCTTCCAGTGCAATTATCTTCCTCTGTGTTTGTTCTGTAAAAGGTATTTAAATGCTCTGACCTCTTAATCTTACTTATCCCTATGAAAAGAACAGTATCTCTTTTCAAAACTGTTTACTGTAACACTTTTTTAAAAATTTCCATAGTTCATTGCTCCCACCTTGCATCTTATTCTTCTTGGATATTGTCATGGTTTGAGAGGAAGTGAGTTTTTTGGGATGCTGTGGTCGAACCAATAGGTGTTCAGATTTGAATATTGGCACATGGTGCGGCTACTGAGGACACGGGTACGCCTCTGAGAACACAGGGGGTTAAAAGCAGAGAACTCCCCGGAAAACTTTCTCCGGCTGGGCTGGCCGGGGGAAGGGAAGCCATGCGGCCGAGTGAGGTAGGCCGGGGCCCTGAGGATGGAAGGGTGGAGGAGCATTGGAGAGACGGCGGGCAGCCGCCCCCCACACAGGAGAGAGGGGGGGGGGGGGGGGGGGGAGAAAGAGAGAGAGAGGAGAGAGAGAGAGAGAGAGAGTGAAAATGAGGAGAAGTGAGAATGAGGAGAATGAGAGTGTCTGTCCCTGTGCCGCCTTGAAATTTGATAGCACGGCAGGCGGGAAGGAGAAGGGGGGGATGCAGCGAGAAGGGCAGCCGGGCAGAGACTGAGATTTTTAACCCTTTTCTTGAATGATGGAAACCTTACAAATGCTGATCCTCCTGGAGTTGAATGAGAAGAGAGATAGGGATGAATAGCAGGAAATGGGCAAGTGTGATGCAAGTTTGTGCAAATGAAAGATGTCCGAGAGAACTTGAGACGAGTTCTAGGTGGCAGGAGATGATGGAGTGGCCTTTGGCTGGACTTTTCTCGTATAGCCATGGACAGAACCATTTTTCCTGTGACACAGAGACTGCATTTAGGGGGAGGCAATGGCTCAGAGCCAAGAGAGTTCAGTGTTGTTATGTGAAGGAGTGTGTGAACACAGACAATGGATGAGGAGGGTGGTGGTTGGTGCCCTCGATCTTCAGTGGAGGAGAAGATCTCTGTTCTTGAAACCCCTTGGCCCCAGGGGGTGAAATCTCGGGGGGACAGGTTGTCCCGAAAGTGAGAGACTGTGCTCTTTTTGGAAGAAGCCAAGGCACCCTTTAAAGGAAAACCCTAGAAGCAGCCCTGGTCCATGCACAGTGGTGAGAGCACTGGAGGAAGAAGTCACAATGGCAAATGTTCTCCAGGCAGTGCCAAGAGTGACATGGAAACACAAGAGGTCTCAGCTGTGTTTCCTGGGGAAGCCTATGGCACAAGGGGGACTCCTCTCCTCTTGATGAACTGAGAATTGATTATCTGAAGGGTGGTGATGGACTGGGGGTTGGTGATCTGAGGGATGGCAACTTAATTGAGAGTCCAAGGTTTTGTCTTACTTTGATGTATTGGGAACTTGGTATGAGGGAGGAGGAATGTTTGGAAGCTTTTCATCCTGAGTTCTGTGTGTTTCTTTTATACATTGTAAGTTAATATTTTTTTCCCCTCTATTCCTAAGGTGGAGCCTGCTTTACTCTATTCCTGGTCACATCTCACAGTAGACACCAGGGAGAGTGTATTTTCATGGGGGCACTGGCCTTGTGCCAGCGTCAAACCATGACAGATATCCTAAGATTTTCTCTTAGTTTGAAGAACTAAGTTTATTTGAACTTCAGTTCCTTTTTTGGAAATGTCCTCACAGTCCTTTTTTGGAAATGTCCTTTTGAAGTCATGCTATAGTGCATAAAATTAACAACTGTTTCCTGGAGCAAGTAATAGAACTTGGGATTCAGAAGATAGTGTCCTGGTCACCAGATAAGAGCCTTGCTATTTTCACAGTGACGTGATAAAATATTTAGTGTATTGGCAAAACTTCTGATGAGTCCTGGAATGAAGCAAGTAAGAAGCTGATTTAGACTACATACCTTGCAACCAAGTCTGTAGACACTTGGCCACTACATTTTTCTTGCTGTCAAAAAGATTCCCTTTTCTGCACATCCAGTTCTTCCTTTTTCTCAGATTTGATCTCAGATGTAGCTAAGACCAATTGTGCATTAACTAAAATAAGATAAAATTCACAGATAAATACCTGAGTAAAGGAAGATGCCAAAGTCTGAAATGAATAAGGACACATATATACAATATTTTGGCCTTCATATTTCACCAAAGGTGTATTAAACATTTTCCTACTGAAAATTCTGTTTTCTTTAAAGCCATTTTTTATGTGTTTAATTCTCTCTATGCATTGCACAGAGAACTTGAAAACTGACTTGGGGCTGTGGATTCCACTGTTTAGCGGGAAGGCTAATAGTTAGGTTTTCTGTGATATTTGGCATTGTGATACTTCGGACTCTTTATGGATCCAGACTCCCAAACACCTATGATTAAATTGGTAGGTAGAAAACTAGATGCTGACTCTACCAGAAACTGAGAATAATTATTGAATTTCAATAGGTACTTGACTGCAGAAGGCCTGAACCAATAACTATAAGCAGGTCAAAAGTGAACCCTTAAGCTCTCCAGATCCATTAGCTTCCAGATTATTTCTTAACATGTACACCAAAAAAATGACACTCATTTTTTACCACTTTCACCTCCTACTCATCTCTACCAAGCAAAAAAAAAAAAAAAAAAAAAAAAGTTAATTGCTGAATATACTGCTATTTGATGGGCCCAGTGGACCCAACGTAGTAAAAGCATTATAGCATTATCTAACCCTGTCTTTCAGAAAATTAAAACAAAAAAAAAAGAAGAAAAATAAAATAAAACTATTTAAACTGTAGTAGATATTGAAAAAATCCATATACACCATGCTTGTAAGGAACATTGTGCTTGTTTCAGAGAATGTACCTCAGTTTCTCTTACTTCATTAAACTCTTTTACTACTAATAGAATAAAATTTCTCCATTAACTATAGCCAGCTTATTTTGAGAGCTATTAAAAAAAATGAAACAATAGAAAACCAGAATAAGAAGATTTAGAAAATGCACTCTGTGCTTACTCTTCACTGGGGTCACGGCAGGTCAGGTATATCTGCAGGTCCTGAGCAGGCAGGTTGGCATAATAGATGCAGCTTTTGCTGCCCTGGCCTGCTTCCTCAGTCTGGGATACCATCTGGATGAATTTGGCAGGTGTCTTTCTCTTCCTGGTTCTCTTGAGTTTGGTCAGGGGTGGATAAACTGTTTCATCTCAGTGTGTCTATGCCATATGCTGCAGGAAACAATTGATTTCTGTCTTAGGTCAGAAGCCAAGAGAGAAAGGGAATGGAGAAAAGGGAAAAAAAAAACCCAAAAAACAAAAACCAGAGAATGGAAAGAGATACCTAGGGAAATAAACACAGGGAAGCAACCTCAGAAATGCTAAAGAAAAGTCCTTACTGCAACAGTCATGACATGAGATTTTTCAAAACTTGTTGGCACTGAGCTGTCTCTGAAATACTTAAAGTGTAAAGATACTGTCTAAATATTTGCAGTGACAGGGAAGCTCTTCATACTTTTTTAAGGTTACTTCTCTGAAGACTTGTAATTGATCATCAGTGTCTCATGTTAAAAATTATGAAAGAAAGGACCTATGAGGTATTATGATTAAAACTATAAAATTAAAAAACCCCCAACACTTATAGCCTGTTCAATTTTTCATCACTTAACTCCAATTTTTTCTAATTTTAAGTCTTCTCAAAGTAGAAGGGTCATTTTAATTACTTGCGTACATCCAGAATAATATTTTCAACATCACATCTTAGGTTTTTTTCTTCCTTGGCCTGGAATTGCTAGAAATTACAGATTACTGTGTTGTTTTTTTGTTGTTTTTTTTCCTACCAAAATCTTTCATTTGCTTGCTCATAATGACACCTTTTTAAAATACCACGTTAATTCTGTTTCAGTTGAAACAAGAAATTTCCTCTTTTTTCCATTAAAAAAACCAAAATCTAACTTCCTCTATAGAACTACTTCAACCCATTTGCCTTTGCTACCAAAAAAACTGAGAGGTAAGAGTAGAGTGAACGTTTTATTAGCAGCCACAACCCCCAGTCACAGCCGCCCTGTGGGCAGCCTTAAAGCACGCTGCCTCATATAAGGTCTCCCAGGAAGAACAAAGTCTGCTGCAAGGCAAGGACTGTAGCCATGAAAGAATAGAGCAGACAAATCACAGCCTAGACTACCACATTCCCCTGTTCAGTTCAGCTTGTTAGCATGGGGGGGACAAAAAGAGCCTACATTTCATTTCCCTGGGAAGGTTATAAATCAAGCTAGGAAAAAAAAGTAAGGCACTATTATACAATTATACAATTGTTTCTCATCATACCTGAATCTAAATGAGACCAGTTAGCCAAGACTCATGTTTTATGAAAAGAAACAGGATCCTTGAACACCATGCCCATAACATGGGCATGTAATAACACTGACAGTAATGACACTGAAACAACCTTATGATTGGTGGTGTCAATTGCTCCTTAAAGATTTGAATAGTTCATTAGAAAAGAACTTCCATTACTTATAATCTAGAGACCTGTATAATTTAACAATTTTGCTTTCAACAATAGCTTTCTCTTTCTAAAACCTTCTGATGTGTTTCTATTTGATTTCTTTACCTCTCTGCTTTTTAATACAGATGATTTTCTCAGCAGGAGACAGTACAATATTGATTCTATTGATGTAGATGATACTCATATACACGTATAACCCTCTGAATATAAACACCCCTTTCCTGTTGTTTACCATTCTATGACTGTGCTGAAAGCAAGAGGTGTTCAACTACTGTACCTGCATGTGGCAAAAAAATTTCACTTATTTTGCCCCATGTTGACATTTAAATCTCTACTGCAGAAAAACATTTCTGAATCCAAAATATTCTTACAATTTTATTTGTAGGAATATTTAACTTCTCTATCATCTGAGTAAATATTTCTCTCTTGTGTATGTCATTTATGCCATTTCAGGTAATTGCAGCTTAGCTGCAAAGCCAACAAGGAACAGAATAATTCATATAAGAATTATAATTTGTTACCTGCAAACATGAGTAGATCTTGCTGTGTGATGGCTCTAGCATCTACTTCTTTTCTGAAAAAGTGTTCATCATGTATATTTTCTTGTAAGACATCCATTTAGAGTAGTAATTTTAGGTCTGTGATCACCACAGTACTATGCTTCACAAGCCATGTACAGGCTGCTTTTAACAGATAATTGAATATAGATTGAAAAGAGCTATTATGGTCCCGTCGACTCCTATTTTCTATAAGAAGGCTAACCATTTGATTCAGATTAGTCCTCTCATTCTCTATTCCTTTAAAAAAAAGTCAAAACTATATTTGGAAATGCACTACAGAAGTGCTTATGCTCCACTAGATTATTTTCTAATATTAGTCTTAAAAAAATTACCATTAAAAACTTTAGGTAAAGCCCCACAATACCCTTTCTCTGATTGCAGTTCCATCTGAAAACATACCTTAGCCTTTTCCTATTGCTTCTATCCCCCTTTTAATTATCCCAGCATAACAACTTTTGGTCCCAGGCTGGGGGGACAAAAAACTACAAAATAAAATACTTTTCTTGAGAGGAATAGAATTGGTCTATTCAGATAGCCCATGGAATCAGATCAGGAAAAAATGTATGTTGTAAAAAACATTTAGATTCATTTACCATTCAGAGGTAGCATTTCAAACACTTTTTTTTTTTTTTTTTTTTAGAAAATTATGTGTATACACAAAGTCAGAACTTTATAAGCAATACATTTAGGTTCACAGGTAAATTTTAGCATCCAATTGCAGGTCAGGGACTTATGCAAATATTATATATATATTTTCTTATGATTATTTTGATAGTCATACTGGAGATATCTCTTCTTCAACATTTATAAGTTGCAATATTGAACCATAAGGAAAATATGGCAAAATATTCTCAGAAGACACAGAACAGATGCATCCTTCTCAATTTAGTAGGACAGAGAAAACTCACATTTAGAGTAGGATATGGTAATTAACCTATATTCTGGTATAGTGTGTACCTCTGTAGATCCAAAAGCAGAATCTAAACCTCTAAGTGAAATCAATAATCAGAACCTGTTCTTCAGGTTCTCTATTATTCAGGGGTAGAAAATATCTCCTATATCAATATTAATTTCTATGTCCCTGGATAAAGCTAAAGCTGTCTCATGCTTTGCTGTTTCTGTGCTAACCTGGTACAGAGAAGTAGAAGTATCCTCCTTTGGAACTGATTGGTGTAGCAGTGAAATGCTGCCCACAAAGGTAATTGCTGCAGCACAAGTATAAAAGCACTAATGATTTTTTTGCATATTTGTGGCCAAATATCCCCCCTCAAATTTCTTCCAGTTAATGTCTTCATGATGCAACAGGATTGATATGAAAACTGGAGACCAGGAACATTTTCTGCTAGATGTATCCACAGTTGATTTCTACATGTACTGCAGGAGTCATCCTTCACTATTAGAATAGGTAAACAACACAAGAAGATTCAAAGGGAATGAAATACATGTGTTTGAAATACATCTGTCTGTCTTACCTCTCCTTCTTTCCTTTCTTTTTTCTTTAATGCCCTCAAATTTGAGATAATGGAGACTAACAACATACTATTCAGAAACATAATTCAAAACTACTTACTGACTGAGCTCTCATCGAGCTCAAATACAAAATTTAAGGAAAATATTGACTGGTTTTATTGGTGTGAGGAAAAGGTTGCTCATGGCAGAGTATGCCATCAAAAGAAAAAATTAAAAAATACCATCTATGATTTCTAGGTATTTGTTATATATTCTGATTAAAGCATCAAATTAATAATCTATTCTAAGAAATAATATGTACACAGTTCAAAAATATTATCTGTTACCATTTTGCCATGTCTGCAACTTCAGAGCTGGTTGTAAAGGATTTCTACCAAGCACCTACTTATTTGTGAAGGAGTCTTTCCACTTCCAATTCCTTTCATTTGTCTTTGTGAGCTGGGATCTTTCTCTGCTTCTGCTCTTCCTAAAGAGACCACCTAGCTCACCACATAGTTTGTGATTTAATGTGGATTGATGTGTGCTAAACCTTTGAAAAATTTTCAGTTTTGTTTAGAAACGCATGGCTTTGACATAAACTTGTCATACACATGTGAGTCTATTGATGAATAGCCACTGAAGATAGTTACCATCCCATTCTTTATCCTATTAAATGCTTATTTGGATGTACACATCACCACTGAGTGCTTTAATCACTTGTCTACTGCATATTAGAAGGAAGTACCTCCAGCTAGTCCTAGAACAATGAAATGCTCTGGTTACCTGAGTGCTCATGAAAGGTGAGAGACACAAATTTCCTGTAGAGCAGGACTTAATACCTGCTGTCTTCTTAACATAATCTGCTGACTAGCTGGTTCCAATCTTTTGCACCTTTTTCACAGAGGACTGATTCCATAACTTCAGGTTACAAATTCCATGGCTATTTCATTCTAGTGTCTCAGTGTCCTGCCTGTAAAATCCAAGCCTCTTAGGATTTCCATCTTTCAATAGTTATAACAACAATAAGAAAATAAAATCCAGAGTTTAATTGACACAGATATTTGATATAATTAATAATCTATTTTTTTTTAAATAAAAGTTTATTTGGCCAAGGTCCAAATTCTATGCATCTCATTGCCTGCATCTTGCCTATGCTGCTGAGAAATAGCATCCTAGCTTTTGTGTAAAACCATCTGGTAATTCTTAATTTTCTGCATACCCTAAGATCTACTTTGCTTTTTTGACACCAAAAGTCTCAAAAGCTATTCTGGGAATCCAAGCACATCTCTTGTCCAGTTTCAGATCTCTCATGTCTAATTAATGCCTCTTCATTCTAACAATGAAGCACCCAATTAAATACATTAATACAGTTATAAACCAAGTTTCCATAAGACTCCTTTCTATTTCTCTGAAAGTATTAATTATACTTCATGTAAATATCCGTATTAGAGCAGAGTAATTTATTTCCTGCAAATGTTAAGATGAAAATGCGTTTTTAATTTTTATACTCTTTGTTGGTTTATGAAACTTAGAATGTTTTTATACTGCTAGAAGAAGATAAAAGAGATTAGTAGTGGTATATTTTGGGCTTTGGGGTGGCTTCAATTTTTGTGGTGTAGGAGGAGTGGGGGGATTGCTTGTTTTAATTGCTTGATTTTTTGTTTTTCAAGAAGTAGAGCAGGGGAATGGATGATAACTCATGACATTTTCAGCTTTAACGTCAACTTTCAATCTATTTTTAAGCCTTTTCTAATTGAGAGCTTGGTTCTTCTGGCTTCCTCATGGGGCATGTGGGATTTCAGGACATTTAAAATAAGAGCTTAAATTTCAATGGTGGTGTTGTTGTTGCTGTTATTATTATTATTAATTATGAATACCTATGCATACTGCATAGGTATTCATTAATAATTCAGGAATATTTAAATGTTTCGCTTGAATTCTTGTTTGGATAGTAATATTTGAACTTGTGAGCGTGGTAATTGTTCAATACCTCTCTCCTGTTTTGAAGAACTTGATAAATAGGAAAGATAATACTGGCTATCCTTATGCTAGTCATTCAGCCTTGTAGGAGCAAAACACATTCACAAAGCACTTCTAAACTTAGAAGAAGCAGGGACATTTTGAAGTGAGTGACATTTTAGAGTTAGATATAGTGATAGCTAAACCATGTGTGGTGGTTTAAGCCCACCTGGAAATAAAGCGCCACTAAGCCACTTGTGCAAACCACTCTTCTCACAGGTGGAATGGGGAGAGAAAAAATAATAAAAAAACCCTTGTAGATTGAGACAAGGACATATTAATAATTGAAAATAATGTAAAATACAATAATTATGATTAATTATAATAATAATGATATTAAAAAGGGGGAAAGGAGTGACATACAATAAACTTGCTCACCAGACCACTGGCTGATCCTTCCTGAACCCAGATCAGCTTCTTTTCTGGGTAACTCCTCCCAGTCCACATACTGGGCAGGACATTCTTAGGTGTGAAAATCCCTTTGGTCAGTTCAGGTGATTTTTCCCAGCTGTGCTCCCCCCTAGATTCTTTTGCATCCCGCCTCACTGGCAGATCATGACACCAAAATGTCCTTGACTTAGGATAAACATGACAACAAAAAGCCAGCACATCAGTGTGTTATCAACACCATTCTCATTCTGAATCCAAAACACAGCACTGTAACAGCTACTAAGAAATTAGCTAGCTGAAACCATGACAGTTTTCTCACTGATTGATGAAATAAGATCAGAAGTTTCTTGATTTAGGTTGTAATTCTAGTTTTGAATTATGAGCAGATGTGGGAGTTACAGAGTATATCTCCAGAGCACTATGGAGATATGTGGGGACCTATTCTTTAAGTATAGCACAACATCTAGTCATATTAAATGACAAAAAAATTTTACAATTATTTTATTATAAAAGAATAAAATACCTGAAATTCTCCATAGAAAATAATAAATGGAATAGTTGAATGAGGAAATGTTTTTTAGTAATTAATCCCCAGATCTGGAAACTTGTTTTCCACTAGATAGAGCAATAAAGCAAATATTAGGGTTTTTTTTTAAATTTCTATAAGTAGCATGCTAAGTTACCTAGAAGAATTAGATTGTAAAATTTGTTCTTACATGTGGTGAAAAAAAGAGGAGTGAACAAAATAAAGAGTGGAAAGGACAAGTAAAACTGAACCCACTGTCATGGTTTGACCCGGAAATGCCGGAAATAGGATTTATGGGATATTAGGTCACCTCTGAGGCCACCTTAAAAGCAGGGTGTTTGCGCAGGCACGGTCTCTTGGGACATCGGCGGCAGAGAGTGAAGATGCCTCCCTCGCGCAGTGCTTTTGCTGGGCGGGGGAGGGCGGCCACGTGGTAGGCTGGGCCCAGGCCAAGATCGGGAGAGAGGGTACCCTGAGTGTGGAAGGGTGGAGAGATGGAGACCCCCAAAAAAGAGAGCGAGTGTTCTGGGACCTTTGTTTTGAAATTGGATACTAGTGCGCTGCTGCGGGCTGAGAAGGGAGAGAGGGAAGCTATGTGGCCCGGCCCGGGAGAGGTAGGCCTGGCCCCCCCCCAAGGGTGGAAGCGGAAAAGACCCCAGGAGCTGCTGTGAAGTTCTTCCCCCCCCCCCCCCCCCCCCCCGGAGACGGAGAGAGAGAGAGAGAGACCGAGAGAGACCGAGCGGGACTGTTATCTTGAAATTTGATATGGGCTGCCCGCGTGCCTGGTCTGTGGAGAAGAGGGGGGGGGGGGGGGGGGGAGAAGGCGCTGTGAAAGAGTCCTGCCGTTTTTAGAGCTTTTCGTTTTTTGTGGACAATGAAAGCTTACAGGGCATTACCCTGTCCCGGAAAAGGAGTTAGAGTGATTGAGAGAAATGAAATGAGCAAGTGGAGCAAGTGAGGGAGAGTGTGGATGAAAGGAGAAGAATTCTGGTGGCAAGAGGTGATTGGAGTGGCTGTTGCTGGACTCTTTTTGTACAGCCATGGACAGAGCCGTGTTTCCTTGTGAGACAGAGACTGCGTCCAGGGGGGCGCAATGCCCCGGAGCCAAGAAGATGTAGTGGTGGAGTTTTTTACCCCTCCGCCCCAAGGGGTATATAAATATGGGGGGGACAGATGTCCCAGAAGGTGTGATTGTGTTTCTTTTTGGAATGGGACAGAGCATCCTTTAAAAACAGACCCTGGAAACAGCCCTGATTTCATCCAGGCGGTGAGAGAGCCTGGAAATTGGAAAAGGCCACCATGGCCAAGCAAGAAGGACTCCTCTCCTCTTGATGAATTGAGAATTGATTATGTACAGAGTGGTGATGGACTGATGGTTGTTGATTTGGGAAGAGTATTGTATTGGGAATTGGAGGGGAGGAGGAGGGAAGTGTTTTGTGGGGCTTTCATTTTCCATTGTGTGTTTTTTGTTTCTTTATGTATAGTTTAGTTATTGTCTGTATAGTTTAGTTAATAAATGTTTTTTTTTTCTTTTGTTAAGTGGGAGCCTGCCTCTTTCTTATTCCTGGTCAAAAGTCTCACAGCGGACACCGGGGAGAGTTTTTTTCATGGGGGCATTGGCTAGTGCCAGTGTCAAACCATAACACCCACCAAAGCATAATTTGATGCATTTTTATGTTTTTCTTTCAGTTCATTTGCCTCCACAAGAAAGCAGTCCTAACACAAAAGTTTGTGTAAATAGCAAAACTTGGAAGATTGAGTATTTTAAAGGAAGGACAGAAATAAAAAAGAAAGACTGCAGCCTTGAACTCAGTTCAGGACTTTCTGCTATACAGTCAAAATGCATCTTCTGAGATTTTCTTCTGTCAGTATGTTTATGCACTTTCTCTTTTCAAGAGACTCCTAAAAAACCACAAATAACAAAAGAACCCATAAAGCTCACCCTAGGAATGACATAGACTACCAGAGCTGTAAGTTCTTTGCCATTTATATAAAATTTCTACAGTTCTTATTTTCACCTGTTTAATTTTGACTTTCTAGTTTTACAATGTATACTCCAAAATCCTTTTTTACATTCCCATCCAAACTGGATGAATGGGGTTTTCCTTTAAGCGTGCACCTTCTTACTGGTAGCAGAAATTATTGTTGAGTAATTCATTCTTGCAACTAATATATGGACATTTTAATAACAGATATTGCACCATTACATTGCATATTGTGGAAAATGATAGAATAGTATCACCTTGTCCAATGTTTCCTGAACATTTTTGTAAACACCCAGATCAATGCTGTCTGGACCGTGATATTATCTCTTTCCAGTCAGTAGGATATTCCAAAACTAGGAAGCTGCCCCTGCCTCAGTTTCCTTGTCTGGACATTAATGCTAAAACGATTTTCCTAGCGCCTGTAGAAGTTGAGAGTGTAATTATTCAATGTTTGTAAAATGTTATATACTTTAAATGTCAAATATGGCTAAGGACTATTAACTATCCACAATTCAGAAGTTTGATTAACAAATCTCTAAAGGTCCTATTAATTTGCCTGTTTCAGTGTTACTGAATCATAAAACTGTCTTAACCATGCATCAAAAAGTGTGTTTAGAGAGTAGATTCCCAAACTGAATAGACTTTTTATCGCACTGAGAAATTAGGGAAATTTGCATTTAATGCCTGGAAGTTGTCCAAATCTTCAAAAATCTAGTTAGCCGGATTTAGCTAATCTAGATATAATACAGAAATAATCTTATTAAATGCCCCAAGTGGATTATAGTGTAGGAAAGAATCTATTTGCTGGTGCAAGGTCCTATTTCAAGCATTTTATTCTAGTTTATCCCCACATTGTATATTATCCCCCATCAAAGATCTTTGCTGGTTGCTGATGCTCACTGCTGTCATTGACTGCCCATCACCAGTCTGCTCGCACAGCAATCAGTGAAAGCAAGAGACAGCAAGGACTTGAAAACAGTATTGATAAGAGCATGAGAACAGTATTTATCAGGTGTTTATGGTAAATGGTAATTGCTTACAGTGGTTTTGCTATAGGTCCATGATTTCTGTTAGGAGTCTCATACTGCACTGATACAAAATGAAGTTTAGGACTCGAAGTATCTGTCACCTCCTCCAGCAGTTCGGTGTATAATCTAGATCAGCTGCTGTAGTGTAAGCACGCTTTATTATGACAGAAATATTTTTCAATAATATTTTAATGTCACTTTGCAAAATGCCTGAAAATTGAGGAAAATACTTGAGTGAGTCTAGTAATTTGATCTAGGTTGAAAGGTCTGAGGAAATGAAAAGAGAGAAAGAAAAACAATTATAGTGGGAAGACATTGCTTTTTGTGGATACAGAAAAAGAGAAAAAGCATCCAATGAACATCTTCAGTGTTCCTCTTTGATAATCAATCTAACTTTCCACAGAGTTGTGAGAATCAACACAATTTTAAAGGGCGCACAAATTAGGAGATTATTTTTTGTTGTAGTATTTGTTTCTTTAAACCAAAAGAAACACTGTATTAAATGAAAGGACAAAAGGGCATTATTATCCTCTCAGGAGGATAAGGTCTAGAAGTTTAGTCTATCGTTCATAAGCAATTAACCTAGGGGCTAAATAATAATGGTAGGAAGCATTTATGTTATTTTCAATTTTGAAATAACTGCATGTTGACAGATTATCAAATTGTATTTGTGATTATTTTTACTGCAGTTATAATTTGGAGATAAGAGTTTATGTGGGCAAGTCTTTATTGAACACATATTGCAGCATGCTAGCACGGAAAATACATCTGTTCATTTTTTGAGACTTTAATGCCATAAAATATTTGAATAATTTACATTGTTATAGCACTTAGAATTCTCAGCAAATATTTTTTTCTCCTTTTGAGCTAGATTCTTTGGTAAGACAAGGAGTCCATGTCCTAAGAAGATGGCATTTAATGAAGACTGAGAGAGAATATGAAGATATCTCATTACATTCTTTGTATATGGAATAAATGGGTAAATTGAGATTCTTCATACTTTAAGATTTCCTCCTTTAAATATTTCTAAAAGTTTACAACAAGAACCAATATCACATGGTAGAAATATTTATTTTAGCTTACTGTAATCCTGGTATCTAAAGAAACTGTCTGGCAGCATACATTACTCCCCATAAAATTACTGTGGAAATGCATATGGTTGGTTGTTAGTTTTGTTGTTTGGGGCCTCTTCATGGTTTTGAGTTTTGGGGTTTTTTTCAGGGTTTCTTTGGTATGGCTTTGTGTGGTTTTGTGTGAGTCTGGGTTTTTTTTTTTTTTTGTTGTTGTGGGTTTTTTTTTCTGTTGTTGTGGGGTTTTTGTGTGGGGTTTTTTGTTGTTGTTGTTTCTTGATTTTTTTTTCCTAGAAGAAAATTTAGATTCAGACACCAAATCATCTGTACTCACAGACCAATAAAAGTTATAGATTATTCTATTTTCTTGTTATAGAGGTAATCAAAGTGGTCAGATAATATTATTTAGGAGGAACTATCATGTTTTTTAATCAACATTGTACTTTAATCTGCATTAATGTCAAGCAGAGAAAAATCATGTCACATTGCATAAAAATGTTGAGAGATATGACTGCATGTATAATAAGTAGTTTTCTCAGAAAGTGTTCAAAACCCACCTGGTGGCAATCCTGGGCAACTCACTCTGGTTAAGCCTGCTTCAGGAAGGGGCTGGACTGAATGATCTCCAGAGGTCCCTTCCAACCCCATGTACTCTATGAGTCCATGATTCCCTGAGATAAGTGCAATTATGCACTTTTGCAAATTAAAAAAAAAGTCTAACAAATACTAAGCTTTACATGTTTTTCATTTAGGAGAGTATAAAGAGTAGATATGGTATTATTTTTAAAAGGTGCCTACAGCAAATCACCACATCAATCTTTCAAATTTCTATTATGTGTCTTTATATATTAGGGCAGCCACTTATCCCACTATTGCTGAACTAAATTTAAATGTAATTCTTTTATAAACATCGGCCGACCATCCTCAAGTTTTCACATCATCTTATGAAACAACAGCTCCATTTTTGTACTGTGCTAAGACTTCCCAAAATCAGATAACCAAATCAATGACAGCCCCAGAATGAGAGTGAAATTATAGTGAAATAGGAAAAAAAAAATCCCAGTATTTTATTTCAATATGTAATTTGTCTTCTGACTACCCTTGAAAGAAAGTATGTCAAGAAACACCCTGAAGACAATGAAAATAACAGCCAAAGTGATTGCATTAATTTATGGGGATGAGGACAATAAAACATTTCATGAATTGCTTTAGTTTTCACTCTCCAAATAATGTTTCAGCTGGGGATTGATAGTTGACAGCTGTGTTCACTGATAGGTAACCTTGTTGCAAGTTTCTGAAGAAAGATGTTCTTCTTCACTGGACTTGTCTCCGCTTCGTCTTTTTTTTTTCTCTCCTTAGAGCCAACACAGCTATTGTTACATTTTAAAATATTTCTATCATGTACTTCTTTGAAATAATTAATTTTTTCTTAGCACTACTTGGCTGATAACATGTCATAATGTAGGCTGCCAAGTGCCAAATGACTCTCAGATTCAATCAAGCATTCAAAGCAAGAAAAACCATTCATCTAGATAAGATCTTATCTGACAAGTCAAGCTCAAGAAATCTCAGTATAATTATATGGTGTTAATGAAGGCCATGTATACAGGCAGTTCTCAATATTAACCTTTGTGTTAGTCTATCAACAGTAATGTGAAACAGTCATTTTAAGTTAAAACATGTAGGTAGAATTTTTTTTAGCAACTCAACAACTCTCTCCCATGGAAACACTTTATATGAGAAACTTTCATCTTCTGCAAAGGATCACTAAGCTATGCTTTCCACAGAGTTATTGTTATTATAGTACTCTTAGCCCACTCTTCTGCACAGTTATTTGTTTAAAAGCTAATGCACAGGCATTTTTTTGAAATATAAGGACTACTGTTCGTTACAGAATAATAATATAGGATTTGTTTTCATTTATGTTTTCCAAAAATCTGAATTTAGAAGAGGGGTAAAATTGCTCTCTAACAATTGCTGTCATTAACAGTCATATGTTGGAAAATATTTTTAATGGCGAGTGCAGCACTGTGTGATTATTCTGTATGATTATAATGTTTATTGCTTGATCTCAAATTTATGTATTTACTGATTTATACCTTAAGGATCAATATTGCTCATCTTTTAAATAAAACCCTACAACTAGTAAAAAAAAAACAAAAACCAAAACAGTCAAGCAATGCTGTTTTGCTTGTTTTGGAAAAGATTGAATTAAGAAAAATGAAAGACCTAAAAATAATTTTTGCATTTAGACAATTACTGAAAAAAAGTTTTTCATATGTATACCTCTACTTCCTGAACAACAGAATGTTTCTTTTTCTCCAGAATGTACAATAATGTATAATTTAAAAATTTCAAATAAGATCCAATAGAATTGAGTTCAAATCTGTGTAAGACATTGGATATCGCAGTATGTGAATTTCCTGTTAACAAACTTGTGATTGCAGTTACCAACATGTATGTGTGTTTTTCCCTAACTTTTTCTGCATTTGTCCCCAGAGTTCACAGTTTTCTCAAAAAATCCCATCCATTTTTCCCCAACAAACTGATCAGTTTTATCTGTTGGGTGTTTTTTTCTCTTCTTTTTTTTACTATTTCTTTGTTACTGAAGACCTGTTTAAAAATAGATTATCTTCCTGGTCAGAAAAAGAGTGTTTTATTAAACTGCATTAGATCATAGAAGAGTCTGGGTGAAACCATATGAGAAAAAGCATTGAAGTTGTAGAACTTCACTAAATGGTATCAAGAAATACTGCACTTCATAATAACATTTTTCCAGAACCAAATGTATTGACAGAAAATTTAAATAAAGAGTACTTACTGATTAGACAAGGGTTTTTAGGCCTTGGCCGTGACTATGGTTTGGCCCCAGCCATCTGCAGAAACCATTCCAATGTTTATGCAAAGTAGTATAAAGATTAATCCTGTCACAAGCAGAGGAACAGGGCATAGGTCTTTTTTTACCCTCCAAGGTATCCTGTGGTATCATTTATTCTGTGTGGGGGAAAAGAGCTGAGGGGGACAGCAAGGCAAGCAGAGACAGCAGCCCCATGAAGGGGTTTATGCCAGTGATCCTGAACTGGCTGCACAGAAAGGTTGACAAAAGCCAGTTTCAACCAAGCACAAACTGGCCAACAAGCCCAGACTTGGTTAAGGCAGGACAATAATCAAGGCAGCCAGTCAAGCTGGCAGGTCAATGTTAGCAAGATGTAGCCAAGCACAGGTACACATGCAATATGGATCGGGCAAGGGCAAGGCTCTGAACTTAAATCCAATTCTGTAGTGAAGGATGGGGGAATGCAATTAATGCTTCTCACACCACTCTTTTCCCAGCAGTCTGACCTAAGGTTACAGCGGCACCATGCTGGAGCTGGTCTGGAGTACAGACTGCCAAAATTCTAGAAAGTGAAAGTTACAAAGTCTGTTGGTGTCCTGAAGGCATGAAAAGTGAATATAAAGTCCCTTTCTTAAAAAGAAAATATAAAAACTTTTTTCCTCATTGTGTGGTGGATTATTTTAACTTAAAAGTTAAAAATCCTTTTTTTAGTCTTATTTTTAAAACAACACATTTTTAGCCTCTAGGTTTTTAATTTTTAACAGATAAATATAATAATCCCATCTATCTTATTTCTTATTGGAGGATCCTAGTTTATTCAATCCTTCTTCACATGGAAGCTCTTCTATAATTATGAACATCTTGTGTTATGTCCCTGCAATATTTTTTTATTCTGTATCCTTTTTTTGAGGCAGGAAAGTCTTTATCATAATTGGTAGACAAAATGAATTCACTCAGATTTATGCAGTGATGAAATTTTGACTTCTGTTTTGTTCCTTTCCTAATTATTCTAATTGTATTTTTAATCATTGCTGAGCTTCAAGCTGATATGTTTTGGATTGAGGATTTTGGGGTTTTTTAATATAGTGATATGCAATGACTGCAAATCATTGTAGGCATGAAATTTCTGTTTTTTTCAGGCGTACTTTTCTCACCTCAACACCAAATTTTGTCTGCCATTATGATTAGCAGACACTTAGCAGTGCAAGATCCTTCTGCAACTCTCTCAATAATCCCACATTATCAGTAAGATTTATCACTTAACTATTCATCAGCTGAATACATTGACCAGCAGAAGTCTTTGAGGAAATTACTCTGAAATTCATTGTTTACTCCCCTTGAATCCAGCAGACTAGGTGGCCTAACTATTCCTTGTTGTCTTTATTTTATGCAGTTATTAATCCATCTGTGCAACTTTCTTTTGTTACTATGAAACACCATAGTGGTTTTAAGAAAATCTTTCCAGAAACATTCCTGGAATTCTATGTAGAGAAAATAATCTGATAACAAAAAAAAATCTGATAACAAATACACTATTTGACTTCATTAAGGAAATTTAATAGCTATAACAGTCATTACATATGCAAAAATATTTTTCCCCAATATTTCATATCTAAGTGTTCCAAGATGTTGATAGTACAGCCTTACTGTTATACTGTTCTATTTGGGCACAAGATTTTGCTACAAATAAATGTGCTATGCCAGTGTTTATTTTGCTCTGTGCATTTCCATATTTCAATCTAATCTTTCTTTTAACATACAGTGCCACTCTTCCACAAAAAGCTTCTGCCATTCCTAATGTAAATTGTCTGCTAACATCCAAGATACAGTGCTGCTCTGGTTATCTGACTTCCATCATGTTCTTCAATCCCTAGTATCACAGTACTCTTATTTAAAGTCAGGACTTGGATCTTGGCTACCAAATTCTTTACATTTCTGTAATTATATATTTAACGCTGTTCTGGTTATCATGTTTTTCATGTGTTTTGATTCAGTAGAGTCTGTTTATAGAGATTGCTCATATCTATTACCTTTCTCAACATTATTGACTTCTGTCAGGGTTTATAATACTGCAGAGATTTTATTACTTCACCCTTGAACACCTGTTGGATTTTTCTCGCTCTTTAGTTTAAAACTTGCTCATAAACTTTATTTTATGTTTAAATTTTCTTTTCTTCAGATGGAACTCTCCTGTCCCTTTTCTGTTATTTCAAAAGTTTTCTCAGTGCCTAGTAATTTGATAGCTGGTTGCAAACGTGGCATAAAAAACTTTTCTAACAGTGGATATGAGTTTGCCTTGCCCTTTAGAAACATTTTCACATTTTTCTCCCTGTATTGTTTATCTACCCAAGAATGATTTGATTATCAGGACTTACTTGTAGGCTACAATATTTTGTAATATTTGGTACTCACCAGCACATCCTTGCTGGTATTGTTAGCCTAGCACACCTACTGGTGGTCAATTTAATGACTTAATTATTGGGACATCTTTTCTTTTCTAGATATCAGCTAGAATCCTGTTTTCCAAAGGGATCTGTGCAACATATGTTTTAATTTTTTCAGCTGAGGAAAAAAAAGAATATTTCAACAATTGCATTGATTTCCCAGTTGATACTAGGGCATAAGTTAAACAAATTACTGATTGCAAAAATACTGAGAAATGGAAATTTAGTTGCTAGACTTCTACTAGTCTTTGGTTTTATTAATGGGCTGCTATTCTGTTGTAAATGTGCATATGAAGAGAGGAATCACAGGCCATTAAACAAAGTACATATGTGTATGTAGGGTCACAGCTTTGTTTGTACATCTGTGTGAAATTTGTAAATCTGTTACCAATAATGTCAGAAAGGTAAATTATTGAAAACATAATAGGTGGGCTTCTTTTTTAAGAAGCATTTTTAAAAATGCTTATCTATTTATTAATAGATAACATACTTTAACATACTTAAAGCTTGTATGCCTACTCCCTTCCACCCAACTCAGAGAGGTGACATATCTATAAGAGACATATACTTCGAGGCATGTTGCCATATTATCCATCAATATGATCCAAATTTTCAGGACTTCTCTTGAAACCTGAAGTCTTAGAGTACTGTCACTGTCATGCTTTCTGAAAAATCCCTTTGTCATGATTTCTTCCCCTGGGAAGTTGAGAAGCCTCAGATAAAAATATAAATAATAATTATCTGATTCACTTCTCCTGTGTTTGGCTGCTTTGGAACATGGTCTGGACATTGTTTACCAACTGTCAATGTATGATTGGTTTCATGTGAATTGTTTTTACTTAATGACCAATCGCCATCAGTGGTGTTGGACTCTGAGGAGTCAGTCACGAGTTTTTATTATCCATTCTTGTTAAGCCTTCTGTCTGTATCCTTTCTCTGTCTTTAGTATAGTTTTAGTGTAGTATTCTTTTAATATAGTATAATATCATGAAATAATAAATCAGCCTTCTGAGAACATGGAGTCAGATTCTCATCTCTCACCTTGTCCTGGGGACCCTCACAAACACCACAGAGTGATACTTGGATCAAGAAAATAGGTACCTACAGATAAAATGAATTTTCTAGTGTTATTTGACTGTCCTAGGCTGTCACAGACTTGATCTGTCATAATAGCTGTCAGAGTTGACATACAATATACAGAAGGTTTAAGTCCCAGTGCATCAGCTGGACACAGGGTAGGATGTCACAGGTCACCTGAAATAGCACTGCCTATGTTGAAAGGACACCATCAGGTCTTCAGGACTAATTTGTTACACCAATTAAATCTCCATTACCTACAATGACACTTAGGCAAATTCTATGACTGAAAATGTTCACGCTCAAGATTCATATTTAATACCATTCATGCAGTCATATGAGTATAATAATGCTCTAAGTTTTCTCTTTTTTACTCTCTGCAGAAATAATGTTTAGAGAAAAATGGCTGGATCTGAGCATGACTTAATGTGGACTGATTTCTGAGATAGTTTGAAAATAATTTTCATAAAATGCTTCCTTTTTCCTATTTACAGGATCTAAATTTCTTATTTTCCTTATTAACAAAGATAATATACTTCTTTATAGTTTGGATTTTTTTACACTGTATTTAATGCTGAATAATCTTAATATAATTTAGAAAAAGTAGAGAGAGGAAATTTTCCTTGTGTCTAGTATGCTGATGTGAAAGTTTTCCCTTGATTTGGGAAGTTGGTTATGTTAATTAATAATCTGATCGACCATGACATACAATTAATTGTAATTTTTGTAGAACATACATTTTTTCAAAGCAGAATTTCTACCCCCTTTATAGATTTGGTCAGAGGATTGTGAGTATGACAATCACAGACACATAGTATAGAACTTTTTCTGGAGAAAAAGACCCACAGTTTCATCCACTTGATTTCATTCTTGGTAATGTCTTTTATTTGATAATTCACATAGCTGCTTCAAACAGAAAAAAAACCCCCAACACAATAGTAAAGTTTAATAAATTCATATTATTATTATTCTATAAGATAGACTATCTTCAGGACATACAAATAATATCTTCTGGAGTAAATTCAGTATTTTGTTCAAGAAATAAAGCTTTGAATTAAGGATGAGATATATCACAAAAGCCCAATTAATTAATTTTATGATTGAAGTATTGTGAAGCTTAAAAAACTCTTATTATCAACAATAGGTTATGGGATAAGAAGAATGTTCATAACAAATGTTACGTGTTTTAAGTTTAAAATTGATTTAGTAGGGGAGAAATGCTGCAGATGAATGCAAATTTGGTGGCTTTTATGTAAATTTGTTAGTCATTGTGATTGCCTCAAGCTTACTTTGATTTTAAAGATTTCTGCCAAAGGTGTGTTGTTAGGGATTTTTCTCTTTTTTTTCTTTTTTTGTAGCATTGTCAAGATACATAACCTGAGATGTCAACACTTACTGGAGAAGAATTCTTCTTTTCCTGAAAGACATTTTAATTCTCCTACTGTTAAATGTGCAAATTCAAAATCTAATAAAGCCATAAAGAAACATAAGGAATCATTGCTATCTTGCAATATGTTTCTTTTAGTGTTTTCTCTAAATTCCAGTTAATATTTCAGCTGAATCCCAGCTTATCTTATCTCTTTCCTACTGAGACCTTTCAGATACTAAAAAAACCCATGTACATAAATAACTAAACAAATCTAAAATGTTCCTTCTTTGTTGTATCCATTTATTCTGTGATTTGTTTTTGCTTCCTCTTTCCCCAGGTAATTATGTGGTTCATTTAGTGTTTTCATGTTTTTAAAGCTCAATTTCCTTCAAGGCTGCTTGTAACTGTTCCCCTTGTTTCCTGTGCTCACAACCAAGCTCCTTTGATCTCTCACCCAGAAAGCTGCAGTCACTGCTTTGCAATTCACTGATTGCTGCTAGGTGGATCTCAAATCCCAGCTATGCCATTTGGCAAGGGAGAAAATGGGTAACCAGGCACCAGAAATACACTCTGCTACCTCATGTGACAAAGAAACTTGTCGCTGAGACCATCACCTCGAACTCCAGCCACAGCTTTGGCCTTTTGGTTTGAAGCAGCTGAGGAGTACTGAAATCAGAGGCAAATACTCAAACTTTTAGAGAGATGAGGTGCAGCTGCAATGTTAACACATACACAGAGATGAACAGAAAAGTAAGATCAAGAAGTCATTACAATGCAACATCTGTTTCCCCTTTTCTAATGCTACTGGATATGGAGAAAGCAATTTTTTATTAAAGGAAATCAATTACAATATTCCATTTTACTCTATCCTTTATTTTTTTATGTTTTTTGACAATATATCATTTTCTTGAAAAGTTTCAGAAAAGCAAATACAACCTTTCCTGCTACCTAAAAGCTTAAAATTGATGGGGTTTTTTTCCAGAAAAGCATTAACCTTTAACTCAATTTGAGGAAGATTTAGAGGGGTTTTGTTTGTTAGTTTTCTTTTGCCTCAGTCAAAACAACACAAAAAGGCCTTTCATTTTTGACAGGGAAAAGATCTGGCTTCCCCATAGCAAGATGAATGTATTTCAGTTCGTATATTAAATACAGTGTGAATTTCTATTATTTTATTTTTTATTGTTTTCTTTTTAAATGAGCACTCAGATACTCTTGTCATAGGCTCTTTATGTAATTAATACTTATCCTGTGGACCTCTTTTTCCCCATTTAATTTCCTTATCAATATTTGATTTATTTAATAATGAAAGTAATCTTGTATTAATTTCTTTACAAATTTATTTGCTTGTTTTATTTAATTTCATGTATTTATTGCTTATTAGGAATATTTTTTCCATAACGAATCAGAAATATTCTCGGTATAAACAAACAATAACTCCGGAATTTCAAACAGAGTTTTTTGCAATAGCTAATTTTTACATTGTGAAAAACAGCATTGAAAGTGAGACTTGTGCCAAGTGAGTAGGCATAAGTTAGTTTTCATCCAAAACTTCTTTAACCATGAAGGTGCTTCTCTAAATGAAACCTAGTAAATCATGCTGAAAGACAGCAATGTGAGACACTATTCTGGTGTTATCTCAGAAGGCCTGTTGTTTTAAGATGTCACTGCCTACCATCTACTTATTGCCACCTCTCAGCTGGATGGTATCACCTCACATAACAGCCAGCTGGTTTCAGTTCTACAGTTTCATTTAAAGCCTCTGATCAGACTTTAAGAGGATCAATCTGCCATTTTGCTCATTGAAATAAAGGCCGTAGGAACTGACATTGTACGGAAGATATTCTGAGCCTTGAGAGAGAAAAAGTACTTCAGTAGAAATATAAAACCTTCTTTACCTTTTTAATTTTTTGTTAATTTCAAAAGGAAATAAAGTGCACACTAAATCTGGTCCAGAAACTCAATACTGAGAAAGAAAGTACTCAATACTGAGAAAGATTTTCATCTGCTTTAAATTTTTATATAAGTACGCTTATGTATGATTTATATAAACTTTGCTGTACATGTTTGGTCTTACACCACAGAAAGTGAAAACAAATGTACATACAATATAATACAAACGCTCAAGAAAAATGATTTGTCACTTGCAGATGGAAACTTAAAATACTATCTTTCAGACATGCTTTCCTTTTGAAAACCTATGTGACAAGAAG
The DNA here is from genome assembly GCA_039654755.1 of Calcarius lapponicus. Lineage (NCBI taxonomy): Eukaryota > Metazoa > Chordata > Aves > Passeriformes > Fringillidae > Calcarius > Calcarius lapponicus. The sequence goes on along the minus strand of CM077462.1, from coordinate 44,366,223 downwards.
GTTGTATTAATCTAAGAAGAACTAAGCAGGAGGAAAAATGTTTTGACCCCTTTTATGGATTTTTCATAGCTACGGTATGGTTTTAGATTCTGATCCTGTAACTTTGTATTTTTACTAACATTTTAATCAACAGCAGAATAGAATGATTACTTATTTATGATCAATATCCAGCACAATCCAGAGAACTGATGGAATGACTCACAGAGCTCTGGGTCCTCTTCTGCCTTTTATTAATATTGCACCTGCTAGTTTGTTACTAGTGACACACTAGGTGTAGATCTGCTAGGCGCTGGATCATTCTTGTCACCAAAGCCTCATGTCTGTTTTGTTTTGCTTTTTGCTTTTTTTTTGTTTTAAAGGCAGGCACTTTCACCTTTTTAATGAGACTTTGTTTTATTTCTTTTATTCTTTGATTACAAACACACTATGTCAACCAGTGAAGTTTTGTTTTAGCAAGGCAGAGTATGGGAACCCCTCAGGTTTCAGAATGAAGGAGCAGAGCTCTCTTCTTTCCATCCCCTTTCTACTGAAGTCAGGAGTTATATATTTAGAAGAGGAGAGGTGGAAAAGCCAAATGAGGAATCAGACATTCTCCATCCTTGCTTTTCTACAAATCATTAGTTTGAGCATGTTTAGGGCCTGTGTCCTGTATGAGAGGTTTATTCCCACTTTACCTTGTATATGACTAGACCTATATTTAAAAACAGAAGTAGATTTCTATGGTTGAAGAGACATTAAAAATGTTGAATGTCAAATAGGGACAGTACAAATGTTAAATAGTACTAGGACTGCTGGCCCAAACTGACTAGACAGATACTCCATACCATATGACAACATGTTCAGCAACCAAGAGCACAAAGAAAGAAGAGAGAACATTTCACTTCCAAGTAACCATTAGGAATTCTGAAGCCCTGCTTTCCAGGAATTGGCTTGACACATGCCTCTTACTGGGAAGCAGTGAATTAATTCCTCTAGTTATGTTTTTACTCACATTTTTTGCCTTCCTTGTTAAATTTTCATTGTCTCGGTCCACAAGTCTTTTCATCTTCCTTTAATTTTCTCCCCATCTTGTGGGAGAGGAGAGTGAGTGATGACAGGGTGGAAGTTCAGCTGCTGGCTAGATTCAACCCACTATCCTAGAACTCATCCATATTTGTTCCAGTTACTGCATTCATGGGACCATATGACCTGAGGTCCTACTCCAGCTGCTGGCACTCAGAGCTCATCCACACGTGCATGTCAAATAGAGTCCCTCACTCAGGAAATGATTTATAAATGGAGGTTAATAAAAAAATAGGGCAGACTGCACTGATCCCTTGCAGACTAGTTTACTGACTTGCAAACTATTTGCATACGACAAAACATTTCTGTCCCCTCATTCCTCTATTTTCCAATGCTCATTGCTCCTCAGGCTACCTAGATCCACCCCTTTTCTGCCTTTGTCTTCTCCTCTAAACAACCCATAAAAAGTTCTATGCCATCCCAAAATGCTCTTCCCCTGTATCCCAGAATGTATCCCATACTTCTTAGCAGTAACTCTTCTCGGTCAAAAAGGTGCACTGTTCACATGATCTTGATGGACACTTGATCTTGATTTCATCCCTGGACACTGAGTTTAAGACTCCTGAGGTAGCCCTAAGAAAAGCCCAGATATACTATCCTTTTCTCTGAGTCTTTAGTTTGGATTTTCCACATCTGCCATTGAACCCCTGTGATCCTGTGTAGAAATGTGAGGGGGGGTTTGATAGTCTGATGGCTTCTGCAATGGACCTGGGAGTAACCTGGAAGGGTATTTTTTAAGCCTCCACCTGCTATTGTCTCTCTCAGTGGGTGTACAGATGAGCTTTTATCACACAGCCTAACACATTCCAATTGTAGCAAATGAATTCAGTCTTTTGGGGTTTGTTCCTTGTTATTGTCCCTAGGGCACTCTTTCTATTATAATACAATTAAGGAAGATGAGTTTCAGGGGCCTTTATCAACATCAAAGCTGAAAAAGAGCTATTAGATTAAGTAACACAGACCCTGCCCAAAGCAGCACCTGAGTGAATTACAAACTACTGCCAATCCTCTTAACTAAATATGATCAATTGGAAAGGGAGTGTTCCACTGCCTCCACTGGAATACATTTCCTTCTGGATTACTATTCAGTTAATTAATCTGCCAGATACTACTTACCCCTTGGGCTATAAAAACTGTGTGTATTTTATTATTATTTTGCACTGAAATGGATATATGCATACAATATAATACATAGGATCTATAAAAGGTCATCATGTCAGCAGTTACATAATCCAGGTATTACAGCTTCCAGCTAATGTACAAATGCAGTCACTAAGATTTTAAAAATAATATCCCACGATTTTTTCAATAAGTTCTCGTTAATGTTGGCTAAAGATGCAGGAAGGCATTTTGTCTGAGATGTTTTGATCTATTTTTCTTACACCACTGTGACATCAGCTTAAGAAATTATATGAAAGGCAGGTTTAGGTTGCACACTCAAACAAAAATCTCTCCGAGCAGTAAGAATAGTGAAGCAGTCAAATAGATCATCTAGAGTCAGTGTCTGATCCACATCACTGGAAGTTTTATGAACAGTTTGATAAAAGAAACTGTCCAGAACAACATTGGCACGGTTGCTACTCTCTTTGGACAGAAAAATGGCAGTCAAACTGTCAAGACCTATTCCCATCTTTTTGTCAGAAAATGGTATCTCTGATCCTTTCTGCTGTACCATCATTTCACCAAATAGTGATTGTAGGAACGTACAGGAAACTGACACTTTAAATTCTTATAAAACAAACAGCACTGGAGTTCAGATAGATCCTGAGATTTATTTCCACGTGAAATAGCAAACAAGTTAGACTGGTCCTACCAGTAATTAATTTGCCTCAGAAATCTCAATTCATCAATTGAGTGTCTCTAAATGAAATTCAGATTCAGCAACTGAATTCAGTTAATCAGAAAATATAGATAATACTATTATGTCGATACACTTTCCTTCCTGTAAGATGCCTCTCCAAAGAACTAAGAGATCACAGCTTTCACACTGCCATAATCTCGTAATGTTTACCGCCTGGCAATTGTGAGAGGAGAACCAAAAAAACCGTAAAAGACAATGTTTCTACTCCCACGTCGAACATTTTTTTTAGAATATTCCCTTATATTTAATACCGTTATTCTCAAGTTACAGACTCTAAGTATGTGGAAATGTCTCAGTTTGTTGTTGGTTCATGCTTTATTATGCATCCAGGTGGATATTGCTGACGCTAATGTCAAGTCTGAAGGCTTGGAAGACGACGTGTCTATAGAGTGCTATTTGTTAGTGTCAGTTAAACAAAGCTTTCACAAATGTTGAATAGTTACAATAAAGTACAGGTGTTTAAAAGTTAATAAATGTATGGATGAATACTGATTTTTTTTTTTTCCTGAGAATAGTAGAAAGACAATTACATTTACTGGACTAAATAGAATTTCACTCAGGGAGGCTTAGTATAACAAGAACTGCAGCTGGGTACAGAGCTGTCATGCATAGTGTGAAATCACATCGTCTCTGTTGGTATTTTATCACCTACATACAAGAGAACAGCAGCAACCCAGAAGAACCTCTGTTTATCTGTGGATGAGCTGTTCCTGGAAATGAAGATGGTGTTGTGTCTTATGCAGATACCCTTATGTGGGATCAGTTTCCGAGTCCTGATTATAGAGAGTCAGGTTTTGGTAAAAAAGCGCCTAATATCTACAAAATAAGGGACTCCAACCCTGTTGAGGATATTTGGATTCATCTTTTGTTCTGAAAGGTGTTCTTTAGGCACTGGGTGTGGAACATGGAACAATTTAAGGTTGGGCATTGCACTTCAAAGGGCAGTTGTGGACTTGTTCCTCTAGTTCAGCAACATCAGGAGTCTTCAGTGAACTTGGGCCTCTGCAAGAGAACAAAAGGTAAAACGAGGGGAATCTCACAGGGTAGAAATAGAGATAATATATAGTATACAACATACAATATACATGGCATAGTGCATAATGTGTCATAAATGTTATGTAAGATTTATTATGTAATATATAATATACATGGAAATGAAGTATAATAGGAGAGAACTGGATTCACATCAATTAACAATAGCTTCCTTTTCTTCTCCCTTGTCTGTTCTGTGGCTCCTTGTAGTGTCTTTGAAAACTAGGGCCACAATTTTCCTACATTTCCGCAGAACATATCAACTGATTAAGACAAAAAAAAAATACAGCTTTGGGATTTGTGCTTTGTATGCATGGTAAATCCATAAATGAGGTGCTTCAGGCAGTGTTTGATTTTCTGGGCTTGCAAAAAGGTATTTAGCCACTTGTGTTTGGCCAGTAGAGACTAGATGTTTTGTGTGCAAATGCATCCTTATATACACAGATAAATGTATGTGTATAGTAGGTCTTTATTCCTCTACTGATTGTTTGACTTGTTTGAAGGCATATACATAATTCCTCTTACTTGTCTCTCTTGCTTTCAAAAAGTGAATGTTTTAAAAAAATACAACCCCCTGAAAACCAGTACATTTAAATCAGTCCATCATTAAAAAAACATGGTCTCTAATTAATTATTAATTATTGAGAGGAAAGACAACATGCAGTAGCCTCAGGCCTGACAAGCTGTCAAGAATGCCTGCCAAGGCTGCCAGGCTCACCAAGCTCCTGGGTCATCGCCACATTAAACACAGAAAGTTAAATTACTTTTCCTGGGATCTGGAGAATAGCAATTGGACATAAAATGTCTTTTTTCCTTTTTTTTTAAATTGGTATCCTTGATTGTTTCATATTCTTGACAAAAGATAGAAAACAATGGAAAATTTGTCAGGCAGACACCACCACATAAGTGGTGGAGCAGCTAATAAATTCCTACAACAGCAAATGGAGAAAATAGTTTATAAAGCCAGTTACCACAAAGGAATAAACTGCTTCCTCATAAATATGTTTTGTATAAATATAAAAGATAAAGTGATGGGAGCCAAATATGAACAGAAATCACAGGGGGCAGAACATGGTACAGAAGTGTCATCAGTTCAGTTTACAGTGCAAGCTAATTTTAGCTGTATATTTATCATGCAATAATCTTTACCTGAGCACGAGAGAAGGGCTGTATCATGGAAATCTTTGACTTGTTTTACTGTTTCATGCACTCTTATCAAAAGGGCCTTAGAACATTGTGAATGGTTAGGGAGAGACCTTTCCTTTTAAATCATAATGAAAGCAATCCTTTTGAAGAAAAATATATGTTCAGTGAATATCTTTGAAAGAAAAAGATAGTAATATTCTCATATTTAAGTCTCTTATCAAAGAGACTTAATAAACTTTCCAAAAATATGTTAGTCTTGGGGTAATGTTACGGTAATCATGGAAAGACTACTACTGTAGAAGTAAGCAAATCTTGAATTATCAGTAAGCAATATTTGAATTTTAAAAATATTGTTTTTCAGTTAAAACCACATATTAGAACAAATTTGTAAGCAACATTTTCTTAAGAAGATAATAATAAAACACACAGATATTTTGAAAAATTGGAACAGTACTTGGAACTCTTGAAATCATAGCAGGTAAAAGTATTTATTTAGAGGATCCCAGAACTTCTCTGGCAGAAATTTCAGTCTTGCAAGCTCTTTCCTGGATCATTATTTGATATTTTTTTCTATAATGTATCACAATACTTATGCACAGAATAGTCCAATAAGTGACCAGATTCCAGAGTGCACCTAATTTTTGTCTGGTAAGATTTTGTCATTCACAGTACAGTGAATGACAAATTCAAAAACAAATTCACAACTGTAATGACAAAAGTCATTACAGTACTGTGGGGTATTCCCCCTAACCCTGTTAAATATGACAATATATTTTGGCAATTTTATATATATTTATATTTCAGTGCCCTCCTGAAAGGCATGCACTCTTTCATTGTTATGACCCAAGTATCTGTAAGCTAACAATGAATTTGAGTGGATTTGTATTTTGCCACAAAATATTTAATATAGGGTGCATGTGATTTTTCTCAGTCTGTCTTTTTTGCTGTCCTGTTGTTCTTTACTTCCTGTTGAGTGAGGTTGTGAATTTTTTATTCCTTAGAAAGTTCCTCTCTTTCAAAGGCAACGCTAAACCTTCAGCTCTACTTTTTAACTTCTCCCAGAGTCATTGATACTGTGTCTGTGAAACATGTGCAGGACTACTTTCTGGCACTATGGACAATTGGTCTGAAAGATCCTATGTCCTCACTAATGAATGAACTCTTACACAGCAGAACAAGGTGCATATATCCAAGCTACATACTGGGAATTATTCCACTTCCATGCAAACCAATGAGCCTCAGCCAAAAATCCTTTGGCACAAGATAAAATCATGCTGGCAACTATCTTAAAAATTTAACAATTTAAACTCTTTCAGTATCTGGGAATGCTGCCTGGCATTGTTCAATTCTCTAGGATGGTTATAGCTTCAGAATTTTCATAGGATATAATTAGACAAGGCTAGGTTCTCAAAGGTATTTGTACACCTAGCTTCCATTTCTTTCAATGAATTTAGGCCCCCAAACTGCCTTTAGGAGGTGGGCCAAAGTGCACAGAATAAGCACATAAACCTCTGCAAACTGAAGTAGATCCAAGTCCAATTTTGTGCAGAAGAAGCTTTATGGAATTCTGAACAATAACACATGCACAACATTCACTTCTGTAAATCAGCTATCTGTTACTTCTCACTCATTTTGCTTTGATTTTTATACAGTCAAATGTAAGAGAAATGAAAATATTTCTGTTAAAATGTCTACCCTCTCATACTTGGAAGTTCATGTCTCACAAATGGTGATAACTTATGTCACTAACTACATTGTTACATTTATTTACCAGTTTGAAAATTTTTAAGAGCACAGTCCTTTCAGCCAATTTTAAGCATATAAAAATGGCTGGGTACAGTCCAGACAGAAGAACAAATGATATGAGGGCAAACTATTTCTGCCATGCCATGGCATTTGAGAGTAGCAGTAAGGCAGAAGGTTGTGCTATGAACTGCATAATGTGTACCCTGGTTTGTGGTGTGGTGTCCTGAAAATCTCTCTCAACAAATTCCCACACTATCACTCTGTTGTGGCTGGCTGGACCTGCCAACTGAGATTACTACTCATGCTCTGTATTTGTCTCACCTTCTGGCTGTTGTTCCTCTCCCTAGGCATTTCTGGTTTGATTCTTTGTTTTGTAAGAAGCTATAGCAGAAACTAGCACATTAAGCTAAAAAAAACCCCAACCAACCAACCAACCAAACAAACAAAAAACCACCGCAAAACTGACCAACAAAAAAACCCTGTATGCAGCACACAGCAAGGGTTTGAATAAAACTCATAAAAGAAGACTCAGATCCACACCACAATTTCAGTGTATGTCTATCTGAAATTGCTTCCAAGATGGCAATTAATATTAAGCATGCATAATATTTAGTACTGTACAGCATTCATACACATTCAGAGAAGAATTCTTAGACACATTCATATCAGGCCACTACTGGCATTTCTAATGTAGAGGAGGCACTCACTGAACAGATCATCTGGACTCCAGTGTGTTTCTCTGAGTGGATTCACTTTCACTGAGAAGCCATTGACATTGTTGATGGTATTACTGATATGGACAAGTCACATAAGCTCTCAGTGTGGAAAGTTCTGCCAAACTGACAACGATTTTACCTCTTGAAAACTATTTTAACATCAGTGGGTGAAAATTATGGTACTTTAAAATAGTTTGTCCCATTAGAAATCTTAGAGGTTATTCAGATAACATACATTGCAATGTGAACAAAAATGTGAAATGTAAATAAAATTGTACCGCATTACTACAGGAGCATATTTATTTTTTATTAGTCTTTCACTGAATGTGAGAAAGGCTAATAAACCAAATAAGCCTAAGATGTGTGCAGAAAATATGATCAGTCATCAAAGAAACCAAGCATTTCTATGAGAGACAGAATATTTGAGGGTTTATATTCTGTTACTTTCCTGCTTTTAAAGCTTGGAATAGAAGTTTTCTATAACTAAAAGCACTTATTTAGATCTCTCTTCCAACAGATGCTTCATTTCATGAAACCAGTAGGAACTTCAGGTCTGTACTTGTAATTAAAAGAAGCTTCTGGGAATAAGTTCTACTATTGGATCACTGCTTAGTTAAATATTGGCTCTCCCAAGGCTCTGGTTTGCATTGCTCCAGCTAGATCTCCCTGCTGTACAGATATGCTCTTGATAAGGTTCTTTATTAACACTGTATATATGAGTCAGGGCCAATCCATCTCGCAGCACAGAATTGAATTCTGCTTTCTTAATTTATTTAGTTAGCTATGTAAATAAAACAGAAAACCATTGCCAGATTTGCCCTAAATTGATAATCCAATTAGAAACATTGCTACAGATAACTTGCTGACAAATATAGAAATATATGCATTTAAACATCTAGACAATCTTCTTGTACCACCATTAAATTATGCAAGCCAAACAAAAGATGATTCCTGAATGAACAATATTGTTAGCAACAATGCTGCTGTCTCATGTAAGGTATCTTAAATTCATGGGAAAAATTGAATTCCCATCCTTCCTGCTGCCACCCCTCTTCCCCCTCCCAAAAAAAAAGGAAGAAGAAAGCTTTGAAAAGACACGAGGAAAAAGAAAAGTCTTAACTCCTTTTATGTGCAGAAGGACAGGACAAAATTCCTATCTTTTTAATTTGCTAATCTAATGCAGGATTCATGTCACTAAGTTTAGAGCATCTAAAAGTCATTAACTTTAGTCTACAGTCATCACACAGTTTCTTTCTAGAATCAATGGAGAAGAATTGGCATTACCAGAGAGTGATAAATCCACTCTAACGTCAGTGTCTAAAGCAGGTGAAACAATCACCCTCTGGAGATGCCTGCTTTTCTATATCATCTGTGAAGACACCTCCAGTAAGTCACTAACAATAGGCATCTAACTTTGAAAAGCTTACATTTAAATCTGATCAATGTGATCTCGCCTGATTTTTCTTGTAACAAACCATGATTACTTGAACAGTATTTCCACCAGTGACTAGGATAAAGTGCTCTTTGTTTCAGCGTCACAAATCATTCAGATTCCCATTCTGCCATTCTGACCCACTAAGAGTCATGCTTTATTTGTCGTGGAGAATAATGCTCAGCATTGAGGAAGGGTGGAAGAGCTTGATGTGAGGTTAGTAAGTCCTTGTAGATGAGGCTGAAGCATTTACCTGCCAGAAGTTCTCTTTCACTGTTCAACTGCACTTTACTGATTGGCAAGTGCTTGCATTTCCTGATTGCTTTTGATTCAGATTGCCACACAGAGGATGATTTTTCCCTTTTTCTTTCCTGATGTTACTGATGGAGGGGGGTTTTTTACAATGTTCTTCATGGTCTTTTTGCCCTCTGTTCAGGTTCAGTTTTTTGATTTCATCTGAGGCATCCCCAGATTACATATATGATACTTTCTGTCCTGTCTTAGATAAAAATTCAGGTTAACCTTAAATTCAGATTTTTTTCCAGCATGCTTCTCTTTGTCACACTTACTGTTTCTGTACCACTCTTTTATACTTACAGCCTTTGAGACTTATATTACTAACAAAAAGCTCTGAGGCAGAGTTAAAGTACCTTTTCCCTGTTTAAAATACATTAAAAATTTCCTGGCAGCCACACATTGTCTTGAGCACTGAAAGTGAGAAAGTGGGTGTCTGCTTAGAAAAATCCTTCTGCCTTTCTCATCCTTGTTCAAAGTATAGCAAGCACACCTACTGCCTTCTCTTAACACTTCTTTCACCATGACAGAGATTATTTGTTTATCTCATTTCATACGGGATCTTTTTCTGATCTGTCAGCTACATCTAATACCTTAGGCAATTTGCTTCACCTTTCCAGCCATATACATGTTCTGCACTTCACACCCAAGTCTTTTGTAAATTACTTTTGACCTTGTTTATCAGCTTTATGGTAAATTGTACTAAATTAGCTCATGGTGAGTGCTAAATAGAGTTTTATATATTTGCATATTTGATACTGTGGAGTTCATATATTATTTAAGCTTTTACTGCTTTGAAAGGTTTTCTTTTTTAATGCAGCCATGAGAGGCTGCAGTCATCTTAAACTCGTTTGTACATGTGGAATTTCTGATTTCAGCTGCTCTGTGGTCAGCCTATGTACAAAAACAAGATGGTGTAATTTTGCTAGGAATGTGGGTCAGTGTCCTGCCCATGAGTCCCCTCCTCCCCATGGCACAGACATTAGGGTGCAGTACCAAGCTAGAGTGTTACTTCGTCAGAAGAGAGCAATGGGAGGTGTTTCACTAGCTTTCCCAAATATCTCTGCTAGGGAGCCTCAGAGGGGCTTCCTCTCCAGCTATGAGAGGTGTTTTCAAGCTGAAGCTTCCACACACAGTGTCCACTTGAATTCCCACCCCTGCCATGTCCCAGCAATTGGTTTGGTCTGCCATTAGCCTGATACCCCATCATCAGGCCCCTGTGCCAGCCTGGCTTTGGTCTGTCCCCATCCCCATGAAGGTGCAGAATTCCCAGAACTGGGGCTACCCTGATCTGGCCTGGAGCAGCAGGACAGCCCTCACTGCCAGTGCCTGCCCATGAGGCAAACCTCATGGGGAGATGCCTCTTCTTCCTGGAGCCTCCAGCCTCCACACTGCCAACTGGTAGCCAGCTTCCTGAAGTGAACAAAATCAAGCCCTGACCCATCCCACCTCTTCTTGATCATCAAAATAACACTAAATGCATCAAAACAGAACAGACAGTATGTAATAGGATTTGGATAAAGTCCTAAATATGCAAGCACTGCAGAAGTTGAAATATGAAGATAAGACAAAAATGAAGAAAATGCAGAAAATTATTTCCTATTAGAGGGATCAAAAAAAAGAGAGGATTTTTAGAAAAATTAAATAAAAATCCCTCAGCCTAAACATACTTTCATTTTTTACTAATTTCAGGACTTTGTATTTCAACTCGCTTTGCTTCAGTGATTCACTTCATTCTTGATGGTTCACTGAGCTGGGGCAACAATAGACTGCACAATAAATGTTCCTCATGTGTTGTACCAATTTCATGCGTGGGGATGATTTTGATGAAATGTGCTGCTTATGAAAAGAATCAATAGGCAGTAATAGCCTTAGCTGGGCCAGGTACAGGGAAGAAAGCAGCTATACAGACTTTACCAAGTAGGTCTGCCGATACATCTCTATTACTTGCAGCAGTTTGAGTCTTCTGGTTCAAAACATGATGGAAAGAGTGTTAGGGATCAATTTCTGATTGCTAAAATGCCAAATACAATCTAAACCTTAGAAACCACCCAGTGAACAAACCTGACCCTTGGGATCTTTAAGACTCTGCTCAGCTAGGTGATAGAGCTGCACTTTTCACATTTTGTGAACTGATAATTGAAGATGCCCTAGTTCATGTGGTTTTCATTCTTTTTCCCCCCAATCATACCGATTATTTTTAATTAATATGCATACTATGCTTGTATCTGTTTGTTGTTTGTATGTGTGTGTCGGTGTGTGTATTTGTATAAATATGCATATACAAAGCTTTCTGTATGGGAAAATAGTGTGGAAAGGTTGGTACTTGGTAGATGTATAGGCCTACCAATCCATTGCATTCATATGATGGTCTTTGAACTTGAAAATGTATTTTGGAGCAAATGTTATATCACAAGCAATAGTAGAAATATTATATCACATGCAATAGTTACTGTCTCAGGAAATATGAAAGGAATGTGTCTTTCTTCCCTGATTGGTGACAGAAGTCTGAGACTGGAGAGAGATATTTTACAAAAACATGTAGGGCTAGAACATGGGGGAATGGCTTTAAATGGAAAGACAGTAGGTTTAGATTAGGTATTAGGAAAAAATTATTTACTGTGAGGGTGGTGAGGCACAGGAACAGGCTGCCCAGAGAAGCTGTGGATGCCTCATCCCTGGAAGTGTCCAAGTCTAGGTTTGGTGGGCCTATGAATGACTTGGTGACTTGGAAGATGTCCCTGCCTGTGGAAGGAGGGTTGGAACTTGTTGGACTTTATAAGTCTCTTCCAACTCAAACCAGTCTCTGATTCTAGGATTGTATGAACATGATATTTTTTTCTGGGCAATACAGAATCACAATGTGGTAACTGATGGAGCACTTAGTTTTGCAGTAGCCAAACTCTTGAAAGTGACAAGAGATATCTTGGAAATATAAATGAATAAGAAATGTTACAAAGAAAAGATAGACTGAATTCTATTTTTTAATTTTTCTGTTTTGTACTTGGTTATGATGTGAGAAGAAGGCATTTGATTTCAAGGGACATCAATCCAACATTTTTGTGGCAAGTCCAATGGCTTAACCTACAACCTTACATTTTGTGAGAGGAAAAGAAAACTAATTATTAACAGGCTTCTTTGATGCAGAGAGAAAACCAAGAAGAATGAGGCATATATGGATATAAAAAGGGAATAAAGCTTGCTCTTCCCATTCCAACCACTTGTACTTTGGGGCTATTTCTAACACACTGTAAACCAGAAAAGTTCTTTATCATCTTTGTTAATGAAGTACATACATTGTGCCAAATTCTGCGCAAGTATGCCAAGAGTAAATACTTTAAAATTATTTGTTGGTGAATCACAAACATGTGTGGAGTGAAACTTTTTTTTATGCAGAACCAAACTGAATCTTAACTTTATCAAACTATGTGACTTTGCTTACTGAAGGAAATTAATGATAAAACAGATACCTGTACTAGAATCACAGCCATTTTGTGATTATCTGTGTCTATATAATTTTTCTGTGTCTACTTCAAAATGCAGTATCCAATATAATAAGTTGAAGATTTTGCTATTTTTGGTTTGCTTTGGGGTTTTTTTGTTGATTTTTGTTTTTGTTCTGTTTTGTTTCAATTTTCATGGTTTTAAAACTAATAAATAGTTTTAAAATTATTTTTAAGAAAATCACGGGCTTTTTCTTTCACCAGGAGTAGTAATGCAAAATGAGGCACTGATCTGGCACATAGCTTGCATGTAAATCACTTTTTTTTTTAACTTTTCAAACATACATACTTGTTCACAGAAGAATGAAGAAGCTGGTCAAGGGTCTAGAGAAGTCTTATGAGGAGTGGCTGAGGTTGCTTTGTCTGGACAAGAAGGGAAATGGGAAGTTTCTGGTGCTACATTCCATCACGCCTTCTCTCAGTGCCTTATCTTACGATCATCTCCTTTGTGTAAGATTCTGCTGCTCATCAGTTTTTTATCAGATCTATTTGGCTTTCTTACAACAGCAAAGATATTGCAGAAAAGTAGGAGATGTCTACCATTTTGATGAGTCATATTAAAGTTTTTTTTTTTTTTTGGATAAAAAGTATAAGAGCACTGCAGTTTTCCTCATGGATAGGTTTGTGTGAGATATCAGCATTAAAGACTTATAGAAATGACAGTTTTGCAAATGAGCAATTAGTAGTCCACAATTATGTTATGTGTATTTGAAAGGTACCTGTATGAAAAGTAAAGCATGTGGAGAGGGTGGTTGAACTGGTAACAGTTTTCTTCATGTGTATATTTGCAACAGATTTATTTTCCCTAGTTTGCTTAGCATTGGGATCTTGTTCAAATACGTTCATAGTTACTCCTGTATTTTTAAAATTCACATTTTCTATTGATTTTACTGGCATGCTACAGTGCTAGCTATGTAAAAAATTTTACTTTCAATCAGTTTCAGGATTCATATTCTTCGAAATTATTAAAATGTTCTATTAGATACCTGTCTGCTTCTGAAAATAAAATAGTGCTCATGCATATAAATGTAGTGCTCAAAGGGAGATGTTTTTGTAGAAACTCACATCATACCACTTCTTCCATAATCTCACAAATTTGTCATTGTTGCCACCTGTACTTCTGCTTTGGGTCTTTCCTAAGTGAAGCTACTTCTCCCTCTCTTCCTCTCTTTCTTTGCTTGCCCTTATTTATTATGTTGTTTTGGTTTGGTTTTTGGTTTTGTTTTAATTTCTTCATTTGTTGGGTTTATGTTATTTGGAAGTTTCTTTGTTTTGGTTTTGGTTTTGTTTGGTTTAGCTAGGGCCAAATAAAACATATCAATATTCAACAATATTAGAGGTCAATCCCCCATTCAGGTTGCAGTTGCTAAATCCAGTCTATGAATCTTACCACCAATCATTTGTTATATATGTAGTGGCATCTTCAGATTTATTCCAAATCATTGGCAGAAACCCATTCACCCTGAACCAACTAAATGGTAGAAGATACTGTGCAGCATGTCAGGTTAGGAAGAATTATGCACATCTACTATCCTTCAAGCAGAATTTCCATTTCTAGGTCACTAAGGTTCAAAGTTATCTATAGACAGGCTTTTATTGATAGATGCAAGGAACTTTTGAACTCTAAAGCTTTGATTGTTTCACTCCATATTGTGACTTCTGAAGTAAGAAAACAATGAATATGAGCTGAAAGAGAGGTTTTTGTACTTTGCTCAGTTCCTCAGTTTGGATAAATAAATACCGCTAGGCAAAGGCAGACATTACCACCAATCCCTTTGTCTTTAAAATACTAAAATAAGTCAGTGAGAACAATCCTGATGACTGCTTGTAACTGAGAAGAAATATTTACAGAGTAGCTAAGCCTAGACACTCCTTGTAACAAAAAATGGCTTTATTTTTCCATGAAATAAAAAACAACCAACGAACTATAAGTTCTCATGGGTTTGACATGGCATTGTCTTTAATTCTTAACTAAAACACGTAGTGAAAAAGACCTGGTTTGGTTCTTTTTTTCTTCAGAGAACCTGAAGAGGGGAAAAGAGAATGACAAATAAGTTATTAGATTCATGTTTATTTAAAAATGAAGTCTTGCTTTAAATAAACAGGCCTAGACCTACAGGATCAATATTAGGATGTAAATAATATTCTTTCAAGCCTTCCAAAAAGAAAGATCTGTACTTTGATCTTGATATTCTAACGTCAAAAGGAAGCCAGTGCCCCTCACACTCTTGTTCTGTAAATAAACTGCCACCAGCAACTTACTTCTCTAACCAGGATGATACATAAGGTTTTTCTGTCAAAATTTGGTACATCAATGGAAGTGACACAGAAGCTGTTAGGAGGGCAATTTGCTGATCTTCTAATACAGCTGTCATTTATTTTTCAAGATCTTGCAATTACAATGAGCTTGGTAGTACAGACACAGTTCAGCAACAAAAGTTGCAGCCTTGCTGTAAAAAAATGTGGAAGATTATTTTGAAAGAAAAGAATACTGAAAGCAACCTAATAGATTTCTTTGTGACCTCTGAAAAAATCAATACGCATCCATATTTTTTGCCCCAGCATAACTTTCCAATCAGGGAAAAAAAGCCTATCCAATTTTTACGTGTGTACAGGGCGCTGGTTACTGGATATGTGAACTAACTGATGCAGAGTGCTAATAATTTCAGGATCAAGTCCTTGGAAGTATATTAGGGAATGTAATATATTGGTGTTGTCATGGAGAATTTATGTACGTTGACGTTTGACTGTCAAAATCTGTCCTGTGGCCATTGCTCCTGACTAATTTTCAAGAGGAAAGAAAGGTCCAGAGCAGATGGAAAAAAGGGGGAAAAAATGGTGAGAAGCCACACACCTGATGCTGAACTGAGGAATCATCTGGTGGCAGAGTAGAGAAAGGTGGAATACACACATTATCGTGGTATCCTAGCTCTTTCCCAAGGAGCTTGGTGGTGGATAGCTTCTCACTCCCTCCACTATTTTTGGTGGTCTGTACATAGGGAAGGGGCAGAAAAAGAGATCTGTGAGCCCCAGGTCACCTTTTATCTCCCTTCTCAGCCCAGTGAAGTCTTTCAAGCGACTCTGAAATACTCAAGCACTGTCCCTCAGTGAAGTACAGAGGGGGGATTGAGGATGCGTTAAGGATGGGACTGGGCAGGTGATGGCTGGTTACACCTTTGTGAAACTTCTCTGCTAATTCTGCCCAAAAACTGCCCAGAACCGTGAAGGTACCTCTCCCCAGCTTAGAGCACCATTTTTGTGTATGACTGCTCCTGGGGCATGTATTGGAACATCAGAATTCTATTTTACTGTTGGGTCTTTTGCTTTACTAAAAGGAGTTGTTGATTTTTAGCACCTTCTGCCTGTATTGTCTATTCCTTTTGTAGCAGTAGTGTGTGCCTTCAGGATAGGCAATAGTTATGTGTCAGTGGTTCTGCTTTTGCAATGGAGGTGCACATGTCCACCCCCATGTCAGGTCTACACCAGAGGTACAATAGCAGACAGCATGTGCCCCTGGGGTAGTGCCCATGGTTGGTGACTGCCACTACAGCCTGGAGTTCTCCCTTCCTGGTGTTCTATGCAGGGGATGAAGCTCTGCTGGGTGAAATTCCCTGAAAGAGGCTAAGGAAGCCACTCTGAGGTCACTGCCTGCTGCTCCCCTCTGCAAATGTGACAAGTATTGCTGGCTCCAGCTCTGCTTGACTCTGGACCAGCTGTAGGTGCTGAGCAGAAAGAAGAGGATGGCTGGAGATGAAGAGAACAAGAAGGAAGGCAGTAAACTTCTTCAACTTGCTTGCCCTGGTCTGGCCCTGCAATTCCTTCATTGTCAGTTTCCAGTCTCAGAATCCTATCTCACAGGAGAGACAGTCAGTGCCTCCATCCTGCCCTCCAGCTGTCCTCTCAGGACAAGGCTGTGCCAGGTGCCTGTCTCTGCCCACAGGCTGAGAACCTCTCTTTGATCCTTCTGGTTGTTGAAATGTGTTTGCTTTATTATTTGCAAGTAAGGACTGAGGATTCTTCATGCCACAGAGCAGTTTTTGCCTCTGAGTGCAGGGGCCCAGAGGAAGTAACAATTCTCCCTTTCTCCCTTATCTGTACCTGTAGGCAAAAGAAGAGAGGAGTGCAGCCTGGGCTGAGATAAGCACAATAGGAAAGGAACATAATTTGTGATGAGTCAAGCAAACATTTGCTCCCTGATAAAGGTTCTTGGTCAGAAGTCCATTGTGTGTTTCTGGGGTGTGAATCTTCCTCAGAACTACTTAAATTAGAGTGATGCGCATCTATATGGACCATTCTTCACGTTCCTTCCCATGCCAACACACTTTTACACCTTTACTGAGCAGAAAGAAGAGCTTAAGACTTTCCAAGTCAAACTCCTATTTTGAACAGAAGTTAATGTAAAATTTCATATTCTCCTACAGATTTATTTGTCATCTGTGCAAAAGTCCACAGTACTTCTGTACAGGTGGTAAGAAAAAAAGAGGTGAAAACTTTGTTTCAGTGTAACCTGAACAAGTATTTTAAGCTATAGATGTGAGCAGTCAGAAAGGTGACTTGAATAGGAGGAAATAGTCATTGAACAGGAGAAAATGTCTGCTGAAATACAGAGAAAATGCCTACCAGCCTGGGAACTAGGCATGTGAATCAGAACCATCTTTGAAAATTGCAGCTGGCATCTTTGAAGTACAGCTGGGTACCTAGAAACCAGAGACATCCTGGGATAACATGGGTAATTGTGAAAAGACAGAATTACAAGTGTAATTTATCCTGTGAAATGGGGAAAGATAGTCAAATAAAAGGGAAAAACATCCTGATAACGTAAGAGTCTACAGCTACCAGTAACTGCTAATTTTCTGCAAAAGCAGAAAAACAGCCTGGAAACATAAATATTAGTCTGCAAGAAGAGAAAATATTGTTATCTATTGGATATCCCAGGTGAAAAATAGAAAATAGTATTAGGTACTGGCTGTTAAAGCAGGCTGTTCGATGCCTTTTTATGTCTTTGTGATATAAAAATGACTTAATTTTTGCCCAAAGTGGACCTTTTCTCCCTTGGAACTTCTCACGCTGCACTTACTCTAAAGAAAAGTGGAGAAATTTATAAGGTACATCATAGGACCCTGTTAACCCAGGGCTGAGTCTCTCTGCACCCACAGGCTGGGTAGCCCCACTCAGGTCATGACAGCTGCTGTATCCAAAGGCAAATATTTCTGCATTCCTAGCTAAGGTAGCCAGCCATAGCAGTAAAAGGAGAGGGAAAGATGACGGAGCTTGGGCATTATGATCTGAGACAAAACCTCTGATGATTCAGACACGATTATTTTCTTTTGTGCTGCCTAGTTGTTTATGAGGGTTGGGAGCAGGAACTGTTCCTGCCCACGTGGAAATCCATGGGTCATGTGTTATGACGTCTCATAATGATGATCATACTAAGTGCTCGGGGCTCTGGAGTAACAAGCTGACCATAGTCCATTTTTTGTTTTCCTCTGCTCAAAGAATTACACTATTTTAATGATTCAAACATCTCGGTTTCACCGTTGGCCTTATCCAAGTCCAAAGTATTCTAAAAAAACCCTTTCCATTCTGAGCAAATCCACATTGTGTGGTGTCAGTTAGCACAGACATATCTAAGTGAGCCAAACTAAGTGAGATATGGATGTGTTGAAAGAAATTTTAAGCAGCTGGAAAACAATCCTAGCAATAAAGAATGAAATATGCATTATTTTTGAGTTTTCAGAAACATTAGTCCATTTTAGTATAGTGAAAATATTTCTACTATGATAGGTTTCAAGCTTTACATTGCTACCCTGTAGACATATACATGATGCATTAACCCAAACCTTCCTGTCACATAGAGAGAAATAATGACTTAGTTCAGATAAATGTTTCAGGATTAAAAGGCCTTTGCTGTAAAACTTCCTATTTTTCTCTGCAGACTAGGAAGCTTAATATGGCTAGTTTATATGTGAACATTTGCATCCTAGGGATGATTTCTACTGGCAGGTAATTAAGATTAATTAATGTTGAGCTTTTCAGTTTACTGCTGGTCCATTCTCACA
Source organism: Calcarius lapponicus (assembly GCA_039654755.1). Lineage (NCBI taxonomy): Eukaryota > Metazoa > Chordata > Aves > Passeriformes > Fringillidae > Calcarius > Calcarius lapponicus. The sequence goes on along the minus strand of CM077462.1, from coordinate 44,347,372 downwards.
GATGGAGTGTATTTGTTGAAATTATGAATTATATCTCGAGAAGGTTGATCAAACATGCTTCTGGGCCTTGGCTCCAGAAAGAAAAGTCATGCAGCCAGTTTAGTTACCACATTAAGGATTTGATTATTTCTGCAAGAAAATACTTAAGGTGTAAACAGATTTAAACAAGCATTTAAAGTGGTGTTGTCAAGTGTTCCAGGTTGTCCTTGACTTTCTCATGATGTAAAAAAGTAAAGTTTGCAGTGACTTCCAAAGATGAGTTTAAGACAACAGGAAGTAATTAGAAATCTCAGCACCAACATAAGTGATGTGTTAAAAATTTCAAGTTCAGTCTAAAATGAGATGTAACCTTGGGAGCCACTATAGTTTGAATTACTATAATAATTTGAATTTTCCAGTTACTTCAAAAATGCACTTGAATTATTCTCAGCACATTTCCTATCTTATTATGAAGTCATGAGAACAGATTAATTTCCAGAAATTCAAATGCTTTCCACCTCTCTTTTAATATTGAATAACATTTGGTTATCTAAGCTTAGATCTGTACTTGTAAATTAAAAGGGCATGTTCTCCATCTATAAGAGTAAATGTCAGAAAAAGACTCAGTCCAGAACAGCTTAGGATGAATATTCCTCTCCTACAAACAAATCCATACTATTGGCTGAAAATAGTATCTATATTAGTCATTGTCAGTAAAAAGATTATTTGGAATAAGGTAAAACTAAAAAAAAAAATAAAATAATCCATAGCAGGTTGTTTCTCTAAATGATAAAATTAGCATCTTGAAAAGACTATTTCAGTGCCTAATCAGATGTATAGGAAGATGAGACCCTGCATGTTGTAAAGGTTGTATTCTAACCATCCTTAAAACCTGAATCTACGTGTTTACAGTATTTCAATGACATCTGTGGCCTGACATTTACATAATTTAGATGTATCAGGTGAACTGTCATTGCTAAGGCCAGGCTTATGACACACTTCTGTAAAACACAGCCAGAAAAACCATACTGTGAGACCACATACATATAAGGCCATACTAAGTCCCAAGATTCTCTGGCTGGAATCCCACTCTACTCAGAAATTCAAGCTAATTAGCCAAATTGGTTTAGTAATCAGCAATTTCTCATGCCTGTATTTGCATTTTAGATGGTCAGATATTTTGAGCAAGGACTGTATTTGTTTTTTCTTTAAAAGGTTAATTTTAGGTGAATGAAAAGACTTTAAATAAATAAACAGATTTTTAGAGCAAATATGTTGTCAGTCACATAGCCCATGCTTTGTTAAAACCATGGAAAAGATCAAAAAGACAGCCCACCCAAAAAATACTCAACCAAATAACACATCATTTATCCTGCTGCTATGAGACTCACTAAGTGAAAAAAAAATCCTTATTTATCAGATTGATATGAAAATATTTAGAATATTTAGATACTATTTAAGAAAAACTTTCCTGTATTGATATCAATATTTGCTACATGTGCTGTTACCTTTTCTTTTAAGTGTTAAGCCAAGGATCTGTGTTCAAACCATCCATTTATTTTTTTCTTATTATTGATAGCACTTCTCTTAATTCTACTTTATAACTCAGTAACAATCTCTAATATTTGAATCTACATAATGCATTAGAAATAAAATGTATTATGTTCTTTTTTAAGGTTGATTTTTATGCCAAAAAAGCACTTCTGTCAGCAGGAAAGATGTTTTATTTAAGCTTTCATGTCTCCTGAGTGTGCTTCTCAAAAGAGAAGAATGGGTTATTTATTATTTGAAAGATGAAGGTGGTATTAGAAGACTTGACTATTACTCTTTTCTGCAGTTTCCATATGGCAACAAAAATTACTTCTAATGTCTTTGATGTTTCTCTGTGTACTTTCCGTATCTTTGATACTTCAGGGAATATCTTCATAGATGGATGCAAACTATTATGTTATGTCCAGAAAAAGATAATCTGATTTGCCTCTAGTAATCTTGTCCTTTATACTTCTAGGTATAAATTGTTTTGATAGAGTTACCTGCACATTAGTTAACTCATATTTTGGTGTGCTACTTTTGTTTCACAGACTGTATTGCTGCTCAAATTATTTAGCCTATTCAATTAAGGTATCACAGCATGCCATACAAAGTAAATATATTCAAAATAAAATATCTTAAAGCTCTTTTAAATAGAAATTTCAGAATCTCACTCAGTAATGTAGGCAATTGTGCATCATTAAATGGATGACTGAATTGCTACATATTTAAAAGAAACTGAAATTCAAAATGTGATATTCATAACTAGAGATTTGTAGGAGAACATTTAACAAATTAGGCTAATGGAGTAGCAAAAGTGAATCCTTTGTCTTCAAAGTTTAAATCAGGATTATTAATAGAGAGAGAAAGAATAAAAAAATCCAACAAATGACACATAATGAAAGAAAAAATTTAGGACCTTCATGACTAAAAATGGGCTACATCTAATAAAGATACGTAATCTTTAAAATTATCATTAAAAATCAGACAGGAAAGTATCAGGTGATAATTGGAAATATCAGGTGATATAATTTTAAATAGATGTTGTATTATTTATATAATAAACATTTGATATATATATTACAGATATGAAATTATATACTAGAGCAAAAGATCAAATTAATAAAGCAGCTTTTAAAATTGCAATAAATCTATTGTATAAATTAACACAAATTTACTTGTAAGTCATGTGACGCAATGTCTTTTACAAGGAAAAAAATGCATGAAAATTCTGCAGTGAAAAATTATTTATAGCTTGGAGAATTTATGGGTTTTTTCCCCTACTAAAATAGTGGAAAACAGACTGCACAGGTCATTTCATCTCTTTAAAAGCAGGGCATGTCCAGTCATTTAGGACTAAAAGCAAATATTTCAGATGTCACAGTAGAGTTTTTAAATAAGTACTAGTTTTTGTTCAACTATTCAAGGGACGTGATCTATACTGCCACATCCTGCACCTGAAATTTGCAGTGATAAAAAAATTAATACACACATATTCACAACAGTATAGGGAGCAAAACCAAAAAATATTTTGTATTGGCCCAAGAGTTGAGAGCTAACTCACTAATGTATCTTTCACTGAAGAAAACATGCTAGAAAATGTCTCTTTGTAACAGCAGTTAGGGTGAATTCTTTTCACTAATTTCAGAAAAAAAAATATTTCCTTGTGTGGAAATCATCTCTAGCATGAAAAGGGCCTCTTCCAAATTTCAAGAATAAACCGATATTATTATTCAGAGCAGTTACTATTATTCAGACTGCTCAGTGAATTCCAGTAGCATGCTTCCAAAACTGCTCTGAAATAATCTTACTTATCCTCTATTTAAATCTTACCCAAGTCTGTGCTTCAACTGCATTAAATATTTCTCTTCCTGTCATGAAGAAAAGTATTGACTGCCACATCCACAAAACCTGCAACCACAGTTGGTCTTTGTGTGTTTGTCTTGCAATTTTCTAACTGTATGAAAAACTGAATTGGCAAGAATTTATTTAAAAGAAACCACACAAAAGAAAAAACAAAACAAAACAAAACAAACAAAAAAAAAACCCCACCAAAAAACCAAAAAAAATTCCTCCTGCCAACGTTTTCCTGTTCTGGCACATCTGAAGAAAATATTTATCTTTGGTTGAAGTGTATCACCTTGCCTTCAGAGACTCATACTTTCCACTTTCCAAAGTGGCAGGAAACCTTATGTGGCTTGTTTTAGCCTTTCAAATCTGCCTACACTGCTTGACACTATCTGGTTGGGCAATAGTTTATCTTATGAATGATATTTTTTTATTTCTTTTTACTTTTAAATGTTTTCCATTAGAAAATTAAAATCTTTTCACTGGCATTAAAAGCATTATACCTTGCTTTCAATTTAGATTTGCTTAAAATCAGCAAACTACAACTGTGCAAACTTGCATACCTACCAATAACATGACGGACTAAAGCAACTTGCTTTTACCAACTTAAGAATGGAGGAAATCTGAGGAGGCCTAGTTTTTTTGTTCACATGAACATTTTTACAGGATGAACATATACATTGTTGAGCTAAATAATATCAGGGCACAGAGACTTCTGATGTTTAGTGAAATTCTCAAGGACTACAGATAACAGTGTGCAATCCTGTGATTTAGCTCAATTCTTTTTAATATAAGATTGATGTACAAAACCCAAAAAGCAGCAAGTCTTATGCTACTCCCATGAAAATGCCACAAATTCTTAGGAAGATTCCATTTATTATTAGTTTGTTCTCAAGTACACCCCAGACCTACTCTTGTTACTGTGTAATAGTGCCTGTTCCAATATCTTCTGGACTTGTCTCCCCTGTTAATCCACATTCCCAACTGCTGGCTAAATTGAGTTTTTCATCAGCTTTCTGATAGGTGCTTCTCACTTCTTTGTTAGCCCTTGTTGTTCCATTTGCCTAAATTAATCATTGCAATGACAGAGCAAAAGGTTTCCCTTTGAATGGCTCAGCTAGTGAACACATTTCAATTTTTCACATTAGTCATTCCCAACCTACTACTGTTTGTGTCCACTTTCCTAATTTCCTTCTTCTCTTCTTTTTAATTTTTGTTTCTCCAGCTGAGACTATACAGTTCTTAATATGCTAAATCTTGAGACACTTAGGTTCTAAAGTGTCACTTTAAAGATATTCATGGAACTGGATCCAAAATACTAACTTTAGTTATAGCTCCACTGTCAGTTAAACTGGTATGGGGGTGGGCTATCAGGGAAAGGAGTGGATTCTTTCCCTCTCTTCCCGCACTGCACAGTCCTTCAGCTTTCTCAGCAATTACGTGACAAATAATGCAAACAACATTGTTTCTCATCAAGTAAATAAATTCCCTCTTTTTTCTCTCAAGGCTGCCTAAATACTCAAATCTGCAAAGCATAGGCACTGAGAGAACGTGTGGTTGGAGCCACAGGACAGAATGGGAGTGCCTTTTTCAGCAGCGAACATATTAAAGGGAAACAGGCAGTATTACAAATTTTCTTATTTTTTTTCATCCCCAGACCTCCTTGTTTTAATTCTTCCATGACTTTCTCACAATCACTTCATTAATTTAAACACACAAGCATCAGAGATTTCATATATGAGTACTCTCACTGGATGTTATATTGTCAGTTGTTATTTTCCTTTCACTCACAATGAATGAAGATACAAATTATCTCCATACTGTTTGTTAAAGAATAGCTCAAAACTACTTTTTAATGCCTATCTGCTGAATCAAGAGAAGGAATCATTGAATCATAGAATGTTTTGTGTTGGAAGGGAGCTTAAAGCTAACCAGGTTCCAGCCCTTCTTCCATAGGCAAGGTGTCCTTCCACTGTACCAGGCTGCCTAAAGACTCATTCACCCTCATCTTGAACAGCTCTAGGAATGGGTCATCCACTTCTCTGGACAACCTGTTCCAGTGTCTCACCACTCTCACAGTTACTTTATTCCTGATATCTGATCTAAATCTACCCTCTTTCCTTTGAAAACCATTAGCCTTTATCCTGCCTCTACACTCCCTTAAAAAGGCTCCCTCACTATCATTCCTGAATATCTCCCTGGAGCCTTCCATTCTCTAGACTGAATAACCCCAATTCCCTCGGTGCATCCTCACCGGTAAGTGTTCCAGCTCTCTGATCATCTTTGTGGTCTTCTCTGGACTCACTGCAACTGATCCAATCTTTCTTATTTTGAGAGCCACAGAACTGAATGCAGCACTCCAAGTAGAGCCTTGTGAGAGCAGAGTAGAAGGGCAGAATCACCTCCATTGACCTGCTGGTCTCACTTCTTTTGATGCAGACCAGAATACAATTGGCTTTTTGAGCTGTAAGCATACATTGCTGAGTCATGTTCCATTTTTCATTCATGTTCTCAAGTCCTTCTCCTCAAGGGCTGCTCTCAATCCACTAATCATACGTCTTGATCTCCTGATGGATTATTTAACACTTAAAAAAGATGACAAAATGATGTATTTTTCAAGATTTAACAGGATACATTTAACCTTAAATTAGCTACAGTGTGCTATCCACTCAGTTTCTCTTGGGCACTCCAAATTATTCATGCTCCAATAAAGTTTGAAAGAATTTTCAATATTTGTATTTGTTTCACCTTTGTTTTTCAGACCAAATTTTAGGTGTCTTCTCTAGTCATACAGGTTTAGTTTTAGATTGCTAAAACTCATAGAAGTATCTCCACTGAACTTTTGTAATTTTTTTAATGAATCTCCAGAGGTTGTTTAATGGAACAACCATTTTCTCATGATCTCTATTTTGAATATAGTTGTTTGACTGATATTTACTATGATTTCTGTGTCCCCAGTCAAACCAGGAAAATGCATTTTTTTTTGAAAGAGAACCTTGTCACATAGTTTTCAGGATATTCTTTTATTTAAAAATTGAAATTTCATTTGGACTCCAAATAGTGGAATTATCTTTTTTCTTTGCTTTTCATTAAATTTAAGATATCAACTAGTTCAGTATCTCCAGATGCTAAGTTATTCTTTGCCAATATAATTTTCACTATTGATTAATGAGGTCAGGACAAGAATATAGTAACATCACAGGATAAAATGACATGGCTATGTCAAGTCTTGTCTTCTCTAAACCTCTGTTTAAATACCTTAAAAATGCAGTGGTAAATGAGAAAGTTACAACTCCAAGACCACTTTGGTTTATTTTACACTGTTTTGTTAATTGTTCAGTGTTACTACACTAGCAAAGAGGTGTTCCCCCAGCAAGTAATTTAGGATGTAGATTTTGTCACATAAGTGAATATTCCATCCATATTAAAAATATTATAACAGTATTATATATAATAATCTATCTATATTAAAAGTATTCCATCTTTATAATGATAATGGTAATAAAATCTAATTCACTCCCTGCATTTAATGCGATATGCAGAAGTATTTAAGAACTGTGTTAAAAGGTAACATTTATTAATATATTTTATTTAAAAGTTTGCAACACGCCACACTTTTTTCTCTGATAAAGTTACATGTTAGCATGACATAAACAAATGTAAACCTGGTACTATTTACAGATGAACCTGAAAAAATAATTTTAATAGAAAATTATTAATTGAATACAACTATCAGTCTTTGGGTCTTTTGAATTCAAATAAATTTCTATTTAATAGGATTTTTTTTTTAATTTTCAAGGATTTCTGAAGAAACTGTCAAAATTTTTCTCATGAGTTTCCTCACTGTTCAGCTGCCATCATATATATTGATGTAGTTCCCCATTAACTGTCTTTAGATAAAGAACTCCAAATCTTCTCCTACAACCAACTTGCTCTTCTGTTTTCTGGATCTCTAGTCAGCCAGATCCTGGAACCCTAATTTAAAAAGCAGTATTGAAACTCTCTGACTTGTACTCTGGGAAAAAAAAGTAAATAATAGTATATCCAGTTTTCAAATTCCAGGCAGTCAGCTCTGTTTTATAATGTCTGTGATTTATACATCCTCTGAGAATAGCTTGGCTCCCTTGACAAGCTTCAGTAAACTAGATTTCCAGGTGTTCTGAGACCCACAGCTGCTTCTGTGGAGAGACCTGAGGAAAAATAGATTCTATTAATTCAGCAATTAGAGGTAAGAAGCCATAAAATTCTCAGAAGTCACACCAACTCCTGTCACTGGTTACTAGTGGTCCTCAAATAGGTGGCTGTGCTGAAGTATGGCAAGTAGGTCTGGAATTCAAATGAGTCTGTATTATCTAAGGAACAACCTCAATATTTTTAGACAAAATGCTCTATGGTTGTATTCCAGAAATATTTTCAGATTCTATTCTTTGCTTTATAAGAAATAAAATAAAATAAAATAAAATTTATAAAAAAAGAAAAAATTCCGCATGATATGTGCGAAAATACAACTGGTTTTTCTAAGGATGGCAAACCTTGGCTCAAAAACATCCTAAGAGTTTGGGAGCACAAACTGTGTCAAGTGTGTTAAGTTATTTTTTTCATCTTGGGCTATAAACTTTGTTGGTGTCAAACTCCAGATTTTCTACCTTCCTTGCCCTTTTTATCCTTGAGAGTTTGCCTGTTCTGCTGTTTTTTTTTTGTTTTGTTTTGGTTTTTTGTTTTGTTTTGGTTTTTTTTAATAAGATCTGTTTTTAACATATTAGATCAGACAGGGTCATTTCCACTGACTATTTTTATATTCATTTTGAAGTGAACACTTTACACCTTCTGTGAGAACACCTGAAAAGAAAATTAAACACTGTACTAGAGACAGTGAAGTAAAAGGGAACGTGAAAAGGAAAAAAGGCTCAGAATAAATATAGAAATTCCAGTTACTTCTATAATCTCTTTTGTTTCTTGTAAGTAAAAAAATAGTAAAAAAAAAATTAAAAGTTTAATTAGGTTTTATGACTGAGGCTAAAGCAGTTGATAAATTGATATAACTCTAGCTAAATGAATCAAACCATATGGATGTTTCAAACAGCTTCAGGCAGCTGGAAGTTAGGTGGCAGTAGTTATGGTATGTCAGAATGTGAGATGGCTTTAAATCTCTTTATTTAGACACCTTCTCTGAGTAAAGAGTCCAAGTGTTTAGAATATGTTTTGCCTGACTAGATAAAACAACATAATTTCTTTTGTCTGCATACATACAAAAGTCTTGTACCATTTGGGAAGTTTTAAAGTTCTCTGCCTTTCTTTCATTTGCCACTCCAGAAGACCTGAATATCTCATATGTTGTCTGCTGTCCCTGTCAACTCCATCAAAATATTTGAGAATCCCTAGGGTGTTTTAGTCACTCTAGATGCCTGTATAGATTTGGGTCCTCAGTGTCTACTTTATGGTGAGTTGTATTTCTGTCCAGGTTACATTGATACTAGTGACTATGGCCAGTTAATCAGGCAAACATACATTTTTAGTGGCATTTTTGGGTGTTGTGGGGTACCTACTTGTCTTCAACTGTCCCATAAAAGATTAAGTCCTAGTTTACAAATGCCAGGCCACAGAAGTATCTTGAGTTCTCTACATCATCTCAAAGAGCACAGTTAGACAATTGTGTCCTAAGGTTGTAGAAATAGAACATTAAACCCTTAATTCAAATGTTCACACCTACAATTAGACATCTACTTTTAGTCATCTTAATTTCAAGATGAATCTATCATCTATCTATCTATCTATCTATCTATCTATCTATCTATCTATCTATCTGTCTATCTATCGATCATCTATCTTTTTTTTCCTTTTTTTCATATTTTTATTTTTCATAAGTACAAGTTTTACTTGGCAGTAAATATTTTGCAATTTATTAGTTATATTCTTGTGTTTTCATTTAGAAGGGAAGACAAAGCATAGTTATTGGCACAGTAATAATTCAACACCTGCTGAGGAAACAAACCTGACAGTATTACACTACAGCTTTAATGACCAAACTGAGAATTTTAAACAATATTCATAATACTATATATATATAGTATATTATATATAGTATATAAATATACTATACATTTACTGCTATATGAAACAATGTTTTGCATATTTCTGAATATGACTGGCCTGCATAGATTCATCAGGGCTATAATATGTAAAATTATACTAGCTGAAAGTAAAATCAAATCAAAAATAAAGAATAAGATTCAAACACAGGAAAAAAAATAAACAAAAATGTTTGAGAATAAATATTTTAAAATCTGACTAATCCCTCAAGTGTGGGACAAGATAAATGATGGAATGTGTTATTAGAAAAATCTCAGCAGCTGCAATATTTTGCTATCATTTTCTCGACAGAAACAGACCACAGATCAAAAACTTGTATAGCAGCATGTCACATAATTGCACTTGAATTTTTCCCTGACTTTGATAAGCTATACAAAACATATAGAATGAGTTAAAGACAAGGATTTTATTTCAAATCCTTTCATATTTCAAAGAATCAATATTACTAGGGATTTTAGTTAATAAAAATTTCAGTAGCATTTTATCCCCAAACAAAATGCTTAAAAACACCTAATATTTCTCATTGATATGCACTAGCTATGTACAGTGATTATGGCATTTACTTCAAAATTCACTTTGCCCCATCCTTTTTTTTTTCCTCTAACTTTGACCACTGTGGTCAGGTTTTTGAGCCATCCATCCATGTTTCTTTACTTTTTTAATATTTTTTTATTTCCTGCTTGTTATTAGGAAGCTAATTTTTCAACACAACATTTATCACTCCTAGCTCCTAATAATGTAATGAATGTTCTATTCCTTGTAGGATGGTGCTGCTTGGACTTTTCATACTGCTAATTCTATATAAGTTTTAAGAATGGATTCAGGAAAGTACCTTGCTATTTGAATTAAATAATAGGTGGTGAATGCAATGAGATTCATAACTTTATTCTTCATCTTTTCTGTATGTATCAAAAAAGTTCTGTAACAAACTGGTATTGTCTAATGTTAAATGGGACATTATTGTTATTATTATTATTATTATTATTATTATTGCCATTACACAATCATATGAATTTCAAGGTATATTTCCAAACTGATGAGACTTCACTGCTTTCCTTTACATGTCAGGCATTTTGCAAATTATAAGTGTGAATACTTGTCAGTGAGGTGAGCACCTGATGGCAAAGTTGCACCTCTTTCAATATCCAGCCTTTTCTGTGCAAAACTTTCATGAATTTGGCTGTTTGATAAAGTCTCTCTGAATGAAAGTCACTCCTAAAGTTAAAGGCTGATACTCCCAGCATCCAAGGAGAGAGATTATGAGGTCTGTGTGCATCTTTCTCAGAGAGAACTGCAGACCAGTCGCACATATGTTACAGCAAGATAACCACATGTGAGACTCACATCTGTGAGCCTGAAGCAATCTTTTTATCTCTTGTTACTTTAAAATCTGCCAGAACTTTGACAGCCTCCCTGCACTAGTGTACCTAGCTAAAGCAGAAATGGAGTATCTGGATGAGAGACGCACAGCTACAAATTGCATGCTTGAAGATGGTTCTCACAACACCATTCTGAACACTTTTCCAATAAAGGGGACATGGATAAGACTTTCTGTGGCCTAGAGTTATAGTACCATTCCCATGTAGCTTCCTACTTATTTTCATCTTACTTCCAAAAGCAGCAAAGTATTTCCCATATTTATAATAATGTACACTGAAAATTGAAGCACAATATTTCTTAGTTTTATCTGTTATACATGTCACAATGTTGAATTAATGTTTAAAAATCTGTATGACATCTTCACTAATTCCAAAAGAATTTTTTTGGAATAATGATAATACAGTAAACATAAAAATAATTAATAATTATTAGGAAAATATTTTAAAGTGCCAGCCTCACTTAAACAGCCAGAAATTTTATATTTTTAACAAGTTTCTACGGCAGGTCTTTATAATAAGTTACAAATCATTATTTCTTTTCATATTCTTCTGCAAATATTAATCAGAGTAGCTACTTATGCATATGTGCAGATAGCAGTGCAGTAGTGTACGGTCTAGAAAGAGTAATTGAATGTCAAGTATTATTACAACAGGCATCATTTTTAGATTTTTCTCTGATGTTCATGCTTTGCCATTTTATTTATTTATTTTAGGATCTCCTTTTTTGTATTCTGGGCTTGAATTTGATAGGAAAGGCACAATATATCAAAATATCAAAACTAGTGTTTTCAGCAGAAACTTGCTTTAAAACCTATCAAATCCCTCTGCTCTTTTAGAACAGAGGAATTTAAAGAGCCCCAATCTGAAATATCCTGAGGACAACCCTAAGGAAGGGAGAGCTCCACTGCTTATCATTTTCAAAACCCTTGTAACAGAGAAGTTGTTTGAAGGTGGTCACCCAAGACCTTGAATATCTGCACAGTGGAAAGCAGGCAAGCACGCTCCCTAGCGACCTTAGAAGTTTTGCTTTCATGGCAGATAATGCTGTCCAAGAAGTTCCTAGGACACGGGTGAGCAAGAGTCATGGATAAGCCATATTGTTCCCAAGATTCAGTACAGCATTAGTTCTGTTTATGGGGAGAAAAGGGTTTAGCTGTAGGTGACAATCTGAAAGAAATTCTCTGGCACTTGTCTTCAGGGGCAAAGAGAAGGTTTTTCTGTATTTTACTTTCTAATGTGAATGTAGTCATTACAAAAGGCCGCAAAATCTTAAAACTATGAACACTATTTAGTACATTCATCCTTCCTCATGCCAGGAGTGTGCTTTAGAATATCTCACATTGATATTATACAAATTCCCAAAGAGATTGGGAATTGCATTAGTAAAATAAAACATCGCATTAAAGCCACAGTTTTCAGGTATTTGTACAAACCAATATGTACTGTTGCCAGAACTGAATTATTTATATGACATATTAGTCACCATATTTTGAGCCAGTTAACTTTCAAAATACTGAGAAAAAGTGAAGGCACAACTCCTAGATTCAGATTTTTTGGTTCTCCAAGCCATTAAGTAATGGCATGAAATGGTAAATAAACTACAAATCTTTAAAAGAACAATAACTTTCAATTGCTTTTATTGCTGTTTAAAGAGAAAAGAAAAAATTCCATTTCAGAACTAAAGTCAGCATTTCAAAAGTTGTGTAAATAAAATACAAGTTCCTTCAGTCATGCAATAAGCAAAAGTACCACCAATTTAGCAGTAATTAATCCCTCCATAGATCATGACATTTGCTTATCTCAGACTCATTAAGCCAGTAGCAAAACATGCCAAACCCACCTGGCTTTCTGACCTCAAGAGCAATTAGAAATCTTCAGAAAATTAAGTCATTGAAAGCAATTATTGAAGCCACAAAGTAGTGTATTGTGTGTGGGTTTTTCCATGAATCACACTGTTAATTCCACTTATGCATTTGGCACATCACAACAATAATTTTTTTCCCTCTCCTTGTGATTTTCCCTTCTGACATGGGTGACAAAGCTTTGATTCTCACAGGACCTTCTCTGAGATTTGTGGTCTGTCTCTTGTGGCTTGTCACTCCCAAGTCTCCAGTGGCACTTGGCTCTCTGAGGACAATTTCAGAGTTGAGAAGGTACGCTTGTGTGGTAACTCCACTGTGACACATGTCTGTGCCATCCTCTGAGAATAAGTATCCACAGCCATTTCCTTTCCTGAAAGAAAACAGCACATATGAATGCAAACAAAATCAACAACAGTAACAGAACAGTAAAATGTACTGCCTGAAAGGTTTTAGCAATATTTATGTTTTCTTCAGCAGTATCACTCTTGAATTTTTTAAAATGTTTATGTAAACCATCTTTCTAATATAATTTCTAAATAAAATGTTCAAAACATGGCAAGTAATTCAAGATTATCTTTAATTTTTTCTGCATTTGGAACTGCTGTCTAAAATTTTACAGAAACTTAGTGAAAATCCTAACAATTCCAAGAGAAAACACTGAAATAAAAAATTCTTGCTCATCTCTAATACAGAGAGCTAACCACTATTCATTTTTATGTTTTGTTCATATGAGAACTAAAATTAACTTGCAACAGTTGAGGAAATAGAATAAAAGCATTTTCAATACCCGTTCTAAATCTGTGTTAAAGGAGACAGAAGAGGTAGAAAATGCACAGGAAAGATTAAGATAATTTATGTATAAAAGAATAAAAGACACCAAGAAGATTAAATTTAGTCTTTTCTGGCAGTTTCATAGCAACAAGTTAGAGATGGAAAAGGCCTATTAGATTATTCATTTCATCTCTCTGTCAAGGCAGGATTTTCTCCAACTATATTTTTTCCTGTGCTTTGTCCTGTCTAGTGTTGAAAATGCTAAATGATGAATCTTCTACCACTACCCTTAGGAGACTATTCCAAATCCTATTACATCTCCCTGTCAGAATATCTGCAGATATTCAGTCTAAACATCCCATTTGTTAATCTTACCTCTTTACTTTTAGGATAGCTGGTTTTCCATATAAAATATTTTCTTTTCTTCTCTCTCCCTCTCTGTCTTGCTATGTCTCTCATCCCCCATAATTTTTTGTTTAGATAAACTCTTATTTTTAGATTATTTATCATTACTCTGAAGTAATTCCCTCCATCCCCCTGTATCTTTTTTTGGTTCTTTTTCTTGAATTCTGTAATTTTTGTTGGTAATGATATCTAAAATTTGCAGGTTCCTAAGATAGTAAATTGTAAATAAGTAGAGGATGAATCTTAGAAATTTACTTTAAATTGCCTTCTCTCAGGAATTTGGCAAACACAAGAGCCACAATACTTCAGGAAATGCAATTTATAGGAAAAGCAAAGTCAATGTAGATAAATAAGGAGGATGTCATGTAATGATTAAAATATTTAATTTTAATATTCTCAACACACATTAAAGCCATAAGGAGAGGATCAGTGAATTCTAAATCCCTTCTTAAATGTTTTTGTAAAAAAAAAAAAAAAAGAAAAAAGATTTTTTAGAATTATTAGAAGGAATTTTACATGGAAATTAAATCTTATTGCAAAATAATATGAAAGTATGCTTATGACTTCTTATGTCTAAATATATGTATATATATATATATATATATATACATGAATGATGTATAAAATCTAAGTTTAGACTTGATATCAACTTTTAAAAGGTAGCTTTTTCTTATGTGGATGAATTGTTGTTTTCAATAAAAGTTCCTGAAATATTACATTTTCAGTGAACCTGTACATGTGATAAAACTACAGGCTGAAAAAAAACCACAGAGGATATATGTGCCAGATATATGTGCCCAAAGCTAATATAACTGACATATTTAAATGTTCTGTTATGATCATATTAAAGATAAATTATCCTTCTGGAAAGGATTTAATAAATCCTTTAATGTGTTTGCCATAATTCTGCTAGGTTTAATACATTTTGATGAATTCCATATTGTCACTGTACAGGAGTGGTCATCTAAACCAGCTACCCACATACCCATGAAATGGCTGAACTGTAAAATGAAGACATGAAAGAATTTTCTCAGATACAGTAGAAACACTGCAGTGAAATGGAGATCAAAATTAGACACTGCCACTTAATAATGAAGCCAATGATTTAAAATTCCAGACAGAAAATTAGTTCAGACTAGTTCTTTATTTAGTCTTAAGCAGCTGTTAATACTGGGATTTTTCAGTCAGGTGAAGGACGGGTTTTGATAATGACATGATTAAACATAATGAACACAATGAGGACATCTCACTTTAATGCCAACAAAAGTGTTTCCATGTTCTGCTGCATTGAAGAGCACAGTTGTCTCCATTTAATTCAATGAAAGAAACCATGATAGTGATCTAATCCCATTATTTTCTTTCCATGGAGTGGATTAGAGACTGTGAAGGATTCTTAGGGTTTTTATGTGTCGGGATTTTTCTAAAAGATGCCTTGAAGTGCTTGAAAAGAACATTTTCTCTTTTTTAATACATTGTGGTATTTAGAAATATAATACAGTGGAAACTTCATATTGGAAGCAATACATTAATGCAGAGGAATTACTAGAAAATATCTTGGTGAAACCGACTGTAGAAATGTGCATGTGTGCACTGACATTCAATGTATTTCTCCATATAAAACTTCTAGCTTAAAAATGCCATTCTGAATGGACATTTGACCTTAATGTACTAATTAACATCTCTTTCCTGTCATCTCATTGCTCTGAACAAGCTAATGCATGTTTTTTTCTGAGTTAGGCTTTATGTTTTCACTGTTGACGCTACAGCATGGGATAACATCTTCTACCTTCTCTCCATCTTTTTTCTTTTTAAATCTTATTTAGAATTTCCTGAGTTGGAAGGGACCGACAGGAATCATCAAAGTCCAGTTCTTGGCTCTGCATAGGACAGACCCAAGAACCACACCATGTGTCTTAAAGAGTTGTCCAAATGCTTCTTGAACTCTGGCATGATGCCCATGAAGTTGAAGCTGGATGCAAGAGGAAAGTGTATCTGTTGAGAAGAATAGGTTTAAGTTTTCAGTCACAAGTTTTCCTCTCGAATAATGTTCTTCCACTGCTAGCAGAGTATTTTTTAAGGATTTTTTTTTCAGATGACATAAAAACTGTTTAGGTCACCCAAATAACAGGTCTCACTAACTATCTCAAATTATGTGATATGAGCAAGCTGAGATATGTGACCCTCAAATCAACATTTTTTAATATAAAATTATGCTCTATACAACTAATTTATCTTCTGTGCAGCTTTTGTCAAACCTGAAGTCTTCTTTTTCAGCATTTGTTGTCCACCAGTTTTCCTTTCTCCTAACAATCTAAAAACATTGGTCCTGTTGTTTGTTTTTGCCTATCTATAGGTAAAGCTTCAAGTCTGTACTGAGAAATGACTTACACTTAGAAGAGACTTAGGAATAGCTAAGAGATTTAGGAATAGCTTTGCCTCTTCTCTATGAAATTACTAGAGCTGTTTACAGCTCTAGTAAATTCATAGAGAAGAGGCAAAGAAATTAAAATAGCTGCTAAAAACAAATAGGAGAAAGAATCTTTATTACCTTATTCTAAAAACGTAGTTTCAAAATTACACTTTTCAACTGCACAGAAATAAACAGAAATTTTTATAAATTCTTTGACCACCTCATACACGTATATAATAAAGCCTCGATCTTGGCCTTATTATCGAGAGATGCAGGATGGTCCGGGAGCCCAGTCCCTCTGGGAGACAGAGTGCCCGAATACCCAGTCAGCTCGCAGCCGGCGCCGCAGGACGCCCGTAGCGAGCCCAAGTGATTGTCAGCTCTTAAGTGATTATCATCTCTCTTAGGATTTCAGCTCTTTGCTTGCTCACTAGGGCTCCTTTGGCTGAGGCAGAAGGAGACGCGAGAGAGGGGAAGGAGAAGTCCTGGCGGTTCCACAGCGATGGTTTATTGGGGACTCTGTGAAGGGTTCCAGTGACAGCTCTTCTTCTGTCGAATGGGCTAAAACAGCCCCTTTTTGTAGGGTATAGGGGGATCCAAACTTGTCCAATAGCAAGGGTTAGGGATAGTGGCCTATGAGGGTACAAAGATAAGGCTAAGGGGCGGGGGGTAGGAGACAGGAGCTTATTTTGCTGTCTCATCATGACTCAGCAGGTCCTACTGTTAAGTCTCAATCCTCCTTGGAGCTCTCGTCAGATCCATTGGGTTTGCTATACATGCAATAATATTTAATCCTTCTTAACAGAATGTCATACTGAGTTATATTGCCTTTGCTAATCAAACGCAAATGTCATGACCGCAGCATATCTTTTTCAGATCACTAATAAGTCTAAGGACCTTGACATTTCAACAGATTCTGCATTCTAAATATATATTTTTTTAAAAAGCAGAAATGCAGAAAATGACCAAATCATGAAATCATTTACTAGGAAAATCAAAATGCAGAAAACCCATGGCTTTTTTCCTCTTTGCTTCTTCCCCATCATCAATATTCTTTTGGTAATACAGCCATTTTCCCTTCTTTTCCTTTTTTTTTTAGACCTGCATTTTTAAAATATCATGTATTTCTCCTTAAAATTACTTATTTATTTTAAATTAGGAATAATTAAGTAACCAAGGGGTTTCAACATGTTCTTAAATTTCTTCTCCCACTCAGTCAATGTTTTCCTGTTTAGTCAATTTTTTCCCAGTCTCCAAAGTGTCTAGGTTTCTATGTGTAGATTTAAGTGTGCTTCATTTAGAGCAGGTGGTGTCAAGTGTTAAGAAATATTCCTCAGATTTGTGTGAAGAGGCAATCTCTAAAGACTCCTTAAAGTGATTTTCAGAAAATAAAACAAGGAAATAAAGGGAGAAGAAAGATTACAGTAATCCCATAAAAAACTGTACACTGAGGATATACTGTTCTGCTGCAAAAAAAAATAGACTTTTGTCTCTACGGCATTTGTTAATCCAACATCATTCACAGACTCAATTATAAAATCTAAAACAGTGTAAAAGGAAAGTTGTATAGTGAATAGTTAGTAAAGGAGAAGAAAGCAAGGACAGGGAAGTTTTGTAAAAGAATATCAAAATGTGCATTTATCCTTTCTAGAGACAATAAGAAGCTTTTTGCACTGTTTTGATAAAGTGTTACATTAATAGGGTTTTGTATTTTTTTATGACCAGTAACTTGCAACAGCAACAACAACAAAAAGGGAGACAGAAAAAGTGACAAAATTATAAGAAAGCACAATAATCCCAAAACACAACAACTCTACCTACTAATTTATTATAATCATTTTGAAGACAAAACATTCAAATCTCTTGTTATAATAATCATGGTTTTTATGTAAGAGAAGGGCACATTTTAATTATTTTATTAATAAAAATCTGGAAAGCATGCAGGAAATCTTTATCTACATAAAAATTACAGTTATTCTTATATTTTGTGAAACTTTATAATTAGGAGAGTCTGAGAGGTCCCTGTTCTCTAAACCCTCAATTTGGGGTTGAGATTAGACAGTGAATTTTTTTGTTCTCTATACCTACAGAAAAAGCGTGAGGCCTGGATTATGGATACTCTGTGAGAGTTAATTAGTTTTACAATTTGATAATCAGAATCTTTTGTTTTATTCCACAAGATGATAAAACAATACAAAACAAACAAGTCCAAGACAGTCTGGAGGAAATCCTGATGCAATTTTTGAGCACTACAGTGAAGTCTCTTTCAGATGTGTGTGTGGATAAAAATGCCAGACATTAATTTTTTTTGTAATATTCATCCTTCTCAGCAATATTGTAATTCTAGATGAATTGCCTAAAATGGAAGTTTTTCAAATAAAAGTAAAAAGAATATAATATCTAAATTAATTTTAACTAGGTTTTGCTTCTTTTACAGTCTTAATTGTAATATTCATATTCCCTTCTACTGTCTTTCTTCCACCTTGACAAGAAAACATTTCTATTGACTTTACTCATGCAAGTAGTTGTCAGCATGTTTATGAAGTACTTCAGATATCCCAGGAGCAACTGGTCACAGCATTTACTATTTGACCAGAAGATATATTAATCTTTAGCAATCACCTTTCTTTTGGGACAATTATTTTGTGGCTGTATGAACTAAGAAAGCCTAAGCAATCCGAATCCCAGTGTGTGGAAAGGATGGCCAAAAGTGATCTTTTATTCACCAAGTTCTTCATTTTTGCATCAGTCAGCTCCACTGTGCAAGCAAGTAATTCCGCCATGGTGCAAGTCAAGTAAGCAGAGCAGAGCAGCTTGGCTGAACAGGAAATTCCTTCTGGAGCTCCAAATAAATAGGGAATTTAATGGTTTCTGAAAGTAAGGTCTGTAGTTGCAATGAATTACAGAATCACAGTTCATGGATACAGGGTGAAGACATGAATGACTAAAATTCAGTTAAATTTTAAATTGAATAATAAGAACAGCAATAGTAGGTATAAAGAAAATGTTGGACTGATACTTGCTGAAGACACTTATCTGACTAATAGGAATTAGGAGGGTTTTTTTTTTCTTTTATTTCTGTTTTTAGTAATGTTGATAGACATTGGGCTGCCTGATCCCCTGAGTCAGAGGAATATGTGTGTGGGAACATTGGTGTTCCACTTCTGGACAATGAAATTTTCAGGGAATAGCTGTATAAATTGGATATTCACAGTCCTTGGGGATTGATGTGATTCAACCCTAAACACTGGACCAGATAGCAGATACTGTGGCAGAACCCCTCTCAACCCCCTAGCAAAGTTTTTGGGAGCCTGAGGAAGTCCTGATGACTAGAATCTGGTCAATGTTATTCCAGTCTACAAAAAGGGTGTGAACAATGACCAAGGGGACTATAGGACTGTTAGTCTAACCTCAGTTCCTTGAAAAATGATGGAGATTTTACTGGATGCTACTGAAAGACACTTAAAGAATAGTACAGTCGTCAACCTGGATTCACAGAAACAAAGTCCTTTCTACCCTATTTAATATCCTTCTATGACAAGGTCATCCAAGCAGTGGATGAAGGGAAGGCAGTGGATGTAGTTAACAGTCTTCAAATGCCTGTTTTCAAAGTCAAGCATTATAAATTAGAATACCAAAACATAACTTTGGAATGAACATGTTGGCATTGATTCCTTGTTAAATGTTCCTTATTATTGAAAATAAGGTATTCTCAAGAGCAACAGACCCCACAAGCTGATATAAGAAACCACATTAATTATTAGTATGCATCCTTTGACTTTGCTTGGAGGAGAGTATGCTTTAAATATATTTATGCATACAAGGCACCAAAAGAATATAAGACACTATTTTTTCTTTTTTTTTCCTTTCAAAAAAGCTCATTAAAGTTCTAATCCTATATCAATTGGTACAGGGGACTGCTATTGATTGATTTTTCTGGAGCTGGTACAAAACAGAACATATTTCAGAATTTTCTCAATTATTCCTAGAAATTAAATGTCAGCAATGAAATTATACCTGAGAATTCTGAAAGAAATAGGACCTAGATATGAGTTCAAACTTTTTCTTTGCTTTTGCTGAAGTTTTCTTTATTAAAGGCAAGAAAATCACTGCAAAAATAAAATATAGCTGCATAAAAGAACTCTTAGAAGAGTTACATTTTTTTTCTATGTGAAGAATGCGCTTTTTTCTGTATCTTTTATTATTTGATGCTCATCCTAAATGCATCTGACAATTATGTGCAATCAGATGCTAAATCATACCCTCACATCAATATGATTGCATATCTTAACCTGATTAAGTCAGTTTTCACATTTTTCCTGAGAGGGACACAAGGAGGTCAATTGCTTGTCAATTTAGACCGTTCCTTACGGACAGTTTTATGAGAAGGAGCAGCAACAATGGCCTGCTTTGTCTCTAGTTAAATTAAACTGATAAATTTGTTTTCAGAATAAAACATATTCAGCAGCTCTAAACAATAGAATAGCCTGGTTATGACTCCAATAAAAGCATTGAATGTTGTAATACCTTAAAAAGGAGAGTAATGAAAACTAAGTTTAGGAATAAAAGTCACCTGAACGGAGCTTTTAGAGGGTTGGGATACATTTTTTTCATTGGTTGGTTGGTTGGTTTAGGGTTTTTTTGTTGTTGTTGTTTTGTTTTTGTTGTTGTTTTTGTTTTGGTGGGTTTTGTTGTTGCTGTTGTTGGGTTTTTGTTGTTTTGGGGAGGTTGTTTGTTTGTTTCTGTTTTGTTTTGTTTTGTTTTCCCCCTCAGTCTACTGGGTTTCAGTCATCTGTTAATTCTTTGTATCAAAACAAAAGAAGAAAAATAAGAAATTTCCTCTATTCTAGATTATTTTTCCTCAATAAATGTTTCATCTCCAACTTCCTTTTAAAATAACATTCTGTAAAGGAAGAATCTGACTCAAAAGATGTGAATAAAAAGAAAACTAAATATGCAACTTCAAAAGTCTCTAGATGAGATCCAAGCTTTATTTGTGGTCAATTTAAATTATAAGATTACATGGATTATGTTCAGAAATGTCACTGCACTTATGACTGTCTTTGAAAAAGAGTATGTTGATTAAAGATTGTTTTTGCATAATGAAATGTAGGATTCTAGGTCTCAGAGTGAGACTTTGAATAATCCTGCTCCCTAGGTTATTCTAGTTTTCCTTTTTTATTCTTGTTATTCCAGTTCCCAGACCAGAATTGTGAAGCAGTAAGATTTCATTTGCCCAGTCTAGGAAAGTGTTTGGTCACTTGTTTCCCGGAGATTGGAAATGCTCTAAGATTCCATGATTTAAGTGTAGATCCGTACACAACATTCTTCATTGGCTTTTAGAAAAATCTGCCACAACTAAAAATAAGGCCTTCCTGTGTCCTGCCCTATTTATGTAGAAAAAGGCAGTAACTCCACTGTGATTTCAGGGAAAATATAACCTAAAGTATGACAAAACTCATGTGAGGGTAGAGATGACAAAATCCTGTGTCCCTTCTCTCTCTCTTTCAATGCAGATGTTATGAGCTGAACTTCAGCTCTGTCCAGGGAAGTAGAGCTATCAGATATGTGACATGGAAGAACTGCACACTCTAAGGACAATAGATTAGAAGCTATGAGAAAATAGTGTAAATGGGAAACTAAAAAGATTATAAAAGGGATTTATGAGAACTATTTCAGAGTCTTTATGGGTGACTGCATCTGAGTACACCAGAATCTTGAAACTGTATTTCCCAGGGGATGGAGCTGAAGAAAGAAAATGGATTTGTGTAAAGTAAAAGGTTACTGGAAGCATTATATCATCATTACAAGTTAGAAATAAATTACCATTTTTTAAGGAAGGTTTAGACAATTACGTGACAAAAAAAGATTCTAGAATATTTTGTCAACAATATGATAAGATATGACTTTTAGAAGTGAGCTTCATCTTGTTTGATTTTATATATCTAAGGTATATCATAAATCATCCTTGGGAGAAAGAGGTTTCATGAGATGGAGATACATACATGTCCTTTACCTGTTTTGTTTTTGTTTTTGTTTTTTTTTTCTCTTACAGTCTAATACATTGTGAGTATCTATTTAATTCTTCTACTAACAAAAACATTGTAGCATGCATAATTCAAATTGTGAAATTTTAGACATAAGGCAGAGTAAAACTCCTTCTATAGCTCACTTCTCAATATCCCTTTTGGTTCTTTTTTATATCCTTATGCTCTTTTAAATCAATTTTCAGGATTAATAAAACTTAGATTTTGTCACTCAATGCAAGTCTATCTATTCTTCATGACTGCCCACTATATACAAACTCAGTAACATGTGACATCGCGGTTTCAGTTGGCTGAAACTGCTGAACCAGGTATTTACCCAACCTAAACAACAAAAACATCCTCAGCTTAGATCCACTAAGAAAGCATCCATTTTAAAGGATTATAGATTTTCTCAAACACATATTTTTCACTGTGAAAGCATGGTGTATTTTCAGTGCTAGCTATGGTCTGCAGAATGTGAGCTCTTTATTTAGATAATGCGGTTACAAATTAGGGAAAGTGAAGCCTGCTGTTTCCTGTCTGAGATGGAAGAATTTTTCTTTTTAAGCTTAGTGATTTGCCTTTACAGATAAAGTTTTTAATTATACCTTGCACTTATTTGAAGCCCATTAGACATCTAGAAATGTAGCATACTGTAAATATAATTATACTTATGAGAAGTAATTAATCTAATGGATTTTCAGTCTACCTCACCTAGTGAACTGCAACCTGTTCCAATTTATTATGCTGTTTCACAGCAGTAGTACAAGGGGGTAAATATTGTCTTTCATAATAATTTTGAGTGTTTATTAAGGAGATTCCCTGCATATCTCATAGAATTAATTGCAGAAAACTACTTAGTTCAGACTTATCTCATGACTGCTGATAATAGTAAAGCAACATTTTAAGATTTTTGCTTATTAATTCAGTGTTACACAAAAATCAGTATTATCTTTACATATATGTAGGAATCAAAATTTTGATCTATCCAACAAGGATCCATTTGTCTGGAACAGTGTTGTTTCGTTCCTGGAATATATTACAAAATTGTTTATTTTTCTTCCCTGGAAAAATAAATAACTTTTTGCCAGAACTATTATCTTTTCTCTTCATCACAATACTCTCAGGCACAAGGTGCAGTTCTTGAGCTTGTCCTCTTTAGGCCAAGGTGTTGAATATCAATAATCCTTGTGGGCCCCTTCAAACTCAGTATAGTCTATGATTCTAGTATCTTCTTTTTTTCTTTTTTCTTTTTTCTTTTTTTTTTTATTTTATTTTCCCCTTTGCAGCAGCTTCGGCGAACAACACAAAACACCACCCTTAAAAAGAAATGTATTTCTAAATCCCAAATTAATAAGAGACTATAATGACTGATCAGGATAGGGAGAAGCTGGGGTGGTGGGGTGGGGAATCCAACCTCCACTTTAGGAAATTTTTTAAGTGATTTCAATAGAATAGTTATACATAGTTTTTTATATACATACTTAATTGTCCAATGTTGCTCATAAACATCTTTCACTCTGTCAAATGCCTTTTTATATTTACAGGCAGTGAGGAAAAATATTTCTCTAGAATTTTAAAATATTTTTAAATCCTTTCCATACTGCTTGAAAATATGAGGAAGAGGATCTGCATCTCCTCAATTTATTAATAATTTACAGAGAAATATGGAAAGTTGAACAATGTAGAGGTATAGTTTCCTTTTTTTAGCCAAGACTATAATTCTGGGCAGATTTATAGTTACTGTGTTGCCTAATTAAGTTGACCCAAAATCCTTTTCATTTTGTTCACTATACTTTGCAACACTGGTAATGCTGCATTTCCTATCAGTCTCAGTACTCCTATCAGTAACTTTTTTCCCTTTTTTGTTTCCTGTAGCTGAGACATTTTCAAGGTCTCATGAGTAACCTGTTGCCTACACACAGAGACTAAGGGCGCAAATGCAGATTGTGTCTCTGTGCATGAAGATGTGTCGTAACCTGATAAGTTGTGCTTTAAGTGAGCTGCTGACAGAAGAACCCAGAAAAAAATTTCATGAAGACTAGCTACGAATCATCTTTCTTTCTCTGTGACTTGATTCACAGAGGTTTGGGGAACGCCTCTATGCAAGGACCTTGTGGTTTTCTCGTCGTTACTCCAAACATATCAAGAGATACTGTTTGTATTGGCTCAGATACACACAATACCATTTATGTAATTAGCTCTGAGATAAAGTGTGAGTAAACAAACTACTGAAAATTTTTATGCTGTTAATCTCTGTCAAGTTCAAATCACTGTTTTTAGGGATTTCATGTCAAAACACAGCAAATCAGTACCAAATTTATTGTCATCTTTATCTTTGCAAATGTTAAAATGCATAGCTAAAAACTAATTTGAGATATTTATTGCATCTTAAAATATTATTATGCAATTTTGCATTGGTACTTTATGAATAAAAAGGAGGTTTTCAGTAATGGTTTATATAGAAAGTTCTGTATCATAATTTGTGAGAATTTCTGTGCTATTTTAGAATAAAAGAAAAAATAATTAGAAAAAGCCTATAATATTTCAAAAAGACTTGTTAAGGTTCTATTTCTGTATCAATTGGTCCATGGTACTCCCATTAATTGATTTTTTGGAGCTGGTATAAAACAGGACATCTTTCATATTTTTCTGAAGTATTCCTAGAAATTAAAATTCAACAATGACATGGTAGCTGGGAATTCTGAAGGGAATAGGACAGAGATGTAAGTTCAAATTCTTTCTTTACTGTTGTGACTTAAATGTTCTTCACGAAAGGCAAGAAAAACACTGAAAAAAATTAGAAGTTTTACAAAACCACTGATTTAAATAGAATGAACTTACTGGATGGTTTGGTGGTTTTTTTCCCTTTCACTTGCAAGTCAGCAATACCTCAGAACTTCCATGGACTTTATTATACGTTGATGCATTGTGAAGGCTGACCTAGAACAGAGTCTAGAGAGAGTTGAAAAATAAAGTAGGTATTTATTAGAAGGCCTCAACGAATACACCTTAGGCAGTGCAGGAGCCCAGGCGGGGCTGCACCCAAGATGAACCCAAAATGGTCACAAAATGGATGACCGGTCACAAGGTCTCTCACTTTCCTAAGTTTTGGTCCATTAGCATATTGGAGCTAATTGTCCATTTATAGCTCTAGGTTATGAAGTTCCATCCTTCTTGTTTTTCTCCCTTCAGTCCACGTCGTTTATGCTCTTAAGCCTGAAATTTGGGTGGTTGTCCTTGGTCCCAAGCTAGGAAAGGAATTGTTTTGTCTACCTACTCTGAAAAGAGCTTAGCAACCCCTAATATGAAGCTCAGAACTACACACTAAAGCAGTACAGAATCTGAAAAATATAAAAGCTAAACCCTGAGTCATCAATGCCAGTGGTTAATATGCCAGAGACATGACTGGTTATTACCCCTCTCCTACAGTGGTGGAAGAGCACCCAGCAACCTGTAATTGACATCCTTGGATGTAGGTCTGAGTGGAAATCTACATTCTGGGATGTATACTGTCTTTTGCAGTCTGCTCAGTCTTCCTAACACGGAGCAAGTAGGTTTTCCTCTGACGCTTCATAGTCTTGAAGTCATGGTTGACATGCTCTGGACAAGATAGACTTTTGTAATTCTGAGCTATTAGGATGAAGTCTGGAGTTGAATCCACATGGGTTATTTAATTTTGCCTGTAAACCATTTTAAATCATAGTTTAGACAGATTTGTACCTGCTATTTCTTAAAAATTTATGTAATTTGAGATGATTTAACTTTTTTTTTCCTATTATGGAAGATGAATTATTAAACCAAATTTCTCCTCTCTAACAATAACTGTTCTCTACTAAATTTCATGAGGGAATTTTGCACTATAATCTGTATTGATTAACTTTCCTCTGGTAACTGTATTGCCATCCTTACAAAAGAAAATTATTCCAGCATGATTATGCACAAAAGCTCATCCAGAATCAGACAGTGTTGAAAGCATGTAGAACAAAAAACCCCAAACCAAACCAAACAAGCAAACAAACAAACAAACAAAAACCAAACCAGACCTAAAACCCTTAATGAAACCAGTGTGCTTACATAAAGGTTTTCAGCAAAAAGACTGTAATGTTATTAACAATAAAGTCACATGAAAGAATTAGTTGGAAGAAAAAATCTAAACTTCTCTGTTTATTATGAAAAAAGTTTTCAGCAGCATAATCAAATGCATTGTTGTCAGGGCTAATAAGCTCTAATTTAATAGCACTGTCACTCTTGTAGGCAAACCAGCGTCTATCGCACAAACTACTGTTTGTGTTCTCTCTGTGGGCTCAGAGAGGTACCAGCGAGTGGTGGATAGTGAGGGAGAAAAGTAGATAATTCTCTTTGAATATTGTACCAGCCATTCAGTAAAATGACTTTATTTGCCCTCTTTTTCCATAATATCCATTAGGAATTTTTATTATTTCTTTGGAAACTCTATCTAGCACAGAGTTCACTGAAAAAAATAACAAAAATAATCAGTGATTAAACTTCAGATAGGCCAAAAAGTATATTTGCTAATGAATACCCAAAGTTTTCAGGCATCTAAAGACTTTATCAACTTCAAATGTAACACTTAACTTCATGAAAGTTTATGGGATTTATTTCTTTTAAGAAATCTGTTAGTGTAAATTGTGATAGAACTCTGCCTTTGTTTTCACTTGTTTCAAACTTAACCTAGTTTATGTCTCAGTAACTGCTTTCTCTAAGCAAAATGGAGCATATCAAATCTCTTAATCCAATTTCTTTTATGTAAACAGTATCTAATTTTCCTTGGTTTACTGTAGTTTGATAAGCATAGATCTTCCCAATGTTGTTCTGCCTTGGGGCTACTATCCCCTGCAATATATTGATATGTTTGAAAGGGAAGGTAGAACAGGGAGAGGTCAACACAAAGGGTAACAGCTCTTTCATACAGATAAGTTTAATCAGGTACAGTTTTGATGTTTTACAATAACAATAATAAACTGCAAGCAATTTAAAAGGTACCAAGCTCTATTTTGAAAGCAGAATGAAATTGCAGGATCATGAAGTCATGCCAGCTCCTATACAGACAGGTTTTGGTAGTGCAATCAGAGGACTTCTGAATTGAGAAAATGAGAATTTGTATTACCAAGAGATAATGTGGTTCCACTGTTAGAAGTAATAACTAACTACCTAGAGGGATGATTATGCAAATAAAAACATTTTGGTTTCTGAAAATAAGGCCTCTCACTACTACTGTTTTATTTTCAGGAAAATAATCTCAACTTCACAGACTTTCTTTTGCTAACAGGACTAGTCACAAAAATTGGTTAATATGAGGGGGAATTTAGAAATTAGTAAGCCATCTTTTAATTTTGACACTCTAGAATAAATAAAGTTAATATATTTCTCTTGTTCAAATATTTCTAATGGTTTCTCTTTAAAGCATGAATAACTGTTCCGTGTTGGATAAAAAGAGATCATTGATCTGGAGGTATGTGTGTGACTTATGAAGTATTCCCCTTTTTGTTAGCCACTAGTAATGGATGTGAACATGAAAAATGATGGTTTTAGTTCATCTTGGTTGTTTGAAATTGCAGTTTAAAAAGCCAGACTAATAAAGGAGTCTTGTGGTATGTTCAATACATTCTCAATTAGTGTTGTATGACAAACAGTATGGCTTTGGCATTCCTTTTACAGACATTCATTGACTTCACTAGGTTAGGGTCTGGAAAATGTGCTAAATGGAATGTCCTGATTTAGAGGCTGACATTTGGTTTTTTTTCCCTTTCTTTTACATTCTGACTAACATTTCTGGACCACAGTTTACATTGATTAGAAACTGCGTATGCTATAACTGCTCTACAGCTTTGAACCTTTGGTTCTGTTTGCTGTTAGGATAATACACCACATACGGCTATTGCAATATTAACATATTTATGTTTAAAGATAATTCCCACTAAGTTTTAAAGCTCAATAGTAATTTTCAAACAGTCCAAGCCATGGGCTTCATTTCAATTTAAGTGACTTGTTCCCATTTAGATGAAGGGCAGGTTATTTCAAGTCAAAATAAAGTACAACTATTCTAGAATAAGAAATGTTTTCACATATGGTTGTTTAGGAACACTTCTGGAATAGCTGCTCATGAATACCTAATTTGGATTGCCTTCATTTGGTGATTGGTGATAAGGAATACAAAAGAGCAGAATTCAAAGAGACTTTTCATTCATCATTCTCTTGGGGGAAGAGGAGCAAAGTGACTTTATAGACTTTGGAAAAGCATTGATTCTAAAGCAAGTTTGTATTAAAAAGTGTTTTAGAACTTTAACTGTGTGAGGTTATTGGAGGATTTTTTCAAGTGCGCCAGAAATTTTAAGACCTTATTATTCAGTTAACAATTTAAATCTTATTATCAGAGAAATCCATAAATGCAATAAATATGACAAAAATTACTATAACAGATACTTTTTGTAGCAAGTTTAAAAGTTTATGTTACTGGGTAAAATATTTGGGAATGTGTGTAAAAAATACGACTTTTTTTGCTGCAAATCACTAACACTGTTCTTTTTTAAGGCAGACTTTAAAATAAATCTCGTTCTCTGCATCCACTTTAAATCTCTCTTACTTCTGCTCTCCTGTTCAATTCTGCCAGGCTCTATTTAGACAAGAGAAGATTTGACTATAGCTACAACAAGCTAATTTTCACCACCTGTCCCATTAGCTGAATGGATAAAAAGGCAGGAGGCAGTCTAGAGGTGGATCTATATGTGCTATGCAATCACACAGACAGAAGTCCTCAATTGAACCAGTGATGTCTCCGTGACAAAGTGCAACATTTGAAGCACTCTGAGATTTTTAATTTTTGCATTTACTACACCAACCTAATGAAAAACAATCAATTTTTCTAAAATTCCTTCCTTCCTTCCTTCCCTTCCTTCCTTCCTTCCTTCCTTCCTTCCTTCCTTCCTTCCTTCCTTCCTTCCTTCCTTCCTTCCTTCCTTCCTTCCTTCCTTCCTTCCTTCCTTCCTTCCTTCCTTCCTTCCTTCCTTCCTTCCTTCCTTCCTTCCTTCCTTCCTTCCTTCCTTCCTTCCGCCACTTCCTTCCTTCCTTCCTTCCGCCACTTCCTTCCTTCCGCCACTTCCTTCCTTCCGCCACTTCCTTCCTTCCGCCACTTCCTTCCTTCCGCCACTTCCTTCTTTTCCATTCTCATTGTAGTTTTTTTAGAACACATCAAACGAACAAAGGGCAAAGCATAAACCACTCTGCAGGAGTCATTGCTGAAAAGTTTGACATCGGGAAGAAAGGAGCCATTGTTCAGCATTGCATCCTGACCATAACTCCAGGATATCCAAACTAGCATTTAAAATATCAGATGCTCTGTTTAAAGCGGAAGAAGTGCAAAACTTTTAATTTTAATCTGGTTATCTGAAAAAAAAAAAATCCGGCAAACCAAGATACAACCTTAGATTTGTACTTAGATTTAAACTTCCATTCATATAGAAACGTATCGAATATTAAAGTTCATACATAAAAATTAGCTATAATTTGTATGATACAATTATATAAATACATACAAAAGGTAGCAGATGGAGTTACACTGTTGAAAAATAGAACTCTATATTCATTAATTCCTCATCTGAGCAAGAATGAGATCTGCTGGTTAGTTTAAAGGGAAGGCTGCAGGACTGAAGGCTTACAATTACTGAGGGATGTTGCTTTAGTCTCCTTGATAAGCCTCAGTGCTTCAAAGATTCCCTTTTTATAAAGGACTCAGTGCTTTTAGAGGCTGAAAAGGAAATTTGTAATGAGCACAGACAAATTAGACGATCCAGGCAGTATCTCTTCCATCTTTAAATCCTCACATTGCAGTCAGGAACAGAGGGCTAGATAAGAAGTGCTAAAGCTGTCAGACTCCATGCAGGCAGCAGAGTGTGTTCGCTACTGACTCTTGTATTGTAAACACTAACTGAATTGTGATTATTTGATATCTAATTATGTCACTGTGGATTCTCCACTTACTACTACACAGAGGTCAAAGACATACACAAGATACTTTTCAAGTAGCTTCTTTCAGATTCTGGTGTTTCATCTGTTCCTCCCATCACAGTGAATATGAATGTTTGCTATTAGCTGTTAACCTGTAGCTCAGTCAGACCACCTTGACTTCTAATCCCAATCAATCTGGTACACCAAACAGTGCCTAGATGTTTGCTTAGTGAAAACAGTATCTGAAATGACTTGTTCATTCAGCCTCTGTTTGAGAGTCTATTATTCATTTCTTATCCTTATTTAACTCTTGACTCTTCCATTGTTTGTCCAATCTTTTGAGTTTCAGTATCCACCACAGACTTTAGGCACTGGAAGAGCACATTTCAGGAATATGAATTTTCAGGGAAGAAGGGAAAGGGTGAAGGAGAGGACAGGAAAGTTTTTAGTTGCCTTTTGCTCAAAATAGTGTTTAAAAAATAAGGTTAGATGTGATCTTGGCCAGTTTTGACCAGTTTCCAAGCCCTAAAGTAGAATCACATCTACTAAACTGCTAATGCTTCTGTTGTAAAGTTATTCTTTATTTTACGTTTCTAGTTTAAAGATGTAAATTAAAAGCTTTAGGAATTACAATTAGATGTAGTTAAAAGTAATTTAGAATTAAAAATATTTTTCTACAAATAAAATGTGCTAGTTTGTTCAAATAAAATACTTGAATGCTAGCTAATTGCATAATTTAAATAAAAATTATTGGCTTTATTGGTTTCTCAGATATTCAAGAAGCTATCTTATTTTCTACGTATCTTACAGATTTAGCTTGACTGTCTAATTTTAGGTTGTTGTTGAAAAATTCAGGTTGTCCCCATGTGGATCATTGTATATGACTGGTTCAGTTCACTAATTTTCTGCCAGCTATTGAAGGAGTTCAGGTGGCCCAATTTTCAGATGGCTCAAGAACATGAGATTAGTGCCACCTTTGAAATGATAGTTTGTGCTGCCTTCTCTGTGTGACTGAAATTTTCTTTTTCTGTTTGATGTTGTCTGCAGCTCCTGACCAGAACAATGCCAATCCTCAGTGAAAGCACACAGAAAGCAGCCGCCTCTGGAGGACTCTCTAGCACAGCTGGACTGTCAGGCAATCTTCCTTAGAATCCTTGTACAGGCTGCCTGCAATGTTTTTATGAGGCAGGAGTTATACATCAGGTTCATTTCATTTTTGCAGTAAACATTTCCCTTTCTGTACTCTTAGCCTGGGATTCAACACTGGTCCCAGGCCTTAAAAGAAACTAAAAACCAAAGAAAACAAAACCAAAACCAGCCAAACAAAAAAACTCCAACAAAACTCAAAACAAAACAAAAGTGAGAAACCCTATCTTGAAATTACTCATGAAAATATTAAATTGAGGATAACTTTTCTAAAACTTCATTCTCAGAACTCTGCTGAGGCTAGGACATCTCACTGTAGGGCTGCTGATCAACTTCTGTAAAAGAAAAGCCAGAAAGGAACATAGGAAAGCTTGTTCTCTATCTTCATCATGTGAACATGGTACTGAAGAGATAAACCTGGTTTGGGTTTACATAGCTACTTTAAGAAGTTCGTGTGGCAATAGTAATTGAAAAGAAGGAGAAAGAGGAGGATGCTGGAAATGGTGGTCTAGATCCATCTCAACAGTCTGTTGACTTTCAGAGTATTTGCATTCTGGAACAGTGCTGGATTTTGTCTATCAGAAAACTAAGTAGGTATTTCCCAGTTACAAAAGAAAGTTAATGTTTCTGCTTATAAATGGTATGGTGAAGTGCAGAAAATAGTGCCCTTGCATATGTAATTCCATAAACAGCTTTACTGTCTCAGATCTCAAGAATAAGATAGTCTCACTACTACATCCATACTACAGCCATTTCTGCATGTGAAGATGGAGAGTTTGTCCTGTATCTGCAAAAGTAGGGACATCCATCTAGTGAAACAGATTTTTGGAAGGAAGAAAATAAAAAATATTAAGCGTATTTACAGACTTGGGAAAGGTTTTGAAGTCTCTTATAAGAAACAGAAGATGTTGTTGATAACTTGGTGAGGTGGCTACTGCATATTTTCTAAGGCTCTGTGCCAAGTGAGAAAGTAATGAAATATGACTTCATCTTAATGGAAGCCAGACCCTTGACTGATTTGGAAGGTTTGGAAGCAAGGGAAAGAACTTAGAAATATGCCAACAGTTTGCATTTACAAGAAGTAACATAAAGTTATGGGAAAACTTATAGTACAGAAAACAGAATGGTAGCCTGAATGTCAAGGTTCTGTTTGAGCCTTAGGCAATATCTGGCAGTACAAGAGAGAATAAAATTCAACAATTATTTTGTTATATGGGACACTGGGACTGCAATATTACTGTCTTTACTAGTGTATAATGCTACTTCCCAAATGTACTTAGTATGCCCCTCACAGTGTTATATTATTAGAATTCACTACCAAACAAAATCTCTGCTTTGGTTTATATTTGCCTCCCCATACAAACATGTCTTGTTTGATAATCTTTGAATATAGTCCTAGAAATACCTTACAGTATTTAATTATTCTTACTCAATAAAATTTAATTTGTTTGAATAAATTGTTTATCAGAACAACAAATACAGCTGCAAATACTGAGCCACAGGTTAACCCACAGGTGCGTAGAAATATTCCAAAAACCTTCTAATTACCCTGGAAAATTTCCTTGTATTCCTGCTTAACTATTCCTACAGTATGACTTCTATACTCAAACTGGTAGTAAAGCAGAAAACAGCACATATTGAAAACTATGTGTGGTATTGTTCTGTCAACATAAAACTGAATGTGGTGATATTTCAGTTACTGCTTCATGTTATCAGTGAGGAAGAAAATTTATATCTCTACCTTGCACAATTACTCCAGTAATCTCTTTGAAAATCCAGGCAAACAATACAAAGAGTAAATGAAATAAATACAAAAGCAATACTGTTTCTGTGGAAATTAAAACCATGAAAACTAAAGAGAGAGCATAACACTTTCTAGTCCAAGATTTTACTAATACTAACAGCTAAAAGTGTGAGAATTTTTTCTATTAGTTACTACTTTCTGCACCTCTTGCAATATAATATGTTAATAATTTTTATAGGTTCCTTAGAGAAAGCAGAACACTGTCCTTTTTCAAACTGATCTTTCTGGAGTCCTCACTTCTCTACATCATTTTCTGCTAAGCATAAACCAAACTGACATTCTTTATTAATTCTGGAAAATTTGGAGGACCTGTTGATCTCTGATAGCTTCCAAACAAATATCAGCCTTGACCAAGTGCTTGGGAAGTTGCATTCTGCAAGTGTTTGCCTGCCGTCCTCTTTGATCCAGACAATGAGCAGATTTCCCTGCTCTCTGACCTCTGTGCTTGCTGCCTGCATGCTCTGAGAGATGCGTGTGAATGATCTGTGGCTGTCTTTTGGCCAGGTTCAGTTGCCCGGCACTGGCAATGCAGATTACCAGAGACTCTGTGTTCACTGTCACTGTTCCTCTGACTAATACTGATGCTTACTGTATGGAGTTCATTAGGATTAAGAGAGCTTCACACATAAATCAAACTGGAAGCCTTTAAGAAATACGGAGGGGTTTTTTTTTGTTTGTTTTGCTCATTCTGCTTTATTGACTGTCATCACACATTCGTTCTACTTCAGAAGCAAAACAAAATAATCATTTCAAAACTGTATGTGTAAAAGCCACTGCCTTGTCTTTTACTATTCTATAATTCATGCAAACATTGGGATAGAGAGTGGAAGACTATAGTGAAATAAAAAGTAATTTATTTATTGTAGTCAAGCCCTCTAAAAGCAGTATGAAGCAAAAGCTGTGCAGATTAGGAAAATCCAAGACTGCCATGACATTTTGCAGAGTCTTTTGGCATTCCACAGCTATATGGAAGAATACATCTATTTTTACCTCCACAAAGAAATTTTTACAAAGCATTTTATTGTGATTTTATGCAGTAAAGGAAAACCTGCCCATTAGAAAGAGCATATCCTACCACAGACAAAAGATTCTGCAAAAAATGAAGCTAGTCCTTCTCTGCAAATACCAAATTCTCAACACAATTTTTATTTGTTCATTCAGTAAATAAATTCATTCAGACCTGTAATATTTCAGAAAAGCAGAAAAAATATTTTTCAAGAGCAGTCTGGGATAACACTTCTTTTTAAAAAGAAAGAACAAGCAGAAGTTTAAAAAAATCTTGAAGGAGCTGACATTCGATATTCCATTTAGCAGAGAATGAGCAGGGGGGGAAGAGAAGGAATCTTGAACTAATACAGCAACATAATTTTTAAAATGCATACACCCACATACAAAAGAAAATTAATGTTTTCACAGGGCCTTTTAAATTCCTCCTGAGTACTTCTCAGTATGATTAAAGAAATCTGAGGGCTGATGAAATTTTTGAAATGGCATGGTCAGGATTTAGCCTATAAAATAGAGCAGCTGTACTTTTTCCCAGGACTAATTGCTCCCTAACCAACTGTTTGGTATGTGAGTATTTTCAGAAATATTTTGTTGAAACCCCCAAAGAAAATTTAGCTTTTTCCTGAATAAGAACACGGTACCTCACCACTAAAGCAAAGAATTTATGGGGTTTTTTTTTCCAAATTGCAATCTCTTGTGTTATCTCCCCTTATTTCCTGATTTTCTGGTGTGGGGGTTAAATAGCAGTGCTGAATAACCCTGTCTCTTGATGCTGCCAGGAAGGTAACCTGATTATCAGTTACAACCCACCCGTGAAGATGAAGGTAACTCAGATTTTTGTTAATCGATCCCTTGGAGCAGATTACAACAAAATAAAACTGAGTGATCAGTGTTTATAAATATATATATGTAGAGTTTATTTTAGAAGAGTTTGTTTGGAATGGAAAGAAGAGGTTGGTTTTACGTGGCCATCCTCTAGTGCTCACACCCTCTGCAACTGGGATATTACCTTTTCCATCACCAGCAAAGCACCCTCTGCTTTGCAGAGGGCCAATTGAATCATTAATCATGAACATTTCAGTCTCTCACACAGTGTCATTCACCTCCTGCTTTTCTAAGAGTGGGTACACACAAACAAACAAAAAGACAGATTCTGAATCTCACCATGTTCCTTAGTGCACAATATCCGACTTGCACTTCCTCTAAAATGCTGATTTGTATGAATAGGATTCCCTTTTTCATAAATAGATAAGGATGCCATGACCAGGAATGTCTTAGCCCTTGGTAGAAAATCCATCTCTTCAGTATGGTAAAACAAGGTATAGAATATTTTTAGTCACCTGGACAAGTGATCTACTATGTTCTTGTTCTATTCTGGCGCAATACAAACAGCAAGTAAATCGCATTATTATTATCAAACTATGATTATGCTCCCTTGAGTGTGATTAATGCAAAGGTTTCTTGGTGGCCATTTGAATATAACCTTTGTTGGTATATTTTTAGTTTATTAAGAATTTTAAGATTACAGAACCACAGAGTGGGTCAGATTGGAAGGGACGACAGGGGTCATCTGGTCCAGCCTCCCTGCTCAAACAGGGTCATCCCAGAGCACACAGCACAGGATTGTGTCCAGACCATTCTTGAGTCTCTCTGGTGATGCAGATTCCACAACTTCTCTGGGCAACCTGTTTCACTCAACAGTCCACCACTATAAACAAGTTCTTCCTCATGTTTAGGTAGACCTTCCTGTGTATCATTTTCTGCCCATTGCTAAAAATATATAATTTACTAGAAAAACATAAATACACGTATATAACATGTCAATGAATTATAAAAATATACATTATTTATGGGGTACTTATGAATTGTAAAACATTTCCTTGCATTTAAGAGATGTCTGAAATGTTTAACATTAACATGAAAGTATTTTCCCCGTCTTCTATTTTGGTTTTTATTTTGTTTCAAATCAATGAAATTCTGAAGTGTTATATTAGATGGATAATACATACCTGATCTATTCTGACATGCAAAAGCACTTAAATAACATCACCAAAGTTTTATTCTTATTATTAAAAGCATATTTTCAGGTAGCAATTGATCCACTTATGCACCAGTTCAAAGCTATGGATACCTGTTCCTATCTCCCAGAGATTTGTAAACCAGTCTTACTGTAGAAAACTTCAAATTAATTCAAAACATAGACTTTTAAATGGATTAATTAACCTCTCCACCTCATGCTTTACAGGCACAAATGTGAATAATAGTAAAGCATCCTATTGATTTTAAGATTTTTGCTTTGCATTAGAAAATCCTTTCACTGACTTTTTCCACAGTATCTGGGAGAATTAAGAACACTGTGTTTCCCTCGCCTCTGTTTGAATGCTGGCCCAGTAATGGCTT
Organism: Calcarius lapponicus; assembly: GCA_039654755.1. Taxonomy (NCBI): domain Eukaryota; kingdom Metazoa; phylum Chordata; class Aves; order Passeriformes; family Fringillidae; genus Calcarius; species Calcarius lapponicus. Next base: position 44,310,749 of record CM077462.1, on the reverse strand, counting down.
CTTTGATCTTTCTAAACCTACCTTGAGCTCTATATTATTCCCTCTCACTGAAGACTTGATTTTAAGGCTAGCAAGAGCATAGTGGGGAATAAAATCTAAAACATGATAGACTGCTGGCATTATTCAGCTGTGTTAGCCAATGACTGCCATAGTATGATAATAACAGAAATTTCTCTTTTTTTTGATGTGCAGCCAGAGACTTGACATATTTATTATTTCTTTTGCATGATTTTTTTCTGGTTTCATGTATGTATTTATTTATTTTGTAGGATTTTAAGGCACTAGGCAAAAGCATTTTATGAAAGGTTTACCAGTTCTCAGATGCAATGACATGACAGACAGGAAAAAAAATTGTGAAGCAAGACTGAAATTTTTAGACTCTTCCTTGACAAGGACATGCAATTAAAGAGGACATGTGCCGCAAAAAAAAAAAAGAAGAAAGGACAAGGAGTCACAAAGTTTAATTTTTTTTCATTATTTATTTGGTTTTTGTAGAGAAAGAACTGGAGAAAACAAACAAACTCCAAAATAATTGTTTTTCTTAATCTATCAGTAATTACATAAAACTTAGCTCAAAATAGACTATTATTTTCTTTTAAAATAGAAATTAATATATCATATAAACACTTTTACAAGGGAAAGTGTCACAGTTTGTATCAGAAGATCAAAAGGACAATTCTAGGTGGCCTCACAAAACCAGCTTTCTTTATATTCAAAGAATATCTTCTACAATTTTTAACTGCACAAACAGATGGAAGTTACCTTTAGCCATTGTTAAAAAAAAAATAGTAATTTTGCTTTCCTCTTTTCCTAAGACTTCCCAGTTCAACTTCTGGGGTTGTTTTCCTAGATTCAATTTGTAGTCTGATACAGGCACACCAAAGCAAGGGAAAAGAAGATTGGGGAAGAGTCTTATTACTCTTCCAGGCTACTAATGTATAAAGATTTCCTGATCCACTATTTTAAAATTATCACATCACATTTTTCTAGAAGGGAGCAGTGGTTTGTGGTTTGTTTCTTGATTTTACTTTTGTAAAAGTTTGTTGATTTTACTTTTGTGGTTTGTTGGTTGATTGTCTTTTGTTTGTCTTCACTCTGCATTGGTTTTGTTTAGTTTTGGGTTTTGTTGGCTTTTTTGTTTGGTTGGCTTGGTTTTAATTAATTTCCAACTCTGAATTTCAAATTAAGGATTTGAAGAAGATTTAGCAATACTTTGTGGCTGGACAAGGGATCTTATTCCAACTGAAGTCTTTTCAGGTAATACAGATTGAACGTAAACCCCCCTTAAAAGGCTAGACATGGAAATCTGATTGCAGATGCATAATGTCTTGTTGCCATTCCTATTAATCTGCTTGAGTTATGATTATAGCAAAATCAGTTTTGATAAAATATAGATAGAAAAACAATTAAATGAAAATGAAGAGAAGGATATTTCCTGCTATGGTTATAATACCATATAATAATAATGATTATCTGGAGATAAAGGAGTTCATGTATTCATGCAAATAAATTAGGTAGGATGAAGCTTTCCTTTGTTAATTAAAATCACATGTAAATTGAAAATATAAAGTAGTCACAAAACCAATTTCTGAGTTACAACAGTAAAGACATGGTAAGTGAGTTCTACATCTTATCTGCAAGCAAAATTAGAAAATTTATCAAAATGATTAAGTCCTAGGAAAATGTGAAAATTGAATAGTGGTATCTTTTTCCCATCGTGACACAGAAACAAAATGGGCTAAGATTTGTATATCAAAAAGGACTAATATCAAAGTTCAGTCACAGCAATATACACCCATTACTAAATGTCTTTATTAATTTTTACTACGCATAGTCAAGAGGGGCAAAATAATTTTCAAAGCAACATCAACAAAATAATTCTGAGAAAATCACACCACTATTTTATTTTATAGAAAAAATAAAACATGAAGAAATCTCTCCACGCACAAAATACAATTAAGATTCCTTGTGTCCATCTAGATACAATGTATCTGTAGATTTAAATGACAGAACCAGAATCTACAGCTATCAGAACAGAGTACATGACTTTACTTCCCAAAGTGTAATTAATCAAAAATAAATGCATTTGTACAAAGAACCAGAAACTTGTCATGAGAACTTCACAGGAAAATGATCTCAGTAAATTAAAGAAATTAATTTTTTCCCTGAGAGACAGAGCAGTAGGCAGTAATATGTTCCATTGCTCTTTGGAAGATCCTTTCAAAGAGGATGAAGAATCTAAAGGTCATGTCATTGAAATAATGCAATCCAGGGTAACTAGTGTCATCTGTATAATACAGTAATCTTACTCTTAAATTGGGTAAGGAGGGTTTTTTTCACTTTTTGAAGATGAACTGCACATTAGAATGAATCAACCATCCACCTATCTTTTTTTTTTAATACCATTTATAATAGATGAAATGTAAAAAATTGTATGGGACTTATCATGCCAGCTTCAAAAGAATGCACATATATTCTCTCTAACAATAGAGAAATTATATCTGCTTTAAGGGGTTACAAGATCTTACATTTGCAATAAAGAAAATGGAAAGACTTAGCTCTGTGAGCAGAAAACCACCCAGAGCAATATTCATCTTGTATTGATGTCTGTGGAGAAAAATTCCATCACTCAAAATAAGTTTTCTCCTATTTTTTGTTTAGGACTGAAACATACTGAAGTAGAAGAGAACATCCGGTAGAGTGCTTGTGTGATTCATACCATTTCTCCATTCAGTATTTTAATTCCAGTTCTCTCCAATTCTAAAATGACAAACTGTGTCCATTCGGGTGTCTCCAAAGCTGGACACTGTTGTAAAAATAGGAATGCAAGAGGAGGGGAAAAAGGTAAGAAGAAGGGAGAAAATTAAACTCCACATAAAGGAGCTCTTTGTCAAAGATAAGTGCATGTATGTGTATGGATTACTGAAGTTACCTGGAAGACTTTGTCAGATCATCGCAAAAAACTTTCATTATTTCATCTGGGTTCCTATGCTGTGGCATATCATGTACTTGGAAGCAGCCCACGCCCTCAGGTCATCTACACCTCAGGGCAGGAAGACATGACAGGGGACTCATGAAGATCCTAAAAACTCCTGGAACAACTGATCCTGGAATTTGAGTTTTACAAATAATGTAATAGATTTTTAGACACCACTTTTACATGAAGAGTGACATGAAGTAAACACACATAACAGAACTCTACATTTAGACACCAAATCATATATATTGGCATTAGGGATATTTTAAATGTCTAAAATGTCCAAGAAGAACCTGAAGATCATTCCTGAAGGACACAGATGGTCTATACATTAATTTGCCATATGTGTCAGACCAACTGAAATATTTAAGATATTCAAGAGTTTCTGAAAAGGCACAGTGGGCAGCTGAATGTAATTTCTTAATGTCAAGCTGAATACTCTCAGCAAGTTTAATTACTCTGAGGATGAAACAGTTCTAGAAAGCAAGCAGCTTGAGTTGCTCTGGGAAACTCAAGAAGGAGCTTTAGGCTCCTAAAACACTACTCCTTGTATTCCTCTAAAAAATATGGAACAAGAGGATCAGTGCTGATAGCCTCTGTCTTGTCACTATCCAGTCTCACTTAGAATTCAGTAAGTTATTTGGGTCAGTCTTCAATAGTGAATTTCACAAGATAGCTATATTTTGCTCAAAATATTGTTTCATTTTCTGCACAGGTAAAAAAAGTGTTGTAGGCTGGAAAAAAAGACTTAACTGGAAAGTGTTTGGTGCTTCAGGAATGTCCTCATACATTCCTGCATTTTCTGTATATTCATATTCAATTTCTGTATGAGTCTTTCTAGCAACAATACAGTCATATCAATGCCTAGTTATTTTACAGTCACTTAATGTTCTTTCTGTTAAAAGATCTATACTCTGGCATAAGTCTCAACTTGGAAATTCGTGTGTCTGAAGTTTAAAAAGATAATCAACATAGAAAGACCCTCATCTTAATTTAAAAAAAAATAGATAGTTAAAAGATTTCAGGAATAGATTTCACACTGCATATCATTACTATGCTATAAATTCAAACAGCATTTAAGAGAAAAATAATATTGTATAATTTATCACTTTATCTTGAAAATTGAAGCACAATGCTTATTCAAAAGAAACACTACTATCCTCTTTCTGTTGAGCAGTCTCTAATGTAGGTTGATATCCCCTGCTTTGAAGTCCATAAAGGTTTGCAAATTCCCCAGCATTTGTTAAGTTAGCCTAAGACATGCTTCGGGTAAGAAGGAAAAAACCTAAGTCATAAAGTAGAACGAAATGAGATAAACAAAAAAAAGAGGGCATATTTTAAAAATGTTTGGAATATATTTCTTGGTCTTTTCTAGAGTAGAAAAGCCTATTGAAATAATAGACCATAAAGTCTTCAAAAATATTCTGTTTACATTTTCCTTAGACTTTATGTGATCAAGTCACTTGAAAATCTCTCCAGTGCCAAATAACACTGTGTGAATGTGACAGTTTCTGAATAGCAACAAAACTTTTATTACACAATAGCAAATCTATATTTTTGGTCAGATATAAAAACACTAGTGAAGTGTAGAAATTTGTGCAGATGTAGAGAGAAAAGCACAGCCACAAAAACAGAGAGATAAGCCAAAAAAACTTACTAGAAATGTAAATTTACTTGATAAGTAGCTTAAATAATGAAGCCCAGATTTTAATTATAATAAAGATAATTCAGACCTATCATTTTATAAATTTAAGCTGTATTTTGGATTTCATTAACAGTGATTTTAGAACCTATTAATAGATATATTAAATAATCTAATACAGCACAATCATCCTATAGAGGCTGGGATTCTTTTCTGGTTATTTCTCATGTATCTATAAGGTTCTGAAAAGGTCTGACAAATTTACAAGGCAGATTTGTCCTTTTAAATGTGCTGGATAGAATTACTACACACAGAGAAGTTATATGCTCTAATACCTTCATACCAGATAAAGAACATGTATGTCCTTTTTCTATGTCACTAAATATAAGTAGTAAAGATATTTGGTACTTTTTAGTGCTCTTAAAGAATGCAGAACAAACCCTGTAAAAATTAGAGGACATTAAATAATAAATGTTATCCAAAAGAAATACATTCTGTCTCTAACCAGACTTTCAATGGAAAATGTGTGGTAACTTGTCTAATGATTTTGGAAAAAAGGTGTAGAGAAGATGGCTAGTACTACTATTTTAATTTTTTGTGAAATTAAAGAGATGACTCTAGAATTTCATGAGTGTCAAGTAAATGGTAAAAAGATACCAGTGGCTGAATAATACAGAGATTTTTTTTGTTGTTGTAAAAACAAAGAAGGAACATAAGGACAAGCAAAACAGAACCACAGATCTGTTAGGTTCAGCATCAATCATTTCCAAACCTTATCCATAACAAATATGCTCCTCAATAGTGGTTTTAAAAAGGATTAAAAATTCCCCCAAAACATGAGTCCTGTGCTGCTGTAAGTAGGGCTTGATAAAGAAACAAGTTATTACTTGATTACGTTGATTTGTAGAACATATTTAACATTGTATTTCCAAAGGCTGTAAGAAAAGCAAACAAAGAAAAAAAAGGAGAGAATTTCCAGCTACATCATTACATATTGTTGTGTTGGGAGGAAAAAGTTGTTTGTGTTATTTAGCCAACTGTCAGTGCTATATTGCTATCATTTAAAAGCAACAAATGCTCTATAATGTAAACTGGACACAATGTTCTCATCAGCCCACAAGCCAGCTGCATTTTCTATCCTTAGTTTTTTTTGTGTCTGCGGAACACTGAAAAACTGCAACAATATTTATTTCTCCTTTCTGTTAACAGCCTCTATCAATTTCCAGTACCAAACCTAAGCTTAAACTTTTTTCACAATATTTTGTTTTCAGTATTGAAATATACAAATATATATTTGCACATACATTTTAAGTACTGTAAACCGCGATCAAGGTAAGAAGCCATTCCAATCATATTAAGAGCTCTGCCTGCAGCAGCAGAATTGATACAAAATTCCAGCTGAAGTGTTTTGTACGTCAACTCAGCATGAGTAACTGGACAGCATAAATGTAAGTGTAAGCAGCTCAAAGATTATTTGTGGGTTGCTTACCCACAAAATGGAACACCCTTGGTGATTTACAACAGAAAAATTATCGGCTTATCTTGAAGTCTTTGGATTGTTTGGTAAAGCTCATGTCCTTCATAACATGAAGTGATTCCATTACTTACTATATGCAAAAAAACCAACCCAAAAACAAACTATAAAAATCAATGTGTTAATCTATCTTTTTTTTCTTTCCTATGGATACAGGTAGAATAGTGTTTTTTAGAATAGCATTTTTTAGCTTTATCTTGACAGACTTAACAACCCAATGTACAAAAGGGACACTTTGAAATAGGAGTTAGTACATTCAGATGTGTACTTGGTGGTATCTTACTCCTATAAATTATACAATAATTTTAGAGAATGAAATATTCATTTATGATAATGATGATGAAATACATTACTATAGCCAAAAAAACTGCCCCTCAAGAGATAAATTGTGAACTTCTATAGAACTCTGATGCTGGTATTTTAAAGAACTGATACTTGTCAGAATTTTAATACAATGCACCTAGCAAATACTCTTCCAGAGCCCTAAGGATGTATGTGAGTATCTTCATTTAACCACCCTAAATCCCGATGGCTTTTCTGGGATTCAAAATAGGTAGTACACATTGTGAAACTAAATTATTTTGGGTTATTTCTCTAAATTATCAGTGTTATATTGCAGATACATATTTTTTTATAAAAATCATAAATCAAGATTTAGATTTAAATATTAAATAAGAAATGGTAGGAAGTTAAGGCTTCATGAGTGGAACATGGTGCATGTCCACTTGGGACCTTCTTGAAATCATTATAGGAATTTGGTGGTAATGCATTTGAGTGATATTAAGATGAAAATAGTGCTTACATTTTTTTAAAGCATTTTTAGATGCACCTAAATTTTTAAATATTTATTTGCCAAAGACTACACTGAATTTTTCTAACTCTGCTAAAATACCCAATTATGAAAAGAAAGGAACGTGTGGCAGGATGTATATTAACAATTTATACTAAACTTGAATGAAAGCTGGGATTGAGAATGGGGAAGCAAACAAATGAAAACACAATCAATTTGCCTTACTTCTTACTAAGCAAACAGAAAAATTATTATTGCTGCAGCAACCATATTCAACAGCTAGTACTAAGAACTAGTTAGCATAGCAATTTCATATTATTGGTTAAAATAGATGAGGGTTAGTAGAGAAATCCTTGTATTTTCACATTCTAAGGCATAAATGCTACTTTTACACATTCAAACTAGGAAAAAGCTAAGTAAATAGTTCAGGGTAATAATCCGTTATTAATAGAAAGTCATTAAGAAATATCTGCATTAAGAAACTAGTATCTTAAAAATATTGAATTAAGCTTTTATGTACATTGGTTCTAGTTTTCTATAAATATGTCATTAGTGGTGTAATACCACATATAAAATACACAGAGTATATTATTTTCTATGGCCTGTTAAATAAAGTGCTGCAAACCTTATTTAAAAACATGTTCACATGATAGACTGCTGTAATGATCCATGGCAACATATATGCATCCCACACAGTGATCCTTTGAACAACTCCAATTCATCACGGGAAACAGAATGCGTAACTTTCTACTTCAGAAAATATAAACCAATAATATCTGAGTTGGTTTATATTTTCTGAATAATATCTGAGTTAAAAGAAAGCACCCTCTGTTTCTAGTGTTCACTGTCTTAGAAGTCTGTACTTAAACACATCATCAAAGCTTTTTCTGTAGATAGCATATTAAAACCACCAAAATAAAATCTTTTGTATAGTTATTATTTATTTGCTATGAAAACTGTACTTACCAATGTGTATACTATGTAATGGATAGGAAGAATGAAAATTGAACTATTAAAACATGTCTGGATGCACATTCTAACATCCTTTATTTATCTCAATGTTGATAAGACCTGAGATGACCATTAAGACATGAAGCTCTTCTGCAAGTTCCATATTATTAGTGATGGTTTGAGTAACTTTAGCCAGTAAAGTAACTTTGTCCTCTCAGGTAGTTGTAGAGAGCGACAAGGTCTCCCCTGAGCCTCCTTTTCTCCGGGCTAAACAACTCCTGCTCCCTCAGGTGCACCTCATAAGGCTTGTGCTCCACACCCTTCACCCACTTCACTGCCCTTCTCTGGACTTGCTCCAGCCCCTCAATGTCCTTCCTGAACTGAACTGGACACCAGACTCAAGGGGTGGCTTCACCTGTGCCAAATGCAGGAGAACAATCACTTCCCTGGTCCTGCTGGCCACTCTACTGCTCATACAGGCCAGGATGCCATTGGCCTTCTTGGCCACCTGGGCACACGCTGGCTTATGTTCAGCCACTGTCAACCACCACCCCCTGTCGTTTTCCACTTTACCACTTTCCAACCACTCTTCCTCATCCTGCAGTGCTGCATATGGGGTGGTTGTGACCAAAATATAGGACCTGACTCCTGGTCTGGTTAAACCTCATACTGCCCATGGGTCTAGCCTGACCAGAACCCTTTGCAGAACCTTCCTACACTCCAGCAGATCGACGCTCCTATGCAACTTGGTGAACCCATGAATTTGCTGAGGGTAGACTCCCTCATCCAGACCATCAATAACCATATTAAAGCCTCATTTACTTTAGAGCACTAAAATAAAATACCATCCAAAAGTGGTTTAAAATTATTATTATTCAGACAGAGCACCTCCTTTATGGCAGCCTCAGAAAAAAAGTTCTTTACCTTGAATAAATAAATACTCAATTTGTCTTTGAAAATCTCTGGAAGAACCTTTTTCCTTACTTTTTCTTTTCTTTTCTTTTCTTTTCTTTCCTTTTTTTTGGCAACTGCATCCTAAACAACAGTGTTTCTGTGTGTTAATAGAAAAAGAAGCAGTTATAGTAAATGAAGAACACTGATTCCCATCATCACTCTCATTTTCATGTTCACAGCTATCCATCTCCCCATATACAATTTCCCCACTTTCTAATGGAGGTCTCAATAGTTCCATGACACCATTGTTATTCACGTTCTAGACTGTCAGTGCCAGGAATGTGTGTGTGTGTATACATATATGCATTTTTCCCCTGACTTGGTGAATACTAAATTTATGAAGAGACGTGTTTAGATGAGATTGAATTGGAAGACTCTTGATCAATACCCATCTGCCCAGTCTGTTTTAATCTCAAATATGGAAATGCAAGGGAATAAATCAAGTTTATCTGTAGTACAGTTTTTCCAAATGATGCTTATGAAATCAAAAATTAAAGATGCTGGAGCAACACCTTTCTTCTCGGGAAGTAGAAGGCCTTTCTGTATACAAGCCTACTACTCAGTATAGTATGAATTCTTTAGTAAAATTCAAGATAATTTTACTGCTTCCTTATCAAGTTCTGCTTGCCCATCTTGCCTCCTAGCACCCAGTTACTTCTTTCTGATTCAACTCCAATGATGATATTTTATCTATGGAACAATGTGGAAGGAATGTGAAGTGGAATTCAGTCAGAGATTATGAGCAGCATGAATACATAGGAAATGTTCCTTTGGTTTGATTTTTAAATCCTTCAGACTAAAGGAACAGTTTGCAAAATTCATTTATTCTCCTATTTCTATCCTTTGCTCAACAGTTTACCATACATTCTTCAGTACCCCGCTATTTCTACTCCTACTGTTCATTTAAATGTTAAAAAGATTCATCTCAACTGCAGAAGCTGTTCAAATACCATAAATTACCTGACTTAATCCAAAGAAATTCAGAGCTTAGAATGAAACTCATCATGCTATGCATGCATGACCCCACTTCAAGTATTAAACTGGTCTCAAAACAATGACCATTCTTTGTTGCAGTATTGAGGCTTAACTAGATGAGTTGTGGGGCCCAATTCTGATCCCATTAAAATCAGTGGGATTTCATTCTTAGCAGGATTTGAATATAATTATAAATGCTTTCATTTTTCATAAAACTTACCTATTTTTATTCAGTCTGTTCACACAGTGATATCTATTTCAAAGGTTATGTCAGAGCAACGAATTTAAAAGAATCAAAGAAAAAAAAAAGAAAAAACTCTGTTCTTGCTCATTTCAGTATTCTTCAAAGTGACATGACTAAATATCTCAGGAGGGATTTCTAGGATATGCTTGGACATGAGTTAGCATCGTACATTGCTAATAGAACTTGAAATAAAGAAGACTCTTGAGAACCAGGGAACTTAGACCTAGACCTGCCAAAATTAGGTTTCTCATTTAAAAATTCTGCTTTTGTGTGCGGCAGTCACAGAAAAGATTTCATTATGTAGCAGAAACTGAGACAAGTACCAAGTTGACAAGTTTATTAAAATTCTTAAATATCTTTTTAAAAATAATATTTCATTGAAGAAAATCGTCACCTTATGCAATTAATTTCTTGAAAATGAGAATATAAATATTGCGAGAGAACTACAACTGGGGGCTGAGCGTATAGGATAGTTAGTGGGCTTTGTCTGTGCTCAAGATTTATATTTTTTTGCTAATTCTTCTTTCCTTTATGATTTCAATGGTATATTCATAACCTTAAAAAATGTGACCAAGGGTATCTCTTTAGTGAGATCCTGACCTTGCAAACAATTTACTGTAAGTGGGATGCTGCATGCACTAGCAGATTCAGTGAAATCATTCATCTGCATGAATTCAGATTGGGGTCAGTTGAAAGACTGGGACACAAGAAAATGCCATGTTGGTAAAAGTAGCCGCGCCAATCCTTGCAAATCTTTTGTGCAGGGACAAAAGGTCGTGCTGCTTCTGATGTTCATCTGATGCTGCATGTGATGTCTGTTAGAAACTGATGATGTTAATATTATGAAGTAATAATATTATATATAATCGCATTGTAAGCATAGTAATATTTTCATCTCTAATTATTTAGTCATATAATTCATTGTCCATCCTTCATACTTGACGTTGACCTTTAGCCTTAAAAAGTCTTTATTCTTTACATTATTGAATATTCTTTAGATAACTGAATATTTTTTATAAGAAAACTAACTTTTGTATTTCAATCTAAAACTACAATTAAGTCTTATTAATTCCCTTTCCCAAGTGAAATGAAAGTCAGTATGTTGGGAAAAAGCTTTTATTTACAGTACTAAAAGCTATTTTGGGGATATGGAAACAACCAGCCAGACTTAAAACCTTAAATTTCCACAATTTTTAACTGAGAGAAAGATCACCTCTTGTGAACCTTTAGCAAGTGAGAATCTGCTCCTTAGGCAGTATTATATAAATGTATCTATTCGTGATTCAGAAGTTTTAAGGCATGAAAAATTTATCACATCATCTTGAGAGATGAGCCTGTGGTTAATTGCCTTTAAAATTAAAAATATTTAATTGTGCTGATGAATTAACTGTAGGCAGTACTTCACATAACTACCCCACATAAGGATGCAAGAATGATTTTGCTTCTATACTAATTCTTTACGTGTTTGTCTAAGAGTGGTCACAAAAAGCTGGCCTTTGGCTTTATTACCCTTGCTTTAGAACACAGTAGTTTGTGCATAAGATTTCTTTGCTTATCAAAATGAATGACAAATGTTTCCAATTATCTATTATTCATGAATTTCAATATGTAGTGTTAATCATATTTTACTTATTAACTTAACCTTGTTTTAAAAAATAGAGGCACAGGGAGGAAGGCTAAACATAAGAGGCAGTCAATGATTTCTCCATTTTTTGTAGTCATTCCCATAACTCTGATCTATTTTCAGTAGACCAAAACCTGAATGGAAAACATTTAACAAACTGGGGTTGTGCAACAATAATCAATATATAAATATTTTTCTTCAAATAGAATTTTACTGATTTAAAAAAAGAATTGCAAAAAGATAAAAAGGAGCTTGAAGAATAATAAACTACAGGATTCTGAGCAGTTGTATTATATTCTAAAAAACCTCTTAAATTACTCTGACTCAGAATTAGGCATGTTTTTTTTTAAATTAACAGGACAGTATAGAAAATGCAGTCAAATTCTTCACAGAGATTAAAACTCATAGGTCAGGAGGCAGCAGGCACAAGATTCAACAAGGTTAATTTTGATTATTTATTAAAGATGTTTTTTTCCAGCAGAACAAGAGTAATCCTGCAGTAGAACAGATTGGAACCTCCATCTTTAGAGATATTTGCACAACAAGGCACTGAGCAACCTGATCTCAGTTGTTCCTGCCTTGAGCAGGTTTATGGATCAGACATCACCTCCAATCTCTATCATATGATCATGCTAGCCAGGTCTGAGGGACTGAATGACCATTTCTAACTAAAATTACCAGTAGGTGTGCATGTGGTATATATTTTCATGTTTAGTTTTGTCTGAAAGAAATCATGCCTGTTAGATTGCTTCATTGTACAAACCAAATCAGAAGAAAATCCAGAAAAAATTAAAATGCTCATTTGGCATACACTTGATGTAGATTAAAGCATTGATATTGTTACACCGCTGCTGCAACTTGAGAGGGAAGCTGTACAGATTAAAAAATACTGTGTAGCCTGACCAAATGCTATGGCACTTACATGTTTGAAATGTGTTAATTTGGGTAAAAGTCATTTATCTTGGACCGATGTATGGGTACTAGAGGAGTATAGCTAACAACAGGGAATACATGTTTTGTAATTCCTGTAATGGCAAAATCAGATATAAAATATAAGCATTCTGCAGAAGCATGAGAGCAATCTGACTGCTAAAGCGGCAAAGAAGAATGTATGGGGACAAATCAAAGAGGCTAAGAAATTAAAATGTTCCTTTACAAGTGTTAAAGAATCCCCAAAAGTGAAGATGAGAACTATGGGATGAGAATGGGCAGAATGTCTTTCAAATACATTAGGATATTGACTGACAAAACCACAGAGTGAGCTGCATCAGGAACAGGTGTGCCCTCTGGGTTTTTTTTTTTTTTTTTGAGAGGGAGGGGATTTGTGGGTTTTTTGGTTTTGTTGTTTTTTTTTTTTTTTTTGTTTGTTTGTTTCTTTGTTTTCAGCATGGGGAGGGGTAATAGCAAAAAAACAACAGGCATGAGGAGGAAAAATCAGAAAAGAAAGAAGACAAGACCACTTGAGTTCTGGCTTCTCTCACCAATGAGTTCTCAAATCTGACCAACCTGATATTGATGAGCCAGGACCACCCAGGACCATCAGTAGCAACTATGCAGCATTTTGTACTCACAGGTAATTTGGGATATTAAAGACTAATAATCTCATCTTCATATTAATAGTTATTAATGACATATAAGAATTAATTGTTGGCATGAAGGGTACTGTGAATGAATGAATTTAGTAAAATACTTGAAAGTTTAAAACAGCTGGCCTGTCAGTCTCATTAAAGGTTTTTCACAATGATCCCTAGTATCTTAATTGTATTACACATGGATACATATTCTGTTACTACAATCAGTACAATAGAAGGGTAATTTATAATTAGTTTTCCTAGAGGGTTGTAATTTTCAGTAAAGACACAATCATATTGAGCTACAGCAGCAATCTCTACTACCTGGACTTTGAAATAAGTCAGCAAAAAGATTTATGATCTTCAGTCTCCCAACCTGATTAGTATCACTTGAGACCAAGCCCATGATATGCCCCTAGGTTGTATATGTGTGCCATTGAATACTTAAATAACATTGCAGTCAATATGAAATAATTTCTTACTGGAATTTTATCCCATTGTGGACCTTTGGTAAATCTCAGAAATTCCTAATGTTTCGTAACAACAAAAGTCGTTAGATATTCATTAAATACCACTGATTTTATCCTAATAAGCTGCATAGATTGGTGCCTACTAAGATTTCATCCCCATTAAGAAAGATTTAATACCTTTTTATTCTAGTCCACACATCAGAATAGAAAGTCTTTCAGAAGCTACCTATAAAACATGGTCATGTTTTGCAATCTTTACACGACTGTACAGTTCAGTTCAAACAAAAGGAAAAAAAGAAGTTACATCACTTGCAGACAGCGAAATAACATAAACATTCATTAAATTGAGTCAGATTTTCAGATGTAAAATTAGGTGTTCCCTTCTGTGACATTAAGAAAGCTTGATCTTTAAACCAGTGTTAGCAGTGTATACACTCTGACTCAACCAATATCTGGTTTTCCATGGATTCAAGCTTATTTAAGGAAAAAAAAAAAAGCCAGAGGAAAAAGACACAACTAAGTAGTAAAAATTATCTAAAAAAAAATATCTTTAGGGATCATGGATCACACAAGATGACCTTCAAAACCTGCAAGATGATTTATGCCTTCAGATATTTTCAGTAATGCTTTGGGCATGTTCTGTACCTTTAGATATAATCACAGTAAGTCATTGAACATGCTCTAATAAACTTCTGCAACTAAACATGTTTTGTTGTGCCATAGCATCATATGTAACCAGAGCTTCCATAAATTTAAGAGAGGGAAGTCACCACTTGCAGGAAAAAAGCAAGATGACAGCTGGAGACAAATAGTACCATTTGTTTCACAGTTTACTATAACATCGTATTTGATTTTTGTTCTAGCTGCTCTAGTTTTGTTTTTTTTTTCCTAGAACTTCTTTGAAGTTGGGTGTATTTCTATCTTAGAGACTTTGTACAAGAATCGCACAAATATCTTTGTACATTTACCTGTGTGGAGAAATGGAAAGATGGAAAAAATGGAAAACCTACCGTAATAGGAGCATTGTATTTACCTCCAACTCATTCTTTAATTTGTTGATTATATTAAAAATATATTGGAACAATCACGTTTCAATTGATTTGTCAGAAAGATGTTGTGGATTTATTTGTATAAAATAATGCTGAATATTAAAATAATTAAACAAATGTATTGTAATACATCTGGATAAGTTATTCTAGAAATTTTGTTCCTGGTAATCTTGCTATGCCACATAATGTAGGTTAAGTTGAAAAGAATCAAATAGAAGAATTTGATTGAATATTTATTCCTCCTGAGGTCATTATTGTTTACCTTCTTATGCTTCTAATGAATCCTTTCAGAGGTGAAAGATCAGACCTGAACACATGGATGTACATGGTTATCTGACTAAAAAGTAATCAAATTAACTAGAAACACACTGCACATTGTGAGAATCAACAGTGTCCAGAGGAACGAAGAAACCTAATCTGTGAAGGACAGAGTGACTCTTGATTCTTCTAGACTGAAGAATGATCAGGCCATTGTGTAGATTTAAAGTCACCAAAAAGTCACAGCAATGTGTACTTAGCCTCTCTTCTGTTTGTGTCTGGGCACATGCAGCCAGAGCTACCTTCTGTCTACTGGGCTGTGACAGAAGGAGTCCCCTGTGGGAGTGGATGATGGTCAAATGTTGCTACTCCAACACCATACATATGTTTTTAGGTAGGCTGATATTCACATGCACTCGTCTTGAGTTCTTAATATATGTGGCTTTTTATGAGTAGGAATCTGTGTGTTTGTTCACACATGTGATACTGTCATTGAAAACAAACAATAGCCAAACCTTTTAAAGGATTTAGAGTACAGAAAATCTGCAAATAAATAAGTGAGAAAGAAATTATATTAAATAATGTAAAAATAGTGTCATGAAAGCAGCTAAAAAAAACCATAAGAAAGGACAAGTTGAATTTTCGGCTCATAAAACAAGTATTTATACAAGTTGGATGGTTTCTGCTACTCTTCAAATCTGCTGGATGCTTTTTCCACCAAACAACATATCACATAGTCCATAATGGACCAGCAGTGTTTAGAAATCAGTAAGATTCTAGAAGAGGAATTAGAACAGAAGAATGTTATTTTCTCATTAGTCTCATGGCCCTAACCTGGTACCTTTTCTCTGCTGGTTTTGTGGATAGTGGATTCCTGTCAGAAAAAAAGACATATCCTCAGCAGGAAAATATTTTATTCTATGTCCTGAGACACAGTGGATATCAAATTCTACAGGCTTGCACATTTCAGACTGAGAGATTGAGAGACAAATGCTTTAATAATGAACTTATCATACAAAAAAAAAAAAAAAAAAAAAAAGCCAAAAAAAAAAAGGTGGTCATTTCTACTTCTCTACTTTTAATGAGTTTCAGTGCAATCATATTTGCGTTCATCATGCCTAGAGTAAGAGTAGTGATTTAGGCTATACTGGAGATGTAATCAATGTCTAAGAAACTCTCTAACTAAATATAGATTGCAATTGAGTGTGAGAGTGAAATAGGCTCCTCAGGAGGTGGAAAATGCAATAATACTCATCGCTGGCGTCTTGAAGAACCTTTACACTTAGCAAAGGAGGCCTCAGAGTTTTTTAATGCCTTCATCTGACAGGAAGACTAAACTTCGATCTGAGGTCCTGGGATCTCAGTTCTGCCTATATTCTGACCTGAGAGAAATACAGGACATTTCAATTTTTCTGTCTTATTTAAATGTAAATGCTCATACTAAAATGTGGTATTTGTAATACCCCTTTGATTTGAAGCTTTTATGTTAATTAGATTAACCTTTGTCATCTTAATTAAATTATTAGAGTTTTTTTATTCACTGTAAAACTCAATAAAAAGGAGTAAAATGACAATATGCAATAGAAAATAATCCATGAATTTTCTGAATGTCACAAAGATAAGAAAGGAGTTCAAAGCAGAAAGACACGATGATGATATGGTAAAATTTCCAGTGGTTTGAAAAATTTCTTTCAGGATTATCTAAGAGCTGATGCTTTCTTTACATCTATGAAGCATTCATTCTGAAAGTAATGTCAGGAAATAGTTTTTAGACATATTTCAAGAAAGAGTAAAATAAATCAGACTCAAAAAGCCTTGCTTTTATGACAGTTATTTGCTTGCTTTTGTTTGTTTTGTTGATTGGTTTGTTTGGTTTTCTTTGTTTTCTTTTCTTTTCTTTTCTTTTTCTTTGTAGGCAAGTCTATTGTGACTGCAGACTTTCTAGGGGAGTGATTATTCCTATACATTCCTGTAATATCTAGAAAGGCAAAAAAAAGAGATTCTGTCCTTGATAGGAGATTCTAAGCGATTTTTAAATAAAACAGAGAACACACAACAAAAAAACTTTTATATAATACGTTAACTCTTACAGATCATAAAGATTGCACTCCTCATTCCATTCTTGCTGTAAGTATCCATTCTTGCTGTAAGTAGTTACTTCAGCAGCAGCTTGCAAAGAGAATTCTCACATAATGGATTGGAACTTTCCCTGAAGAATTACAGGACTTTCTCCATTAAGCCAGAATCATATCTGATTTGCAATCTGCATGTCTCATTGAAGATGGCAAGATTATTAGAGCTATATATGAGGAGTAGATGAGTCTTAAATTTGTCCTACTGTTTAATATTCAGTTTGAAAAAGTTTAGAAGGTTGAATTTTTAGATAAATTGGTTTCAGTTTACCTTTGCACAGAGTGAATGACCATAATGAAGATACCAGTGTTATTTTTCAACCAGCCTGCCTTGCTAAGATAATGAGAAGTGTTCATATATCTAGGTTTTCTCACAAAGAAGCAAATCCAGAATGTTACAGTTATTTTGGCCTTTTAGAAAAAGCACAGCAAATCAAATCAAATCAAATCAAAGATCTAGTTTTGATCTTGGAGAACAACTTTCCAAATTTCATCAGTTGCCCTCACAGGGAGCAAAGGTCTTTGAAGTTCCCTTTTCCATCTTCTCTTGGGATCAGAAACTAACCATCACATACCTGTTTATCTCTCTTTCTGATAATATGTCATCTCTTTCCATAACTCTGTTTCTTCTCACCTATTTCATCCCCTTTTCCAAACCTACTTTTCTGTAAATGCAGGGACCATTTTCCTCCCCCTTTAAATTATTTTTAGATAGGTCTTACTTCCCATTATTTCTTTATTCTGACTGTCATCTGTTCTTCCCAGCTCATCATTTCCCATAATAATGATAAACACCCTAAAATACAGCAAAAAGGCATCTTAAATAATCAGATCTTTTTTTTTTCTTTTTTACAGATGTTTTCAATGATGTGATCTCAAGGCGTATGCAGAAATAAGTTGAGTTATGAGGAAAATTACTCTAGTATCTTTGTTTTGGGGAGGCAGGTTATCCACTATCCTGAAGTTGAATATGAATTTGTAATAAATACATCATGTCATCATGGAACCCCATGAATTACCTCACTCTGATTTCAACACTGCAAGAACAATAGGGTGTGTTTCTTTTTGCATAATAGTGAGCTTGTAAAATTGTGAAATAAACAAACAAAACTCTCCCTGACTTCAATTTCTTTTTTATCGTCTTATTTTTTAACATCTTTTGTACATCTTAACCCAAATATCCAAAATGAAATTATTTTTTGAGAAATAAAAACAAAAAAGCAAAAAAAACCTTTGTTCAAATGTTTAAAAATTTTATGAAACACATTGTCCCAAGATCTGGATGAAGGTGTAAGTTGCACCCTCCAGCAGGTCTGCTGACGACACAGTGGGAGTGAAGGGCGGCTGATACACCATAGAGTCATGCTGCCATCCTGAGGGACCACAACAGCCTGGAGAAATGGGCTGACAGGAAGAAGAACTAAGTCCTGAACAATTATTATCTGTGTTTTAAGTCCTGTCTCATAGTTAGGGTTAGAAGAACGAGGAAAAAAGAAGGAATGAAACATTAGATTGTACATTATACCAAAGGACCTGACGTATGATTCAATACTAATATTATTGAAATGTACATTGGAACATCCTTTGCACTTAGTGAAAAATCTGCCTGTTGCTCCATACAGAAAGGCATGAAGAAATGTGTAGGTACATGCCTATCTGTACATAGTGACATTTAAATTCCCCACGGAGACTAAGTTTTCTTTGGAGACCCTCATCCCTAGGTGATGAGTTCCCATGCTCACCAACCATCTGGGCTGCAAATTTAATCAGACTACAAATCTTGTACGTCAATGAGTCTAGGCCTTTAGTTCAAGCAAGAGGACCTCATGATCCTAATTTTGTGATTTTTAGGCATATTAATTATTATATTGCTTCTAGAGTACACAAAACACTGCCAATTATTTACCCCAAGAAAGCTAAATAATTTGGCTGCCTCTGTTCATGGAAGGTTTCTAAATAGCCAGGAAAAAATTTCAACTACTAATAATTTTGTGGGTCTTTTAAAATTATTTTAATATTTAAAATAGCAAAATACATTTATTGCTGGAATGTCTTGGTAATTACTATAGATTTTTTTATGCATACACATACGTTTTCATATAATGAGTCATATAATTTTATTTATTAGCACCAAAATTCATTTCGATTAAAGGCCCAGTGGACTTCTCATTAAGCAAACTCTTTTTTTTGTTTAAAATGAAAGACTAATCTAAATTTCTATTACAAATCTAGTAATTCTATTCTTTATCCTCTTTTTCAAGGATTAAAACAAATAAATGAATAAGAAGAATTGTTACAGGAGTTCTATTCTGTCCACTCCTCCTTCAGGATGCCCATTATCAATGCCAGATCAAGTCAGACACAGTCTTGTATCATAAAGATAGAGATTTATTTTTCTGCTTCAGACTGTTTTGATCAGGGGCAGCCTGGTGGGATGATTCCTGAACAACTCTAATCATGTGGTTTGCTTTACTTTTTCTCACTTGCTCTCCTCTCTGCGGCAAAAATATGTCTGAATTTTAATCTTTCTATAGCCCCCAAGTTTGTTGGTATTATGCCTTACTAGGGACCTCTGTGATCTAGGATCATTTTATGTTATCTTTTGAAATTATTTGCTCAAAATTACTTCCTGATCCTTCTCTTACACATATTTTATTATATAATTTGATAAAATTCTTACATAATTTTTCTTTTAGTGTAATCTCTGTTTGCGTTATATGAGTAGAAAAATCTGAGTTGATGAATATTTTCTAGAGTAACAGAGTTCTTGATAATTCTCTAAGTGCTAGCATATTTCTTAGGGTTTATCTTCAGTAATCTACTAATAGCAGTAATAAACAGGAAGAGCAGTAAGGATGAAGCACTTTTCCAGGTTGTAACCAGTTGTAGATTTATTCTTGCCTAGGCTTGGCTCAGCTACCTAAGTCTGTGGCACCCCGTTTGGCTTTTCACTGTCACTCCTCAAGTATGTCTCCTAGAGCTCCCAGCAACATAGACAAGACTTAGGTATTGTAGGGACCACAGATTATCGATTTTTAATTAGTAAATTAAGCCCAGCATACTAGATAAGAGGGTAAAATGTGCATGCCCAAACAATACATTTTGAAGTATGCCCGGGCATTTCTTTATCCCCTGCCTTTTCTGTGTCAAATCTTGTCCAATAATTCCTCAAACTTTTTTTTGAGCATAAGCATGAGAAAGGTTAGAACAACAGATCCCATATAAGCTCAGTTATATTAAATGCTGACTCTCTGTCCCAGGGGCTGGTGTCAACAACATTTGTTATTCCTAACTACTAGTCACACTTCTGAGAGATTTGAGGACTGATAGCTTATTAATGTATGCAATTTGGTTTCTTTATATTAATTTTGAATTTATACAATGAGAAAAAAAAATCCCAACCCTATAAACTGTTGAGGTTAAGTTGTCCTTATCAAATGAGAGTTTAATTGCTACAAATCTATAACTTGAATGTCAAGCTGTGTAGTTATTCACAGGGTTAGTGACAATGGAAGTGTTTGTATTTTTTCAGCTGAAAATGCACTGTTTGATTTCTAACAGGGACAACTCTTATCAAATTAATATCTAGCATGCTATGCCTTTATACAAACACAATTTAAAACATGCTATATATTACATGTCAAATATTTCTTCGTCAGAGATCATCCTTTGACTGCACTAGTTTTGCAGGATTCAGTGTCTCAGCTATGCAAATCTCTCAAATTCATCTTTATTTTTATTCATTCCACCTTAAATTTCCCTTTTCCTTTCTCTTCTGTATTTTTTGCCCAGTATGTGTGGCTTCCTTCAGTTATTTAATATTATCCTAGCATGGCAAGGTGTTGGTAAGAGGACAATTCAAAAAGTGTAAGAGAAAGACCTAACTGAAGAATCAGATTAAATCATCAGTTTTGCATTCCTGGCATCCATAAAATATATTTTCTAGCATAAAAGTAAATCCAAGGTTTGAGTCAGTGAAAACTCTCTTCTGTTTCTCTTAAAAAAGAAAAAAAAGAACAACAAAAAAAACCCCCAAAAAAACCAAGACAAATTAGGATAATTTTTTACTGTTATACATATTTGAACATTTCTGTTGTACTTTTCCAGCTGTCAAAAAAATTTCTTCATTCAGCTTTGGCCTTAAGAAATTCCCAAAGCCAGTCATTCACCCAGCTGTACATTACCATTACTATGTGCTTTCTTGATGGAGATTACCCATGCACTGATGGAACATAATGTTCTATAACATGACATAAAGCAATAATAGCATGCAATATAATCCTTGTTATATCTTTAATAATGAGATAAAACTAAATTACAGCATTTGATTTTGCTGACTTAATTTCAGATGCTCATCTTTTACAGGAAACCTAATCTATGCCAGAAGTGGCCATTGAGGATCATCAGCAGTGCAACTAAAATATAGAAAATAGAGTTCTATTACATTCAACCATTAAAACCGAATTTAAGGACTGCAAGCTCATTTGCACAGAATACTGTCATTTTTCACCTTGCAAGTTTAAATATGCTTGCATAGTCTTTGATAGATTCTCCCAGAGCAAATAGCATACAATTCACTCTTGAGAATCCCATCAGCTTTTAAGTGATTTTTGCACATTTCCTGAATACTATGGCATTGTTTAAAATGCAATTTTAGATTATCACAGGATTAAAAAATAACTTCACAAGATTTTATATTTGTTTTGCTCTCTGCACATTCATCATTTGTTATTATTTGTTTGTTTATGGTATTACAAACATTTATTCAAACACCAATAATGAAAAGGACCTATTGTGTAAACATTGTACAAATACATACTTAGGAAGAGCCACTACTTAAAAGATTTTGCTATGGTAAAGAGCAAATGACTCTGCCACTAGTTATTAACATTTCTTCATATTTCCTCATAAGACTCTGGAACTTGAAGGTTTTGAGTTCCTTATTGTTTCACTGACCTGAGGTCCTGCTAGCTGAACTTTTATCTTCAAAATTTATCTTTTCTAGAAAACGTCCTTACAGTTAGATATGGATCTAACTTGGAATAAGAAAAGGAGAATTAGATATTCTGGC
Organism: Calcarius lapponicus; assembly: GCA_039654755.1. Classification (NCBI taxonomy): domain Eukaryota; kingdom Metazoa; phylum Chordata; class Aves; order Passeriformes; family Fringillidae; genus Calcarius; species Calcarius lapponicus. The sequence continues at coordinate 44,288,507 of CM077462.1, read as the reverse complement.
ATTACATAAAAGAAAAAATTAAACACAAATACTGAAATCTTTAAGCCTTGGTGTGAAAACTCAATTTTTTCTTGGAAAATCCTTCTTTTTTTATTCCTTATACTGTAAAAGTTGACAAAAATGGTCTCTTCAGTAGTGATAAATTATTTTTCAGAGTGTGTTTCAAAAATTCATTTTATTTCTTGTTGGATTTGATTTCTGTAAACAATATATAGCATAATTTCCTTAAGATGTTTTGAGCAATTGTAGGATTGCATTTGACCAAAGTGATTACTAGTAATTCAAATTTAAAAAGATTGTGAAAGGATTGCAGCTCAGTCTTTTTCTCTTTATTTTTCCTCTTTATTAAGGAGTAATGAGTATAGCAAGAGAGAAGAAACATTAGGAAATCATACATATTAAAATACATTAAAATAATTCAAATTTTTTTATAAAGACTATAGAAGTTCTTGATCAGTACTGCTCAAGCTCTAATAATTTCTTATCCAACAAAGATTATTAGGTCCATAAAAGCTTTTAAAATAGCAGAAACAAAGTCTAAAATTACAGTGAGGATTTATATCCTTAATGTCAGAGACCAGGACCAGCTTTTAGGGGTTTTCTGTCTGCTAAATGGTAATCTTAGTATTACTTAAATATCTACAGAAAAATTTTGGACCTGAAAACCTTTCTATATAATTGAACATAACAATTTATTTTGCACACATGCAATATTAATTTTGCACACATGCAATATTTTTTTTTTAATATGTAAATTTCTGGCAAAATATTATTTGCTGAAAAAAGTTTTCTGTGTTCTGGTGATGTGACTTTGAGCTGTGACAGAATATGTTCAGTGGTGGTGGTATTGGTTGGGCTTGATGATCTTGGAGATCTTTCCCAGCACAACTGATTCTATAAATTTACGATTCTACATCTTCAGCCCCTTAATTTTGTTCATTCTTTTGTTGCAAGACTTTTAGTTCTGTTTTAGGTTTTAGCTGAAAGGTAGAGAAGATTGATCCATGTTATAATTTTTAGAGGAGGAAGACACACCACTATATTTAAAATACTTTCACAGTTTTTAACACGCTATGACAGATCCCAAATACAAAAAGTAGGGGTTTTATACATATGAGTTTTAGATGCACTTTTATTTTGATCATCAATTTTATTAAAGAAACTGTGTACAATAATCAGAATAAACAAGTTCCTGTACCACTTTAATGGCTCACAGACTTCTGAAAACCCTTTTGAATAACCATTTGCAAAGTTGATAAAAATATTGTTTCCAAATATAGTGATATCTTCTTTCTGTTTGTGAAAACTGAATGGTTTCAGTGGATTCTAGTTTTCTAGTAATTAAACCTTACTTCTTACACTGAGCTTTCCCCTTCTACTGTTTACCTTTGATGAGATATTTCTGGAAGCCAATGGGATTCTGTTCTAAAAATACAGTTGATTACAGCAGGACCTGGTTTGGAATATGAGTTTTCCTCATTTCACTTTTCTTACTTTCTTTTTTATTTCCTTTCTGGAGGTTTTTTTAATCCCTTTACAACTCTCTCTCTTTACAATTTAGCTTAGGTACTAAATGAGTAAAAGACAAAGAAAAAAACCATGTAATTTAAATTCAAATTTGTAATTTCCCTATAACCATGTTCTCTGAATTCAAAAACACCTCATATAAGCAGGATCAGGTCTAACAGGTTTATTTGCTTTCCTCCAGGTGCCATGGAGATATGAGGGTGGGCTCCAGGACCTGGACAGGAGGGTCTGGGGTACAACTGGTTTGAGAAGGAAGGAAGGAAGTGGCGGAAGGAAGGAAGGAAGTGGCGGAAGGAAGGAAGGAAGTGGCGGAAGGAAGGAAGTGGCGGAAGGAAGGAAGTGGCGGAAGGAAGGAAGTGGCGGAAGGAAGGAAGGAAGGAAGGAAGGAAGGAAGGAAGGAAGGAAGGAAGGAAGGAAGGAAGGAAGGAAGGAAGGAAGGAAGGAAGGAAGGAAGGAAGGAAGGAAGGAAGGAAGGAAGGAAGGAAGGAAGGAAGGAAGGAAGGAAGGAAGGAAGGAAGGAAGGAAGGAAGGAAGGAAGGAAGTGGCAGAAGGAAGGAAGGAAGGAAGGAAGGAAGGAAGGAAGGAAGTGGCGGAAGGAAGGAAGTGGCGGAAGGAAGGAAGGAAGGAAGTGGCGGAAGGAAGGAAGTGGCGGAAGGAAGTGGCGGAAGGAAGTGGCGGAAGGAAGTGGCGGAAGGAAGTGGCGGAAGGAAGTGGCGGAAGGAAGTGGCGGAAGGAAGTGGCGGAAGGAAGTGGCGGAAGGAAGGAAGGAAGGAAGGAAGGAAGGAAGGAAGGAAGGAAGGAAGGAAGGAAGGAAGGAAGGAAGGAAGGAAGGAAGGAAGGAAGGAAGGAAGGAAGGAAGGAAGGAAGGAAGGAAGGAAGGAAGGAAGGAAGGAAGGAAGGAAGGAAGGAAGGAAGGAAGGAAGGAAGGAAGGAAGGAAGGAAGGAAGGAAGGAAGGAAGGAAGGAAGGAAGGAAGGAAGGAAGGAAGGAAGGAAATCTCTGTTATTCAGAATCCTGTTCATTTCTAAAAGCAATTTCAGTGACCGGCTTTATGTTGCACTAAAGAACTACCTACTTGACTAATTTTGTGAGTACTCTGTGGAGAAGAAATGTAATGCTAAGGGCTTTCTGAGTCAGTAGTGTGCTCTGAGCTGTCCTCTGGCATAGAAGTAACTGAGATGATAAATATTTTTCTTTCCCAGATATTTCATCTGAGGCATGAAACTGCTTTGAATAATTAGTGTGTCCATTGGGGGACAAATACAATTCTGAATATCATCCAGAAGTGGGGTAACACCACTTTTTACTCTTCTGACTGGAGCTAACTTCATATAAGTCTCCATAACACACTTTTGAATTACTGCATTTTCAGAAATATCCAAGAGGATTCAGAGATACTGCTGATTGCCTCAGGCACTATATGATTTGCCTTCAGCTGCCCCCCACACACATCAAGCTTTTCTGCTTAAAGCTTCTGGGTTGCACAAGAAGGCTTATGTTCAGACCTACTGTGACATGGAAAGCTACGTCAAATTACTTCTTTCTAAAATGTTCTTGTTCGTTTTATGCTACATTTTATACCTACTTTTTAAGTTCTGACTATGTGAGATTTGTGGTATATAAAAGAAGTTAACACAGCATCTTGTTATCCAAATCTATCATATTGTGTGCCACAGGCTATCATTCAAAAGCACTTTAGGGTTTGTCAATTACATTAGAAATATATAATTTACCACAAAAAACAGTAGCCAGAAAATTAATTTTCTGTTCCTACAATTGCTTATTTTCTCTGGTTAAGGCAAAACCAAGGAAGAAGCTAAAGCCTGTAACCCTAATAAAAAATTCTGTCTGTAGCAGTATGAAAAAACAGAAGTGTTCTACTAACAGGATAGATCTGTGCTTTTCAACTTGAACCTCTTCAGCTTTCATGTCCATTAACTCTCTGGCTGTCCTGCTGAGGCAGTCATCAAGATTGCCAATTGTGATGGTGTTTATGCTGAGAGTGTTTGTCCACAAGCAAACTGAAAACATTAACTAAGATAAAGGCCAGTGATTTTGAAACTGCAGCCCTCAGACTTGTGAAAAATATGTTCTGGAACACTTTCTGTGCTTTTTTATGGGATCAGATAAAAGGTTAAAAAGACATTCTTAACTTTTAATCTGATTAAATGCACAATATTTTGTAAGCACTTTTAATTAGTTTTGTGTAGCATTCAGAAAGGTTTTCAAAATTTGGAACATTTTGAAATGAAGATTAGGAAAATTTCCTGACAGGATGGGAAAGGGATTGTAGAGACTTTGGGTGTTCTTTGGACCACTATGACTCCAATTTTATTAATCATACATATTTGTATTAATCATACATAGCATTATGATTCCAATTTTATTAACCATACATATTTATTTACAGTTTCACATACATTGCATGAAAACTCTGCTGCTCAAACTCTAGTTTGCTGATTGTCACGTGAATAGGGGAGATTCTCACCCTTAACTGTGGGGAGATTTCCTCAACCCTTACTATTTGCTTTGTCTGGCAGTGCCCCAGGAAAGCCAAGACCCTTGTGCCCAACCAGTCTGTCAACATCCTGTTATGGGGACGCTTCACTGAGCAATCCTGCTGGATCTGAGCATGGTTTGACTGACTTATTCAGGGAAAGACATCAAGAGAAGATCCCTCAGCTGGTCTTCCCACTTTATTTGTGTCCCTCGCTGCCAGCAATTGCCAGTGTCCATGAAGGGCTGACACCAACAGGTTAGAAAATAACACTCTTCATTAATACAAAACAGGCAGGTGACAGGTCAAGGTTCAAGGACTGTTTGAGATGGTATCTGACTACAGAAACATATTCAAAGCAACAGAGAAAAACTCCAATCCCCAATAAAAATGTTCAGTACACACAGAATGTGGTTCTTGCCCATTCCTATGAGTGAGAGGACAGGTTCAGCTCATCAACTGATGCCAGCAGTTATGATGGAGTTGTCCCTGATTTTCCACATTTTCAACATACTTTTATACTATTTCTTTATGTTTAGATGGAGCTTTAATGACTACTGTCATACATATACCTTTGTTATTGATTGATGGAAATTTTTCTTGCTTTGATCTTAAAATTATAGTCAATAAAATATAGACACTTCCTCAGTGAGGAGCGGTCATACCTTGGGGGTGGGTAATTTGGGGATGGAGTTGTGTACTACTATTACAATTTGGTTAAAATAAAGCAAGTTCATCCAAAGAGAGCAATTTTGCCACAGTTCCTGCCTTGAGAACACGACGCCTTCTCCTATCTCCCCTGACTGACGGATGATATGGGATTTATCAGGTGTAAAGGACCATCAAGGTCCCTTCCCTACAAGGGTTTCAACAGAGCATTGGCCACAGGGTTTTCACTCGGCTGCATCCTCCATTCCATCCCCCTCAGCCGGTGCTTATGGTTGCAGATTAGGTGTGTGGGGAATCATCACGGACCACATTCCATCCGGGAAAGAGAAGCTGCATTACTCCTCCCTGGTGAGGCTGCATCTGGAGCACTCCATCCAGTTCTGGGCTCTTTAGTACACGGAGCTCCTGGAGGACTGTGAAGATGATAGGTGATGGGAACAACTCTCTTAGGAGGATAGGCTGACCTAGTTGGGCTTGTTTAGCATCAAGAAAGGAAGACCGAGAGGAGATGATATCAATGTCTGTGAGTATCTGAAGGGAGCATTTAAAGATGATGTAGCCCAGCTTTTCTCAGTGGTGCCAAGCAATGGGAGAAGAGGCAACAGACAGATTTATGCCCAGAAAGTTCCACCTGAACATGAGGAAAACTTCTTTACTGTGAAGCTGACTGTAGTATTGTATGTTTTATATAGGTTTTGTTATAAAGCTAGTTATTTTTTAGAAGAATTTGGTTTGACCCTCGGCTCCCCCTATGTTCCCCTCCTAATGGTTTGTTCCTCCCACCTGTTACCTGTCAGTCATTGTAACTGCCCCCCCTTTCTTTTCGAGAAATTTCTGTGTCAATCTTCCCTTACCTAGCATATGATTTGTCCCCTGAGCCTTTTCCCTCCCCTGGGCCCTTCCTATTGGTTCAGTTTGTCCCTCGCTCCTCCCCTGGGTTTTGCTCATTGGTCCCTCGTGTCCCCGTCCGTTACCCCCCTTCCCCTTTATCAGTGCCTCCCTGACGGCTTTTCCCTGTCACCGACGCTGGCCCAGCACTCGTTGGTAATGTGCTGTGGCATTCACAGGCGTGTCCACTTCTTCATTCCTTTGCCTCAGTTCTTCGCAGTCCTGCTCTCGCCTGTGTCGCCACGCCGCAGACGGAGCCACTACTCGGGGTTCTCGTAGAGAACCTGGGAGCGGCGGGACCCGCAGTCTCTGCCGGTCACTCCGGGAGCGGCTAGCCGGCCCGTCGGCTCCAGTGGCCGCGGAAGCGAGACTGCGGCTGACCATGCAATGGAGCAGGTTACCCAGAGGGTTTGGGGAGTGTCCTTCCCTGGAGATACTAAGAATTATCTGGATGCAGTTCTGTGCCATATGCTTATGATGACCCTGCTTGAGCAGGGAGGTTGGATCAGATCAGGGTCCACTGTGGTCCCTTCCAGCGTTTCCTGTTCTGTGATTCTGTGAGTTACACCCATACTTCAAAAAGTCAGACTGAGAAAACAAAGACATCAATAAAATTAAGCCACAACCGAAGCCCAATTTACGCAGAAATGTGAGTCATGAGACGTGCAGACTCCAAGAATTCTTCATCAGAGATACCTGGTTCTCATTACAGCCCTTCAATTAAATTGTCTTTGCAGCATTGCTCGTGGTATGTGATATAGGGCATGGAAATGCTAAGCAGATACAGTTCTGTGGGGAAAGCACACCATGAGCATCAAAACCTTTTCTGGCAATTTTCAACCACTGTCTAGCCAATACTCCCAATGTATAGAGATATATAAATATAAATTGGAAAATACTTTTCACATGTAAATTTCAAGACAAGAAGACGTGGAATATCAGCCTAAGAAAATCAGTCTTCAGTTTTTAGAAGATTTATTGACTGTGCTGTACTTTCTGGTTTATGTGTCATTTGTGACTATTATGTTCATCCCAAGAAGAAAGAGAATTAGGAAATTATACAGTACAATGTAGGCCAAAAAATTTGTATTCCAAAGCAAAGCAATTTAGGTGAACTAGTAAATGTGTGTTCAGACAAGTGAGAAGGAAAGAAAGGCTCCTGAATTAAATGGGTTACATGAGTTTTCCATCCTTTTCCAACTTTTTTTTTTTGAAGTTTTTTTGAATTGAGAAAATCTTGATGAAGGAAATATTTACATAAAAGTCTTTTTCAATCAGTCAGTCAATCAATCGATCGGTCTTTTCATTCACTGTTAATAATATTGCAAATAAATACACAGAATAAAATCTATCAGCTAAGGTCCAAGGGAGTTAGAATTTGAAAACTAGGAAAGTACTTTACTAGGTGCATGTATGGTACTTATTAGGCTGGTTTTTTTTTATAAGGCTGAATTGCACTTTACCTGTAACTAAGAATGGATGAAAGATATTTTTTTTATTTGTGGAAAAAACAGAAAAAATTTGGTATACTAGGCCAGAAAATATCCCCAACAAGCTACATATAATTCTGTAAGAAGATGAAGAACACTAATAATTACGAAAGTATTTATTACTATGAATTGGGAAAAAGTAGTTCCATTTGGTATATATTTATTAAGGGTTTTCACTTACTTACTAGCATTGGTTGAATCTCCAGATATTGGTCATAAAAGCCATGCCTAGAAACCTGTTGTTTATATTGGTTTTTAAGTAATAATTACTCCAAACAAAGTCAAGCTTGTTCTGCTAAAAAGGCAAAAGAAAGGACGGTATCCTGCTGCAGAAAACTTTGTTCTGGGATATACACATATATTTTCATACATACATATGTATGCATAATGCTGGTTGTCCAGAACATCCAACTTGGAGATGGAATTCATATAACACAAATGCAAATTGCCTGCTTGTCATATGTTGAGAGATATTTACATTTTCCTGAAGGATGCTGATTCTGCATTTCTCAGTGAATACTGAATATCTGCACCTTGAGCATCGCTCATGTCTTTACTGTTTTGTAAATTGACAAATAGCCTGCTGGTATCACTGAATATGTGTAATTAACCCCTACTTGTACCTCAACCTGTCTTCCAGATTTCAGATAGAGAGTTGTAATTGCAAGAAACAGAAGGACTTGGATTTACTGTGCATACCGAGAAAAATGAAATATTATGTCCTAAATAAATATTATGTATTATAGTATTTTCTTCAGCATTTTTTTCATATAATTATATAAACCTACCTATAAAATGCACATTTACATTTCATTGCTGGTTTTAGTTGATAATTTAAGTAAAGATCCGCAGTTTAAGTTTAAAATAATAAAATAAAACATCAGTCACACCCTTAACATTAATCAGCAAGAAGTGCTTACTGTCATTGGGCTCAGATGTTAAATTTGCCCAGAACAAAATAGCCAGCACATAGTTGGTTCTCTCGTCTTGTTTTTGATTATTGTGAATGCCATAAACAAGCTGATAAAATTACCCATCACTTATTTAACTGGCCAAGTACACTAATTAGATTCTGCTAAAGGACATTCAGAGGAGTAGATTAATTCATTTTTTACTCATCAGTCTCACAAACAGATAGGACCTACTAATTCTTATCCCCACACTGGCTGATCTGTTAAATGCCTCTGTAGTTTTACAGCAATGGCTGACATCCATCTCGCTTCAGGAAATGCTGGTTCAAGTCCCTTGATAATTTGAAAGTTTACAAACATAAGAACAAGTTTGCAAGAAACTTGCATAATTAAACAAAAATAATTAGGTTACCAAAATGCATAGTTTAGTCTTTACTTAGTCAATTCAATAATATTTTTTTCACATTTCATTTAAAAAGGAAGGGAAAATCTGTTTAAAATCAACCGCGTTCTTCTTAAATGACAGTTTTATAATGTAGAACAATACAAGAAGATTTTTAGACAAGCAGTCATGTTACATGTTAAAGTTCTACATCAGATATTAAAATCTTAAGAAGACCAGGGGAATTAATTTACTCATCGTTGAGAGTTGATTTGTCATAATACAGCTATTTTGCAAATGTAGTGCAGTAAAACCTGCAGACTGTGAGATACATATCACTCCCAATTCAAGTCATGGATGGAAGCATAAATCGAGGAATGGGGATCAGAGGAGTCTATTAAAGCAACAGTGCCTTCCAAGCAGTATCTAATAAGAAACAAACTTTAATTCTTTCTTATCACACCTCCATGAACCTTGTAATGGAGAAAAGGTTCTTATCACACCATATACCTTTTAATGGAGAAATTTTCACAGTGAGTTTTATGTAGAACACTAATATTTAGCTTTAGAGAAAAAATTATATTTTTTGCAAATTCTAGTATGTTAATACTTTATATTTTGCAAATTTTACGGTGGTACAAGTCAGTCATGGTAGTTGTTTAACTAACAAAAATGCTTTCTGAAGATGATCAAGTTGCCATCTTACAAGTTTTATAAAGCTAACTGCCAATTCTATTTAGTTTTATTTTCTTTACTGTTGCATATGTCAGCAAGATTAAATGAGTCTATTATAATGTATGTCCCTGGAAAAAACAATAAAATAAGGAAAAAAAGACCCACATCCCACCAACAGACTGTGCAAGTATTTTTTTTTCTTGTTGGACTCTGATTCCATGAATTGATAAGGCTTTAGAAGTACTACTAAACAAGTCTTGTGTTTCATTAATATTTAAAAAATATTTTTCAAGAAATAATAGAATTTTTTTAATAAATATTTTACTGCTTTAAGTTATTACTACTTTTAGATTAACTTCTACCATTGCTTGTTTTGTTTTGTTTTGTTTTGTTTTAATAAGAAATAAGAAGATATTATTAGAAATATGCAACTACTCCAAAGATTAGATTGGCTTTTCCCAGTTTTGGAAGATCCACTATCAAACCTAGTATTCCACCTTCATCAGTGTCTTTTTTCACTCTCCAAAGTGATAGGACATCTACAGAAAGTATCCCAGACAAGAAGAAGAAGAAGAAGAAATAAAAAACTTGGCAGTACACAATTCTGGGGCTATGTTTTCTCATTCTAGGCCTCAGTCAGATCAAATTTAGTAGAACCTTTTGATTTCTTGAATATTATTTCTATGGATCCTGTTATTAAGGGACATCTAGAATACATTTTTCTGTGATGCTCTCAGACTGTGGCAAAACATCAGAAAAGGAACTTAGGGGAAGCCTATGAAAAAAGTATTAAACCTATTATTTCTTGAGAATACTACAAATGGGACCAAGAACTGAATCCTGTGTGTACCTCTGTGGCATGTGTGTGACATTAAATTTTGATGAAAGCCAGTAGCCTCTTTTAGCCATGAGCTGAAATGCTGAGCTTCTGGAAGATCATTTCTCTCACTTTAACATTCAGTAATCTTAAAACCAGACTTTGAATTTCTGAATTACCCAAGTACAAAAGGTCTGTTGCTGTAGCTACTGTCTTGTTGACTTCTTCTTACAGATGCATACTTGGTACAAGATCTGTCAGTCTTCTGTGAGCTGCTAATCTATGATGAAAAATGGGGTTTAGATTTCTGTGGAGCATACCAGCATTTTAAGACATTGTGCATAACAAGAAATTGAAGAAAAAGGTCATTATTCGTGATCTAGTTAGTGAGCTTTGAGCTTAGACTGCAGAAATAGGAAGTGTGAAGGGCTTTTCCATTTTTTGTAGAGTAAGATATTCATTAATTGAGGAAAAAAAAGTAAAAATTGTTTCATTGTCCTTCCTTATCTACTTTGTTTTAAAAAGTAGAACTGCAGTAGGATAAAGTAAAGGCTAACTTCATAAGTTAAAGGAGAGGAAGTATCTTGGATTTTCTTCCAAAAGGTCCCTGGAGAATTGTGTCAACTAATGCTCAGCCCTTCCTCTGAAATGAAGATTAATGGTTAGGTGAGATGTCTGACTTGCATAATCTTTTATCAGCCATCTGTTTAAACATGAAAATAAACTATCAAAGATTAGAAGTGGTTTTGTTTCAGCAGAAAAGCAAAAGGCAGGGAATGATTAAAACTGAACAAAGCAAGAACAAAAATTTCATTTTTATTTAACTGTTTCAAGTCATTATGACTTTTAGATAAGTTTATTCTGAAAGTTGGTTAAATTACCACCATTCTGCTAGCATTAAATTTTCTTACAGAGCAGTACACATGAGACTGTGTCTGATCTGGGATTATAATGTACTTTTTTCCAAAACTTGGCATGACATTTCAGAAATTGTAGAGACCCAAGATAACAACTTTGAAGTTGGATGAACCATAATCCTTGAATAAAATCGGCATAAGACCCAAGGTTTTCTTACAAATCATACACAATATATTTATAAAGAATGAAAGAATACACAACTAACCCAAAATCGTAAGGGCTCTGTAAAAAAATTGAATTATTCTTGAGCTAAACATAAAACTTGGCATTAACCTATACAACTCTTACACATAGAAATGCATATAAAGGTCTACTAGATTAGATACCATTGAATCCTGACAATTAAATAACCTGTGCTATGCTATGCTCATACCTGTCAAACAAATGTTATAAAAAATAATATCTTTTATTATTTTCAGGTATTCTTTTTTCAGTGATGATTTTGATTTTTTGTGTGTGGTTTTTTTGCTGGTATTTTTTTTTAAATTTTGTTTCTTGGCTTTTTTTGTTGTGGTTTTTTTTTGTTTTTTTTTAATCCTTTGGCACTTTTTCTATCTTGACTGTTTTGTTTTGTATATGAACAGCTGCATTCTGAATTCTGCTTAATTCCTCACATTCAGGTGCAGTGTAGCAAATTCCACTAACAGAGTTTTAGGTTAGTAAAGACATAACTTAAAGGCACTAGAAACCGAGCTGAAAAAGATTTGTGTTTGTTAGTAAGAGGAGAGTAACATTAGGTAAGTCCACAAACATAACAAGCTTACTGAGGTTTAGAGACAAGTAAAAATTATGTTTCTAAACAATTTTGATGAGCATGGCCTATACAGTCTTACTGGAAGCTGAAATCAGTCTTTCTCTCAAACCATTAATATTTCAGAACCGAACCAGTCTTGTTGGCCTTATTTGGACACCATTCAATGCCTCAATGTCTTCCTTGTAATGAGGTGCCCCAAACTTAATGCAGGATTTGAGGTATGGCCTCAGCAGTACAGGTGAGGCCATGATCATTGTCCCAGCCCTGTGGGCCAAAGCATTTCTGATATAAACTAGGAGGCCACTGGCCTTGTTGCCCATCTGGGCATATGATACTCATTTGTCTGTCTACCAAAAGCCTCAGACCTCTGTACATATGGACAGTGAACCCCTTTTCTGCCAGTTATCTTGCCAACCACTCTGCTTCCAGCTTGTAGCCTCTCATAAAGTTGTGACACAAATGACAACTAGGAACATGACCTTTTCCAACCTCATACCATTATCTCACCCAATTAACCCAGTCCAGGTCCCTCTGACCTTCCTACCCACAAGCAAATCAACACTTCTGTCCAGCTTGGTATCCTCTGTAAATTAACTGAAAGTACGTTCAATCCCCTCCTCCAGACTGTTTATAAAGATACTGAACAGGACTGGCACCAATTCTGAGTCCTGGAGACTGGTTGTCAGCTGCATTTACCACAACCCTCTGGACCTGGAGATCTATCCAGTTCTGTACCTAGTGAAGAGTGCACCTGCTCAAGCCATAAGCAGTCATTTTCTCCAGGAGAATTCTGTGGGAAATATATCAAAGATTTTGTAATTGCCAAAAAAGACAGCCTTCTCTCACCCACCAAGCAGCACATCCTTTCAGAGTAGATCAGTCAAGCAGAACCTGCCTTTCCTAAACCTATGTTGGTTGGGCCTGATCCCCTGGTTGTCCTGCACATGTTCTGGCACTCAAGATAATCTGTTCTATAACCTTCCCCAGCACTGGAAGTGCTGGATCCCTTCCAGCCCCTCTAGTAAGTGGGCATCACAATAACTTTCAGTCATCTGGGTCCTGCCTCATTAGCCAGAACTGTGGGTAAATGATTGAAAGGGGCTTGCTGAGAACTTCCATCGTGTCTCTGAGTCCCCCTTGGGTGGATCCCATCCTGTCTCACAGACTTGTGTCTAAGTGTTGTAGCAGGTTGTTGACCATTTTCCCTTGGATCATGGGGGTTTCATTCTGCTCTTTGTCCATGTCTTACATGCTCAGGGTTCTGGGCACCTGGAGAACAATTGGTCTTACTATTAAAGACTGAGGTAAAGACGGTGTTAAGTGCTTCTACCTTTTTCTCATTCTTTGTCACTATTGTTTCCCTCTGCATCCAATAAAGGATGGAGCTTCTCCTTAGTCCTCCTTGTGTTGCGGATGTATTTATGAAAAAAATTTTGTCATTCATGGCAGTAGACAGTTTAAGTTCTATTTGGGCTCAGGCCCTTCTTATTTTCTACCTGCATAAGTTCACAATACATTTGCTGCCTTGCCTTTCTTCCAAGGACCATAAAATCTTTTTTTTTTTTTTTTTTTTTTTTTTTTTTTTTTTTTTTTTTTTGAGGTGGGGGAGGGTGGGGGAAATTGATGAGACTGTAGATTTAGCAAGATTTCTTTATGGACATTTGAGTAAATTTAATGCACATGATGTTTTTAACTCTGATCCTGTCACAGAGAGTAATCTTTAACCCATGTGGCAAGCTCTCAATCTTCTGTGCATCAGACCAGAAAATCTAAGGTTTCTAAAGCTATTCTTAAGCAGTAGGAATGCAAAGTCAAAACTTACTAATATTTTAACACCTGCATATTTCCAGTCATAATAAAAGTGCTACAAAATGTTTATAAAGACTTTAATTGTTTTTTCTTAATATCTGCACTTTCGATGATTTTATTATATTGCTGATAGTCAGGTCATTGTTCTCACATGTTGATAACTGCAATTAAATACTTTCATTCTCTAATTCATACAGTTTTGGTGGCCCTGGATCTCATTTTCTTTCAATGATGGTCTGCCCCCCAAGAACTCAGCAAGTTTTGTGTTCCAAAGGCTCAGCTAATTATATTCCATTAACAAAACAATAAAGGTTGTACACAAAATATTATTCTCACTAACACTGAATTATGCCCTAAGTATCGTGAATAACGTACTTGGATTATGCAGAGTGTCGTCTCACTGCATGAACTTGCTCACTGCAAATACTTCTAGCATTATCTGGGTTTATGTATGTAGTGTAGGTGCTCATAGTGTGTTTGTGCACTGCTTAATTGGATGATCCAAAGGGGAGAGAAAGGGATTTCATTAGAAGTCATTTGTTAATATTTTAGAACTGCAGGCCTGTATTGCCTCTCTGCTCACAGTGAAATCCAAACAAATTTCTAGAAGTAACCGAGCCCCATTCAGATGCAGAAGCCTGAAGACTTAACAGTCCCACTGCATGGAAACTGTTTTGATGTCATCGCGGTTTGTACTCTTACCTTGTTCCACAGCTTTATATCTGGAATGTAGATGCAAAGCAAATCTGCAAAAAGAATCTCCTGTGCCCTAAATTACTAGTAGACTTATATTACCTCATTCCATCAACACCAGTCTCCCAGGTGCACTGGCAGTGTCCTGCCTATCTTCAGCCTATTCCAGATCAAATTCTGCTTCCTAGAAAGACTGTTCTTCATTCAGTCTACTTCTTCCAGAAATTTCTTTGAAACTTCCAAATAATTTGCTGTTGAAGGAGTAGTATCAGCATGTTGCAAGCTTTGGATGATGCTCAAGTTATGATTGAAGTGGAAGCCTACGAAATATTACTTGAGCATGTGGACATGATAGAAGAAAATAAAATATGTATTTCCAATTTAATTTACACATGAAAAAATATTATTACTCATTTTTATTATTAATTATTGGTTATTACTATTATTCATCATCATCAACATCATCATCATCACAAGTTTTTAATTTGTTCTTTGAGTTTTCCACAATAAAATTCCAACCTATTATTACCTTTATCCTGAGGTCCACACTCTCATGTACAACACACTTTCATTCACAATTATCAACAATTTATTCCCCTCAAAAATCACTCAGAGTACTCAAGTCTTGATTAAAATGAAGGACTATGTGTCATCATCAAATGTGTAATACTGTTTTTGAATATTATATTGAATATTGTCATTTAAACATTACATATACACCATTAAGAGATTATTGAAACATATTATGAGACTATTAGCAAAGAGAAAATGAACTAAATGAACTAAAAATTTCTATTAGATAATTCCTGGTCAATGGAAACCACTTGACTCATTTAACTTATTCAGTAGCCATTTTAAGAGGCTTGTTTTCAAGACTGCATGTAACCCAGGGTACTTTGCATTACTTCTTTCTCTTTTTTTTTCCACCCAAAAATTATGTCTGGTTTGATTGATAAAGTTTTATAAATATTATGGAGGCCTAGAAATTGGAGAATTCTCATTCCCTTTTTCACAAACTTCATGCTGGCTTGTATTTTCTTATTATTTTCTTTTAGGCATTACATGTTTCCATTTCCCTCCTCTTGTCTCATACAATTCAGACTAAACAATTGAAAGTCATAATCCATTAACATTTGCTTTCCTAAAGCATTGGTAATTTTTTACTAATTCACACAATATTGTCAGCTGACTGTATTTGCTACTTTATTCTAATGTTTGTATCCTATGCTTTTTAACAATTACTTTTTCTCCGTGGTCATTACTCATGTATTCATGTACCTCATTGGGGAAGACAGAGTCAGAATCTTTTCAGAAATGTATAAAGACAGGAAAAATGGAATGAATCCAAGCTGAACCAAGGGAAATACTAATTAAATATGGGGGGGGGGGCGGATCACAATAAATGAAATAGAAAAAAATAAAGCATGAACATAAGTTCTTTCCTCCATTGTGTTTTGGAATACCGTAGTTGGTTAATCAAAATTTTTAGATGAGGGAGATTATAGTTTGAAGTCAGACAATTCAAAATAATACAGTTTAGAGACAGAAGGAAGCTCCCATAAGCTTCAGTTATAGTGTTGTTTCCTCATATACTAGATCATTAAGGCAACCATGAGTATAAGGAATAGCAGTTTTCTCCAAACCCTTTACCTTTTTTTCCCTTACTCATCGTGGTAATGATATGCAAGTGTTCTGTGTTTTCTATGGGCTTGCATTTCTAACATCTTATTTGCTCAATTCTCTCTGATCTTCCCCCAAAAAATTCAGGTGTGTGCATGAAAGGTACTAGCAGTGTTCTTACATTTTGCTCAGCAATCCAATTGGATGGATTCTTTACTCCTATTAGCATGTTTGAGAAGGAAACAATTGAGAACCAACAATACTGAGATTTTTTTTTTTTTTTTTTATATCCAGTTACTTCCCTGGACATATTTTTCTTGGGTTTTTGCTCCTTTTCTCTTTTAATTGGCAATTAGCTTTTTGAGCGAACTCATTACGTTATGTCTTGAGAAATTATTCTACAAACTGTCTCTGTGAGGATCTGTGAGTCTTGCTAAAATAAGTGCAAGATATCTGAACATAAGTGTGGAAGCTGCATTTTTTTTCTTCCTTTTTCTTCCACCTCCACCCTTTTCTGTTGTGATTTAATTAATTTTTATTAAAACTTGACAATATATAGCTCAATATTCCTCTTAAACTATGAATCAAATTTTAAATTATATGTTATATTTAGGACAATTTTTTTGCTCATTGAAAATTACTTCTGAAGTGTTTGTAAGATTTTTAGGGAATGGTTAAGATTGCCTGAGGGAGCAATTAATGACCATTCCTACCTTAACTTATTAAAAGAGTTACCATGTATTCTTTCTGTATTGATTTAAAACCCAGAACATTTCCATCAATGTCATAATTTTCACTTGGTGAGAAAAATGCCTGCTTCCACACCATTACCATAGGTATTGAATCTGTCTACTTTGTAAGCCTGTGGACATCATTGTGCTTTCTTTTTTACAATACTCATTGTATTGTAAAAAAGGGGGAAAACAAAGAAAAATACTAAATACGCATCAAACCCCAGATTTTCAACATATATATATACACTCATGTTGATGAAGAATTTATTTCAGTGAAAGAAAACTACTTCAAAACCCCAATTTTATATAAAAATAAAATTAACTCTTTTGACAAAACACTCTTTTGTGTTTTAAAACACTGGGTTCCTTTACTTGTATAAGTAATATAAATCCTTTTTAGTGGCCTCCTTTGTTGCAACAAATTAGGATTTTTTCACAGGCAAGTAGATCCTTACTTACTAAAGAAACATATTTGCCTTTTTTTAAATGTCAAAATGAGCTCTTCCAAGATGTAGATGTCACATTTTGCATATATTCCTTCCTAGACAGGGACATATAATCTGCTATCTTGCAGTCGATGTGAATTTAGCACACAATATTCTAGATAGAAAGCATAATACTATCTTCATTAATAACCTTAATATATGACATCAATTTGTACTACATGGTTAATAAAATTAAATATAAAATAAGTAATCTAATGTAAAATATTGGGTTTTCTAATCCATTCACATGGCAGTGTAATCAATAAATACTATTACATGTCAAATTGCACTAACTGAAGCCATTACTTAGATGGTAAGATAAAAAAATAGTTCCTAAACTAAATGGTAGATTTTTTTTATCTGAATATTGCAAATCAGATTTTTTTCATTTTTTCCCCCTCTGTCTTTCACTGTTTGTGGGATTAAACTGAGAGTTCTTTCTTAAGGTTCTAAGAAAATGGAAGCTATAGTTCAAATTTGTTTTCTTTGAATATATACTATTATCTAATTTATCTCTGTGTCCTTAATGAACAAACGGCAACTTTCTAATCAATTTAATATTTTCTATATCTTCTATTTCATTACATTATATTTTAATATTCATAATAACTGCTACAGAGATGCATTTTGGGAGCATACAAGAGCAGAACTTAGATGGTTGAGTTTAATAAGGAAATCATACAGACCACAGGAAGGCACTTGATGAAAATCTGTGACTTGTGGAGCTTTGAATTAAGTCCTTCTTCTTAGAATATGATGAGATGGCAAGTGCATAGTCTACATCCCTAAAACTTAATGAAAGTTAATAATGCTGCTGTAAGAGTCTTCTGCAATTCAAAATATTGTTTTTATTTTTAATTATTTTTACTTGATTGAAAAGCAACTAGATCTGGGTGAAGAAGAGCTGAGTGAAATATTCATTGTTTCCTGTTTTTGACTTGGCAATTGGAGTGGAACATTAGAAAATATTGAAAATGAAATGTCTTCTTGACATTTTAGCGTAAATGTTTATGGCGGTGTAGCTGCTCGAGAAAAACATGTCTGTCCCACTGTCACTGTCACATGCTGTTAAAGAAATAACTGCAGGATAAAGCTGTAGCTGTTCATCACATTAAAAGATGAGTTTACTCAAGGACTGAAGCAGTGAATGCCTTTAACTTAATGAAATAGATAATACGTATGCATCTTTTCTCTCCAGAGCCTGGCTAAAGAGAGGAGAATGAGAACAAAAGAGGTAAAAAAAATTATCAGACACTGGCAAGAAATTGTGTCATTTCTAAAACTTTAAAAGTCTAAAAGTCTTTTTTTAGTTCAGGCAAGGGTTATACTTCTCTGTCTTCTTTCAGTGCCATGTTATGTCTGGGACTGGAAAAAGAGGTGCCAAAATATTGTGAAAAGCTGTTCTCATGGCATTTTCTTCTAAGACTGAGACTGTTAAAAAAATCTGACAAGAAATTCTCTTTCCAGATTTCTGCCCCAATTTTTCAGACTCGAGGGGCTTGTGTAGTCCTAATAAGCTTCAGCTAAGCCTGTGAACATTTAGATGCTCATCTCAATCAAACCGAAATTCCAAACCTTCTGAGTCTCACCCATCACCAATCTCACCCATCACATGAAAGCTGCAATTCTACTTCCATCAATACATTTCAAATGAACATCCATGTTCTTGAAGGAAATGTCACAGTACACCAGGTATAACAGACTAGGGAAGCACATTTCATTGATGCATTGTATATGGCACATCAATCAAGAGCTGAAAGATTAATCATCTAGTCTAAATTCACTTTCCAAAGTTTACTAGCTGTTCTGGCATGCAGAGTTATGCGCTATGCAAGAGATGCTTGCTTCCCTGTGAACCTAGTGACTATCTAATTTTTGACATTTTTTAGAAAGGAAGAATGCAGTGAAAATTGTTCTTAATAAGCTAGAGAAATACTTAGAGCCTCTTGAGGTCATGTATCACTTTAAGGTGTTTAAAAAACACAGAGAGTAAGGGATTAGCAAGTATAAATAAAGACATTCAATCTGTTTACATAGCATAGGTGTAATGAGGAAAGGGTTGGAGAGGTGGAGCAGGAAGTGTCAGAAAACATATTTAACTTTCCTCTTACATATTCACAAAGCCAGGAGAAATAGAAGCGTGGCAGAAAAGTAAAGAAAGTAGAACAAAATAAACAAAACTATTCTCTATAAGCAGTGCAATATTAGTTGCAGTGTCAGAGATTAATTTGATGTCTTAATAGATTTTATTCCCAAAGAGAGAATTAAGTCACCCTGTCATGGGTGAAATTTTACCCTAATACCCATCTCTCCCAAGACTACATTTTCCTTTGAAACAATAACGCTTACATATTTTATTTATTTCTCTATGTTTCAACAAATTCCTAAAAATGGTACTATCAGTCTGGACCCAAAAATAGAAGACAGCATGGAAAGCAATTAAATACTTAATACATTAAAACTTTGAACTTTACTCATTTTTCACAATCTTTATCAAGCCAAACAAACGTGGAACTGGTTTGCTGCAATGACATCCTAATACTACCTACGTACTGAAGCTCTGTTGTTCACTGCTTAGTGATCTGTCTTGCAGCATGGATTTAATCATAAAATGTTTATGGTGTAAAGATATCCAAGGTTAAACTTTTTTGGTTCTATGGCTGATGACATAAAATACTGAAGAAAATTTCTGGTCTCCAATTGAATGTTCATTTTCCGTACCTTTCCTAATTCCAATTATTTGTCACAGATACTTTTTAGGTAGACAGAGTTTTAGTTGCAGGCCCTAAATCTCCAGAACATCCTAATGTACTATTATGATGTTTACAAAATTGACAAGACAAAATAAAAATACAGTGCAGAAAGAGGAAAAAAATGCACTCATGGATTATTTTTCTGTTGTCCAGGCAGTTCTACTGCAGTCTTACATCAGTTTCAGGTGGTGCCAAATCAACCACGGTTCAATTTGGTTTATAATGTGTTTCCCCAGCTGAGGGATAGGAACTGTTTTTACTTCTTTAATGAGAGCTAATGTTTATGCTGCCATGATTTCTGTTGCCTATGGAGAATTTTAGCAACAGCTTTTGTTTGCAAGAAGCAAAAATAAGGCAGTACATCAAAACAAGTTTTGTATTTTCCATGTCTGCTTAGGGAAAAGACAGGTTCTACCCCTAGAAAGTGGCATTCTGATAGTTGCTGCAAGTGACTTGCAGTAACAACTAGACCGGATTGTCTTTCTTCCTCATCTATTGCAACTCTCCTATTTTATTTATACCTAATTTATCACACACTCATTGCAACTTCAGTGAAATAAGACATGAAAGAAAGTATTTTATATGAACCAAAAAAGAGCAACATATTAAGGAATGCTTAATGATGAAACAATACTAATATAGCTGTTCAGAATTAAGTATTTATGCAGCTGAAATATGCTTGTAGCACATTAGTTGAATGTGTGCCATTTAAAAACCAATAAATCTCAAGTTTCAACGTATAGAACACATCCTATTTCTGCATGTCAGAGTTCACTATTTCATCCCTTAAAGTTTACCAAACCACACCGGTGTTATATAGGTGTTACACTGCTAGAGCAGAATTTGATTTTTTTTTTTCTCATACACAGAAGCATACTAAAACCTGTGCACACAAACCACTAATATAAAAAAAAAATACACTCTAAGCTGGGTAGGGTTACAGCCACATTCCATCAAAGTACTGAGAGAATGGTTGCTTAAGAATATGAATTGTAATACATAAATCAAGAAACATTGTAAAAGATGAGAAAGTATCTATAGCCTTATTGGCCACCATAAGTCACCATTAAGGCTCACACTAACAAAAGCCTGGGGGTTTATCTTTCTGTCACCTTCTCTTCCTCTGTCACATCTTTTCAATCAACTGTACCCACACAGATGCCAGAATGAGTACATTTACCAGGTGAGAGTATAAAGCCCTTATTTGCTAACTGATACATAGGTGTGGCAGGCAGAAAAAACAAGCTGTTAGGCTAAATGTTGATCCCATCCTCTATTCCTCTGCCGGGACACTGCAGTCCTTTTTGGTGAGGAAGCCAATGGTTCAAACAGGTTGATCCATTTTGTAAGTGAGACGCCCTCTTCTGCTTCCTTTAGGATTTTAACAGTTTCCAGTCCAGAGTTTTTCATTTTGAATCTTTGAGCTACTATTATTATAATTTAAACATTTGCTGTTACTATCTAAACTCTCTCATCTTTATCTGTGATTTTGCTTCTGTTATTTTGCACTGCTCTAGCTTGAATGCTTCCTTTCTGCTTTTTCTCATCTCTGTCTTTATCAGAAGTCTAAGCTGGAGTTAGACAGCTGTACTGTGTCCAAACCAGAATCTGGATCACAGACAGCTGAAAACCTGGAAGGAGGATTAGAGGATAAGCATACTTGCTTCAGGTGGTGAAGATGAGCTGCCAACAAAACTCAACTTGTGGTAGTTCCTGTTGTCTGATAAAAACAACTCTGTTGGAAAAGAAATTGTTTTACTTCTTCCAGTATTTATTATTTTTTTATAAATATTACTCACTGGCTAAGCCCATTACTTTGTGCCATTTCTTTCATGCAGTGAAGTAAGAAAATAATGATGCAAAAGGCCAGCTTGTGTTACAGCAGCTCCACAGAACAAAGAATACAGGACATTTGGTGCCAGTGTTGCCATGACTCATCACAAGGGAAGGCATATGAACAGATCTATTACGGATAGATATGATTAAGCAGGGCTGGAACAAATGGAAGAAAAAATGAAGCAAATTATGTTAAAATTATACATCCCAATATTTTGCAGTAGCTTAAGGAAGAAAATTCTTATTTTCTTCATAGCTCATGAAGAAAATGATCTATTTAAATTCCTACTTTTATTTTTAAAATTCCCATTAGTTCTTTAGTATATAAATGTTATTCATTTAAAAAAGTATTGTGCCCTAAGAAAAAATATGGAGCTAAATTTATTGTAATCCTTACCATCTGCAGAAAATCTTTGAATAACTCATTTTGGTTGTTCTCATTGTAGAATGTGATAAATTCCATATTTCATCAAATATTATTTTCCTTTGGTAAAACTTGGCTTTACACAATTAAACTCTCTTTTCTGTTACTTCTCTATCCTTTTAGGGCATTTCCTTCCCATGAAATACTTCATAAAACAGGCTGTAAGGAGCCTCTTGCAGTCAGTAGGGTTGCCTAGAAAGGTTGTGGAGCCTCCTTCACTGGAGATACTCAAAGCCCCTCTGGACACAATGCTGAGTAACATACTCCCAGGGATGCTGCCTGAACAGGGGAGGTTGGACTAAATGACCTCCAGTGGTACCTTCCACCCTTACTCCTTTTGTGCAAAACACTGGGAAGGGGGCATCTGTACTTGTAGCTGTCACAGGTCCTTCCTGTGGTGATACATGCATACCTCATTTCTTTCTCTGGCTGTGCATTTTTTCCCCTCTCCTTTGTCTAAACAACATGAGATTCCTCATAATGGAGACCAATTCTTTATTATGTAGCTGAGTTCCTATTTCACTCAGCAATAAACAAGTACCTTTCTGCTTTTCAAGAACCCAAGTGTCCAGGTGGACTAAGGCATTAAAAGGACCAATTATTCATCTACTATTTCGTTTTTCTGAACCTAGGCCCTGCCAGACATAGTATTATTTTGACACATGTTGATAATAATTAAGGATGCTCCTTCAGCTGCATAAAAATCTTTATCTGTGTGATGAGACATAGAGAGAGATATATAGATGAAGTGCTCAAATCCAGAAAGCACAAACAAGGAGTGTGAGCTGATATTCAGCTCGGATCACGCTTCCTAAGAGCATTTGGCATCATGTTAGGAAATTGAAACAAAAATAATTTTCTAATATTCTGGGATGCCCATTAGTTAAAAAACTGTAATAATTGGGCAAATGTGATTCATTACTCTTAACTGTGTGACTGTGGCTTTTTTTTCCAAGTTTTCAAGCTTCAAATAGATAAAGCAGGGAAGTACAGCGACAGTGTCATAAAGGAACCTTTGCTATTCATCCATAAAATCAGAGCTAAAATATTTTTAATTTAAAAGTAAAATTACTCCATGTTTCCTTAAAAAAAAACCAACAAAACAAACAAACAAAAAATCCTGGAATTGTACCAGTCTGTGAAGTCCAAATTAATTCCAAATTGTGTTTAAATAACATAAAATTCAATTAAGTGAAAGCAGTATTAATTTGTACTTAGTTTTTACTTTATTACCTATTATTCCCATATAATTTATTTTTCAAAATAAAATGCCTTTCTGTGATGCTATCTCCTAGTCTGATGATAAGTAGTGTGTTATATATTTCAATGAAAATCACCGATTTCAATATCCCTCATTCAAAAGCTAATAAGTGGAAGACTATTTGAGGCTTCATGATTAGAAAAATGTTTTCCAAAACAGCAGTTAGAACGCTGTCAAAAAGCTCTTCCACAAAACACATTACAGAAAATATCTGTTTCATTTTTGACAAATTCAGCCATACTAATGTAAACATCTCAATCCAACAGAGTAAACTGGTGGGGTTGCAGATGACAACACTGAAATAATAGGAAGTATAAAAAAGGAAGACTAAGGCAAGTGGGTGAGAATTTACAATAGAAAGCTTGTCTCTTTCATTTTCTGTCTGTGCTTGCTTGTTATCTCTCGAAGCTGGAGTAAGAGGTTGTGCAAAAGAATTAGTAAACAGCTAAAAGGAATACACTTGCAAAATATTTTAGTCAGCTTATATGTGCTATGAGGAAAACCACAATTTAAATACAAACTTTTCATCAGTCGGGATGCTGCTAATTTTTGTACAATATTCTAAATATTCTTTTAAAGCAGTTAAATATTAAAAATAAAACAAAAAACCTCATTAAATTAAGTTACAGGAGTTTGTGCTGCCCAGTAAAATTTGCATTTTCTCACTTCTCCTTGGGTGTTGTAGAGGGGTCTGTTGAACCCCTAAATAGCTGAAAGCCTAAATCTCATGCACACCTGAGTGAGAAACTTTGCACCAGCCTTAGGGTTTCTGCATTTTTCTGATTAAGAGAGAATTGCCCCAGTTGGGAAAGGTTCATATGGGAAAAGTGAATGAAACCAAACTGCACATTTCTCACAGTCACCTGGCTAATGTTGAATAACTTTTGGGAAAATACTTGGTTTTATATTCCCAATTGCTGGAGGTCAAAATTTAAAAAGTGAAGTAAACTGAAGAAATACATGTTAATTAAGGCTGTCAGACACAGCATTTCTAAACATTTCAAGAAATCCCTTGATATTGCACTTAACAGCTACTAGGGGGAGTATTATTTATATTTTCATTTTAAATTCTAGCACAGAATTGAAAAATGTAATACTTTAAAAATGAAAAATTATTAAAATAAAACAGGCTCATCCCACACTCTATAATTTGTCATGCAAAGAAAGTTAAAATGGGGTTTTATGCTTAGCCTTAAAGCCAGCATGAGCCAAGCCTTCTTCATGTGCTTCTCTGTAGTTCCCTCAAGTAGTAGCAAAGTGATATATTTATCAGTCAGACGTGACATTAAGCAGATTTTTCTTTTTATTTTATTATTATTTTGTGTTTATTTTTAAAGTGACCAGTGATTAAAATGTTATTTTTCTTTAAAACTCTGTACTGAAAAGATCCTTATGATGAGGGGAAAAGGAATTTGGAGATGGACTACATGGAAGAAATATGTATTTCTTCAGAACTCAATTACATTTATTTTATTTGCATGAAGGAAGCTGCACTATAACCTGGAATAGCTATTTAGAGTCAGACTGGGATTTCTCTGTGTCTATGAACACTATAGAAAAGATGATGACTGTCTCTTCCTGTTGGCTAATAAATTACTTTAAATAGTACAGACTAGAATGTAACCCTTCTTTGGAATGTAGATTCCAGGATGTCTATGTTTTAGGACTCATACTAGGAAAAATAGCGGCAAAGTACATTAGCAACAGGTTTTGCTAAGGAGAGTTGCTAAAAGTCACTCCAGATCGTTAAGGCCTTCAGTATCCAGTGAAAGACAAATTGCTTAAAATTCCATGCTAATAAAAAATTCTGTCCTAATAAAAATGAAGAAATTGCATTCTTAGAAGTTTTAAAAAAGCACTTTTATAATCATGAAAGCACTTTTATAATCATTGTTTACTTGTTTGTTTTAATGATATTTTATATTCCCTGTGCTACTTAGGCGTATCCAATTAGTGTTAAAATGAAAAGGTGTTTAGTTCAGATTTCTTCAGTATTCTAGCATATATTTAACTCAGAAAGTGGAGAAGTAATTTGAAATAACATTCATTTGCTCTGCTTTTTGAAATGTACAGCCCCATCCTCAGGAGTCTTGCAGCAGACTTGTAATCAGATGAGACATTCTAACCTGAATGCCAGAGGTGAAAACTCAAAAATTCTGCAGAAGAATATGAATAGTACCTTCCCCCTCCCCCTAGATTTCTCCCTGGACATAGAGCCACAGCTCCATCAGTGACCAGGAAATTAAGCAAAGGTTAAATCATGGACCTAAGGAACAGGTAGTTCAGATTGTGTTTGTAGTTACTGTAATTTTAAAGGAATATTGCAGATTCATGCTGAAGAAATAAAAACACAAAAGAGAATCAGGTGCAAGGGAAAGAAGAAATTAACTATCCATCCTTGATTCAAAGAATGTGGATATTATTATTACTGTCAATAACCATGATCACCATTATCATCAAAATGGAAAACAGTAATATTTTTCCTGTGTTCTTATATACATACCTGTGTGAGGGCATGCACATCACATTTGCCCTTTCCTCTACAAAGGACACTGCTAGAATAATATAGAAAATTGAGCTAAGCATTATTTTAATTCTTTTTATTTTATTATCAAGTTTGTTGACAGATTGAAACTGTGGATATAAAACAATTATTTTGGAGGAGAAAAAGCTCTAGCTAAGAATAAAATATAATTGGTATTATACATCTACAGAAAGTAGTAGAGGTACTAGAAATGTGGAGCAGGCTGTGTATTTTTTTTTTTCAAAATGCATCTTTTGTCAGAAATTTCCAAATCTTCAAAAGACATTTTTCAAGTAAATGTGAGTGAGGGTTAAATTGATACTAAAATTAGTAGTTTTGATGTTGCTTCTCTGGGTGAGAAAAGACTCCCATTGTAACAAAGGAGTAATGAGACATTGAAGTACAGCCTATGAAAGTGTGGTTCATGTTCTTTTGCTGTTTGATTGGAACAGTCTTGCACCTTTTCCTTTGCAGTGCATAAACTTCTTTTAGCCATGACCATACTGGCCATGTCAAATTTTCCTGCTTGTTTTCACTTTGGCCCCAAAAATTTAATTTCTCTAACTGAGAAAGCCATCCCAGCAGGCTTTGTTGAAAGGAGTCAGCTTTCAGCAGCACTTCCTGATTCCAAGAAGGTGTATAAAACTATATCCCTCCTGTCACAGTTACCTTCCTTGCATGCATGTTGTAGTTCTTGTTTTCCAGTTGTCACTACTGATAAAACACACAGAGTCATATATTTTGGCACCTTGGATTTTTGTAATCTTCCTTGCAACTCTTTCTGTTTCTTTAGTAGCTGACTTCATGACTGCATTGGGATTTTCCCCATGTCTTCCCTGTTGTTAGCGTGATCAGTATTTTGGGAAATTTGGACAACTTGCTGTTCCTTATACTTGCCGCTTTTACATGCTATCTTTTAGTCCAGAAAACAAGCAAACAAGCAAAAAAAAACCTAAGAGAAAAAACCCCACCCAAACAACAACAAAAAAAAATCAAACTAAAACAAAAAACTTAAATAAACAAACAAACTTTTTCTATGCAATACTCTGATATTATTAATGTAGGAACAGAATTTTTTCATAATTAACTTTGTGGTTTTCTGTTACTTTGTTTTTCCAACTGTTCTATACTTAACAACTCTAACTTATTGAACTTATCTTTGAAACTGGGAAAAGACCCAATTTCACTGGGAAAATTGGGAATTTTCCACTCATAGGATATTGCTGATTTCTACTAAAAATTGCTAAATGTGCTGATAATATGCATCCATAATGCAAGCTTGCTGTTTACTTGGGATGAAGGAATTTATTTTGATTAGATTTCAGGTGAAACTCAGTCATGACCCTAATGAACAAGTTCATATTTCAGAGTTGAAACCTGATCAGGTGGTAATTCAAAGCTTCTGGGGTGCTTTGGTTTTTTTCCTGCTGTATATGCATTGCATACACATATGTGCATTCTTCCTCATTTCCCACCATCTGTCCCTCCTACAACATGTCTTAATTTTTGAGCAGACAAGGTGAGGCACATGAATGTTTTAGGCTTTATAGCTTGAAGATATAAATTCATCTTTTAATTAGTTTCAGGGAATCTAATAGGGAAAATCACAGAATATTGAATATTCTAGTGTACCTGTCCTTCTCACTGGTTGTAATGAAGGCTGATTTATGACTAGTAAAAGACCTATGTAATAGAAAAAGGTCAACTCAATATGCATGTTTAGTAGAAGAGGATAAATATTGCTTGGCTATTCAACAAAACTTTTACCTCCTACACTACTAAGGTTTGATTTCATCATTCATAGATCACATGGGAAAATGATTTGTGAATTCACCCTGACCAGTAGTGGACTCACACACATTTCTCTTAAGCACTGTCATTTTCTTAGTCATTTATTTCCTGCTCAACAGGAGGTTCAGAGGCATGGCCAGCTTGCCAGCTTGATGGTCAACTCTGCAGTTCAAGGTAAACACAAAAGTGTCTGCCATTTATACCAGGAGAAAAAGGTTGGCACAGTTGCTTTGCTTGTCCTTCAGTTAAATTCTACTTGTAATCTCAACACAAGTGTTTAATTGTAGTCTTATTACTATTGAATAATATTTCTAATTCAACAGGGTTAAAGTAGCAAGTATATCCTATGCATAAAGGTATGTTGAAAAAGTAGTCATGAGCTTTTATTCCAGACATATACCTGGGATAATTTTATATTTGCAACGATATAATTTTGAGTTTGGAAACTAAACTACCACTTTTGCTAGTTCAGCTGCAGGTAGAGTTGCAAACACAGAAGTAAAACATGATGGTAAAGAGTCCATACCATGACGACTTACTAGAGATAAAGTTCAAGGTACTTGCCACAGCATGGAAAGTAGGAGACATATGAGTAAATAGATCATCTAGAATTTGTGCAATACAACTGAGAATAACTCGAGTGTTTGGGTTATTTAATGTCTTATATGATAATGAACTTACATTTACAAGTGGTTGATAGCTGAAAAGAAAGTAATGGAACAAGCTGATGGTATGCTAACACTTTTCCCAAATTGTGATATGACTAACATTATTGCTTGGTTCCTCTCATATTATAGCTAGAAACTGTTTTAATATCTTAAATAACATTCTTACTATCTTCCTACACCTGCTTTCTGAAAGAGCACCAGCTGAATCAAAAGAACTGGTCTGCTTGCCAGTATTCAGAAATAAAAGCATATAATCAAAGGTGGTCGTCTTTAGAATAATGGGAATGATAAGAAAACTATTTTTTGCTCTCAAGAAATATTAGAGAAAAATAAGCCCACAGTTTTGTGCAATGATCCTGCTATGATAATAGGAGTGTTGCTTCACTGGAGATCAGGAGTGACTGCAACTGAGTCTGTATTTATGACTTTTTACAGGTTGCTCCTTTCAGTACTTCAGTGAGAACAAAACTCTTTGCCTTTGTAGGCTAACATTATCTTGTTTCGGTACATTTCCTTTTTTCCTTAACTTTAAGCCACTGACACAGCAGGCGATTGAGCAAACTGAAACAGAGCTGTGTGTGTTCTCTCATGTGCTTAGGCAGATATTTAGTCCTTAGATCTCACGGCTGAACTGTGAGACTCATTTTTTTCCTCTTCTAAGAAAAACCTTTTTATCCTAGGTAAAAGAAAAAAAAAAGGACGAAGAAAAAGGAAAAAAAGGAAAAACAAAAAGGCAAAAAAGAAAAAGAGAAACAAAGAAAAAAAAAGAATGAAAAAGAAAAAGGATGAAAAATTAAAAGAATAAAAGAAAAAGAATAAAAGGAAAAATGGCAGCCAGTATTACTGTAGTTGTCTGTATAGGTAGCTGCAATGCTACCAGGTTTTGTTATTGGCTATGACTGAGCATATCTTTGTGATGTGTATTCCTGAGAAAGCCACATATGAAAAGGGAGTTCTTCTCATGTATTGCTACTAGTAAAGTTTGAAAACAAGTTTTAAAAAATTATTATGAATTATATTTTAAAAGTTTTAAGTTTAAATGTAGAGCAGATGAAAGTCATAATTTTCATAAAACAATGTCAATATAAATATTTTTCGCAGCACATTGTTAGACATTTATCTATTTTCTTTTCATCCTTATCATGCCAGTGATAAACAAGACTTTCTACAAGTCTAAAGTGAGCAGTTTTGCACACCAGCAGCTGTAACAATATTCTTCATGGTGTTTATCATATTTGTCCAAGTAAGAATAAATTAAAGTTATTATTCAAAGACAAATGCAAATGCAGCCAATGGAATGATTTAGGAAGTCATGAGCCTCTTTCTGTGTTGTAGTCAAAGACCCCTGGAAATGACATTAAAAAATATTAAATCCTTGCATTCTAAATTTGGAAAACCCCGTTTTGAGTTTTTTCAGAGGTGTTTACACAAGTTAAAACAGAATCAGTACTGATATAATTGTTTGAATAACCAATAACACAACAATATCTTCCTGGTTGTTCTGCATGGTTCTACTTGTCTTCTAGCCTGGCTTCTCTTCAAATAACAATAGCTTTAAGTAAATTAATAAAGACTATTCTCAAGAACCAGAACTTGGAGCATATGTGGTAGAAATTCCAGAAGGAGAGTGAATGATGGCACATTTATTGCTCGGTAAGAAAAGCAGGGAAGGCTTCTCCCTGCCTTCCACCTCTGCATGTATATTGTTTTGAACATAGGTTTTGGTCAGTTTTTTTTCTCTTGAACTAGGTATGACTAATAATCTTAGAAACTATTTTTAGGCCTAACCCATATAGAATATAAGTTTTAATGAGTTGAGTAATATATCACACCTATAAAATGTGAATGAATCAGTTTTTTTTTTTGCCTGCATATGTAGGAATTAAACACTTACTCTCAACAAAGATTTCATGGAAGCTGAAATCTACTCCCTTCAAACTCTTCTGGAAGGATTTTGCTTTCTCTTTTGCCAGACACTGAAGGGAGGCATGAACAGAAGAGAGACATTGGCTTCCTGTTCCAGCCACTTGTGCTCAGCAGTCCAAAATCAGCATGATGAACCTTTCAGCTGTTGCTGCAATATGCTACAGAAGGTGGGATATTTCCAATATCCTTGTTTATTTCAGAGCACCATCCTGGCTTGAACTTTAACAGCTTCAGTATGTGTCTATGTTTTAACTTAAGCCTCCTGTTGAAATATCAAATTAACCTTAAAAAAATACCATCTTGTTAACACAGCTAAACGATGCTGATTTTTTTTCTTTGTTTGCTTCCAAATGCATTTATATTTGCATTTATTTATTGTGTTTGTTCATTTGAAATGCTCAGTAATATGGTGGTACACAAATTGTCCAAGGTCATAGGCTGGACAAGGGAAAGACAGGCTCATCACTGGCCCCAAAAACCTCTGTTATTCATTATAATCCGGGAAGGACACAAAGCCTAATTCCTATATTAATTAATTACTAAACAAAAATCAGAATTCTCAATAGAAGTTCACAATGTAATGACAGCTGATCAACTAGTTGTTCTCCACAATACTTTGCTTTTTCAATACTAATAACAAAAAAAAAGTCAGAAAGTATTCATCAGCTGTTCCTTTCCCAACATAAATAAAAAGGAAAGCAGAAATACATGATGAGTTTAAATTAATCTCAGTTTGCAGAGGGTATGCTTCATGACAGGTAAAACTTCATCACTTTTATTCATCTCAGAAATGACAAAATTTGAAATGATGTGTTTCTGTGGTATGTTGAACACCTCTATCCCTTTATTTAATTCAGGAGGAAAGCACAGCTCTAAGAAAGTTTTTGCTGTGCATTAAGGAATGGGCGAGTAGACTTGTTCTGGAGAGACTGATCCATTTGAAATGCTTTGAACCTTAAAGAGCATGATATTCCTCTTGGAGAACCAAGAGCCAAGTTGATTATTTTATGGTTGGCAGACCAAAGTGGGTGAATGTAAACATACAGAAATGTATGCATGCAGATATATATGTATCTTCCCATAAACTTGATATTGGGGATTTGAAATGGTAGAGGGTCATACAGACTTGTAAGAAAAGTTCTTATAAGAAAACGTATGCAATATAAAGTCACAAAATACACTAGAGGGTTTTTGAAAAGTCTAGTGAATCAAAGGTTTATTGTGATGGCTCTTTTTAAATGCAATGAAACCAAGGCCAAACTGAGCTATTATATGACAGGGCCATTTGTAAATATGATTAAGTAACTCACTTGAGTTTTTTCCCTCGTAATTTCTGTGGTAAACTGCCTTAACTGATATTTTATGAAATTAATGGAACATTAGGTTGCACAGTCAGTTCTAGAGGACCCATCCAATATATTTGACATTGCTTACCTTGTGAAAGTGAATTGAAATCTACAGGAATGAAGCCTCTTATTGGATATATTTATTTTCTGAGTACCTTGGTTCCTGTTGTGGCTCAATTTTTATTATTTCTTTTATATATGCTAAACAAAACTTCAGCAAATCAGCTGATTCAATTGAATTCTTTGGTCTTCTTCATATTTCAAAATGATTGACCCTCTCTAGAATTTTCTACTAACGTCAAAAAGAAAGTAACAAAATAATTTCAGGTGCAAAGTTCTTCATTTTAGTTTTTCTCAGTCAGATCTTTTAGCATCCTAACAGTTGAAAATGTTTTTAAACATACACACAGAAATTCAAAGATTAAAACAACAGACAGAAGGGATTTTTCCCACTGCAAGCTACCACAATATGAAGTTTTTTTTTTACTGCTGATAAGAGTACCAGAAGATTCTTGCATAGTCTTAATTTTAGTTTGAGATATTATAAACATGGGGTTTTTCTGTTCCTTGTTTTATGCTTCTAACAAGTAACTGTACAAAATTGAATTTTGTAGCCTATATAGGCTACGAAGAGAGGAGTTTCCTCCTGCCCGAGTTTATAGGTAATGTTTTACACAGACAGCTAGTTAGCTAGCTCGCACACAGATGTCTACACTGTGGGTATCTATGAATCACTAATGAGTCCTACCTAAAATGGACATCTTGGACAGGATTCAACTCATTTAACTCTAAACTTCAGAAACTTAGACATCTGTGACTATCGTCATTACCTTTCTTCTCTTTTTAGTTAATGGAGATAAAAATGAAACATCTAGAGCTAGAATACTTTTATCATAAGATAAATATTTAACGAAAATCAAACTAAGCACTCTCCTGAGGCCTTTAGTGAAGACAGATTTGTTTCTGTTTTAAACATGGTGGTATTTCCATTCCAACCAGAAAGGATAATATTTAGTTCTGGACAGTTTAGTAATACTCCTCTAAAAATCCTAATGGAACCTATCACTTTTGGTCAAAACTAAATTGTGTTGCTCTTGAAACAATATAGGAATCAGAATTTGGCCTTAAACCAGCTCTCAATTGATTTGGAACTTAAAAATTTCAAGTGGGATTTTATTTAATTAATCTTTCAAAAAATTTATTTCTGTAGTTAAATTTGGGGTGTTGTTTTCTTGTTTTTACATAGAGCTGGTAAAGCCATCACAGAACAAAGTTATGGTGATGGGCTAGTGACTTGGAACAGAAGTTCTTCTGTCTCTTAGATGATGGAATTGTCTCTGTGTTGGGGTCTCTTCGTATTCAGTTACAAATTAACTGTTCCATCTCCTTCTGCCTCTTTTACTTCATCATAATAATGTCTGGGGAATGCGGGAATTAATCTTAATGCTTAACCTACAGAACTTGTGTTGGTAGACTTAGGATTTAGTGTTTAATCTAAAGTGTAATTTCAGAGGGGTTATTTGTTCTGTTCCATCAGCTGGATGGGTAGAATTCAAGCCTTTACAACTCTGACAGGGCTTTGCCATTTAAAAGTTCTAGTCATATTTTCAGGTCTTATTAAAGCAGAAAAAAAAACCAGTTATTGGTTCTATATGTGAGCTTTAAGGAATGTATGAGCTGCTACGTAAAATGACATCTGAAACCTATCTGCTTCAATATTTTATCACTGATACTGACCTGTCCTCACTGTTTCAAAAGACAATGCAAATTCCCCTCCTGTACAGAGTGTCTAACATTGTGCTTTAACACTTAATTAGAAGCGGATATTCTGCATTTTACGGTTTCGCTCACCATTCAAATTATACATCCTTTAAAAAATAAATCAACCATATGAAACTTTTTTATATCAGTCACAGTTTTATTGCAATAACTATTTATAAACTACAGAAAAGCTTGTTTTTGCCTCAGTTTTGGTCCAGTAATGCCTCAGCTTCTGTTTTCTGAGAATTTTATTTACTCATTTATTTTTTTTAACCACTGGAAGGCACATTTTGTCACAAAGACCATAATTCTGGAAATCAGAACTATAGAATTTGGTTTTGCAGGCTGTTTTTCAAGACATAATGATATACATTTCTAGAGAGGAATATAAAGTATGCAATTATTTCTTTTATTTCAAAGGTTAACGATTCATCATTTCCTGGAACTCTACCTTGTTTTCCAATCTCTGCAGTAAACCAGACTACAGCTCCACAAAAGGAGTTGATAGCTCTCTCTGTGAAGGGAAAAAGTGTTAGTGAAACTCAGCTTCTCACTTGGAAGCTAAAAAATTCCTCTCCTCATAATATTCTGATTAATTAAAATTCTGTTACAGAGGACATCATCACTTTGCCAATGCTAGTCTCGTGACAGTTTCATCTCAAGTTCAGTCTGTAAAGCATTTGACATTGTCAAACACATTTCTGCTTTTAGATGAATATTTCTTCATTCTTTATTTAGTGAATAAAACTTTGTACAGCATTAGATAAGCATTTTGTTTAATAGCTTTCATAAGGTGGATTATCTGTACCATGGTTCTCATAAGTTGACACTGGGGAAAAAAAACAATGACTGACTGGTTTCTCATTATTTTTAAAATACCATATCACAACCTTGGTCATTAAATCTGCTTTACTCTAAGTCATGGCACTTTTATTCATTAGTAGCTAATTTAGAAACTACCAAAATATGGAATTGTGATTACTATGACCCTTACTGCATAACTTGACTTTCTTTTTTAGTGAGGGCCTTCTGTCAACTTTAAGCAGAGTTATTGGAAGATCAGAAAGACCACATTATTTCATCTATCTCCCAAGTAGAAGATGAGTCTAAAAATATTAAAATATTCATTAAAATATAGTGTCAAAATAGCTGTTTTAGGTGTGACATTACCTTTTTTTCAACTAGCAACTGTTCCTCTCTCTTTGCAGTGGAGTTAATTTTGCTTTTATTATGGCCATGGGTGCATGACTGTTTCAAAATATTGGGAAAGGGCAATGAGCCAAAATCATTATCTTCACTTGAAGTGTTTAATACCAAATGTAAATATTGGAGGGGCTTGAGTGGCCAAGCCATCCCTCAAGGCTTTATGCATCTGATTATAAATGTCCCTGCTGCACTGTCAGCTAGTCACCATCACAACTTCAGTCCAGTGTTGTCACAGAAATAACAACCTACAGTTTTCCATTGCCTATCAGTATAAGGACAGTGCTTAAATAACACATGGGTTGACTTCTCCTCAAATACTCCTGTATAATTGAAATTGTTATTAGGCAATTAGAAAAATCAGAAATAAAAAATAGAATTCAGACTCTTTTACATGTTAATTCTTCCTGTATATTTCATGCAGCATTAAAACCTTTAGTATCCACTGAGATACTGCTCATAAAATGAGAAAGTAAGCTGATGGCTACCTTCTAAATACACTTCCAGTGGTCAGTTTTATTCTCTTGTCTGAAGAATGAAAGAAGCTAATGTCTTTTTTCACTTCTTTACGGAACAGCAGCACCTGAGGGAGGCAGAATTTATTGCAACAATCCACTGCCAGGAATACATTAAGCACAGAGGAACAAAGGACATATGAGTATGTTCTACATTCAGAGAGAAATGTGGAATACAAAAAAATACAGCATTTTTCCAAAATACTATTCATTAAGATTTACATTCTTTTTCATATTAAATTCTTGGTGGTTATTACAGGTTCCTGCTTTCCTAAACTGAGAAATTTATTTCTTGAATTATTTCCAAAGTTCTGTGAAACAGATAATAAACTTTAAGACAGCTATGGTGTTTGTTCCATACAAACCTAACTTATTACTGTGTGCTATTCTCAGTCTAGAATCTCGCACAGATTGTAAAGGAGTATGTATTCTTCAGTGTAGGACAAACATTTATAATTGAGCTTTTAATCTTCAGGGACTAGGAATTTATGACTTTCAGAAATGAAGCAAGAAGACAAAGATTTGTCAGACTAGTGTAGTCCATTCATCAACTTTGCACTGCATAGCGCATATCAGAATGCAGCTTCTTATCAATAAATCTCATAAAAATCATATTTCACCTAAAACTGGACTACTTCTGTATTAATATTTTATTTCAGAATTTTTTAGGTATTTGAGTAACCTCTGAACTTGACTTTGGTTTTTATGCCACTTTAGGATGTATATATATTTCGATAAAATATGGTATGTCTTTTCAAGTCGTCAACTTCATCTTTGAGCTTGATGCTTGCAAGAGAATCAATCAGAGCAAGCCAAAAACCAGGTGTCATAGTGCTATCTTCTCTTAGCTTTGGCAGACACAGTATGTAACCTATAAACACCTGTTTTTTTTCTAGACTAGAAACTGGAGCACAGGATGCTCGATGTGCAAATGGGATTAAACAGGCGTGTTTATATATGTTGAAGATTCAATCAGTCAGTGAAGAGAACTCCTAGAAGACAGTTCATCTGAGATGAGCAAATCTTATGGGGACAGGCTGAGAGCGCTGGGGTTGTTCAGTGTGGAGAAAAGAATGCTCAGGGGAAACCTTATCACTCTCTACAACTGCCTGAAAGGAGATGGTAGTGAGGTGACAGTCAGGCTCTTCTCCCAGGTAATAAGCAGTAGGACAAGAGGAAATTGCCTCAAGTTGCACCAGGGGAGGTTCAGATTTCATCATCAAAACAATTGTGAAGCACTGAAACAGGCTGACCAGAGAAGTGGTTGAGTCACTGTCACTGGAGGTATTTAAAAGACATGGAGATTAGGCACTTAGGGACATATTTTAGTGGTGCATTTGTCAGTGCTGGGTTAGTAGTTGTGCTAGATGATCTTAAAAGTCTTTTCCAACCAAATGGGTTCTATGACCTCAAGACTGCAGACCTTAAGGCATGTCAGAAGAACTGCCTGTTAATGTTGCTATTTGTCTTCACTATGTAAACAAGATGACAAAGATGCCTAGTGTGACTTAGGGCAATTTCCAAATATTTAAGGTAAGCAGATGAGCTTGATAGCCAATAATACCTCTGTCTAGTTCATTTATCAACACAAAAGCACACTTTAATATTTTTATTTTCCTAATGTTTCATTTAACCAGACAAATAATAGAAACAATATCATGAAAGAGTAATGAGCTCAAGAAAAATGACTCAGTATCATCATCATACTTGATGATAAAAGAAATGAAGTCATCATACTAAACCAAGAGAATAAGAATTATTTATAGAAATAATTCAAGACAATAAATGCCAAGGAATCCTGATTTATTTTTGTAAGCAATTTAGAAACAGGGAAAATAATGACAGCAAGGTTTTTCAAAGTAAAAATTTCTATTTCTTTGATCTGTTTCTTGTATATTCCTTGCAAGTAGAGTCAGTGTTTTGGACTGCATTTGTCTGAATGTATCACAGAAGGATGAACTAATGAAACTTAACACTTATTTATTTACTTATCTGAGGAACTTATCCATACAATGTTAAATTTGTTGCTGTGGTAAGCAAGTGCAGTTATTGTCGCATTAGTGGAATTTTGCTTGCTTAGACCTACCATTATTTTGTCCCATAAAATAAGTGATCTGTGTAACAGCATTTTCAGCTAGATATTCTTTTCATATTGCTCTGGAGGAAATGCTGCAGAGGATTAAGGATTCTTTCTAATGCCACAAAGGTATCTGGGCTGAAAGTTTGTGTTAAAATACTGTTTCTTTGCTCACAGGCTTGAACTCAAATCACACCTCGGTCTAAAGGGAAAGGTTCCACATTGCCTTGCAAACTTCTCTTTTTGTGACATTTTGGGATGGCTGACAGGAAGTTTTCAGGTTATGCTTGACATTTTGATAAGCAAAATCACATGAGTAATCTTTCCTTTGCCTAACTCTTGCTGTGTTGCCTTTCTTTGCTTTTGAACTGCTCTGGAAAGGAGACAATACTCATGATATCTTTTTCATACCATGTGAAATAACAGACAAGAAATTTACATTTACTGTTCTTAAAACTGATGAATTAATATCATGACTATTTTCTTTATCTAGACTTATTTAATTACAGTTCTAGATTTTACTTTCAAACCTAGAATGAAGAGAAATAAAATGGATAGCTTGAACATAGACTGATTATCTCTTCACCAATTTAAAAATCAAGGTGAAATGGATTTATGTTCATCACACCTAAAAAAATCTAAAAAGTCATCAAAAATTCCCTTTTCCTAGATAATATAAGGGAAGACAGGTGGGTATTATAGTGATTTTCAGCAGCATAAAACCCTTAAGAGGATTTTATTAGGTTTCAGGGAAGAAAGCAGCTGAATCAATGGTTTGCTACAGGTCTACTGGTTTTTATAGTACTGCAAAGACTGTGTCTCAGAAAAGACTGTCTCTGACACAGAGAGAGGTAATAGCTAAATTTGTAAGAAAGATAGCTGGAATGATGGCATGAAATTCATAAATATTGAAATGGAGGCCTGTGACTTTGACCTTTAATTACAAGGAAACAAAGAAAATTCACATACCTGTATCATTGGAATAGCTGTGAAGTCATTGTCTTTTTCCTACCAGAAACAAACTTGAAAAATCTTAATAAATATTTTCAGTGCTTTTAATAGATAAGTAATTTGGCGTTGAAGTGCATAGTGTGAGTTGAATTAGAATATATTGGCAAAAATAGGCAAGAATTGGAAGAATAAAACTGGATGAGAATACGTGTTCTTTATTGTTGAGGTGGTACACTGTACAGAATAAAAAAATATTCAAGTTCCTGGAAATTAGGCGCTAGACAAGTAAGGAGGCTGTGATAGTCACTGTGACCATTCAAGTATTAGTGCATAATTTGTGGGTGCAGTTGAGCATATGAACAGACTGAACCTTCTGTCATTAGATCAAATATGGGCTGCTCATTTCAGTCAATCAAGTTACTTCTTTATTATTTGCCTGTGATAAAAGGTTTGGTATTGTCAGGGAAAATCCTTTAATATATTGGTAAGAACAGAGTACACTGTGACTGGGACTGAGGGAAAAACAAACAACAACCACAAACAACCCTGCTCTAAATTAACTACCTAATTAACTACCAGCTAATGTATTCAGAGAGGAGGTTCAATGCTGTAATCTCTGTGAACCTCATGAAGTTCAACAAGGCCAAGTGCAAGGTCCTGCACATGAGTCAAGGCAATCCCAAGCATAAGTATAGGCTGGCCAGAGAATGGATTGACAGCAGCCCAGAGGAGGACAACTTGTTGTTTTTGACAAGAAACTCAACCTGACACAACAATGTGAATTCACAGGAGGCCACAGAGATGATAGATGACTGAAGCACCTGTTCTATGAAGACAAGCTGAAAGAGTTGGTGTTTTTCAGCCTAGAGAAGAGAAGGCTCTGGGAAGGCCATCAAGTACCTGAAGAGAGCTGGAGAGGGACTATTCACAAGGGCATGTAGTGACAGGACAAGGAGGAATGGTTTCAAACTAAAGAGGGTGATTTAGATCAGATGTGAGGAAAATAATTTTACTCTTAGGGTGGTGAGACACTGGTACAAGTTGCCCAGAGAAGCTGTGGACTCCTCATCCCAGGAAATGTTCAAGGCCAGGGTGAATGGGGCTTTCAGCAACTTGTTTTAGTGGAAGACACATGGCAAGGGGATTGAAACTGGATGGTTTTTAAGGTCTCTTCCAAACCAAAGTGTTCTGTGGTGATTCTGTGTGCTGTTTCAGTGGCATTTCCTCTGTGCATAATGTGCATTTGTTCATTTGAGTTTATAAAGGGGTATATGAAAAGAAAGCATCCCTTGCACAATAGGTTATTTAGCATATGTTGGTCATAGAGAGATACACTTTCTCATAAATGAATCTGGAATACTTCCCAGAACTGAACTTCCTCTCAACATATAACTTTGGCTGACAGTGCTGAACTCCAGGAAGAGATACTGCTTTTCTGTTCAGTTCACATTTGGGATTCTTCATCCTCCCAAGAGATTTTTTGATTGCTGCTTGCTGTCCACTTCTGCCGAAATAAAGAAAAAAAAAACAGAAAAGTATTGTGTTCTGGAGTTTTATGACTGCAGCAGATACTGTGTCAACTTTATGTCTGCATGTGTAATTCTGATATTTTTCTTGTGATAAGACATATTTGTTCAATTGTTCAAGTAGTACATGCCTAAATATTTACAAAATAATTCCAAAATTAATTAAGATTGGAGAAACTAGTTAGATGCAGAGAAAATGAATAGTTTTGTGTTTGCTTGCATCTTCCATCTGTACTCTCCACTCCTACCCTTGTGCTTTTAGTAAATGAAAACTGGTTTAAAAACCACCACAATAAATATACTAGACTTTCACCCTTCAGATTAATAAATAAAGAGCACTGTTGTTAGACCTATTTCACTCCTGAGTAGATATTTCAATTTTTTTTTTGAGATTTTACATTTTTGCTATATTTCATAGCATGAAAAAAATTAAAACA
Source organism: Calcarius lapponicus (assembly GCA_039654755.1). Classification (NCBI taxonomy): domain Eukaryota; kingdom Metazoa; phylum Chordata; class Aves; order Passeriformes; family Fringillidae; genus Calcarius; species Calcarius lapponicus. Next base: position 44,248,640 of record CM077462.1, on the reverse strand, counting down.
TGAGAAGTCCTTGAAATTTCCTCTACAGACATTACTATTTTCTTTTTTAAATACTAGGGAGCAATGAATTTTCAGAGAGGGAGCAAAAATTCTGAATAGTTTAATATTTAATATTTAATTTCTTAAATTTCATGTTACTTGGTGCCCTCATCAGGCTCACATAACAGAGAATTTCAGATCTTTACTGAGACAGGAAGGTTGGCATTTAACTCAAGATTACTGATATCTAAATGAAGTTTTAAAAGTGCAAATGCCTATTTTACTTACAGATTCTGTTCAGGCATGTTATGTGTCTAATGAAGTTGAGTCAACACAGATTACGTAGTCTAAGAGAGCTACTTACTCACCTGTCCCTGGCATAAGACACCTGTGTTTTGTGCTGAACAGCTTCCTAGAATCCATTTACTTTATCAAGCTCTATTTAGTCCCTTTTAGGTACCATGGTTATCTTAGATGCTTTAAGGTATTCTACTTGACTGTCAGCTGGTGCTCTAAATGTTTTGACTGTGGTGTATATTCACTGAGGTGTTTTCAAAGACATGCAGATATCCCAAATAACTAGCCTTTGATGAAAGGTAATGTGAAAATGTACAGGTACTAGTTGACTTATCAGACTTTTAAAAAATCCCTAAACTTTTAGGTAGTGGTTTATAATTAGTTCCACTTTTTCCCCTTTAGATACAGAAGAAAAATGCCCCAGAATATCTTGTGACACTGGAAGTTCTTCTGAAGAAATCAATGAGACAGCAGCAAAATCATATTTCTCAATATTCTATTTTGAGGTATATGTGTAAATGTAAATAATTTCTAATAGTTTACTGTTAAAACATAAAAGCTAACATTGTCAATATTTGTTAATATCAACTAATTATGTTAGCTTCAAGCCAAAATCATTCTGGTCACACAGCAACATATACAGACTCATGTATATAAGCCAAAGTTTTAAACCGTAAGTTTTGGGAAGTGTCTTTGCCTAGATGCCATTTAGATACATGAGGATGGAAATTGGGTTAGTTTGCACCACTAAGTAAAGCAGGAGAACTGTGTTGGCTTCAGGCAAGCGCTGAGAACAGGAGGTTTGCCCTGAGGATATGCGCTAATTTAAGCTTGCCTTCTCTGGTCAGTGGTTCACTCCCTTTCAAAAGAGTACACCCCAGAGTACAAAAATCTACTCAAGAAATAAACTTTTTCAGATTAAGGTCATCCTTCACTCCTGGAGTTGTGAAACTCAAAACACTATTAAGATAAGAGGGAATGACTAGCTATCAAACTGATAGATTACAAACTAGAGAATTTTGATGCAAAAGAATATCCAGGACAAATTATATCGTAAAAGTTAGACTCTGTAGTGATGCATTTGGTAGTCTTAGAATCATATTTATATGGAAAAGAGGTGAATGTGAGAAGTACCTAAAACTGCTGCTTTGAGCATTTATAGCACAAGTCGTAAGTTCATTTAAGAATACAAATATATACAAATTCACACTTGCAGACTAGGTCATGGTTATGCATAACAGATGTCATGCACCTGTATACAATGGATGGCAAGCTCAGATCCTGAATTTCTGATGACTGATAAAATAGCAGATCATTGTGAAAACAAATATGACAACTGATTTTGTTAAAATTCAGATTAACTTAGTATACAGTCTACATTTTCTTTAAAGTATGTAGGCTATACAGTTTATATAGTATATAAACAAGGTTTATTTGTTTTCTTCTTGGGTGGACTTCATTGCATGCAATTTAAGCCATCCAAGCATTGACATCCCATCTGAATTAATAATTAGTAATACTACTGAACTGCTTTCACACAGGGGCCTGGTGCCATTTGTGATATCCTTGGAGGTTTTGGTGTCTTACAAGGGGTATTTTGTCTCAGCTCCCTGGTGGTGTATTAAACATCATGTAGTATCTTGAATGATCTTAGGTAACTGTGAACAAACAGCTAAATTTGGGTCTGAATTTCTTTCACACTCCTTAACATAAAGTTAATAGATCAAAAGAGAGAGCCACAGGCAGGAGCCTGGTCTCCTATCCCAGTAAAGGATGAATTATCTTCTGAAGGTACATGTTTTTTCCCTCTATTAATGTTAAAAGCATCTAGACTGACAATTTAGGCTGGATGAGAAACTTTTAGGAAAACAAAATTAGGCGAGAGGATGACCACAATAATTGAGAAATATTGCAAACTGTATGCAGAAGATCTACATTTCTGAAATCAAACTCATGAAAACTTGAAGTTCAGGCTTTACTCTTGTTGGCCAATAATAAAAGTTCTCCACCGGAATGTTATGGTGCTTTGTTCACACTCTCTCCTCTTCACACTTGTTCTCAGTGTATTTGCTCACACTGTATTTTACCACACCTCAGGGATGTGCTGTTATAAACTGGCTTGTGAATAAAAAAAATCAGAGATTTTCCTTCACTGAAGTGATGAAAAAATTACATTAAAGCCTGAAGGTATTTAAAAAGATAGCATATGCTTAAATACAAACTACATTTGAAAAAAAACCCCACAACATGTGAAATGAATATTCAGTAGTTTATAAAGACATTTGTATTTATTATTATTGATGTTAAAAGTGTATTTCTCTAATTATCCTTGTTCTGAAGTAGCGTTCTAATTATTCTTTTAAAACTATAGGATTTACATGCTAAAAATAATTTTGAAAGTAAAAATGCATTTCTTGCAATTATTTTCCACCTTTTAGTATCTCTCCTCTGTTTAACATTAGTGTCAGGACACTTCCAAAATATCTTAATTTCACTTTGTCTTTCTATGTTTTATTTATTTATAATTTTTGTAATCGATATCATGAGGTGATCTGGGGTGTTTTTTTTAAGTTTGCCCTTTGAACTTGTATTAAGATTGCATAGTATGCTACTGTGGAGAAATTGTAAATTAAGAATAAAACATAAAATACACAGTAAAACAAGTTCAACAGAAAAGCTGTCTGAGATTTTTGATTACAAAGTTTACCTATGTGGTCACTGCCCTTATGTTTGATTGTCACATTATTTTCATCAAATCAGCCACAATAAAACAGGTCCATTACTTTTAACACCTTTTATGATTTAAACAATTGGAGAAAAGAATTTTTCTTTTGCTCAAAGAGCTCATTAATAAAAAAAGGTAGTACCACAAAGGATTATCACAGCCCTGTTACACTTGGATCTGTAGCCCTGTTGTATTCGCAAATCTGTTTGTTGCCAACAGCTGAAATTTTCAGTTTATTTCTTGACCTTTTCTTACCTAATGACAGAAGCTTCCAGGGGCTGTAATGGATGAAGATTTTAATTATTCTTTATTTTGACAAAGGGATGTGAGATTTGACCTTTGTCAACAAAGTAACAATTTAAAAGTGAAGTGAACAAAGGATACGGCAGAGGTTTTGTCCTCATGCCAACAACAGCACTGAAGCAGGCCATCAACTACATTTTATACCTTACTACAACTACATTTAAACTGGGATTCTTCTTATTTATTTATGAGGATACATTGTAATGTGTAACCATCTGGTATTTCAAATCCAGCTTTGCCTGATAATTTTCAGCTGTCTATGTCTCTGGATGGTATACTGCATTATAGGAGATCTGAAGTATGGAGATTTAACAACTCTCTAATTAAAGCTGCAGCATTTGTGCAACAGATGAAGACTATTTCAGAATAAATTAATATCAATAAAAACCAAGAAACTAGCCTGGGTGTTTTGTGGGAAGCTGCCAACACAGTCATGAGGGGTAGAATAATTTGCTTAGCTGCAGTGGCAATACAAAATGTATATCTTGAGTACCAGTGTAAATTAGAAAAGGAAGTTAATGAGATGAAAAAAGCAACATAAATAGCAGGTACCCTAGGACCCTCCAACTTTTGATTAAACAGAGGGAAAGTAAATGCTTTGTGGTGAAGAACACAGACAATGTGTTAAACCTTAATGAACAAATGTACTCAGAAAAGGGGAATAAATCCAACAAATTATTTACATATGATTAAAATGGAAAAGTGAAAACTTTTTTTTTTTAGTTTGAAAATGAAAAAACACCACAACAGATCATCAAAACTTCTTATCTATTCGAAGAACTGTAATAAAGTTACTTGCATGTTCCTTATAAAACAGATTTATCCTAGCTAAATATGGGCCATAAGGAGATATCTCCTTATCCAATATTCAATTGCCATGGATTAAGGAAAGAAGTGAGATGAAGTTGTTTCTTCTGGGATCAGAAGTTGACAACAAACCACTGAAGATTCTTCTCTCAAAAAAACCCAAACAGACCAGATGGAATCAGCAGTATTAAAAGAAGTTACTTTTGTTTGCATGACTGAGAAAGGTTTTATTTATTTGACTTCCTTCTCTCTTAGAGAAATGGAATCATTATAATCTGCGATGGAAAAAAAAAATCTGTATGATAGATCATATATTGTTTAACATCAGCCTTGGTATAACAAAATATTCCCTTATTGAGATAATTGTTCTTTTCTTTATTATGTAGTCTTTCATTCAACAAAAGATAAGTAACATACTCAACATAGATATTGGAGCTCGTTGCTGTTAAATTTGATGTTACAGAAACATAATTAAAGAGGGATGTGAACATCGGTAGACTCTAATGTAGCGGTTTCTAGCATCCTTTACTCAATACCATAACTGAACTATGGTTTAGTTGGTGACAGAATGAGGATTCACAGAAAACGAGTATGAAGGAAAACAAAGGAAAAACTACAAGAAAATTGTATGCATCATGCACGAAGGTATTACAACTACAAGGAAGACCAAATTAAAAGGTTAGATCAAAGTACATTTTAAGGAAGGAAGATCTATGATTTTCATAGATTAAAGTTTTTCACAGAAGTCAAAGGCTTTGAGGCACTTCCAGAATTTTAAGATCTGCTCTTCCTAAGGGACTGGCAAATTGAGTATAAAGTTGCACTTTTGGAACTTGTCACTGTAGATTTAAGTTGTTTCCTTTTCAGTTGTTTGAAAACCTGCACTTGGTTAATGAATCTTGTAGACAATATTTTCTCGAGCACAAAGCCTCACTGAAACAATTTCATTCACTTTCCTGGGTCCATCAGAGAGTATGGAAGAGAATCTAGGCAAAGCAGATGTAAGGCTGCACAAGGGTTACCTGACTCCACAGATAACGTGTCTTATCCAGATGATGTAGGACCTGCGCACATGAAGTGAGTGGTTCATAAGAGACTGCTGAATTAAACCTGGCAGCTGGCTTCACTTTAGTCACCAGTAATCCAGCTCTTGCAGACATAATTAGAGGTTTTGCTTCAATTAACCAGAACCTTCATGTGAATCCTCCATGTTCTCAGAGCAGAACCTTATTGCCTTCCCAAGCAGTTCTTCACAAGCATGTAAATGTCATGTCTGGCAGCAAAACTAAATTATTTGACAGGGCAAACAGGACTTTAGTTATTCCATAGGGGAAATCAGAAGTGTAGTTGAGAGAGTTCAGGGTCCACGCACAATGTGTATGGGCTTATCTGAGCTCAGTGTAGGCAAACAGGATATCTGACATCTAAGGTCAGATGTAAACACCAGAGCAACATCACTTACCTAATTGTCTTTGGGTCATACTGAGCTAAGTTCCCATCTGGAGAGAGGAAAGCAAACAAAGGGCTTGTTTAATCATGCAGCTAAATGTTACTTACACAGGGAACCCAGTACTGAAATTCCAATAGCAATAACCTTATTAGCCACTGAAATTGCTGTGAATAGAATAGACCATATCGATTATTAACGTTCACAACAGTCAGTGCCCTTTGTTCCATAGAAGACACCTTTGGGAAAGGCGTATTAAATGGTAATTATTGGTCTGACACATCCAGAAAATAGTATCTTGTCTTCCCCAGCTGAAACACTTCATAGCAACAGTGACTGAAACATAAATCATTAGGACCAGTTCTTACCCTCAGCTTCCCTCCTGACCTATTTCCTTTAGAAACTGCACCGCTGAGAGACCTTAGGTGGATGTATGATTCAGACTACATCATACTTGCTACAAGGGGGATATTGTTTTGGGCATCTAACCTCAAACTGAATGTAAGAAAAAATACAATCTTCAGGCTATTCCAGCCTTCAGATACAGTCAGGATTCATATCCCCCAAAGGATAGGAACATAATAAAATTTGTTCTCTTTTAAAAATTTAATATAAACATTTTAGAAGTTATTGCATTCTGTTGTTCAGGCTGAGCTAATTTTTCTTCTTAAAGAAGGGACTCAGATTTTCCTGTGTATGAAAATGGCACTGTATTTTTTTCCATCTGTCAGCTGCATATCAAAATGTTACTTTTGACTTTTTATTTAACTGGACCACAATTTCTGAAAAATGTTGGGCAAAAACTGAAGATTATGGGTATTTTAAAGAACAACTCTATCCTATCAATATGCTACAATTGGATTTTAAAAAAGTGAGAAAACAGATATTAACTGCATAAATGCAAGTCAAAGCACATAACCACAAAACTTGTTGCTAGAGATTGTCATATACATTTTAGTGCATGGAACACTTGAATTTCCCACGTCATATGCATTTTTGTCCATGGTGTATTTAAGCTTCCCAGTGCCTGTATTCATTAGATCTGATAAATATCATAAGATCTCTGTGCTGGAAATTAAGCGAACAGTGGATGATCAGTGTAAAAGCATTATGAAAACCTCACCTGCTAAAAAGCTGGGAGATGACAGAAATGTTCAGGTGGCATTCATATGTTCAAATTTTTTCATATCGCCATGCTTTCACAGAGGCATCTTCCTAAAGATTTCTTTAAATCTCAAGGTCTGTTGACAGTCATAACTTAAATTGTAGGTAGCTCTGTGAACTCTACTGAAATGAATTCTTGAATTCCTTGAACTATGGCTTATTTGAATTTTTCATTTCCACTGGTCTCAAAGAGACATAAACCAAACTTTTAAAATATCAGGCCATGCTTAATAGCTTTTCTACTTATCAGAGACATGTGCTTGGCAGTTTGTGTAAAACTCATGTGCTAACTCTGGTTGAAGCCATGTCAATTACTTGCCTTTCTCAGTTCCTCATGTCAGCATACTTCAGTAGCACCATTTACTTTAGCTTTTATAAAGAAATAATTCTGAAGGAAATTAATCTTCCCCATGTTTATAGATTGTCTTTTGCATTAATGCATAAGTCTGATCCTCCTTATATTATTCTGGTTATTTTTGAGAACAGTATGCTTACACTTGTTAAGTCACAGGTGTACTGTTGCATGTTCAGTATGGTATAAGTGTCAAGTTCAGTGTATATAGCTGTTCATAAATTTAGAAGTCACTGGCCTTCTGCACTTTTTTATTTCTAGCATTGAAAGGTCTTATTCATCACTCTATTAGTCAAACTTTAAGTGTAGTGCACTTTCACTGGAGGAAAACTGGAACAGTGTGGTTTAAATCAGGTTCCATTCTATTTTCAATATGATGAAAATGGTAAAAAATAGTAGGTTTTGTCCAGTTCAACTCTAATGCGCTCCAGACCAGTACACTCAATTTCTGTCAGTTACAGCTTGCTCTTGTCTTTTTAGAATCAAATTCCATGTCAACAAAGAGTCAAACCCCTGTCTCAGTTAGTAATTAAAAAGTGAAAAACAAAAGTGAAAAAGAAAGAAAAATGTATCTACAGCAAGAGTGATATGCCATGGAAATCATTCTGCTGCTAAGGAGATCATTTGAATGTTTAAGGCAGCTGTGATTCTTTCTGCCTACCATAACTCTTTTTTCATGTCAGTCCACGCTTGTACAGTAGAAAGTTCTTTCCACAGCCAATGCACCATGACACATTTTCCTTGATGCTTGAAGGAACTTTTAATCTATGCTCTAAGATATGTGTGGTGCTATGAAAAATCATGTACTTTTACACTGAAATTCCCACTACATTAGAGATTGTTGACATTACAATACAACATTTAAAAATGTAATTAGGGGTAAAAATTTTGAACATGCATAGTTTTGTCATCTATTTCCTCTAAGATACCAATTTAAGCCATTTTAATTCTTTGCTTAATATGTTAAAGATGCAAATAATATTCTTACTGTCACATTGGCATATGTTGCTCCCATTAGAAATCTAACCAGTAAAAAAGTAAGGTTGAATTTCTTGCCTAAAAAAAATAAAAAAGAGTGTTCTTTTATACATCAGATATTGCTGTGATATAAAACTTGTGGTATTTGTAGAAAATAATTATTTCTGAAGGCATAAATGTAAAAAAAAGAAAAAAAGAAGCAGCACTGTAAATTCAGGAAAACATAGAACTACTGTGGATTTACATCATCATGACTGTGGTTACAATTTATGCTTATTTCATAGCTAGCTTACCTAACTGTACTCTACTACACTTTCATGTGGCCTTTTCTGAAAAATCTGTAATATGAGAATCTTAGCTCTTGTTTAAGAGAAACTGAGATCATAAGTTAGATTTTAAAGTGGAGGTAAATGCTTAAAATATTAGAGAGTACCCAACAGTATTTTCAAAAGCCCTTATTCTGCATTGAAACTAATCAGCATTGAAAATTAATCTGGACACAGGACTATAGTGTGATTATAGAGTGACATTTATTTTCCCTCTCTCTAAACCTGTGATCTTTCAATTACTCTGGGAAAAGCAGAACAGCTGAAAAAGGAAACATTTAAAAATATCTGTACCCTGTTTTATTTGTTTGCTTCCTACAACATAAGATAAAAGAATCAAATTTAAAAACCTTGTAGAAGAAAGCAATAAAATCACAGAGTAGGAAGGACAACTGATTATAAGGAACCCAACTGTTGAAACTGGAAAACAGTGTTGTCTTTTTGGCGAGAGGAAAAAATCATTACTCCAATTCCTGCGCTGTTTATAAATTTTGACCTAAATGGTAATTGGCTAAAACAGGGAGTTACCGTGGAAGAGGCAAGACATGTTTTTAAACAAAATTGCAACATTTATTTCTAAAAATGGATGATGTTTTGGTCTTCTTTGGTTTTTTTTTTTCATAGAAATACCTATCTGCAAACCAGAGATGTAGGCATATAGCTTCAGGAGTGGAGAAGTTCATTGGATGTTTTCCATGCTTTGACTATTACACTTTTCACACTGCATCCTATCTCTCTCATGCCAGGTATCTTTAGGTGAAAATTCATGTGTTCAGCTTAATACTGTAAATTTCACAGCCAAAATAAAGCTCACACTTTTTTTTTTTTTTTTTTTTTTTTTTTTTTTTTTTTTTTTTTTTTATTATGAGCCATTTAGTATCATTGAAACTAATCATCCTTGAGATAGAGGTAAAACCATGATTCAAAATTAAACTCCATTACCATCAGGAATATTATTTGACATTAAACAACAAAATTGTTTAGATTACTTAAATTTCTTACATTTTAAGAACAATAGTAGCAGCAGAATATACCACCTGAATAAAGGGTTTTCAAGGAGTTTCAGGATTCAATGCATGTCATCACAAATCTGCTGGAAGCACACTGAGCTGAGAATGTTTTATACCTGTGCAATATGCTGTGCCTGTACAATATGGTTCTATGTCACAGGCACAGTGAATCTGTTGCTTCAAGGACAAGTAAAACTGACTATGTGCTACTTGCTGAAGAGTAACTCAGTATGTCATTGTGCCATTTTGCAGGATTTCTGAACATCCAAGAAAAAGCATGATACATCATCGGTCAGTGCGACAGGGCAGTGGATTAGAGCACTACCTACAAAAATGGGGTTTTGGCAGCTAAGTCAGTGTATTGCTCTAAAATGCTTTACAGTATTTTGATGCACAGATTCTGAGGAATGGCAGTCTTTCGAATGAGATCCACTTCATAGCTTTGTGCCTGTCTTTATTTATAGCAAGCCTTCTTGTGGTCAGAACAGCACTAGTGAAATATGCAAAAGACACTTCCTTGAAATACAAAAGTCATCATTTACAATGTTTTTGAACCCTCTATCTATTCATATGCAGGGAGTTCTGGATTAAAAATGTGTTTATAATAATAATCTACATAATGCCTACATAGTACCTGCATAAATATTAACATAACCTACATAGGTATTCTTGCTTTGGTGGAGAGTTCACTTTAACTTCTTCTGCCCATTGAAGAAATTATTCAATTCTCATTTATATGCTCAAAATAATCAAAACTTTCAAGTCATATGTGGAGATCACAGAAAGAAAATCACAACAAAATAATACATAGCAACAGTAAGAGACAAAACAAACCAAGGAAAAAACCCAACAACAAGCAGAATAAGAAAAGCAGAATTTGGACAAAGAATTAAAAAGACAAGCTTTAGTAAGATTAAAAGAAAAAAATGAGGAAAAAATGTGATAGCAAAAGAGAAGGATAATGTCAAACAATGAAACTGGACGACATCTGTGTCATGTTTTCTTTTTTGACTTGTGGACAAGACCAGTGATCATGCAAGAAACCATGGGGAGAAAATGGTTTTAGAAAACTCACTGAGAGTCTGACAACAAATTAATGTCATGCTAGAATGACTAGTACTTGGAAAACATGGACCCACTTTCAAATTTCTACACAGCTAAATACAGATAAAAGTCAAATCTGATTATATTTAAAGAATGTAAGATAAAGGTTTAACATGATCAAAACTTTCCAGTTGTATCCTGGCCGGTATCAAAAGAAATGGGGCCAGAAGGACAAGTGAGGTGATTCTACACCTCTATTTCACTCTTATGAGACCTCTCCACCTAGAATGCTTCATCCAGCTCTGGAGTTTCCAGCATTAAAAGGATGCAGACCTGACAGAGTGAGTCCAGAAGAGGTCACAAAGATGCCCAGAGGGCTAGAGCACCTCTCCTGTGAAGAAAGGCTGAAAGAGTTGGGAGACCTTACAGCAGCCTTCCAGTACCTAAAGAGGACTTCAAGAGAGCTGGAGAGACTTTTCACAAGGGCATGTAGTAATAGTACAATGTATAAGAGCTTTAAACTGAAAGAGGATAGGTTTATGTCGGGAAAAAAAATAACTCCTTCCTGTGAGGTTCATGAAGCAGTGGAACGTGTTGCCCAGAGAAGTTGTAGACGCTTGTGGTGGTTTGGCTCTGGCTGGATGACAAGTGCCCACTGAAGTTGCTCCATCACTTCCATCCTTAACTGGACAGAGAAAAGAAAATATAGCAAAAAGCTCATAGGTTGAGACAAGGACAGGGAGAGATCATTCACCAGTTACTGTCACAAGCAAAACAGACCTGACTTGAAGAAGTTAATTTAATTTATTACCAATCAAAATTAGAGTAGGATAATGAGAAGTAAAAAAAAAAAAAAAAAAAAAAAAATCTCAGAAACATCTTCACACTGCCTCTCCCTTCTTCCTTGGCTTCACATAGTTCCTAACTCTTTACCTTCTCAATCCCCAAGGGACATGGGGAATAGGGTTGTGTCAGTTCATCACGTGTTGTTTTCTGCTGCTGCTTCTTCCCCCTTGGGCTGAGTCATCGTTTGCTTGCTCCAGGGTGGGTTTCTCCCACAGAACACAATCATTCATGAACTACTCCAGTGTAGATCCTTTTCACAGGGTTCAATCCCTCAAGAACAGGTGCTGCAATGTGGGTCACTCACAGGGTTACAAGTCCTGCTAGAAAAACTGCTCCAAACACTCTCTCTATGGTTCTGCAGGTCCTGCAGGGAAACTTCTCTAGCATGGAGTTCCCATGGGGTCACAACTTTCGTTTGAGCATCCACCTGGTACAGCATGCTACACTTTTGGATGTCCTGCATGGTCTGAAGGTGGCTCTTTGGTCCCATATGGACCTCCACATTCTGCATGGGCACCTTCTGCCTCACCACTGTCTGCACCATAGATAATCAGCTCCAGCACCAGGAGCACGTTGTCTCTCTCCTGTTTCATTCACCTTGGTGTTTACAGTCTTTTCTTTCACATAGTCTCACTCCTCTCTTCTCTGCTGCAATTACTTCTGCCCAATAACTTTTTCCACTCTTAAATATGTCATCACAGAGGCATTACTATATCTCTGATTGGCTTGTTATCAGTTCCACTTCTGTGTTTGATTATGCCTCTAATGTCTTCTCAAAGCCTTCATTTTAAGTAATTAAAGATTTATTGATGAGGTCTCTTCACTGCAGTAGGTATTGTCTTGGAATGTGATATATGTGTATATATTTATCTGAAGATTAGGACTGAGTGGCTATTAAATTCTGAAAAGTCACTGAACTGACATTCCACCCTTATCTTTCTCCATGAGAGCTATGAACACTGTAGATTATGAAAGGAAAAAAATTCCAGGGTTAGAACCAAAACTATACTTTTACTACTTTACATCAAAGTAATTTAGAAAGTTGCTTTGCTATGAAATTGCCATAACTTTCTCATCTAAATGCTGTAATTTCATTATGCAGGTCTTCAGTGTACCTAAACTTAAGTATACTGGCTCCTTGCACACAGCTATTCATGTAAATGATGATGCAGCTATTTATACTGATGCTTAGAGTGAAAACCATCTCACCTAACTTGAGTAGTCTATAATGTGGAAGTCTCCATCTGAGACACACTCCCTAAAATCTCTTTATAGCTCCTCCAAGTGAAGCAAAGAGGCATTTTTAGGAAGCAATTTTTCGTTCTATTTTAAGGTGAGATTAATTGTTCCCTACAGTTGGCTCCTTCTTTCTCTCTCTAGGAGCATAAAGGAATATATTAATAATGCTTGGGGAAATTAGTTTTGGCATAGATATTCAGAAGGAGATGTCAACATTTAGACAGGGGAGGCCTGCCTTCAGATTCTGCATAGACAAACATAACAGAAAAGGCTGTGATAGTTCCAATTCTGTCTTTGTTTTGCAAGTGGAAGTACCATATTTGAATGAAGGCTTTTGCCAACAAAGCACTACAAACACATTAATGAAGACTTCTGAAGGTGCATGTATATGTGTTTTTAAAGGTAAGCAAAGATGAGTGACTCAGATTTCTAAAGAAGCATTTATTGCTAAAATGGTCTTTATATGAAATTGTTTATTCAAGTGATTTTTCTTCCTGGTTTCCTCAGCTATGGTTTCCTCTTCTTGAGACAATTTGAAGTTGCAAAGTAGCTGGGGACTATATAATTTAAGTCTTGGGTGGGATTCAATTCAAGAATTCACTTTCATTTCATATTTACACATGAGATAGATTTATGAACTTCTACTGTGGCCAGCAGAAGTGTAATATATATGCATCTAAATTCAGAAATATTAAATCTTAGAAGCACAGAGTCATGAAAGTTGGAAAATCTCTATAAGGACATCAAATCCAGCTATTAATCTAACAGTGCCAAGTTCACCACTAAACCATGTCCTGGACAACCATGTCTTCACATCTTTTAAAAACCTCCAAGGATGGCAACTGTATGACTTCCCTGAGCAGCCAGTCTTTGGCAATCCTTTCAGGGAAATAGTATTTCCTAATATCCAAACTAAAACTACCCTGATGCAATTTGAGACCATTTCCTCTTGTCCTATTACTTGTTACTTAGCAGAAGAGACCAATACCACCTTGCTACCACCTCCTTTCAGGCTGCTATGCAGACAGCACTAAAGTTTCACTTCAGCATCCTTTTCTTAGTGTCGAACAACACTAGTTTTTTGCTGTGCTTGGTGCATTGATCCAGCCTGTCTGATCCCTCTGTAGAACCTTTCTACCCTCCAGCAGATCAACGTTCCCACCCAAATTGGTGTCATCTGCAAAAGTATTGAGGCTCCACTCAATTCGCTCTTCCAGGTCATTGATAAAGATTAAACAGAACCAGCCCCAAAACTGAGCCCTGGAAGGCATCATTTGTGAGTTGTTGCTAACAGTATTTAATTATAGTCACCACCACTTTTTTGGGTTGATGACTGTGTTATGAGAGATTAAATTAATCTATGAATTTTAGCCAATGACAATTCACAAAATTCACTATTCACTATTTCAAAGAAATAACGGGGCCAGAGTAACTAGAGGGCTAGTGTTCATCCCAGAGCTTTTACATGGTTGAGGTTTAAATCGTTGTCAGTAAGTTAGGGAAGTAATTATATGAAGTTCTTTGCAACTATACCTGTTTCTAGAAATTAAAATTTCATAAGAAGTACATTTGAATCCTTAACATGGTTGTCAGTGTCATCAGTTTAATAAGAAAATTATCTAGAAAGTATTATTTTGCTTTAATGCATGTTCATGAGCAGGAACCTTTTAAGAAGCTAGCCCAGCAAACGAAATAAATCTTCACTTGGGCTCATAGTTATATGTTTTAATTTTATGATTTACACTTCTGAGCAGAGGTGACCACTTTTTTTTTTGTGGGTTTTTTTTTTTTTTGTTTCTTCATAAGTAGCACTTAGTGTTTTTTCTCCAAGTCAGCTAAAGATATAATAGTTTCCCTTTAGATCAGAAACATGACCATGGCTGCAAATAGATATTTGTTCAAAAAATAAAGTAAAAGAATCAAAAGAAGGTGATTTTTAAGGAGAACATTGCTCAAAATCCTACTTTTGTTCATATAATCCCATAAATTCTTTGACTGTGACAATTCAGTAGCCAATGAGTGATGTATAGAGGTGAATTTTACTGTTAGCTCAGTACTCTAAATTCACTGATTAGCAGGCGATGTGCCACTTGCAGACAGTGCAATAAAAGACTGGTGATAGTTATCAACAGGTCCCTTCTGCAGATTAAAAATTCTGACTCCTAACATGTAGCAAATACAAATCAAACCCTATAGCAGTTCATTAGTAAGTATTGAGCAAGGATGTCTTGGACACAGTTTCCCTTTCCAATTTCTCAAAAGAAATTTAAAGCTTTTGAATCTTCAGCTGACCATGTTCTTTTCTGCTGTGTGGTGCCATTATTATTCTAGTAAAATTGATCATAAAAGAACCAAAACCAAAAGGTGTCTGCTATTTCAGGGAGAGTGGTTTCAATTTTTTTCTCTATACTGTGTAATGAGGGGAGCTTTGAGGTATTCTGAATACTGCACACCAAAGTTTTGTGTTTCATGGCTGTTCAAGACCACATGGACTCTACGTAAATAGGATAGATGTTCTATATGTGGCTTAAGGTGATGCTGGGAATGCCTAAATATCTATTTGTAGTTGTGTAAATTAGAGGTAAGTGGAAGCAAAGCAATCCATATTTTTAACTGTTTTTGAGGCTGTCCTACACTCAGAATTTATGGCAAACTATATATTTTTTTAATTTTCAGAAGAGTAATTTAAATTTGTGTTTTAAATTTGTGTTCCACTTCAGAAGCTATGGAGAGTTAGCAAATAAACTAGTTAGCAAATAAACTTAGTTTGATTGTCTAAGTACAGCGTGTTTTTAATTCTAAAACAACTCATTCAGATTCTTTGGTGATTGAACAAATGTCTTTTGGTTGCTCTGGGCTATATCTCAAGAGCATTGTCCTCTGTTCCACCGCTCTTTTCCATGCAGGGTAAAAAGATTATGTCTACAACAGTCTGCAACCTGATAAAACTACTCAGACGTGAGAATGAAGCGACTGAAGAAACAAAATTACTTCAGTTATGTGAAAATACCATCATATTCAAATAAGTTTATGATTTCAGCACAAAAGTTATGCTAGTTTTCTGGGAGACTGAGGTTTCTTTCCTGGAGATAAGTTAGCCTCCATCAGTCTTGTCAACTGAACAAGACACAGAAAAGATATAACCCTATTAATGAATTTTAATTAAAAATATCTAAAATATCTTAGCTGAAATCCCTTAGCAGCTGAACTTCTTTGTCTATCGAGGAGTCTGTGTAGTTACTGTTAAAAGTGTTACAGACACTTTTAGAAATACCAAATAGGTATTAACCAAAATAATGTTTATTGTATTCACCAGATAAATGGTTGCACAGGCACAGATACATCTGCTACCCGAATTTGAAATGTCATGTGAAAAGGGAAAATATCACTCTGCATGATATCCTTGGGAGAAGGCATTAACCCTCTTGAACCTCTTTGGCATGTATTTTCACAACTCAGACTGCTAGTTAGTATGTCAGAAACCAGTCACTCCATTTGCATGCTGTACTCAGAGCAGGAAAGTCCCTCTTTCATAACTTAGATTGATTATCTGAGTCTATCTCTATCAGTTGTCTATTCTTTTTTCTAATTATTCTTATTTCAAATGGTGTTTGAAACATTCAGAGGTCTTACACAAGTGGAGGCAAACTAACTGAAATTGCTAAAAACTAAACTATAACTTAAAATATTCTGACATACAGGACTTATAGCTTCACGAAACAAATAGCAGATTGCATAAAACACTGCCAAAAAGGGGAATCAAAACCCTCTTCCTCCACAGTTACTCTGTCCTAGTTCTGAAATAAGTTCTAGGCAGTGCACCCCACTGTCTGCTCCAAAGAGTAGGTTAATGATAAAAGAATAAGAACATAAATAAGACTGACACTGCTCTGACTCTTTTTCTTTCCTTTTGTCCTCAATGCAATACCAAAGAAATAGCAAATAGTCCATGTTTCTTTGATACTGGAGACACACGCTTTGTAAAGCTGAACTCTTTCACTACTTCTCACGTGACAATATTGCTTATTAAATATGTGCCAATATAATCTTGAGAATCCCAATTGTCACAGTCTCTCTTGTCCCACAGGTTAATGTCTTTGGTCCCCTCTTTCATCTTTTACTTGGCTTTGATAAGAACCTCTCAGTATCTACATTCACTACCACCCTTTTGATTTCTGTGCTGCAGGTAGCACTCGCAATTTAAGACAACCTCTTCAAAGGTCTCACTGATGACCTCAGCAAGCACCTCAGAAGGTGATTCCTCTGTGCTCCTGTGGTTAGAAATCTATTAAACCTGAGTCAAATGAATCTTAGCCTCTAATAAATGAAAACTAGAATGAACCAACAACCTTGGATTCATTGCCATCATGCTTTCCACAGAATACAGGTTTCCTTTTCCTTTTGAAGTGTT
Organism: Calcarius lapponicus; assembly: GCA_039654755.1. Classification (NCBI taxonomy): domain Eukaryota; kingdom Metazoa; phylum Chordata; class Aves; order Passeriformes; family Fringillidae; genus Calcarius; species Calcarius lapponicus. Next base: position 44,231,712 of record CM077462.1, on the reverse strand, counting down.
TTTTTTTTCTTTCACATCTGAAATTCTCAGTGCCCTTACACGAGTTTTATCTCCAATTATTCTTGCATAAAAGCCATGCATATCTAGCCTAACATAATAGTGCTTCCCATACAGATGAAACACATCTATATAATTTCTTCCTTCAGACCAGATATGAAGAGTTGTTTTATCTCCAGGAAAGTCACCTGCTTCAAAGACACAGTACATTGTTAAAGACCCATAGGGGGTAAAATTAGGAAAAAGAGAAATATGACATATGCTCAGGATCAGGCTCGATGCGTTCCATTACCTAGCCTGTGAAAAAGTCAGATGAACAAACATACATTAAGTATATCCTAAGCATGTATAAACAGAACACAGACTTACAGATTGCCTTCTAGAAATAAGAGATTGGTCTCATCATTGTTAATATTTTCAAGGTGGAGTTGAATCTATCCCATACTTGATATATATGTCTAGAGTTGTGAAATCTTGCAGATTGCATTTAACTTTAGGTGCATGTGAAATAAAACAGGAAGGGAAGAATACTTTGAAATCCCTGCTGTTTTATTTACTTTTAATCCACTAATTAGAATCAAACTGTGCGGAATCAGCCTTGAGGGGGCTCAGAAGACTCAAGATTTGTGCAGCATCAGGTGCTACAGTCTTATTTCAAACAGATTAAAAAGATAATTTTCTAGCACGTACTACAAACAGGCAGCCTTCAAACTTTTGTGTTAGCCAGACAAGTGTTACTTTAGGAGGTGCAGACTGGTCTTGTGAAGGCTGTCTGAATGTGTCAATACTGACTGCCTTGTGACCAAGCTGGAGTTTTAAATATTTCACAAGTTTAGAAGACCATTTTTATGACCTAATCAATTTAATATTGAGGTATCAGAACTGGGGAAATGGGAAAAAATTCAACTGTGCTCTCTTGTCACATCAGACATTTGGTCTTGCGTTTAATCTCCGTAATGAATTTTGCTCTTGGAAAGCTTAAGGGATCAGATGAGGGATGTGCAAATCACAGAGACCCTCATTCCTCACCCACCCCCTCATCATGTTTAATATACCAAGCCCTCAAGCTGCCATCACAATTCATCTGTCAGCATGCCACCTGGGCTTTGTAAACTTCAGCATCTCTACTGGATCCTTGCCATAGTACAGCAGGACCCCTAACAGCTCCTCATGACAATAGGGAAGTAAAAGCATACACAAAAAAAAACCTGAACAAACAAACAGACAAACAAAAAACTCAAAAAACCCCCACCTACCTATCATGCACGTGTATACAGGAAGTAATTTCACAGAGAAAACCCATAAAATCTTGCTTTAGGGTGAGCCAACAAATTTCACAGTGTCATGGTAACATTTGAGTACATATACAAGAAGCCTGGCACGTAGCAAAGAGAGGAAAAGAAGCACCTATGCCCAGGAGAAATTCACACAAGTGAATGGGATGAAGATTATCGTTCTTGCAGCAGTAAAGAATAAGAATATGTTATGAAGAGGCAGATTGATGAATGCCACAAAATGCTGGCTACTGAGATGGTGCATGAAACTGATATCTCTCATTCAAGATTTGTAAAGGTTTTTTCAAAAAAATGGTATAATGTATCTTATTCCAGAAAATCCATATCTGCCATAACATGGTCCAATGTCTCAGCTTGTAAACTTTGCCAGTCTGGTTAGTTCTGATTCTGTACTGAGTTGTACTAAATTAATTGTTCTTCATAAACTTGTTCCAGAATTAGCTCATTCAACAGCTATATAAAACTGTGCGCAAAGTTCTCCATTCTGGAAAAAAAGAAACTTTAACCAACCACTAAACCCAAAGTTTTCCACTTGGGTCATCCAAAATACAAGTCGGTAAGAGGTGGTACCATTTCACCAAGTTTTGCACCAATAGCAGGTTAACAGCATGGGACAAAGGAAGAATAAAGCAGCCAAAGAAAAAGGAAAGATGGCAAATGAATATAGGAAGGCAAGTGAGTGTAAGAATGACAAAATATGGAGCCTTCAAAAGACAAAACCTTCCAAGGTATACCATCTGGAATTTAACTGAGTCATGCAGCTGGTCATGCCATGGGTTGATAGGAAGACTGCTTCCCTTAGAGAAAGTGAATCCCACACTTAACTCCTTAGCAGGAAGAATGTGCTTACTGTTACACCCTTTTCTAGGGTGGATTTTTTTTTCAGCTTTAGGATTGTTTTGATGATGCTTGTTCCCATATTGTCATTTTATTTGGTGAGCCAAACAGAACAAGGAAGGGAACACAAATACAATCTATTCCTTAATTTACAGGAACTAAAGGAGGGGACTACAGCAGACAGAATATCAAGAAAACTACCCTGACCTTGCATGTTCTGGGAGAGAATAAGTTACTTGCAATCTCTGTCTTATTGGACCTTTTTTCTATACAACAATATTGTTGAGAAACTTGCTTGGTTTAGCACAGTAATGCATAAAGTTTAACAAATGTTTTAATTCCTGTTTGCTGGGTATCTTGCTAACAATTAAGTATTTTCATAAGAAAACCACCAGTTTTCTAAGGAAAGAAGGTTGGTTTATCTATTTTTTTTTAGATTTTGTTATGGATTTGTTGTTGTTGTTTTGTACAGAGAATGTGTCATGAGCTCCTAGAGGTATGAAATTACTTAGTCATACACAATATTTCTTGTCAGCCTCACCCTTTGAGGTGCAAGATAGAAGGAAAGATTTATTGTATAAATAGAAAGGCATCAGAGATCTCTTTAAAACGGAGTGCAGAAGATAAGAAAGGCATCCTTGCATATCCTAGTAATACCAGCAGTACCAAAGATGGAAACTGAGAACAGACTAGTAGAAAACTGTTTGCCAGTAACATTTTCTGATGCTGAAACTTCATGAGACAGCATTTTTGCAACTTTCTTAAGTCAAATAATGAGAATGAGGTTTCAGATTTGCTCAGCTAATGCTGATGCTAGCCTTGTAAAAAAAAGACTTGGTCCAAAGAAGACCCCCAAAGATGATGAAAAGGACTGGGAAGCCTTACAGGAGAAAACACAGAGAGAACAGGGTTTGTTCATCCTATAGAAAAAAAGGCTTGAAGATGATCTTATCATCATGTTCCAAAATTTAAAAGATGGCTAAAGATAAGGCCGGCACTCCCCTTTTACAGCACAAAGAGGAGAGGCAATGGGTACAAGTTACTCCAGAGGAGATTCTGACTGGATAGGAGAGGAACATTTTAATAATGAGAACACGCCATTGGAATACTCTTCCCAAGGAAATGGTGGATTCCCCCAACAGATTCAGCTGGACAGGGCTGTGGGCCATGTTGTCTATACTGTGCCTTTGCCAATAATTGTTGGAGCAAATGATCCTCAGAGTACCTTCCAACACAATATTCTGTGAATCTATTATATGCTGAACATGAAACTCCTTTTTCTTCTTTTTTTCCTTTTTTTTCTTTTTGTTTGGTTTTTTTTGTTTTATTTTGTTTTAGTTTTGGTTTTTGGTTGGTTGGTTTGGTTTGGTTTCTTTTTGTTTTCCTGATCAAGCCTGATTTTTTCTGAGCTTCTGTGTAAAATTTTTGCAGTTGAAATTACTTTTATACTAAAAATGATGCTGCTTTAGATCTGTAAATCTAAACTTCATTATTCTATCTGTATTTTTGTTGTAACATTCAAGAAGTCAGGTATGTATGGAAAATATTACATTTGGACCTTAGTATAGGACCTGTGGCCCCTTCTAGTGGAATTATAATCAATCAAGAAAGCATAGCAAATTTTCTAGGTGACTCCTTTGCAAAAACTTTTCCCATGATTAAGTTGAAAAATCAAAATATTCATAAACTACATTGAAATAAATAAAAATTCAGTAGTTTTAATGTTAAAGTATGCAGTAAATATAAACACTTATATTTTCTAATATTAATTTGCTCTTTTTGGACACGGTTGAATGAAAAGCCTCAGGTTGTGCATCATTATTGCATTTATCAAGTCATAGCACTAATTTGGAACTGTGTGACAGCAAAAATATTGCAGGACACATATAGCAAACCAAGAACTTTCAAATAATATTGAATTTTACACCAGACACACACTTTTCTTTCACAACACCAACCCTTAGTGAAAACACTGCAGACCACAATTTATTTTAAAGCTTGATATTATGCATGATCAACGAACTGAAAATATTTTTTTCTGTTTTCACAAACCATAACTCTGTGAATAATGTAGTAATTTTTTAAAAAATTAGAAAACATGTTTTATTAAAAGTACTAAAATATTTAAATTTATAGCTGTTAAAATAATACCAAGAGACAGTCACCAGCAGGGACAAAAATGAAATTTCCTTAGGAGGTATCATTCATCCATTCAAAAGGGGATTTTTGGTGATATCTCCAAACAAGTTCAGTATATAGCCTGGTGTATGTGTGTACATATACCTGCATATATGCATGCATATACGTACACTTGTACACACGTGCATACATATATATACACATATACATACATACATACATACATACATACATATATATATATACACATATATATATACATATATATATAAATATTGCATACTTAAAACACAAATGGGGATGATTTTATATGACAGATTTACATTGCACAAAGAGTTTCTGAGGATTTGCTCTCTTTCCCTCTCTAGTGTCCCTCCCTTCCCATGTATACATGGCACAACTGTTGTGTTCAGCAGAGTTCTGTCACTCTCTTGAGGCTTTCGTCCACTTCTTAGAGGCCTTCATCCTGGCAAGCTGACAGTATTCTTCAATGTTTATGGAATATTCCAATTCCATCTTTTTTAAGCACTTCACATTATGTCAAAATGCCATTCTGGATGGCTTTGATCAAATTGGATTTCATTTGAAAAAACCTGTAGTAAAGACAGCTAAAGTACATACCTTCTGAACATGTCTAATTCACTCCAGATTTCTTAGGTATCCCAGCTTCAGCTCTTGATGGCTTTCTTTGATATCTGTACTTACACGGTTTATTTTGATTAATGACATTAATTAGTTTTGGGGTTTTTTACCTCTTTAAATAAACTAGTATTAGGTTTTGATTTTCCAACACACATAACTCAAGACTAAAAGTACAAATCAGTATAGAAATATTTTATACATTTTTCATTATCTTGCTTGAAAACAAATTTGAAATTTTGCAATAAATCTTTCCTACGAAGCAATTTGAAACTGCACAGGAGCTCATTATTTTTCTTATTAGCTAAATTTCCATACCAATATCATGCTGATAAATATCATCAGTGATGCCATAAATTTTACTTAAATTAATACAAACAATGATGCTTTATTAGTATGTACAATGGAGCACATCTTAAATAATCATTAGATTCAAAAGAGTCTATTTTCTTCACTCTGTTAATTTGCTGTATGCATGTCCAGAAATTTACCAAATATCTTTTCAAACAAGCATTACACTAAAAGCAGTCTCTGCCCTTTATTCTGCTCTTCTATGGTTTAGAAAGCACAAAGGCTCAATAGCACTTAGGAAGAGAATCAGATTTTTCACACAGAATCACACAGAGTATTCTGAGTTGGAAAGGAGCCACAAGGTTCATCAAGACCTATTCTAAAGTGAGAGTCCATACAGGGATTGAAGCCACAACCTCTGTTTTATCAGCACCATATTTGACTTTAGAATACTTAAATAGGGAACATGGGGTAAGAAAGCCATCTGCAAATGATGGACCAGATTAGCTAGGGGAAAGGGAGGGAATAAATTATGTGTTTGTTTCTAAACAAACGAAAACCATAAACCAAATAATGTTTTATCACTCAAGAGTAAAGCAGTTAACAGATTGTCTAATGGGCTTTAGGCCTGTTCTGAGCAATTCTAACCCACATCCTCTGATACCCTGATTAGACTGTGGAATCACACAGCACTGAAGGTAACTCCTGCCCTGCCTGATTCCTGGTGACATAGAATGATGCCAAGAGCTCTAGCCTCCTAACATAGGCATCAAAGCGTCTCCTCACTTTAAACTTCCCTCTGCATCCTGATATGGAAAAATAGTGTATGGTTTTAAGAATTTGTTACTTTATCACTGAAGAAAACAAAGAAGAGACCAAAAAAATAAAAAGTAACTCAGAGGGAATAGCCAGTCAGCTAAGGTTGGCTAAGCTATGCAATTGTGCTTTGAAGCAAATGAACCTTACTTTGAACCACTTCAAACAACTGGAAAAGAAAAAAAAAACCTATCAAATCTGCCATAAGGGAAGCATATGTGGACTGCACATGGTCTGAGAAATGGGATAAAGGATCTAAATAGGTCTTTTACTGTCTTTATGCTCTGATTCATGGAAACAAGAGAGTACTTAAACACATGCTTACTTGCAGGCATCTGCTTTACGTTTATTGTCTTCAAATGAGAAAGCCAATAGTTAAGTTTATATGTGGTCCTGGATGGAAAGAAACGTAAAACACTCTGTCAGTGCGGTTCTGACTTCAGTCCCCACCTTTGCAGTATAATCAAAGTAGCTATTTAAGTTTATTGCAAGCTATTTTTAGGCAAGACACAAATAAACTGTCAAGATCAGCTCTCAGATGTGAAATACAAAAGCTCCAGGTGTATATTGTGGTTTGCTTAGTGTCAGAGATTTGATTCCATACACTTCTAGGAGAAAGATACAGTAAAATTTCTGAAGACACTGAAGAAAAAAAGTTTGGGTATGCGCAGGTGAAAAATGGTCAAGAGATATATCTTAATGTTTGGGATATTAATTTCAGTACCTCAATTCAGGACAAGCATTTCCCTATTTACATTTTTCTCTGATTCACAGTAATCTTTACTTTGTGGACTAATTAAACCCCAAGTCATGGACCACTTGAAAAATAAATAAATACAAAATAAAACACTTCACTGCACATAGATCTACCCTTGGGGAAATGATGAGAGACAAAAATATGTGACAGATGTTAGTCACATTGCTTAATGCACTACTGGAAGTTGCTCAGATACTGTGGTGATGAGTGTGGAGTGAGAACCTATATAGATTAGAACCATTTAGTAAGATGTATCCTAAACAGACTCATTACATAGCTATTACTGCAAAAAAATTGGAGAGGAGGTGATGCATGAGTTGTAGAATAACAGACTTGTAAATGTCTTTGTATATATATGTTCTCCTAAAAAAGCCTTGTGTCTATTATTACATGATAAGTAGAACAATTGTTTTCAATTTTAGATCATTTATCTATGTTTTAATTTGCCATTCTGTTCATGAAGCATCAAAGATGCAACAGCAAAGCCTTTAGAAAAGCTGCTTAGCACAATAATTAGCTTTTGTATTGAACATAAAAGGCAGTCATGAACTCAGAATAGAACGGTAATAGATGAACCAGAAAAATAGAATGCATCTGCCAGAAAAGATGGGACAGTGTTGTTCATTGAAATACTGTCCATTTCACTCTGGATTCATGCAAGTCGGTTGCAGGTCACACAAGATAAACTGTGCAAATTGTATTTGTCTCTGATTGGACAGATGAAATTTGCTTAAAATAAATTATACAGTTTAATCAAAAGGAATCTTTAATTGCAACCCCAGAACGACAGAATATTTCACATTGGATGGGACCCAAAAGAACCATTGAGTCCAGCTCCTGGACCTGCGGAGGACCTAAGGGTCACACCATGTACCCGAGAGCATTTTTCAAATTGTCCAAATGCTTCTTCAACTGCGTCAGGTTGTGACCACTTCTGTGGGGAGCCTGTTCCAGTGCCCAACCACTCTCTGGGTGAAACACCTTTTCTTAATATCCAGCCTAAATATCCTCTGACACAACTTCAGGCCATTCCCCAGGGTCCTGTCACTGTCACCACAGAGCAGAGATCAGTGCCTGCCCCTCCTCTTCCCCTCATGAGGAAGCTGTAACTGCAGTGAGGTCTCCCTTGAGTCTCCTCTTCTCCAGGCTGAACAGACCAAGAGACCTCAGCTGCTCCTCATATAGCTTCCCTTCAAGGCCCTTCACCATCTTTGTAGCCCTTCTTTGTATTTTCTAATAGCTTCATATCTTTCTTTTTTGTGGTGATAAAAACTGCACATGAGGCTGCACCATTGCAGAGCAGACTGAGATAATCCCCTCCCTTGACTGGCTGGAAATATTATTGTTTCCTTAGCACATTTCTAAGGGATTTATATAGGATAGAAATTAATAGTATAAACACAATATTTTCCAACAAAGTTATCCTAGCAAGTGACCAGGCCTATACATTCAATCCTGGTAAAATGGAGTAAAACTCAGGTGTTCAAAATATTCTTTGTCTTCAACTAATTTCATAATCAAGTTAGAATTTAGGTGGTAGGTTTCAGTTACAACATTCTAAAGCATTAACCCACTTAAATAACTGGAATTGGAAAATAAACCTTTCTTACTGAGTTTTTATTTGTTGCTAGCTCTGTGCTTAAAGTATAATGTATTCATGACATATGATGATACTGCTCTGTCTCCTTTTTCTTTGCCAGTTACTCCAGTTATCTCAGAAAAGGATGAAATGACACTTTATCAAATAACAGCTATTACATAATGGCTTGTAAATGAAGCAGGATTGCTGAAGTCAATTGCAGCTATAAATTAAATTTGGCTGTCTCAGACACCAAAGGGAAAAAAAGATCACTTCAGAACCTGAAAGATCACTTCAGAACTTAGAAAGTTCATGAAATTTTTGACCATTTTATATTATTTGCCTGTTTAGTTTCCCACAGTGCAAAAACATTTTATTTTTTCACAGTATCACAAATAATGATTCATTAAAAAACTTCTTTTTATGTTTATTATTTTCATTTTTAACTTACCTAAATTTACTCAAAAGTTTAGCATAGAATAACCTGATTTTACCTAAGTATGAGAATCTAGTAATGAAAATTTCTTCCAGTGTTCCGACACTCACCTCAGAGTCTACAAAATTAGATAGGTGAGATTTCAGCAAAATCCACATTTCTGTTAGTGAATTCATTAAAAAGGAATAAAATACTACTATTTCTAGCAGTAATGCTAACAGTCATAGTACTGTACTCTAAAGTATTGATTTTTAGTTCCAGAATGCTTTGAAAATTGCAAGTGATAGATTCTCACATGGCTCTCGGGACAGAAAAATTGTTCCCAGCCTTTTCAGAGAATATTCCTATTGATTCCTAGTATATTAACAATATGTTAAGCATATTGTTGCAGGACACAAAACAAGCCTTTAAGAGAGCTGCATTTTGGTGTCAGGAACTCCTAACCCTGTTCTTACTGCAGTGGACCACATTGACTCTCATGCCTTGCCTGAAGCACACAAAGTATAGAGCACTCAACTTGTTGGATGTAAAGATAGTAAAGATAGCTCCAAGGTGAACTCACACTGATGAATGAACATTCGGAAGCAGTTGTGAAAGATAAAGTAAGCTTGACTTTTACTTCAAATCCTTATCACAAATGTTGGATGTGATGTCTCCCACACAGGTATGAAATTTTCTTCCCTAAACTTCTGTTTGAATTGATTGCTGCTAAGCTGGTACTCAAATTCCCATGTCTTGACATCATGATCAGAATGCCTTTGGCTATCAGGCAAAAAAGTAAAAGAGATCTGAAAGACTTAAACACTACAGCACCCACTAGAAGACAGCCACTTAGAGAAAAGTCCAACAGTCTCCTAAGAGAAAGTAGTAATATAAAAAGGATTCTGTTCACTTCTACAAAGAAACTGTACGACTCATCAAATTTTCTTTGCAACTTCAATAATTTAAAAACTCATCACTGTAGGTGCCCTGTAAAGTCAATGGAATTCTAAGAAGCTCCAGAGGTAGCTCAGCCAATCCCAATATATAAAGTGACATGAATTTACAGAGACAGTGAAGAAAACCCACAGTAGACTACTTGATCATATACTTCGTATCAGATATTCTTTTCAAAAGATGATTCACCATGTGTTGAACTTGGCTGGCTGCCATATGACCACCAAGCCAATCTCTAACTCCCTCTCCTCTGCTGGACGTGGAGAGAATCATAGAATAATAGAATCATAGAATTGTTTGTGTTGGAAGGAGCCTTAAAAATCATGTCACCCACTATAGACAGAGGTGTAACCTTCCACTAGATCAGGTTGCTCAAAGCCCCATCCAACCTGGACTTCCAGGGATGTGTCATACACAGCTTCTCTGGGAAACCTCTTCCAGTGCCTTACAAATAAAGAATTTGTTTCTAATATCTAATACAAATCTACCCTCTTTCTGTTTCTAGCCATTTGGCCTTGTCCTACCAGTACAGCCTCTTGTCAAAATTTCCTCTCTAGATCTCTTATAGGCCCCTTTAGATACTGCAAGATTTCTATAATATCTCCTTGAAGCCTTCTCTTCTCCAGGTTGAAGAACATCAACTGTGTCACCCTGTCTTCATAAGAAAGGTCCATAGGAAAAATAAGATGAAAAGCTTGTGGGCTGAGATAAAGAAGAGGTGATCACTTATCAAATACCATCATGGGAAAAGCAGTCTTGGTTTGGGGAAGAATAATGTAATCTATTGCAATTATAAATACAGCAGGATAACAAGAAAGCAAGGACAATGTAAACAATACCTTCACTCCTAACCTTTGTCTTCAAGCCTATCTTTACTCCTTTGTTTCTGTTCCTGACTCTTCTGTTTCCCTCTACCTTTGAGTGACACAGGAAGGATGGAGTATGGGGCGTGTGATCATGTAACATTTCATCTCCATGGGTAAAATCCTTCGGCAACAGACTACTGGAGTATGGATTCCCTATAGAGCCACAGGTCCCAGGAAAACCTGCTCCATTACAGGCTGCTTTCCTTTCTGCCAGGAACTCACTCTTGGGGCTATCCTTAGGCTGTAGCTTTCTTCAGATCATCTCCACCTGCTCTGACGTGGGATCTCTCACAAGCTACAATGTGGATACCTGCTTCCCCTCAGTCCTCTACTGCCTGCAGAGGGTCAATCTGCATCACTGTGGTCTTCACTGCAGACTGCAACTGCAGGGGAACCTCTGCTCCAGTGCCTTTCTTCCTCTTCCTTGATGGTTGTTTCCATCACATTTTTCTTAGTCCTCTTCTCACAGTTGATATGCATAATTTTTACTCTTAAATATGCTATCATAAAAGTGCCACCAGCTCAGGTTTGGCCAGCTGTGGTCATCTCTGTTGGACATGATGGTGGCTTCTGGTCCTTTCTCATAGAGGACACCTTACAGCCCCCCCCTGCTACCAAAACCTTGACTCAAATCCAATACATCCATAAATATTTGAAAACATTCTTTAATCTTTGCTTTAGAACAAATCTTATTGCTCTACTTCTTACACAGCTTAGCATCAAACAATTATATCCATTAAATGTGTAATGTAAGGAAATAAAATGGACTTAGACCTGTTATATTGTGCTGTCTATGTTTGTTTTAAACAGATTTAAGAATGGATTTTTTCAAATCACAATTGATAGTCATAGCATAACACAGTAGAACACATGAGATAGATGCTTTGATCTGCTGCTATTCTGCAGCCCTAGAAAAAATCTAGATGCATAAATGTATACTCACAGAAGTCTCAGGGATATGCTTTAACGGGCATAGCATTCATTGGACATGGTTCCTCCAGAGAAAATTGCACTAGCCTATTGAATTTCTTTTTGTAGTGAAATGTTTTCCTCAATGATTTTCCCAGAGTTCTTGTATTTTAATAGCACAAGTATTATTCATTCATTTTATTTTCTGTTTTATTATTTAGTTATTCAGTGCAGTAAAGTTGTTCCATTTTTTGTTAACCTATTTCTGCCTGAGTGTCTCTCGTAATTGCTTCATGAAATCTAAAGTTTTCTCTGTCACAAAAGAAGGATAATGTAAAGGAAACTATGCATTAATAATAATAAAAAAATAATAAAGTGTATTCAAATTAAAACATTCTTTCTCTAAGCACACTTATGCCAAACTACCACAGGCCAATCCCACTGTGTCTTCTCCATTTGGAGAGGGCCACTACTGAAGCCTTGCCGTATGCCAGAGAATCGCAAAAAAATCTTCTCTTCCATTATCAGTGAAGACAAAGCCCCAGCAAATGGAAATGCAGGGGAGGAGGAATGCCACTCTGTTAATCAGTTGTTAGTAACAGCTTGCAAAGGTAATGGCAGCTTACAAACAGCACCTCCTCGGCAACATTTTCCCCGTCATGTGCCTTGCTGTCCACCTGGGAGCATCAACAACTGGTTCAGAGCTACATAGCACCAAAGCACTGACACTTTAATACTAACAAACATCTTTTGTATTGACAATAGGTCCAATTATAGGGAAGCCTGGGGAGAAGTGATGGAGATAGATAGATTTTCAAAGGTAAGAGCACAACCTTGTCTTTTTCTTATATTTCATATTTTCCACTCTATGCCACTCTTATGGACTTCCCTTGTGTAGGTTCCTTACAGAGGAAGTTGCTGCTTTTTTGAATTATTTATACAAGAAAATGTGAAAAAGTAACATCACAATTGCAATGATTTAATAATTGATGATGATAATTATAATAATAATAAAAATAATTTGTAATAAGCAGGTTCTATTTCCCTTCTGATTTCTCTGACTTAGAAGGGATATTATACAAATATCATGAATGTCTAATTTTTTTTCAAGCATCTCCTAAGCAGAAAAGAACAATCTGAGATTAAGTATATTTAAGACTCTAGTTCTATTCCCAAAGAGTTAGGGTAGGGTGACATTTAAGCACCCTAGGCCATGCACACACCCCACTAGTCCTACAGAAGACTGAGTATCAGTGTTCTCATCTTCTACCATTCTTCAGTCAAATGCTAGAACACATTCAGCATAGAAAATAAATCTATATTTAAAACAAAGAAAAAAACCCCAAAACTGAATAGTAATATATCTTTCCAAGTTTCAGATCTTAATAATAAATGAACATTATAGGGAAATTTTTTTTGGAAACATGTAAACCTAGTAATCATACCTAATGTTTAGATCACTGAAATGCATTTTTACCTATAAGAAATGTGGCCATATATCAAACAAATGTTCTATCTTTCCTTTGGAGGTACAAATACTCTTCTACAGTTGGATTGTCTGTTTTATGTAAATGGGAAGTGGTTTCTATCAAATGAATAATAAAACCACAGAATTTCACTATTGGTGATGGTAAATCAAGCAGAAAGAATCTTATGTTCTCCTATTTTTCTTTCTAAATTCCCATGAAATTCAGGTGGCAGTGCCCCAATTATTGTTTCATGAAAAGTGTAGTATATGTATTTTCCTTTTGCTCCCAAAATATTTCCCCTGTTGATTCTTTGCAGCATTAATAAAAAGCAAGATGTGTAGCAACAAATGAATTAGAAGCTCACATAAACAAAAATAGTTGCCATATACTAGGGCATGTATGGAGGCAACCAGAATTAACCAGCTCATCCTTTTTATAAAGTAGTCATTTAAAATATTCATAATGTTATGTTGTTGATAGTGATGATATGTTTTTAGACACAGCTAGTTCCAGTTTACATTGACATACTGTCATGAATTATGCTTCACCATCTGTGAACATAATTAAGTTTACCCTTAAATTTGATTTTAGAACATATCATTCACAAGTGACTCTTGTTTACTAAACACACTTGGAATAAGCAAAAACTGAATAACATGAATTTTGAATAAACTAGAAACAATTTTGCATGCAGGCCTCAAAGGGCTATAAATGTATAATTTACCCATTCTCAACGTATAACACACCTGAGCCCTTTCCGGGATTCAGGAACTAACATAAGCTTTGTGTGCCATTATTTAAATCTCATTTATACTGTTGTCATAGTCTATGACTGAATTAAAAAGAGGTTGTAAAATAGATGCAAATGCCATTGACACTACCTTAATGACCAGTTAAGAGGAATCAGAAGTTATGTATGCTTTTTCCCCAGAGGTATTGATATCTCATACAATATTTTGTCAATTTTCCAAAATCCTGACGTACTGATCTCCATGGGATGTATACAAAAGCAACTATCATGAGGTGCTCTAGATCTAATGGATAATCTCAGTAGTTTACATCATATATATTCTGCATCCTTACTGGACAGCATACTATTTACAACCAATGTAGAATTGCTTCCTGTTTGAACAATTGTGAAATTTGATCCATTTTCCATATACATTCTAAAACCATTCCTAAAAATTACCTATTTTCCTGGATGCGCCTTCCTGTTAACCTGTTTGCTAAAATAAAGGTGGAAAGCACACACCATAGGGATTCAAAATCAGTCAAAGTGAATTAATTTTAAAATTCAAATGAAGAGTGGTGCTTTTTTTTCTTTAATATTCTCCAAGCTCTGATCTTGTTAATATATTAAGAAGAAAACTAGCACCATGAAGAAGCTGTTTACATCTCCTAGGTGAATGCCTTTCAGAGTGAATGAGAAAACAAGACAAAAATCTATTAGTAATACTAGGCTGTATTACCAAACCAGTGTGGCAACCCTGCCTCTTTTACAAGGTCAAAATAAGAGAGTTACTACCAAACCCTTCAAAACTACCATGTCTTAACACCTCAACATCTTCATAGTATTTATCCACAAAATACCTCTGAGAGACAGCAATGCATTCTCATCCCAGTTTGTATATGAGGAACTAAGACACAGAAACTACAGTGCAGAGTTCAGAATGCACTTATAAATTTAAAAATACAGAAGTCTGAAGGAATCTAGTCTGCAGGAAAGTAAAGGACGCTCCACTTGATAGGTGAACATTGACATTGTCTTTGCTTGTGCACAGGGCAAACAGGCCAAAGAGAAATCACTCACTCCTGTCAAGCAACATTCCTGCACAGGCTTTGCTGAACACCAGCTTTTCATGTGGACTATTTGGGCTGTTGAGCATTGCTCTGTTTTCAAGCAGGACTAGGATTTAGTGCTTCCTCAAATGCTATGTAAGATGACAAGATCAGTTAAAAATGTACTATTTTGAGCGGGATTTCATCAGCTGCATGCAGAATTGAAAGAGGCTGTAAATAAAGCACTGTGCATTTTCTGGTAGATCTCAATTTCTGTAAGTCAGGGAGATATCATGTCTTAGACCTGTCTTGATAATATTTTTTCTAAATTCTTGACAATTACAATGAGATGTGAGATGAGAGGTAGGGCACAAATTAAAATTAGATGTTGTAGGGTTCTGTCTCTGAATTTGATGTCCTGCTGCTTGGCCCCACTTGGTCTGATACTAACATTAATAGGGCATTTTCACAGCCTGTGGCACAAGCCAATCCCATTAGGATGTGTTGTGCACAATCAGTCCTGTGGGGGATGTTGGGATTTTTCATAAGCAATTCCCTAGCTGTGACTGGACACACACATTCCTGTGTCTGTCAGCAATATTAGCTGAAACTGAGAGAAAACGTTCTGGAGTGTCAGATGCCTGTCTCTCTGTTCAGTATTTCATAAGCCTTAAGTATCCTGGCCCAGTAATAGGAGACCCCTGTGAGTTTGGAGAAACCTTCAAAAGATCCTGCTATCCAGGCATATCTGTCTGCAAAACCTTGGTACGGTCAGAAGCCATAGGGATAAGCATCTGCATATGATTTTGGAAGAAAAGAAAAAAAGTAGGTGAAAAGAGATATATTGGAAGAAAGGTTTCTTCTGCAGCATAAAAAACAGATCTAGCAGTAGTTATATCAGTAGTGCTTAAGGTGCCTGAGGGACACAGCAATGGAAACCTGCCAAATCTCATAATGAGAGAGAGGCTACACACACCTGAGGCTAGATGCTTCCAGAAACCTTCCAAATTTTAACCTTTTTGTACAAAGCAAATGTAAGGCCAGTTCAGTGTGGCTCATCCTCATGTGAGAGGCATTTGGTGGGTAAACTTCTGTCCAAGAATCAGAAAGAAATGGGAGAGAGGTTAGCAGAGACTTCAGGAGAAGAGGATGTGGCACGGGGAAATAACATAATTTTCACGCCAGAGTGAACACAAAAGAATGCTTGATTAGTAGCAGTAGTATCAACAGATAGGACTGTTCTTTATGATTGCTGTATCAGAAATGGAATGAAAGAAGACCTGGACTAAATAGGATTTCTTTCTTTTACTGCTCACATGTGTTTTTAAAAATACTTTTTATAATACCGGCAGCTCACTACATGAAGAATTCCTATTAAAAATTTTAATATTGCTGAATGGTTTTATCTTATCCTTTCTCTTCTGAGGTTTATGATTTTTTATTTGATGACCTTGTGTCTTATGTAATTTTTTTGATCTCTAATGGTTTATATGTACCTCTAACTTTAAAGTTCTGACTCCTCCATAACATGATATAAAACATATAAACACGAGTTAATAAGAGAATGTTGATGATGGCAACTTCTGAAAAATCAAGGAGATTTTTACACAAGCTCTAAATAAATATGACTGAAACAGCTACCTGTGAATACTGAAGCCACAATTTATTTGACTACATTAAATTTCTAAAAACATCTGGAATTTACTGAGCTCATATATGACACAGAAAAGGTAAACAATGGAGCATATAACTGCTAAAGGGAAAGTGAGGTCAAACAATCATTAGTGCATTCTAGTCTTTCAATTCCTACAACTCTCCTACAGTGGGAAATTAGGAAAGGAAAATACCTCTGTAGAGATTAAGAGGTCTGTAAATGTCCAGTGAGGATTTGCAGTTAATATGTGTTAAGAATGGGTTCCAAGTGCTCACAGACTTGCTTCCCTTAAGTTGCAGAAAGCCAGATTCTTTCTATTGAGGTAAGCTTCAGCAGGGACACTATCTTTTGCTTTTTCTCTTGGTCGTCAATCTCTGTTTTCCAGGGTGCATCAGAAAATGTGTGTATGAGAGACAGATTTAGATTAGTGTGAAAGAGACAGAAAATACAGGTCACAGAGAAAGAACTGTTCAGAGGTTAGTGCCTTGAGTTTGAAATTATAAACTAAAGAAAAGCTAAACAGAATTATTCTGTAAAAAGTACCTTTTGGAAAGTAAAAGCTGCTCTTTAGAGTAAGGAATGACAAGGATGAAATTTGAGACTAAAGACTTAACTTTTCAACTCATCTTTCTGTCAACCCTCTTTCATCACACCACCTTGTAAATCATGTCCAAATGAGTCCCTCCCAAGTGAGAGTCTTCTCAGAAAAATGACAAGCTAGGATTCAGAGACAAATACCTAAAAGGTCTCAGGCTTCCTAGGGTTTAATGCACTCATGAAACACTGAGGAAGACTCAAACTTGAACCTTCCAATGGTGAAGATATTATAGTAAAACGTCAATTTTATTTTTTTTAGTATTTGATACAGCTTCTAGTCTTAAAGATACCACTTGCTTAGTTTATACTGGAAAAAATACTGTTTCAGATAAAATGTAATGTGGGATACAAAATCAAGCTCTTTGTATTTTTGCCTCATTCAGGTTTAAAAGAAATAAAGGCTGTATGTTTAAAAAAAATTCCAGATTTTCTAGTTGATTTCTGATGATTATAGTATCCACCTCATGCCTGTTGGCTTTCAAAGGAATGCACATAAAACTGTGTAGTAGACAGTAGGGCATTCAGGATAGCAATAGGCAACTTTGATTCAAAATATAATAAGGAAAGTTCAGAAGTGATTTGTAACTTTATTTCTTTTTTGACACAATACTATAAACATGAGGTTTTATGTGAGACAATGAAGTCTTGCAAGATAGGGTTTTTTTAAAGGGTGACTGTTCTATATCATATTATGATAGTGCTTTTGTTCCTGGAAAAATTTTGTTGCCTTTGCTTTAGAAGTCTCTGAATTCATTAAGCATCAAATCCTTTACAGGAAAATTATTCATTTTGTCAAAGAAATCAAAAACTCAGTGAAGTCTACATCATCTGAGCATGAAATAGGAGTCAGAGAGTAATTAGAAATATCAATTTAGTTTATTAATTTTTGCCAAAAAGAGGCTAAATATTCTTTTCTAAGTTTTTTTTTTTTAATTTTATTTTTGACACAAATTTCCACAGAAGTAACATACTAACTCCATTAGGCAAGGAATTCAGGTAACAGAGCTTTGATCATAACTGAAAACACTGAGTACCAATTACTAGAAAAAAATATTTTCTGGTCTCTGATTAGAGAACTCTAGTGAATTAAACACCTGTCACACTTCACACTAATAAAGAAAGATTGATTTCTTTGGGATAGCTATTTGGCCATAATCATAGCAGGTCAGATGTTGCATACCAGATGTATTCAAAAGCTCTTGGCTATGGTATGTAAATCTTTGGATTTGATTTTGACTCTGAATGCAGTATTTGTTTCTTGCTCTCCTCTTGCTCTTCTCTAGACTCTTCCCAACCTTTGACACTTTCTGACACTATGCCAGGCATCATTTTTCCTGCTTCATAAATGTTTTGCTTCAAATTCTTGATAACATTTTGCATTTAGATAATATCAAAATAGCTGTTGAACTTTCAAGGATGCTAATTTAGGCATGGGCATTCTCAGAAAAAAATAGAAGCAACTCTGAGAAGAGCCATACAGAATACTTATAATCTTGTGATAGTTTATGATAATGGAAAGATCTTAGAAATTCTACCTTTATGAAAGAAATACCAAAAAGATACATATGCATTGGTAAGGAGAAAGTAGTTGTAAATATTATAATGTGTGGTCATATAGATTTATCTATGCTGTTGCTCCTATGATAAATATGAAGAATTATTGTCAGCAGAGGATGACCAACACATAGAGTACTGAAATAAAATGTGTGTACGGAAGGCAATGGAGACTAATGGAAGCTGGCTAATGCCAGTGCAAGGCTACTCTTGAATACTTTTGAATAATCATAGTGTCTGGGGAAAGTACATGAAGGCTAGAAGAGAAAAAATATCACTCCTATATTCAAGAAGGAAAAAAGGAAGATTTGGGGAACTAGAGTCCAGTCAGCATCACCTTAGTCACTCTGAAGGTGATAGAGAGAAACCTCCTGGAAAGATTTTCTAGACACATGAAGGCCAAGGAGCAAGATAGGAGTAATTAGTATGGATTTTCAAGGGTGAAATCATGGTGTACCAACTTGATAG
This sequence comes from Calcarius lapponicus, assembly GCA_039654755.1. Classification (NCBI taxonomy): domain Eukaryota; kingdom Metazoa; phylum Chordata; class Aves; order Passeriformes; family Fringillidae; genus Calcarius; species Calcarius lapponicus. The sequence goes on along the minus strand of CM077462.1, from coordinate 44,212,694 downwards.
ATTTCTACAATGATTGGAATAGCTGATGGATGGTAGATGAGAGCAGAGCAACAGATATTGTTTACCCTGACTTCAGAAGGCTTCTGACACTGTCTCACATAACCTCATCACAGAGGACCTGACAAAGTAAAGTTCAGGTAAGTGGACATGAGATGGATTAAAGATGAGCTGAATAATTGATCCTAGAGGAATGTGATTGATGTCCTGTTGGAGGCAGTTTCTAGCAGTGTAGCTCGGAGGTCCATCCATGCTCTAATATTCTTCAACACCTTTATTAATGACTCAGATAAGGATGACATCTTAGCAAGTCTGCAGACAATACAAAATTAGGTGGAGAGGTTTATGCAAGATATAGTTATGCCACCATTCAGATGAAGCTCAGGAGACTGGGTGGGTGTCAGCAAGGGTAAATGCCAAATCCTGCACCTGGGAAAAAAAAGTTGATGCACCAGCTTATGCAGGAGTGAAACCATCTGAAAAGCAGCTTTGCCAAAAAGGATCTTTGGATTCTAGTGGACAACAGGCCAGCAATGCACCCTCAGAGCAAACCAGTCCACCAAACTCCTCAGTTGCACTAGGAGTGTTGCCAGCAATTTGAGTGAGGTGATCCTTCCCCTCTGTTCAGTGCTACTAAGACTGCACCTGCAGGACTGTGTTCAGTTCTCAGCTCCCACTACAGGAAGATATAGACTTAACAGATCAAGTAATGCTCCAGAAAAATCGATTTAGTGATTGGAACACCTTTCACAGAAGAAAAGGCAGAGGGAGACAGGATTTTTTCAGCCTGGAGAAGGTTCAGGGAGGTCTCATCAATGATATACGTACATCTGAAGGAAGGGAATGATGAAAAGGGAGTGCTTATTTCTCAGTTGTGCTTATTGAGAGGATACAGGCAATGGATACCAATCAAAATACACAAAATTCCATTTGAACATAAAACTTTTTTTTTACATTTTTTGTGAGGGTGGTCAAATGTTCTAAACAGGGTACAAAGCCTCCTTGGAGAAAGTAAATAACTTAACTGGATGTGGTCCCAAACAATCTGCTTTAGCAGGACTGTGCTTTGAACAGGGAGAGTCAGACTAGATTAATTTAATAGGTCACTTCAAACCTAAACAATATTGTAATCATGATATTTTTCTCCAATATGCAGCTTTATTTATTTACATTGGTTGTTTATTTAATTCTGTGAAATGTAAAAAAAGCCAGTCAGAAAAAATATAGTTGGATATGTACAAAGAAAGGCAGAAGAAAGAAATTAAATTTATAAGTCAAGAAGTGGCAGTAGGCATAATGATAATTTTAATACTGCAATTACAAGATTGTTAAGTGAATAAAAAATGATGGGTTTAATGCTCACTATTTTTACTGGTTTTCACTGAGGGAGTTAGAGAGAATGTAGCAGCATTCAGAGCTCTGCTGCTGTAAAGGAATGCTGTAAGTGGATGGAGTCAGGTGAACAGAGCAGCAAAAGTCCCACAAGGTTTACTGCAGAGCTGTGAAATCTGTCAGTTTTGTCCATCAGAGAAACTAGAGCTTTTAAACTCTGCCCTCTAAAGCTGGATAATCTGGCACAATAAAAAGTCCATAAGACCCAACCACTAAATTCTTATAGGTTTGAAGAAAGAGCCAGAAAAAAAAGGAAATCAGAGGCATTAGCCACCTGTTTTTTCAGTTCCACTACAAGTTTTTATTTCTGCAACTGGTCCTGAAACCTGCAAACAAGGTTTGACTGGCTTGGATATGAGGGGAGAGCAGTGGATATTGTACACCTGAACTTCAGGGAAGCCTTTGACACTGACTTCCACAAGACTTCCATGGACAAGCTGACTGCTTATGTGCTGGATGGGAAGACCATGAGGTGGGGTAGAAAACAGCTGAGTGGCCAGGCCTAGAGGGTGGCAATCAGTGATAGGGAGTCTAGGTGGAGGCAAGTGACTGGTGGCTTGCCCTAGGGATATCAGTACTGGTCCAGTGCTGTGTTACATCTTCATTGATGTGGATAATGAAGCAGAGTAAACCTCAGCAGGTTTGCTGATGAAGCAAAAGGGAGGAGTGGTTTATATTCACCCTGTACATCTTGGACACCAGCAATATGCGCTGCTGAAAAGAATTTCAATGACATCTCAGGCTGCATTAGGCAAAGTATTGCCAGCAAATGGGGGGAGATGACCCTTCCCATTTACTCAGCACTTGAGGTGCCATGTCAGATCTTGGACTCCTCAGTACAAAAGAGACATGGACATTCTGGTGAGAGTACAATGAAGGCTACAAGAATAGTTCACATATAAGAAAACTCTGAGGGGGCCTTTACAGCCTAGAAAAATGAATTTTCTGGGGGATATTGTTAATATTTATAAATACCTGAATGAAGTATGGAAACATGACAGTCAGGATCTCTTTAGTGATGCCCAGTGACAGAACCAGAGGCAAGGGGTCCAAGCTGGAACACAGAACTCCAGAAAACACATTTTACTCTGACAGACAAGAGGGCTGGTGTGGGTTTTTCAGAGACCTATGGAGTCTTCCTACTTGACATTTTGAAAATCTGTCTGGACATGGTCTTAAGCACCTGGGTCTAGGTGGCCCTGCTTGAACAAGAGAGTTGGACCAGATGGCCTCCAGAGATCCTGTCCAGCTTCAGCCTTTCTGTGACTCTGTGAAGGTTCCTTACTCTAAATCAGATTCAAACAAATTTAGTCTATAATAGTGCACTAACTACATTAGATTCATGTAGTAGGAGAAGACATTAGTATCATTAGTATCATGTAGTAGAAGACATTTTTACACATCATCACCATCATCATCATCATCACCATCATCATCATCATCATTTACTGGTAACAACAGCAATAGAGATTTTGAGAAATACTGATTTTGGTCTCCCAACGCCCTAGAATTGTCTTCCAGGCCTTAGAAACTATAAGTCTGCTAAGAGTTCCTGAGCAAGCAGTTTAAATCTGGACATGTGCTGAGCTCTACCATATATTTGTCCCCTTGTTACTCATTATTCAATACAACCCATGTATGTAAATACAAAAGAATGTAAGAACAGCTGTACTGGATGAGGCTGAAGGCCTTCCTAGCCAAGTATAAGATATCCAGGAGCAGCTTGGACCAGGCGGTTAGAGAAAGGGTGAAAGGAGAAGGGCAAATATTAAATGATGGTTTCCCTCTTTTTCCTTTTTACAATCAGTGATGTAGGAACTTCACAAGATCAAAGTTTCATCTGGATATTCTGTGTAATATATAGACCGATCTCTCAGCTATTTTTTTATCTCCCTACTGAATTCAAGAATATTTTCTATTTCTTTGGAAAGCAAATGTTACAATTAAATTGCAGGGGTTTGCAGAAAGCATTTCTAAACATTTTGACTAAGAACTCTACATGGTATTCCTAGTTCTACAGTTATCAGAAATTCAGAATGGTTATTTCAAATTCATCTTCTCAGTGCCATTCTTGATTAGATTATCTCTACTCTTTTCATTTACCTTTCTCAGAAGATGAGCAATTGTAATATCATTTTTTTCTTCAAATGGAATACATCCCACAATCCAGATGTTCTTTACTGCATTTTGTACAAGTTTTAGTTCTAGATAAACTAAAAATGAACTGACAGAAAGAGCGTGAATATCTAAGGTGCAGATTCATGACAAAATATATTTTCCTCTTAATTTTTTCTCCTGCTCATAATTTTAGATTATTTCACTTAATTTTACATGAGAATTTTAATCACATTTATTTTGTGTGGTTTTCTCTGTGATCAAACATAAAATGCTTACAAAACTTAGTTACCCTGGCAGAAGATTTGGGGTAACTTTTGATATGCATCAATCAAGCAGTACCAGTAACCAGGGCAGTCAATTGTGCAAAAGCTCACCAGTCACCAACTGGGCCAGCCCTGATGGTCTGGCAGACAACCTGTCACCTAATAAGCACCAGCTGACTGGGGCAGCACTCAACCCACTCACCATTCACTTCACTGGTATATTCAGCTATTGGTTACTTAAAATAGCCAGGGAAGTACATTTTCACGGTGAGACTATATCATGATTGCAGTTAAAAATGGTAGTCTGAAGAGAAAATTCAGTGACACTGAGTCAGCAGTCACTAGGTGTATGATTTTTAATACATAAAAGTGCAGGTTGAACTAAATTTATGAAGAATTTAAGTATGAAAAGCTACAAATAAACAAAGCTATTTAAATATTGTGTGTAATTGCAGTAGAGTCTGGGCCCTTGTGCTCTTTCTCAGCTTCAGTGTAGTTTCTTGCTGTTACTACATGAGCCCCTTCTTCCATTTATATTTCCACTCCCATGCCTTCATCTTTTAATCTATATAATCAATATCTGATGTCCAATCAGAAGTTCTGCCCTGTCCAACTTTCCTAATTTCTGCATTTGGTTGTCACTTGGTGCTTCTGGTTTTTTTTCATCTTTCAGGCTGTTTTACTGGGGTCTATATTAATACTATAGCAAAATAAATATAAGTAATATTCTATATGCGACTTACTACAACTTTTGTTCCTAATTTCTCATCTGGCAGCTAGTAAAGCATCAATTCTAGGATCCCAGCTTTCCCTTGTTCTGTGCAATGTAAATGAAAAGAATACAGGAGTCACTTAGGAAACCAGGTAGGAGAAGGAAACAGGGACTGCAACTGACAGAAAGATATATTACTATATTTTTGAGATTTCATTATGCGTTACTGCCCTGAAAGATAAATAATAATTTTCTAGGCTTTTAAAACATGTATTCAAATAGTTTTTGTAAATAGCTATAAAATAAAGTCAATAGACAGTGCATATTTAAAGCATCGAGGCTCATGAAAACCTTGGTGATCTGTTGCTATGTGGTTTGGTTTCCATGAAATCTGCAGAAACATTTTTTTAATTTTATTTTATGGCTAAAGGCAGACGAAATCTTGAATAGGCTCACAACTGGGACATAGGATTAAAATAATTTTTAGAAGGTTGGATAAAGTATTAAAATGGAGAAGGAAAAGCAAATACAGATAATTCCCAGGATAATTTGGATACTATTCAAACTCTCAGGTTTTTAGAGGAATATTTATTTGGTAGCCAGAATTCATGTACATTAAAAATCTAAAGCTGGCAAACAACTCCAATTACATGGCCACATGCAAATACACTGACAGTTTCTGGATAGAAGGAATAGAATTCTCCAACTTATAGGGATATTTCCAGAAGCCAATGTGGGAGAAGCTTTTGATTTTCTGGTCTGCAACTTTATATGTTTGCTATCTGAGCTTCCTCTAACCTTATTGTTAATAAGATTACCAATGCAAAGCAATCAGTTAAGTCAGACTTGGCATTTGTTCTGTAAGGCAGTAGAGGAAATTCATCAGGGTATCCACACACATACATTACACTATTTACATTGGCACTGTGATGAATTCCTACATCAGGACCATTGATTGTTTACCAACATGGATACCACAGGATCCTGGGTAGGATCTCTATAATCTCTCCTCAGGTACATGATTAAGTAGCAAATGACACCCACCAGCATCTGGTGAGCTGTCAGGTGCCAGAAGGTGTTTGTAGTGGTAATTTGGCCATCTGCAATCTGTGTTGTCACTGTATTGTAAGTTATCACTGTCTCAGGCAATATTAACTTGCAATGTTCTTCTGACACTTCTTCAGTGGGTTGTGAAGCAGACATATGGTACAAAATACTTCCTAGCTAGCTCCTCCCACCTTTCCAATAGCAATGACTGCTGTTGCTTATCAGTGAAAGTACCGTGGATTGTGCTTAAGTACTGTGGATTCTCTTCATGGTACTTTAATATTAATACTGCTGATGTGTATTTACCCTGTTTTAGGTGTTCTGAGTCACTTTTGTGGCACACTTCTACATTGTGAAGAACACAAGATATAGGAACATATGGCCCACGGTAATCAAATATTTTGCAAATTACTTAGCAATTATACTTGAAGTTACCAAGTAGTTCAAAAGCAATTACCTTATAACTTGATTTTGGGTTCTGTAATAACAGTTTCAGTTTATATGGAAAAATAACTAGACAATTATATTATAGTAATATGATCATTAAACAATGGCCTAAATAATTAAGATTTTAATTTATTTAAACTTTTTTTTTTTTCATGCATCTTCTAACACCTTTTGTGCCATTCTTTGTTAAAACAGCTAAGATATGTTTTTTTTTATTTGCAGAGCTCACAAAAGGTTGCTGACCCTCAAGAACTCCTTGGACTTCATGAACTTTGTGGGTTCTTTCCAACTCAGGATAATCTATAATTCTATGAAAAGACATATCAGATAATCCCCTGACTGTAATTATTTTGGACTGTTATTGCTATCATTCTTACTGGAACATGTAAAAAATATGGGTTTTATTAGTCTGTCTCTTATATTTTTGTAATATGTTTTCTCATTGAATAAATATCACACCTAGAAACCAATTAGAACTTAGAACAAAGTGGCAAAGATAGGAATCCTCTAACCACTCATTTTCAGTGGAAAAGTTAAGTGACCATAATGGTGAACATATTAAGGTAACATTGCAACTAAAGAAAAAATTACCCGTTGGATGCAAATGCATTTTTATTTTTAGACCAACAGCTTCTGACATGGAGAATTAGAATTAGAAGATAGAAGCCCAAATGACAAATATATTTTACATGTATTTAATGGGCACTGAACAGTTCAGGGAATTGTTAATAGTAGTCAGGGGCTTTCATCACTGAGTCGCTAAGCTTGAATCTGGCCCAGGTCCACAGTGACTGAAGATCATTACAATTTGATAGTTCTTCAGTGTCCTATGCAAAATGAATTATGTTCTTACTCAGAAACTGATGGTCATTAGTAAAAATTACTACCCACTGGAGAAGAACAAGATAGATAAGTAAAAGTGTGGGAGAATAGGGGGTTATACAGAATTAAGATTCGTTATCACAGAAAGAGAAGTATATCTATTACAGAATATTAAGAATATTAATGTAGACATTATCAAAAGATTTCCTTCTGAAATGTTTTATTCAGGCACAATGACGTGCCTTTTCCTGTTTCCTCTCTTCTTTGAATATAGAGAGTTCTGGCTTTTTTGTCCCTGCTAAAAAAAAAAAAAAATCCAGTCTGAAATTTGGTGTCATTTGTTTTAGCGCCATAATCTAAAATAATATGCAAACTTTCAAATGTTTCTAAACCTGCAATTATTAGATCAGCAAAATAGAATTAACACTTAAAGTCATTTGGAACTGTTTAGGCTACTTGCAAATCTGGCATGTTTGAATGGTGACAAAAGAAATCAACAATTCACTAAACCTTTTTTTATTATTTGCCTCTGCATTTCTTTCACTCATTCAATCGAATACAAATCATAATCTGCAAACACTAGTGTGGGTTTTTTTTCTTTCTTTTTGTATGGGCTTTATTTTTCATTTGTGGCTTTTTGATTTTGCAACACTAGAAATTTTAAGCATTTCAACAGTAGAAATTAAGTCTACTGATAAGTGAGTTAACAAGTTCTGTGTATCATTTATTATCATTTACTCTGTGGTAAAAAGAGGAAAATTGAAAGAAAGAATGTAGATAAATCACAGAATTATCGATTCCTTCAAACAACTTCAATCTTCTTCAAACAGTGAGAAATATAATCAGCTTAAATATCTCAATGTTTCATGAAGATTTTCTTTATTTGCCTTCATCTCTATGGAATACTTTGCTGAAAGCAAATTAAAAGTTTCTTTATTCAAGACAAAGTTGATTTGTCCAATAAAAAAGAACACAAAGGCAAACATTTCTACACAGACATATGAAGTGAAATTTATGAGATTCTTAAGGTTATCAACATACTTATTATGTAATGGAATAAATACTACCATCTTAGATGGACGTTTTATTATTTCTTACTCAGTAACTTCACTTCTCTATAAACATTTCTATAGAAATTCATTAAAATCACCACATGACCAAATTTTCTCATCAGAGTTACAAGGGAGAAAAACAGAGAAAAAGGCAAACTGCTTGCTCTTATACAGATATTTGCTCTGCCATGGTACTTCACATGTACATTGTTCCTCTAATGCTGCTATTGTTCCCCTCAAGAAGATCCATATGAGAAGGGGTTCACAGAAGTGAACCTTGCATATTCAGGACAATGTGTGTATCCTCTGCAGGAAAGGTAAGGGCAATGTAAGTTTTTTATTTTCCAGAGTTTCTGAGGACAGGTATGCTGAATACTATTAGGCATAGTAATTTAATAAAGAAAAAAAAAAATAAAAATAGATCTATTGTGCATTTTGCAAAAAAATATCTAACACCTAAGCCAACAAACAAAATAACCCACCAAATTTATGCCTATTTCCAGGTTTTCATGTTTTGAAATTCTACATCCTAAAATGAGCAAACTCTCTCAAATGTGCTTGACATCCAAAGCTCTCCCAAATAAACTCATTTCCATGTACTATATGTTTTTTAAATTACAGCTTTCCTGTGGATATGTCAATAATACCATCTAACTCCAATTCACAGGGAGAAAGCAAGTCCTTCTGTTAAAAGATTCAAGGCAAAAGCACAAAACAAATCATTGATTTTCATGCCCTGGGAACTAACCTGACAACTAATTTTTCTTCGTGGTCCTATTTGCCCCCTTTTACAGCAAGACAAGAGTGGAATATGCACTCATTCATTATTTGAAATATTTGGTGACTTCAGGGAATGTAAATTCTTATTTAAGTATACTACTTAAAAACTCGTTGACTTCCTGTCATCCCTTCAGTGCATGTTTTAAAAATATATGTCCTTTCTCAGGTTAAAGAAATAGTTCTATATAAAGTAAGCTTTATAGAGAGACTCCATAGGCTCATATTTCTAAGTGGATATATATGCGTTGCTCTCACCAAGACTCTATTGGTTTGTATCTTTTCTGTTTTCTCTCCTGCCCCCCAACCTTAATACACATTCCTTCAAGATATGAAGGTTTAGGACCTTCAATATACTAATTCACAACTAAGTGGAATTTCTATTCTTTAGGGGAACACAGTTTTGAACATAACCTGTACAGAAATCTGGGCCTTCACCATTCACACCATTGCAATTCAGGATCCTGCACCAGAATTCTCACCAAAAAAAAGATTTTAGACATTATTTTCAGCTTAGGAACCTAGGAGACATGTCTCATAGAAATATATATAAGAAAACTAATAATATTAAAAACAAATATTCAACACAAATCATAAGATTTAGATAATTTATTTCAGGAAAATTATCTTAACATGGTTTCTGGAAAATTCATCTTAATATAATTAGTTTATAGGCCTTGTGAATGACTGATCTTATTTATTTATGTATCTAGTGATTCAGGTTTTTCTAGGATTGCTGATGTTTTTATTAAAAAAAAACAACTCTTTTTTGGATAAAGTAGTTCATGAAAGCTTTGTGCAAAAACTTAAGGAAAATTTCCAATTGACAATATATGCTAAAACACACCTTTTACTAGAAGTAATATTAGGTACTAAAACCATCATAGAGGTTCTTCAAGGAGAAGAAAATAAGCGCTTGGAGGTAATAGGAAATAACAGTGAATGTTACACCACTGCCTGAGCTTTCTGAAGATGGTAAATATGGACTATGAACTAATGTACAAAACGAACTTGTTGGATGCAAAAATAAATATGTGCAAATTAATATGTACAGACAGTAATTAATACAGACAGTTTGGCATACTTAGATGATTCTATGTTAAATATTTTGGAGAGCCTGTTATATGCAAAATATCACTTACAACCAAAGATGATTTTGCAATTGTTAGTCAAATAAAAGCCCAGTAGATTGCCGGAATCAAACCTTGGAAAAATCTGAATAGAGGTGTGGACTCTGCTACAGGGTGCAGCAATTTCCAAACAGCTAACTTATTTAAGAAGTTTTCATTTACTAAACTTTTCCATGTAATGCAACATCCCAACCAATTTGAGATCCCGAGAAGAGAGACAGAGACTTGAATAGAACCCCAATCTTCCAAACTCTGCTATTTCTCCAGAGTAAGCACATAACAAGTTGAGGTTTTAGTATCTGAAAAATGATAATTTTTCTTGGGGTCTTGAGGACAAAAGAGAATACAAAATGCAGTAAGGAAGAATCAAAACAATCATTGCTCCTGAAAGAAGCTAAGAAAGAGGGATTTTGATGCATTATTTGCTTAGAGTCCTCTTGCTGTGGAACTATTCCCTCTTGCTTGATTATGCCTGTGTTTAGAGAATACACCTTGAACATTCATTGCAAATAAAGAAAAATGTTTACGCATTTAAAAAAAATCTTAGGTTTTCATAATTTCATCTCATTAAGAAAATACTGATATGTGACAACTTTTTGACAAAGCATTCAAAATAGTTATAAAAGAGTAATGGAAATAAGAACAAATAATATAATGAAAAAATAGATTTTTCCATCAGCTTAAGTAAATATAAGAATAACAATATTTACTTAAGTACTTTCAGGTACTCATAAAATTAAAAGGCTTAGTTTAAACATTTTTATTGGGAATTAAGAATATAAAGAAGATACAAGGCCAAAAGTAAGAAGCAGACCTTTGTTCCTCCTCCTTTAGTCCCACTTTTCTTTTTCAAAATTTAAAATTAATTATTCCTTTAGGCTTGGCCTTATATAACAAAATATAAGATCAAGTTTATAAAAGAAAAATAAAACTCAAAAACTTTTTATACAATTTATTGTTTGAACTTGGAAAATTACACCATTCTTAAAAATGTAAAAAAAAATTCTGCTACTGCAAGTACAATCTCTTTGCTTTCAAATGTCATGATTGTCTCTCATGTAGCCCACTTATATTGAATGGGAAAACATTGAATTAAAGGCAGCCAATGAATGAAAATTTTCAGAAACTTCTCAAGATCTTTTGACTATATGAGGATTGGTCTTCCAATCCTCATATAGTCAAAAGATGTATAAGAAAATTAATTATATTTTTCAGAACATCTTTAAAATATTACAGTGATGTACAAAGAACTGAAGCAGGGTGGAAAGTGCATGTATCTTATTGGATTTTATTATTATTGCTATTATTATATTTTTTATTATGATTATTTCTGATGCTTTGATTTCAAACTTTTTGGTTAAGCACAAATATTCTAAAGGATTTATATGTCAGACCAAAACAGCTTGAAAGTTAACTGCTTACAGCAACTGGCCACAAACTAGCTACAGAGAATCAGTCACAGGAATTATTCACTGGATGATTGTGAATAATGAGCTAATTTAGGAAAATCACAATCTGTTCATGGACAATTTGTGAGCTGAAGAGAGTTAAAATTCATCAACTAAATTATTTGTTATAAATTATTCACCAAGCTCTAATGAGCACCCAAAAATATGGCTGCTTATCTGAAACTTATTCAAATTATCCAAAGTGTTTCTGTATGTGTAGGAAAGCCAAAAATATTCTTTTGTACTTTTTAATATCTCTTGACACTGTTTCCATTTTACTTATGTTCCAAGCTAAAAAATATGTAGCACATAACAACGCAACAATAAGAGATCTTAACAAGGAAGGAAAGAACACTCTATTTCACATCTAAAAAGTATTTTGACTGATTTTAATTCAAACTTATGGTGAAAGCATTTTACTTTAGTTCATTCTTTGATTATAGCAGTTTGCATTGCTCAGACTTCTGATTCTGACCTATCTAAATACAAAATAAACTGATTGAAAATGTTACTGGATAACATATAACCATACTATATATTTGTGCCAGTCCTAATTCAACTTCCTAACAAAAAGTTCACCTGCTGCTGTATTTGTTGTTAATAATACTACTTTTACCGTATCTTTTCAGTCTCTCACCACATAAACAGTGAAGACATCACTTCTCCTCTTTATCTAGAAATGCTGGTGATAAATGTTTCAGTAATCTGTGACATTTATTTTTATGTGGTTTACAGTGGCTATCAGAGAATAATGACAACACACTATAATAACCTTCCTCAATTGCAGTTACATGGTCAACCTAACTTCTATAAGTGTGTTAGGTAAAGCACAAGCACAATGAACAAACAGTCAGCAATGAACAAACATCACAATGGATAATATTTAAATACTTTGATGCCAGACTTGACAATTACTGAAGACAGTAAAGAGATTTAAATTCATTTTAAAGGGATCTAGAAAAAAAATATTTTGGGTGGCAGTTGTGGAGTGTTGACCTTGGTAGCCCACCAGTTATCTACCAAGCTTCTTATTTTGTCCTGGTTTAGTGTTTTGTTCTGTATTAGTGCTTTGTTTATCAGTACAGACTGGGAACCAACAAGCTGTAAAATAGCTTTTTGATGGTGGTCCCAGTGGGCGACAATCTGTTTATGAACCAACATTGTGCCCTGAGGGCCGAGAAGGACAAAGATCTTCTGTGGCACATGAAGAAGAGCATTGCCAGCCGGTTGAGGAAGGTGATCCCAGCCCTGAAATCTCCCCATGTGAAGGCACATCTGGAGTTCTGCGTCCAGTTCTGGGCTCCTCAGTACAGGAGAGACATGGAGCTCCTGGAGCAGATCCAGTGCAGGGCAACAAAGAGGATTTTTACCTCAGCCCATGAGTTTTCTCACTTTTCTGATTCTCTCCCCTGTCCCACTCAGGGAAATTGACTGAGTGCCAGTATTCTTAGCTGCTGGCTGAGGTGAAACCAGTTGTCAAAACACGGGTGAATTTTAATGTCATGATCTGGAACTGGAAGAATTGCCACCCTGGGAAAATACTAGACCTTTTCAAATGTCCAGATTTTATTGAAACTTCAAAAAGGGTGTCAGAAAAGCCAAAGATTTCTTTGTATTGAAATGCAGAACACCTGGATAAAAAATTGAAGCAGAGAGGGAATCTGAAAGAAAATATGAACGTTAGCAAAAACAAAGATGTTTTTCAGAATAAGAAAGAATTTTCAAAGTTTTTCAGAATGGAAAAAGAAAACAAACAGCAAAAAAATACCACAAAAAACCAGGAGAGATGAAAGATTTTTCCAAGCTCCATCTCTTCAGATTCAGTTGTAATTTCTAAGTTAGACATTAAGCAACTAAAGAAGGGATTTGGGGGTGATCCACATTATGAAATTTAGAGCCACTTTTTACAGATCTATAGTAGATCCAAAGCTATATAGATTTTGAACCTGCTGCAAAAATACTTTATGTAACCTTTCTACAATGTGAAAAAGCAGCCTCATTTTCAACTAGTTCACTTATGCTTTTTTTAGGTTTACTTATAAATAATTGTATTAGGAAAGACGAGCTTCCAGTTAAGTTGCAAAATAAAGTCGTGGGAGATAAAAATTCAATATAATCAACTGCTGTATTTTGTCTAAGTAATTTAAAACAAAAAAAAATATTTTTCCATCTCTTGTTTCCGTCCAACTTGAAAATGAAACTATTGAACACTTCACAAGAGCATTATACAGCTAAGTGTTCTGTGGCATTCAGATGTTATTGTGATGGGGCAATATAAAGATAGATAGCTAAGGATTGCAGAATAGAGTATTTCTACTCTAACTGCTTAGGATCACTGCTCCCACCAGGATTCTCCAAAATACATCCCTGTCTGCTAAATTTCATGCTCTTGTATGTGCCAAAGATAAATAAATAAGATAAAGCACCTTTCACTGAGTAAACCCTTTATTTGGTATCGCTTAGAGCCTTGCAAGCTTTTACATAACCCTAAAGTAATAATTGTGATCAACAGTTTGCATTTTGTGGCTTATTACTCAGAGATCTACAGTTAGCACCACTGTCATCTCCCCTTTAATTGGGAAAGATTTTTGGAAGATTTTATGGAAATAAGATTTTATGGAAATAAGTCAAAAAAGTTTATCCATATTTACTTCTAAATTATCAGCAGCATAAATGCAGAATAGCTCACATCTCAGTGTTTTTCACAAAGGCACACAAGGTATGTGCTCTATAAAAAAATTCAATTTATATATATATATATATATATGTGCATCTGGCTTTCCTAGACAATGACTATTTTAAGATTGACATTATAGTGACTACACTTGTATCTTGACTATTGAGTATCTCATTATACAAATACTGCTGACTTTTTTTCCTTAAGTCTATCACATTAATTTTGTCATGATAGCTTTATTTCAGTAACTCTGACACTGTATAAGCTCATCATGATCATGCTCGAGAAACCTCTAATGGTGATAAAATTGTTCTTCTATTTGCTTTAGGATGATGTCTACATAAATGAACTAAATAAAGCTAAAGTTTAATTGGAAAAGTTAATTCTTTAATGAAACCATAGATGAGCTTGTTCACTTTGAGCTCAATTAACACTGTAATTGTTGAATACAGTTGGACTGATAATACAGCTTTAAAATAATGTGAGAAGGGTACATACACCTTCCAGGTCCTGTGCTGCTGATTATGCATATCACAAAATAAAGGACACACTGCCAGCTCTGCAGCTGCAAAATCTGCCTCCAGATCTCACTTCTATAATATCTGTCTCCCAATTTAAGAAAGTCCTTCTTTATTTTTTTCCTTTTTTTTTATTTTTTTACACTTTGTTTGTTTGGGGTTTTAATAAAATTTTTAAGTAGTGACACAGGTGAAAGCAAACCCAGACTCTTAACAGGTTGTGGTCCAGTACACACAGAAGTTGTGCAGCCATGTAGGCAACTCTGAGAACAAAATCAGTAGCAACATGAAAATATGGGCTTACAGAAAGCACATTCAGGTCAATGATTATGACCTATTAAATTATATAACTATATTAGGCCTCAGTTCTTTAGCACATTACACAGTTAATCTCACTATCTCCATTGAATTCAAAGGAGAGACATAACACATGATGTCTTTATCTTAACCTTGGATTAGCCTTCCTACAGAGTTTTATATCAATTATGCTTGCATGAATATATACGCTCAATTTTACCCTGCCTACAGTAAAAAGTCAGATGTATTCAGAGCTTAGATTATTCTTCTTTCTTTATCTCTAAAAACTTACAATGGGCAAGTTTTGTTAGTATTTGAACATGAGTTGCTGTCC
Source organism: Calcarius lapponicus (assembly GCA_039654755.1). NCBI lineage: Eukaryota > Metazoa > Chordata > Aves > Passeriformes > Fringillidae > Calcarius > Calcarius lapponicus. Next base: position 44,197,663 of record CM077462.1, on the reverse strand, counting down.
TTTAGGCTAATGATTCTTTACATGGATTCTCACCTGGATTCAGCTGGATATCAAGTGTTTGCAGCGGCTTACCAGTGAAGTCAAGTATTCTAAACAGAGTTTACCTGGGGCAGTATGACTCCCTTCTCACCCCACACTTTGCTCTAGATGGTGCTGAGTGCAAGTAGCTTATTAAGCAATAACAAGTCCCCACACCTCCACTGCACCCAGATAAGCACAGGAAAAGACTGCCCCTTGTGTCACCTTTCTGAATATGTCCAAATGACATAAAAGAGCAGTGTCAAAAGGGGTAAGTGAAGAGAAGGAGCTGCCTACCAGGATAAGTGAATTTCCTAACTCCAGTAGTTGTCAATGGGTTGGGCTTTTTGACCTACCACTCAGCATGATCTTTACAAGTCCCCTGAGCAGTAACTTTTTAGGTCTTTCTTTTTTTTTTTTTTTTTTTTCTTCATAAGCTCTCTTAATAATGGTTTTCTTACAGAGCTTTCAATTTAGGTGTGACTTTAGGTGGTGAGTTTTCAAAGCACATTCTTTGCTAGTCTAAGTTCTCATGCTGATTTAAGCAGAAATATAATTAAAACAATAATTAAAACAAAGCAACTGCTAAGAATTCATAAGATCAGAGCTTAAAAACTGTAAGGAGAGAAGACAGAAATGTGTCATTAAAAACCTTTAACAGGAAAAGTACATCTTTTTGCTTTAAAGAATATACAGATATCAGCATATGCAAAATCATTACTATCTCTCTAAACTTTCCTCTAAAATCTAAATTGAGTTTAAAAATAAAGAAAATTAGCCTATCACATTCAAAAATCATACCCTTACAGTTCAGTTTCATCCTATTAGATCTAAGGGAGGAATGAAAATATCCAAGTTTCTGTACAGTTGATAGAAAAGAGGAATCACAAAGGGATGTACTACATCACCAAGTATAGAAGTTTCTCTACTACTTTAATTATACTAGAAACTTGGTATTCTACACATATAACTTGAATATTTAAAGGGGGCATCACTGTAATGTTTTGTAGAACTCTAAATTTCACTTTTTTTCAGAATTCTTTGTAAGTGAATTGGAGGACAAATAGCTCAGTTTTTAGTATCTCCTTACTAGCAGGATGTAAATCAGAGCTCCTCAAGGCTCTTCCAGGAATTGAAAAGTCATTTTGGCCTTTATGAGAATTGATCCCTGTCATATCAAAAGACCAAACTATCTATATCAAAAACTGTACCTTGACTATTTCCTTCCTTGCTTGCTGAAGCTCTGTCAGCACTTGAAGATGCACACTCCTCTGTTTCTTGTCAGATTTGAAAATTTCCAAAGCCATAAGAAATATTCTTGAAATAAAAGTTTTGTTTGAGGCTGTTTAACTTTGGTCAGTGATTAATGGTAGACCAGTATCCTTGGTAAAACTCTAATAAAATTTAATGGGAGGAATCTAATATTCTTGAATTAACAGGGAAGAAAACCACCTCCTCGTGTGCCATTTTCTAAGATGTTTGACCTGATGTTTTGGGCAATCCAGCAACGGAATAAGGATAAAGGCAACAGTTAATGACAGAGCAGAATACACTGAATTACAGTGTAAAATTAGACACCTGCAAGAACTCCAGCATCGATGAAAACTCTCCTTGAAGATCATAGACTAGTTTGGGTTATAAAGGACCTTTAAACATCATCGAGTAACCCCTTCTCCTGCAATGAGAAGGGACATCTTTCACTACATCAGGTCACTCAGAGGCACATCCTACATGATCTTGAAAGTTTACAAGGATGGGGCATCCACCACCTCTTTGGGAAACTTGTGCTAGTGCTATACCAGTCTAATGGTTTAAAAAAAAAAAATCTTCCTTATATCTAATCTAAATAGGTATTCACTAAATTTAAAACCATTACCCCTTCTCCTATCAAAACATTCCCTGATAAAACTTGCCCCCATCTTTCTTATAGGCCCTCTTCAACTACTGAAAGGCCACAATGATATATCCCTGGAGCCTTCTTTTCTTTAGGCTGAACAACCCCAACTCTCTCAGCCTAACTGCACAGGAGAGGTGCTCCAGCTCTCTGATCATCTTTGTAGCTGTCCTCTCCATCCTACAGCGATTACACTGTTACTGATTTAGTTTTATGATCTACTAGTACCTTAGGTCAGGCTCTATTTTTCTTATTCAGGGATAAAACCTCAGTTGTAGACAATGGGTATTGTAAATGGGCAAGACATAAAAACAGCTGAATAGGAGAGAGACATGAAGACAAATGATCAATACCATCCCAGAAAAGAGCCCTGGCCTTGGCAGACATGCCATGCAGCATGAGACAGGCCACAGCAGTATTTTGGCAGAGGGCTGGGCCCAGTTAAACTCTGTTTATACTTTAATGGCTCCCTACAACTTGCCGGCGAATGATAAAGTGATTGCCACGGTGACAGCAACATCCAATTGCCAGGCACTGTGGGAATTTCAGCCAACTGTATCTTGCCCATGAGCAATGTGAAGCAGAGAGGTCATGTACACATCAAATGTATCTGTGACTGAACGTGCTTCGGCAGCCAAGTCTGCTTAATCTCCATGCTATCAGTTCATTTTCAAACCGCAACAAGTGCATAAAATAGGAGCAACCACTTAATATCTGGCAGAGCACATAACAGAAGAGAATCCCTGTAGCAGTGGTCAGCACATGGCAGCAGAAAAATGAGATATCAATGAGTCCATTGCTACATATGTTAAAACCAAAAAAAAACCAAGAAAAACAAGATTTTACAAACTTATTATCTTTAGAGAGAAATAGCAGTCCATTCCCATCTTGCCAACTCAACATTCCCTGACAACAGTTTTTCTTGTCCAGATTTCTGTTAATATTACACTCATTAACTTGGTAAACCTGTGAATTCCAGGCTGTTAAAACCAGATTTCATTCAAATATACTAGCCAACAAAAGAATCTTAGTAAAGCAGTGAAAATATTAATTAGCTTCTGTTTCCCTATTTTCTTGTGGATTTCCCCCCACCCTTTCCAGCTTCTTCTTCAAAATATCCTTTGGCTATCACTTTCCACTTGTCTCTCTTTTATGAAGATTTTGTTCTTCAGAGCTTCATTTCTAGTTCTTTCTGTCTTATCACCATATTAAGTTATATGTCATCCACCATGATGACTCACAAATTTCTTTCTTCAGCCTTGATTTAATTTTAATACCCTATTTCCTGATACATTATCTGGATTTCCTTTTTAATTGTCAAGACATAGCATTTGAAAACCTGAGCTTTTCTCTTTTTCCCAACTATAAACAATTTCCTTCTTCCTTGATCTACTCACACTAACAGCCAGTAATTTGGTCCATACTATTATCCAGACCTTCCTCCTCTTCAGCCTCCTTAGGGCTCAACTGGATTCTTGCTTGCAAACCACACTGGAAAGGATGCTTCCTTTTGATACCCACAGTTAAAAATGAAAATGCCTCATATTTCAATTTCTTCTTAGTAATAATGACAATGTGCCTACAGGTATTACCTGAAAAAGTAGCCTTTGGAAAGGGTTTTAAACTTACGTATAATATTCTGTATATGATTGAATCTCCTTTGTTTTTAAATAATAAATAACAGGCAGCATATATATTCAGTGAATCAGTATAATTCTTAGAGTAGGTCTAAAATAAATAGTAAGTCTAAAATAAGTATGTCTAAAGTAGGTTGGATGGTTCATCCTGACTCCAATATACCATTTCATCAAATGGGTGATTCTATTTCTTCTCTCTCCCTGCCTGTTCAAAACTGTGACAAAAATTTTTAATTTAGAAGGAACAAATACTCTATTTTTTATCTTTTTAAATGCCCAAGTCCTTTAGTCCCAATTACACATTGTGGTGGTTTTAACACCAGCTGGAAATTAAACTCCAAAGAGGTCACTCCCACCCTTTCTGATAACAGACAAAAAGCAGAGACTACAGGTTGAGATAGCAATTTACTGAAGCCTGAAAGCATTGGGGTAAGAAATGCACAGTAAGAACAGCAATATTGATAACAAAACAATACAAAAAAGTTGTTTTACCCACAAAAAGGTTTCAACAACCTCCACTTAGTTCCACGTGGCTGTCAGGACCAAAAAAAGAGATGCCAGAGTCTTCCTGCAGGAAGCTCCCTGCAGAGTTTCTTCTACATTACAAGGTTAAGAATGCTTTGACTTGGTGATCTTTAGAAAGTAGATTTTTACATTTTCAAAAGATGCTATAATTCCAAATCCAGCAACACAGTCATCCAGTGGAATATACTATAACTTTAATGTTTCAGGTATAGAAACAAGCACTAATTACCACTGCCATTTTAATAACTGTGAAAAACTGTAATTCACCTTTTAAAAAGTGTGAATACTGTGAAAAATATATAACCTGACTACTATTCTGTAATTACACATTTCACGTGAGTCTACATTCATTACACATTCTACTTCTGTAACAATTGTAAGATAGATTTTCTGCTTTCATACAGCTAAAATCATCAAGTACTTTGTTTACAACAGCTGTTCTTCTTCTTTGGCCCTGACAATCCCACACTCTTTAAATACTTTAAATTTTATAATATTTTCTTTACAGCACTTCTTAGATATGGGCTTCTTCTGGCTTCTTGTTCTCCAATACCTTGCAGGCAAACTACCCATTTTCCCATTGAGGGAATTGGTAGTGTGTCACATGGGATCAAGGCATCAGCACTTACCCTTGCTGTGAAAAATGAAGCCAGCCTTTATTACTCTCTCATTAGCTTTTGTTTTCATCTGTTGTTCACTGAAATGTCTGTACATGCCCTCTGAGATAGTTTATTATAATGTGTAACAAAAAAAAAATTGTTAAGAGACACATAAAAACCTTGGCAATGAATAGCAAGTGGACCTAATAAGACTATTACTAACCTAGACTATAACGTGCTATACAGTTGTATCGAATTGTTTACTTGTGCAAACTGTTGAGCCGGTGTCTCTCCCTCCCTTATTCTATTCTTGCAAAAGTCATCATTTTGGCATGTGTGGTTATGCCTCATTCCTTACAATTCAAACTATGAAAGAAAATATGATGCACCTTGACACTTTTCAAGTGCTGGCATTGCTATAGTTTAGAAGAAGGAAAGTATGCAACTTTGTAGAAAAACAAAATAACTGTTCGTTAGAAAAATGTCATTACTTCAACATTTGTCTAATCTTAAAACATGAATGACTTACATTTTATCTTTAAATATTAGAAAATAGTAAAAAATAGGATGCATAGAATATTAGACTTTTCCTACTATGTTAAATAATGTGAAACAGTACTATTAAGTGATGTATTTTTGCTTCCTCAAAATTTAATATTTGACATTTCAAATTGGAATGATAAAACAATTTGCTTTGATAATGTTATTTCCTGGAAGTATTCAAAACAAGTATGTTTCTTCAAAATAAATTCTCTGATATAACTGTATATAATTAATAAAAATCCGGTTAAATCATAAATAAAGAAGAATTTATTAAAGTTTGTCCTTAACTTAGGTAATCCATTTGGAGAAAACGTTCATTTTCTTGAGTTGAACATATATATATATATATATATATATATATATATATATATATATATGTCTCAGGAATGATGTTTTTAATATGAAGTTTTAGAGAAGAACTAGTGTGAAATTTATTACTTCAGTTAAATAAACCATTGATTCTGTACAGTGGTAATAGAGTCACTGTCTGAAGTAGCTCATCAGTTGCAAAATTGGTTTTCAAATTACAGGGTTGATGTTGAGATCACCATCTTGAAAAGGCAATTCTTAGCACTATAAAGTATGCTCTCAAACAAACTAGATTCTTTCTTTAATCATTGTCAACAGTCATTTGTTTAATAAAAATTGTTATGCCTTAAAGTACTTTAGCAAGTCCATAAAGAGGAGAAAGAACACATTTGCATGAACACAAATCTCTATATATGAAATATAAACATACATGCACATACATATACTCTTTTGGTATTTGAAATCTAGCTGTTATTGACGGTATTGCAGTTATTTCAGATTCTTTTCCAGATCTTTTACATGGGTTCTGAGAGTTTTGATAGGGCATTGTTAATTGCTCCTTTCTTATTAAGTTGTGAGGAAAGTGTGATCTAATTGAAAAAAAAAAAAATCAGGCTTGGCTACTGAAAAAGAGGGATAGAGAGCAAGCTGCATTAGTAAGAGCCAGCAGTTCATTTTCAAGGAAAATTGCATGCATTCAGAACTGAAAATATTCCCATGAGACTGTCACCTCTGCAAACAGTGAAGTTCAGGCTGGTAGGTTTCATGACATTATGCTACATTTTATGAAGTCACATGCCAAAAATATATTATGCCCAATTAATTCAGTGCTTTGTAGATACAGTAATTTGGAAATGCTTATGACAACAGCTCCTGGCCAGGATATTCAGAAACAGATTTTTCATCAATATGGCTTGCAGAGCTTGTCCCAAAAAGCTAGGCTGAAAGTTGACATATCAGGAAGCAAAATTTCTACAGGTGACCCTGTGCCATTGTATTTTGCATTCAAACTCTTATTTTCCTCTATGAAAACAATATTAGAAGTACTAACCCTTTTTAATATAATATTTTAGAGCTATATTAGTCTGTTTTAAATGGCTAAGGAGCATGAGAGCATGATGGAAGTATAGACTGTATTGGAATTTTGTGCTTATGAATGCGTGGTTTCATACATGCTTCTTTTCATGCCCTTTTGAAATGTATCCCCCCTCCCTTTCATGCTATCCCTAGTTTACCATGGGACACAAAGGCTTTGTTTAGGTGTTTTTCTAGTAAAATTAAGTGACAAACCAAGGGACAGTTGGCAAATGGCAATGAACAACTAAGAAGGGCTGTGTGATATACTGATAGAAAGGGATGAGGAATTGTGCCATTGAGGAGTTCAACAAACATCAAGCAGACAATGTTCAAAGAAAAAATTTCAATTTCAAATCTTTACTAAAAAATACACTGGCTTGAAAAAATGCAGAATGTCATCAAGGGTTTGGTTCTACGTGTGCCGCCTAATTCCAGAAAATACACATCAGTAGATTTTTCACAAATATTTGACAATGACTTGCAAAGCAGGACTCTGAACCTTTTGTGCAGTGTGAACCAGTACATGAAAGGATATCTTTGCATTTTACAGAATGCATGACAAGAACAGAAAACAGAGATATGAAATAAAAAGAATTTCCATGGCACCTACTTAAATTTATTGTCAATTTATATCAATTAACACAATTACTAGCTGAGAATACAAATGCCTATAATTTTCTTATAAAGTAATACTTTGTTATGCATTCTATTATATTTCTACTCTAACTTGCAAACAAAACTTCATTGTGTCACTATTTCATTTGATGCAATTCCTCCTTTGCCTTTTATATCATGGAATTAGTCACTTGAAATTCTCCTTGGAATTGCATCTCTTGCTCTGCTGCACACTGTGCAAGAACACCTGTCTTGCCAAGAAAACAATGGTAGACAAGGGCAATTTTCAGGATGATATGGCTCTGGCCATTTAGAATAAATTGGAATTAAAAAAACAACAAGTAAAACCAAAACAAAAATACAGCCAGTTTAAAGAGATCTTTCTACAACATGTTAGAACACATGATAATTTTAACATTGGATTTTTTGTTTTACTTTTTATTCAGGAGTAGATTTAACTATTTCTCTGAACTCCTTTACTCATCTTTCTCATCCTTTCTGAGAACACAGAGGAATAGAAGAGAGCTTATACTAAGAAGGAAAGGACAGAATACAAATGTTGTTGTTTTGCCTTATAGTTCAGCAGGCATCCTCAATTTTACAAAGGCAAGTAGAGAGATAAAAAAAAGACTTAAAATAGGTATCTGACCATGCTTTAGAGGTATACTAATGTTACTGTACAAGCTGGCTTGTACTGGGCAATTAATTCAGCTACAAATGAGAAACCCAGCCAGCTCCATAAAACCAGCCCCTGGATGGTCTGACAGGAATCTCAACCAAATACACTCCATCCTAAGCTGCAGGCACTTCACTGGTCCAGGAGCTGGGCAGTGTCAAAGATCAGATGAATGAGCTATCCAGACCAGGTTTTTCAAATGCCCTTTATAAAGAGGGGGTCAAGGAATAAAAGTTCTCTGTTGCCACATGGACACTGGGGAGTGTTCTGTCCCTGTCTCAAACCACCAACCCTACAAAACGTGTGGAATTATTAAACATAATATACTAAGTTAGCAGTAACCATGCATATGAAAAATACAAATGATCCTTCTCAAAACAAAAAAAAATCTCAAATATTATTTTCAGTGAGGTGAGCCATAGAGAAGTTACCCCACTTTCCAAGACATTAAAAGTCTCATTCTATGCTCTTCATGGTTTCAACACGACACAATTCAGCCATTGCTGAAGATCCTGAGAAAGCTAAGTAACACTAAGCTGAAAAATTGCTTAATTTTGGCAAAGTTATGAGTTAAGATATTTCTACTACCGAAGATAATACTTAGGACTCAGAATGATCAGAGTTCAGAGAAAAAAGATTAATGATATTGAGAGATGAGCCATACTGTCAATAAACAGAGGGCACTCATCAGGTTTCATGTTTGTGGATCCCTCAGCAATATTTGATATTATGATTGCTAGTTTATTTAAGAAACGTGTCAAGTGAAAATGAAAACATTAACAATATTTGATTTTTTTCTTCTTGGTCATGATTTGTGTTCATACTGTGGGAAGAGCATGTTAATTTTTTCTGTGCCTTACAGTTTTGGTTCTCTCATCATACAGGCAGGGTACAAGACGGTTTCTTTCCAAAGGCTCCTCGCCAATGGCTCTCAGAGGCTGGTTTCAAAAAGAAAGTGCACTTGCAGTTTTAATCAATGTCTTCAAAAAGACAACTGGGAAATGCTTCCACTCAGGTCCTTGTTGTATACCGTGGCATACATATGACTTCCAACATAAATTCAACCAAATCTTTGATACTGCTTTGAACTTTTTTTCCCCCACAGTTTTCTCATCTCTTGACTATCCACACTCTACAGACATTAGTTTGACCTTGGTGTGTATGTTGGCTTGGACTGCATTCAACATTTCCATTCAGAAAAAAAAGTCAGATTGAAAGAAAGCATAAAATATATATAAAAATATGTCATTATCCAACCCTTTCTTGGCCCAGGAGGAAATTATTTCCTGAATGAAGAATAACTGACTCAAAAACAACCCAAGAAATACAGAAGTGAAGAGAAGATATTTGTCAGGACTCATCCCCCTAGGGGCCACCAATTGTTGGCATTGGTGCTAGGCACCAGCTTATTATCCTACTATAAAACTTTCATGCCTTCTCTCTGTGAGCTCCTATGGGCAGCTCCTCGCAACACTGACTCCTTTTATCTTTCTCCCGCACAGCTAGCTGACTCCTTCCTGTCCCTTGCACAATCACCTGACCCTTCCTCCTCACAGCACAGCCAACAAACTCCAGCTCTCCTCTTGATCAGCTAGCCCACTCTTTTATAACACCCATCTTCACTGGACACAGCTGTGGCCTGTTAAGGGCAGGCCTGTTCCTGCTCTTTGGTAATTAGTGCAGCTGCAACTCCTCAGGGGCCAGATTACCTTCAGCACTGTCTCTGTTCTACTACAAGCCATCCTCCCACAGGAGATTTTTAAATCTCACACTGATAGGGAAATCTTGGTTGTTTCAGGTACAAATCACAATTAGACAGTTTAGTGCATTCTTTCTAAAATACACCTGCATTCCTTGGTGATCATAGCATCTCTCATATTCTAGCCTTTTTTATTTGGCTACGAGTCTCTAGACTGACCAGCAATATATCTCCAGCCCATCCAGCTTCCAGCAATCCAATATATCTTCCTATCAACAAAAACAACTACAAATAACGTTTTGTTTTTGGTTTTTTTTTTTTCCCAATTTACTCTGCTTTACACATTAAAAGTTATAAAAGTTCTTAGTGCCCTGGTTTTGAGACTACGACTGTAGAAACAAAAAACAATTGAATCTTGAAGGGACTTCTGGAGGTCACCAGGTTTAACCTCCTATTTAAAAAAAGCCACCTAGGCTCCTGGGTGTGTGTCTAGGACCATGTTCGGATGGCTTTTTAATAACTGCAAGGAAGGAAACTCCACAAACAGCTGTTTTCAGTCACCTCACAGTAAGAAAGGCCTTTCCTGGTGCTCAGACATTTGCTTGATCTGTAACATAATCCTTTTTCACAGGTAATATACTTCTGTATATTACCACCAAAAGAAAGCATTATTGACTCACATCTGACTCACAGCGCAACAACATCCATGCTTAGTCTGTACTGGTGCAAGTTAGTCTGTCTCACCCGCAGGACTTGAATTTTTATTTTCTTGATCTAGAAAAATTAAGGAAACTAAAAAATCTGAAGCAATGAGAAAGTATACTGAGAAATAAGGAATGTGCGAAACATGTAAAAGAGCAAATGAGAACATAAGGTACATAATAGATGTACTAATGAGAACAGAGACTAAAAATGAAAAATACCTTGTATGATTCCAGGAAAGGCAAAGAAATACTTGACTGTATTCTGTTTAGATTTCTCTTTTCAGCAAGAAACAGGGAAAAAATGAGGGGAAGAATAATAAACTGAAAAAGAGATGTCTTATTGTCTTTCTACTACTGCAAAAAAGTGATAGAAGATGGAGAAGTAACAAACCATGAAGAAGTCATATTGCAATAAACAAAAAAGCCAAAGTGAAAGACTGGACAAACACAATTAGGAGGAAAAAGATAGGTAAAACTCAAGGAAAAGGTAGATTTTACATTCAGATTGCTGCCATATAATGGGTTTGACCTTTAAATTACTGAATTTACATTTTTCTTATCTCTGCATTGTACTTAGTTCTAAGGAAAATATTACATTTTAAAAAACTTTGATCAATCCATCAAATTGAGCTATTTATGAACCTAAATAAAAACAACTGCCCTTCTGAAAATGTATTTTTTCTAAATTTGTACACTGTAACTGCCAAGAAGGAGCTTACATGGTGCTGAAGTTAGTCATGTATGTTTCTGAGGAAGTATTTTTTGAGATTTCTCAGAACAACAGTTAAAATCTAAGTCAGTATGGCCCTTATTAAATTAAATTGCACACATGCTGAATCCTTGATATCACATTTGGTTAGTCCAAATGTTGTGAAGAATACCGAGGCAGATGATATTTAGATTTTTATATGCACTGGTGATATACATAATTTTTCTTATTCACTTGTTTTTGCAAATGCAGATATTAGGAATGCAGCCAGGTACATTTCTTCTTTATGCTTTTTCTTCTCTTAATTCTCCTAAATAGCACAGAACAAATAAAAAGCAAATCTAGAAAATCCTTGGACGTTTGGAGGAAAATAACTTTGTTAAGGATATATCATGGTTAAACAGTATGGCATTTGCAGCCAGCAAACTTATGAACTTGCCAGCCTGTAAGTTACAACCTAGTTTGAACTTTACATTACCTTGAAGTATTTCTCAGAGAACACAATACTGATTCTGTACTTTGAGGGGTGGGTTGTAATAAAGTATACCCATGTAACATTATGCAGTATTGTGTTTCATTCTGTCTAGTAGGGTCTATAAAAGAACATTGCAAACATACTTAAATAACACTATAGCTTCAAAGAGTGAACCATTGAGAAAACTTGCAGTAAAAATCAAAGGTTGTCCAAGGTTACAAGGAAATTAATTTAGACTCAGTGCCTTAACAGGAGCTTTGAAAGTTCACACTGCTTATACATTTCTAGGTAATTTCTTTTCTATTTTTCATGTTAGTAAGCAAATTAATATAATTGCTCAATTTAATTTATCTATCTTGCTTTCTTCAGGCTAAATCCTCAAGAAAAAAAAAGGCAAGAAAGAAAAGTAAACTGAAAAATAAATGTTTTGGTAGTCCCTATTTTCTGTCTCTTCTTTTTAGCATTGTGTTGAGTTAATGTTGCCTGGATTCCTGATGACTACCCAGATGTTCCTCAGTCCACCTCCTTGACTGAATAGAAAATATTAAAAGAAAATATTAAAAACTCATGGGTTTAATTAAACAGAGGGAGCTTGCCTTCCACATGGTCACATCATCACATGGATGTGTCATCACAAAAACTGACTTGCTGAAAATTTATTGCCTATAGGACTGTGAGAAACAAAGACAAAAGTAAAACAACACCTTTCCCCTACTCCTTTTCCAGGCCTAGCTTCACTATTTCTTTCCCAACTCCTCCACCTCCTTCCCTATGGGCAGTGCTGGCAAGATGGGGAATGGGGACTGGGTTCAGCAGCAGTCTGCTGCTCCTTCCTCCTCATGTTTTGCTTGCTCCTGTGGATCCTGCCCACAGGCAGCAGCCCTTCAGAACATGTCCAACCGCTCCAGCATGGATACTCCATGGTCTGCAGGGTTATACTGCTCTGCTTTGGTCCCCTCCAGAGGCTGCAGAGGAATGTCTGTCTGCTCCACTCTTTGGAGCACTTTCTCCTCCTTCTAGTCTGAACTTGGTGTCCACTGACCTGTTTCTCACATGTCTCTCCCCATCCCTCACTGCCTTACAGTGTTTTCCCCTTTTTCAAATGTGTTTATCCTGAGTTGCCACCACCTTGGCTAGGAGCTGTGGGGCTCAGCTGTTCCCTGAAGTGGGTTTGCTGGAGCTGCCTGGAACTGGCTGTGTGCAGCATGGGACAGCTACAGCCATCTCTCACAAAGGCCACCTCTGCAGTCCCCTGCTACAAACACCCAGACACCTGCACTCAATACAAACAACAGCTAAAGTGACCCCCCCCCCCCCCGCCCATTAAAATCTAAAATACCCGATACAGTAGAAAAAAAATAGAATAGGATATCAGTACCATGATGATAAAACAGGGCAAAATTTGGATTGCAGTCAAACTGGATCCTATTGGCCTCTAGAGAACAGTTTCTTCTATGGTTTTGAAATTCTATGGTTAAAATAGATCTAAGGCAATGACAGCACCAGTAAATTAGCCAGTTAGAGGATAATTAATCAACAAACAGAAAGGATATTGCCTTTATCAATAGCTATTTAAAAGTTAGAACCTTAAAAAGAGAATTAATCACACAGACTCATTATGTGGTTTATAAGGGGAAAAAAAAGGCAGGAAAAAGAAATTCAGAGACGGCATGACTCAACCCTCAAAGCTGATGACCCCTCTTGTTCTGTTGATTATGAGCAAGACCTTGATTAGCAGAGTCTTGCTATTTTTTTAGATTCCCTAACTAGCTTCAATATCTCTTCTAATAGTGCTATCAATTGAGATTAATCCCAATTCAAATTTCCAGTTTCAATATCAGTGAAACTGAGCATTCATATTCTGATATACTTTAGGACTCTTACCAAGACAAGATATGCTGTTCATCTTGCTCTTTTTATTTTTTTTCCTTGCCTATTTTCAGTTGTTTTATTCATTTTGTTCAATTGTAAAATTTTTGATAAGTACTATCTTCCTTATAATTAATTGTGCTATTCATATGGCAAGGACATGTTAGTCCCTGATCAAGCTTATGTGGTCTCCTCAAGATACAAATAATAAATTAAATTAAATCTTCATACATAGAGTCTGACTAATAAAAATGGCAAATATTCCTTTCAGATTTTTCATCAGTAAAAAACCAGCTTTTTCAGATACTGCCCCTTATTTTTTTAACTGAGTGCTAATGTTGGAACTTTATCTTTTATTTATTTCTCGCTATTATAACAAAAGCATTTCACTGCAGGTACAATACAACTAATGAAGAATTGCTTCTTGCATCCTAAAGCATAACTTAGGAAGTAAAATCTCAGCTTTTCATGAGCTTTAAAATGTTTATTTTGTGAAGAACACAAAATCAGCATACCTAACTTGTTTTTGACTTAAGACTGTGATTTTAGACCTTGTGAATTTAGATCACTTCTTATAGTAATGTAACTTCTTAGAAAAATTTTTCTGGGAAACTCACTTGTAACCAGAGGAGATTCATATGTAATTTCCTTTCCTAACTTCTCTATCGATCAAAATATTTGCTGACTGATCTTTTAATGTTTTATTTTTATTATATTTTTTATTGCAAGGTAGATTTTGCACAATTTAAGTTTAAGATCATGTAGAATGATATGTATGTTTCTGATAAGAAGTCGATCTACAAATTTTCTATTTCTTTGTGTGCTTCAAACTGTTCTTAATATCTGATGCATTGAACAGCACACAAATTCAGCACAGCTCCTTCAGCTGAAAGCTTGGCAGAACACTCTTTAAAATGCATTAAATAATAAGCTTATATTATTCAACTTTGTGTAATGTAGATTTAGTGTGCATATTTTTTTAACATCATTCTCTCCATTCCTTTGTCCCTCAATTCTGTTTTGAAGGTGTTAGATGTTTTTCCATAGGAAATAATATAAATAGATAGTATGCCATTTTAGTTGTTTTTTGCCTTTGTTAGTGAGAACAGTAAGGCAATTTGATATAATCTGCCTGGGGATCTTTCAGTGATTAAAGCAAAAAACATTATAAAGAAACTGAATGAGATTTTTTAAGTGAACAAAACAAGTTTTTCATAATAACATAAGAATTAAGATTTCACAGCATGATCTTGCTACAGAGATGCCAAGAAATAACATGGATTATTAAAACACAAATGAACTTTTTAGGCACTAAAATTATCTATACACTACAAGAATGTTTAAATGAAGATAGAAAATTAAATTTAAAAACATTACCTCATGAAGATCAAAGCTAAGGATGCAGCCAGGTTAAAAGATTTTGAGAGTTTATTACACCAGAAAACAAAAGTAATTTCTTTCTCAAAATATAAGATGCAGGGAACTTGTTCTTCACAGACCCCAAGTGGATGAATAAAGACTCTTACATGTGCTTTTCCACCCCATCTGGGTATGCATTGTAAGCCCAGGTTGTTAACCAGGATATAGAGTTTGTCCCTAGTAGTTCCTGCTTTGGTGTAGGCACTTAGGAAGTAGATGAGGTGAGGAATGAGTGATTCCCTACTACAAAAAGGGAATTCTACTTGTTATTACTCCAGCAGAAAATTACGCTTACTACTGACATTTACATTTGGCATCCCTTTGTCATTGTCTGCAAGGTGGATTTTACAAGAGGGGCTGCAAGGAGGATCTGGGGAGCTACAGGTTTGTCAGTCCGACTTCAGTTCTGGGGAAAGCTATGGAGCTGATCAGTTTATACCAGGACAAACAGGAGATCAGGCTAAAAGAGCACAGTTACTTGTGTCAAAACACTGTCAAAGACAAAGAAGGAATTTGCTGTAAAATAAACCATCACAGTGGGAATTTGAAATAAGCTCAGAAGGCAGGAATTTGCAATAAGAAAATGATGATTCCAGGCATGATGGATGGAAGTAAGGTCTGGTTACCACACTGTGGTTAATGCATCTAGACAAAAATTGTCACTGTAGAAAAGTAGGAATGAAAGCTACTGCTCATACACATATCACCTCAAATTGTGGGAACATCATCTATGCCCTGTGGGTTCCTGGAATTTGGACTGTATAAAGGTGGTACCCCCCAAAGAACAGCTCTGGGACCCCCACCACTGCTGGGGTGAAAAAGGACCAACTGGATACTGCTGGATTAAAGGGTGGTCACTATCTTCTGCTTGATGTCTCTCTCCCTGTTTCCCTTTTCTATTTCATTATATCTCTGCTTCCCTTATACGCTTAAATAAAATCCATACTATTCACTTTGGTGTATGGTCTCATTTGCACCTTAATTCCAGCAGAGACATTTCTCCCTAATTGGATCATAACACAGGCCCAATCAACATGGGTTTGAGAAAGGCAGGTCTTGTTTGACTGACCTGATCTCCTTCTATGAAAAGACCACCCAGGTATGTGATAAGGGAAAGGCTGTGGATGTTGTTTACCCAGTCTTCAGTAAAACTTTTGACGCTATTTCCCATAGCTGCTCAAGGATTGGATGGAAGTATTCCTGGCTGGGTAAAAAGGAGGCTGGATGGCCAGGCCCAGAGTGTGGTAGCAAATGGAGTTAAATCCTGCTGCTGGTACAAGAGGTACTCTGCAGGGCTCAGTATTGGCACTGGTCCTATTTAATATCTTTATCAGTGAGCTGGGCAAGGAGATAAATTGTGCCTTCAGACAGTTTGCAGATGAAACCAAGTAGGGCAGGAGTGTGGATCTGCTGAAGGGCAGAAAGGCTCTACAGAGTGATCTTGACAGGCAGGATTGGAGGTCCAAAGCCAATAGCATAGTATAGTATAGTTTAATGTAGTATAGCATAGCATAGGGTAGTATAGCATAGCATAGCATAGCATGGCATAACATAGCATAGCATAGCATAGCATAGCATAGTATAAGGCCAAGTGCCAAGTCCTTGCACTTTCTACCCATTTCTAAAAATGTGTGCAATATTTCCCTTTCTCCAGTCACCAGGATCTTCATCTATCTCCCATGACTTTTCAAATATCAGAGATAGTGCCTTGGCAGCTACATAAGCCAATTCACTCAGGACTCTGGAATGTGTCTTGTCTGGTTTCATATACTCATGTATGGTCCTCAGGTGGTCACAAATCTGATTTTATCTTATGTAGTTAGGGACTTTGCTCCTCCCTATCCCTGCAGTCCATCCACTCAAGAGATGCAGGACAAGAGGTTGTCAGTGAAGACATACCAAAAACATTGTTGAGTACCTCAGCTTTTTCCTTGTCTGTTCTTATCAGTTTGTCAGCCTTGCTCATCAGTGGGGGTTCACTTTCTCTGAACTGCCTTTTCTGGATAAAACACCTGTAGAAGCCCTTCTTGTTATTCTTTGTGGCCCTTGTCAAGTTCAGCTCCAGCTGCACCTTGGTCTTCATCGCCTGATCCCTACACAACTGGGTAGCCTTCCTATATTCTTCCCAGAATACCAGCTATTAAATACTGATTTAAAATAGATTTCCTGCAATGACAATGTTTATTATCTAGTAATTAAAGAAACAATGTTTTATAAAAGCAAATATATAACTATATATAACGAAAACAGAGACACAATGCTTTATTTCTAAAGTAATTCTTATGCTGTTTGGAGTGATCTCTTAAATAAGTGTTTCCATTGTGAAACCAAACCTAGAAAAGGCGTGGAAGATGTTTTTTTTCTTAGTTTTCTTTTGTTTGGTTGTTTATTTTGTTTTGTTTGGTTTTTTTCACTGTCCAAATATGCTTTAAAAGATGGTAAATTAAATAATTTTTCTTTTAGATGAGTCTCTTTTGTCCATGACAGTAAGTTGTAGGGAATTTCCCTGTCTTTGTCTTGATGCACAAGCATTTCAATTTTATTTTCTTCTTCTGCATACTTCAGGAAGAGTAGTGAGAGAGTGGCTTGGTGGGTATCTGCCAGCCAGAAAATGTCAACCCATTGAAGCAGGTTTCAGTGTTAAAGTCATATATTTCTAATAAGCTCTACACATATATTTAACAAGCTGTCAGTATTTGGGATTTCTTAGTTTTACTTCCTTGATGCACCAATAATTACTTTATTTCATATCTACTGGTTTAGGAAAAACATTTTATAATATATGGTCTTTGATTTGATTGGTTTTCTTGTTTGGATGATTTTTTCTTTTAAATTTTCAACAAGTTCTTTAAAAGATGCTAAAAAATCCATGTTTTAAACAAAAATATCATCAAATTAGGTTGCGTGAGACTAAAAAACATGTGAAAACTGGGATTCTAATCTGTGAAGAGATGCAGTGTACACAGAGAGAGTTTGTATTTCATAGAAATTAAAAAAGCCTAGTACATAATACCTTCCAGCTTTGCATGACATTCCTAAGAATTTAAGATTAAACGATCAGTGACACTAATCAGTGAACTGGCACATATCCTGTGATGCCTTGTTGCCAACAAAAGTCAATAATTTTCAGAAAAAAAAGATACCTGGAACACTTGGAACAAACGTGGGATAAAGTCCCCTTCAGAAAGTGCTTATTTAGCATATCTATCCTCTTTAAACTACTTATTTGAAAATTCTGCAAGCACATTATGCTAACTGCATCAGAAAGGCAAAGGTGTGAATGGATATTAATAAACTATCATACTTCTTATGAAAAAACAGAAAATTGTTCTTTATAAGAGACCACATTCACAATCATAGGACAAGCTTTTTAATACACATGCCAAAGCAATTTATTTTGCCATTATTCCAGACCTTTTTATGATTTAGTAAAAGTGTGTGAAGACATTTCCTTCATTCCTCCTATCTCCATGTATAAAACACATTTAGGGAAAAAAAAACAAATAAATTTTTGATTGTGGAAAGAGTGAATCTTTTTCACTTTTTGAACTTTATTGTCATTAAAGTCACAATAAAGTGCAAAAAGTGAAAAACAACAAAATATCTTTTTATTTAAGATCATGTACTGTCTCCCTTTTACAAGAAAAGACTGAAAGGATAACAAAGGTGGTGATAAAACATGATATAGGCAACATATTTTACCAGTCTTTAAAGTCTTTAGGCATGAAACACAGTAAAAGTGTAAAATATGCAGTAGAACTTGCAAATTGTGCCTTAAAATAATTCTACTAGAAACAGCTTTTAAATTTTGTAAAAAACAACTCTGCAAAGCATTCCTCCTTTCAGATGATTCATTGTCTCCATGTTTAGGTATTATGGGAATGATAAATGCTTCCATTTTTATGTTTTAAAGCTCATTAGTTAAAAGCATAGAATGAAAAATGTTTTAATACTATTTTGTTTGAATTTCAAAATATTCAAAATTTATTATTTGACTTAAGAAGACCATTGCATATTTTGAGCCAGAAGGAGTATTGAACATGAAGTTATCCAATATAGAAGCAAACGATGAATTCAAAATCTGCTGCATTCTAAGTGACTTGCTATCAACAGAATGGCATTGAAATGCTCATGTTGCAGGAAAGATTTTTTTTCACTTTTGTTCTAAATTGAGTCATCAGGGAAGCCCTATGTATCTGCATGTATTGTTATCTAGCTACATGCCATGGACGTAGAAACTGATATAGAGAGCAATTGGATTTCTTAAATCAATACACCACTGTGGGAGTCCAAGACTGTGAGATTCACATTCTCTGAACCTGAGAGGAGCAGTGAGAGAAGCAGAGAAAAGAATGGTCAAAACAATTCTTATCTCATTTGCTGCGCCTGTGTTGTGCCAAAGTAGAATGCAATGTGGAGATCGTTTACCCAGAGTGAGGGTGTTCTGTTTCCTTGGCCTATCAGGGCCACGCATGTGTCCAGGCTGTCTGTCTGCAGACAGTCACAAGATTTTGTTGAGTGGAGTGCTTGTGCAGTTTCAGTTTAGATGTAGTGTAATATAGTATAGAATAATATAGTATAATAAAGTAATTAATTAGCCTTCTGATATCAGTGGAGTCGGATGCAAAATTCTTCCCTTGGCCGAGTGCTTTTACAATACAAGATAGAAATTAGGAGGGTTTTAGCTGGTATTCATTCAAAATGGCAGTATTAACTTTTTTCTTCAAAATTGTCCTGCTATAAATCTGGAGAGGTGATGCAGGGCTAGTTCTGGAAAGCACTTCCAGACACATAAGTACAGGAAAATCAGACAGGGTTCACTAAGGAGTGCATCATGTTTTACTACCTTGATAAACCCATATAATTAAATAATTAGCTTGGTGCTTGAGGGGAGAGTGATGAAAGTTGTCTATCTGGGCTTCAATAAGGCTTAAGACACTGTCTCACATAAAATCCCCATAGACAAGCTGTTGGAGTCTGGGCTAGATGAGCAGTGGGATGAGTTAAAACATGAGCTGAATGCCTGAGCCCAGAGGCAATCAATAGCTCAAGCTCTAGCTGGAGGCCAGTGACTACCAGTGTACTCCAGGGATCAGTACTGGGTTCAGACCTGTTTAAGATCTCCATTAATTGATATAGATGATGGGGCAGAGGAAATTTGGCAAGTTTTCTGTTAATACAAAACTGGGAAAGGTGGCTGATACCCCAAAGATTCATGTTTCCATCCAGAGGGACCTCAACAAACTAGAGAATCCAGATGAGAGAAATGTCATGAAATCCAACAAGGACTGCAAAATCCTGTACATGGGAGGAACACCCCCAAGCATGAATATATAAGCTAGGAGCCACACAGGTGAAAAACAAGTTTGTAAAAAAAGCATTGTCTGATTAAAAGGGCGTCTGATTGAACAGGTGCCATCAAGGAGCCCTTGCTGCAAAGAAGTCCAATGGTAGCTGGCTGCATTCAACAAAGTTTGCCAGGAGTTTCATGCAGGTAGGTGATCTTTTCCTTTCTTCAGCATTGATGAGGCCACTCTTTGAGTCCTCTATCCAGTTCTGGGCTCCTTAGAATGACAGAGATACACAGATACTGAGTCGTCCAACAAAAGGCCACAAAGATGACAAAGGCACGTGAGCATCTTTCCTGTGAGAAAAGGCTGAGACATTTGGAACTGTTCAGCCTGGAGAACAAAACTATCAGGCATAAATGTGTTACGAGAGGATCTAAATGAGACAGAGCCAGACTTAGTGGTACCCATCCAGAGAAGCAGGGGCAATAGGAAAAAAACTGAAACTCAGGATATTGTGTCTGAACATCAGGAAACATTTTTTCACAGCGAGAGTGGCAGGTTGCCATGGAGATGGTGGAATGTGCGTTGTTGGAGATATTGGAAAGCACGGGGAAACATGGCACATGGAGCTGATTGGGAAAGGGGGTTTAACCAGAAGACTTCCTTCCTCTTCAGACTTCCATCCTCAACCTTTCTGTGATTCTGTGACTCTGATGGTGTAATGGACTTCTTCACTCCTTTGATCATCAGCTGATTATTGTGAAATAACCTAGAAAGGGGAAACCTCTAAAATGTATGAAATTGCTGGCAAAATTAGTGTACCATAGAGTTCTATCTTAGAGACATGTCAGATGCCCACTCTTGCTTTTGAATGGACTTTATCTATGGGTCTAAGGGTCTATGACTAGATTTCTTTGTATTCCTTTGTTTTCAGCTCAAAAGAACTCTGGGAATTTTATCCCAATCTTATTTCTTTCCAAGAAAGTTTCTGAAAAATAATCATCCATTTGAAGATGAGAAAACCAAGATTTTTTAAAAAGAAAAAGGAAGGATAATTACAATAATAAGACAGTATCTTTATGACAAAAGGGATAAAATAAACAGGAAAAAAGCTATGTGGAAAGTACTTGGATGAGAAAGAGGGAGAGAGCAAGAGACTGCATATGAAATCTAGCTGAGATCCTAGATGTGAAACAGAAACTATACCTTCCAAATAGTTCACAGATAAATTTTTATAGTGTTTTGATTGAGCAAAATGTACTTATTTAGCACACTATCCAGTTTGTTGATATGAAAAAGGGAAGTAGGGTATGAAAATTATATTGTATGTCCATTGTAATATCAAATAAAGAAGGTATCAATATTGTATATCAATATCAAAAAGACCAATTAGTAAAGGTTGAAACCTTAGTCATAAATGACTGATTTTTAACTCTGGTCATCATCCAGAGATAAGAGAGCAAAAAGGTTGAGGCTCTTTCTGATGACCTCCATTTAAAATAGTGATCCAACATGAGCTCAGAATGATCTAGTCATTATTTAATCTATAAACATATTATGAAGATTTTTTTTTCATGCTTTGTTTTGCCAAAAAAGATTTCAGTATCAAATCACACATGTTTCCTTTGTTTATACAGGTAATATTGAAACTGAAATTCTCTAGGAAAGACACTTAAAGAAACATGAAATATGACAAATTGTTAAGGCTTTTGAAATTTTAAATTTGCTACAAAAGAAAGAAAAATAATTTCAGAATAAAATAGCTTAAAATTGCATATTCTTGCACAAAAATAATGTGATTTTGAAAAAAACCCGAACTACTAAATTTTTTGCATGTATTGACATAGCAATTAAGAGAAGTTATAGCTGCTCTCTCTAATTCTGTGAAGACTTTGTTACACATCTCTTACCAATTATTGTAGTTGGCAGCATCATCATACTTTTTCAAGGCTGGAGGATTTGGGATGGGAATAATCTTTTCTAGATGTCCTTGATCTTTCTGTATAGAAAAAATGCATGCTAAAATAAATCTATGCTTTTATTCAGAAAAAAAAAAAAACAACCAAACCATTGTATTTTTTTACATAAGAACTTATTTTCTAAGCACTGATTTCAGGTATCTATTTTTTTTTTTATGGTCTTATCTCTTTGAATGGAAAAATAAAGCAAGAGAAAAGAGCACTTGAAGTTCAGCCCTGGAACATAGCCCTTGCTTGACAACAGAAAGTGATGAATAGACCATTCTATATCCTATTCTCTCTGAATTAGTACCTTAAACCTTATTTTTAAAGCATTTTTAACAAAAACATATATTTCTATATGACATGATTATTTATCAGGTGAGCCAGCTTCTTTTGACAATAGCTTCACATTTTCTGCAAAAACCACTGGTGAAGTATTAGGCGACCTGAATCTCTCAGGCACAAAACACTCTTCCCTTGAGGTTGATTATTTGGCTTCCTGAATATGTCATTTTAAAGAACAGCAGATACATCTTCCAGATTCAATTATGGAGAGGTGACACCATCATTTCCTCTTAATATAACAGTTTATCTTGTATTGTGATGATCAGGAAAGCCAATCCTAATGAACAAAATGTCAAGCATATGGGGGTAGGAAAGATAGCTGAAATGGCTCATCAGATCAAGATATGAAGCAATCCAGCCCAGGAAAATTAAATAGCAAATGATTGCTGTGTGTATAGACTGGACTCACCTGTGCATACAATAAATTTATTGTTTTAACAAATTTGAATAATTTTGAATAAAAATGCAACTTCTTGGATTTAAACACATCACTTGTTTTTAATAAATCCGTCATTGTGTCTTTATTTTATATGAATTTGAGAAGTAATCTTAGTATAGGGAAAACACAAGTAAGTCATTAATGCTTAATGTTTGCAATGTACACAAATTGTATATGCAACAATCTTTTAGTATTTGGTCATAGCATTTGCCATAAATGAGTATATGGAAAAATTACTTCATCTTTCCTACACATTATACTATGTGTGTGACTATGTGTGTAATTTGAAGTGTCTATTATTCAATAAGTTTATTGTTAGTGTTTACAGAACAGGACTCAAACAGCAGAAATCTAACGATTTCAGAAGGAATAAAACATCATAATCTGAAATTAGGGTAACAGTTATAAACCTTTGCTCTGATCTGCCCTGAGAAATAGAGTACACTAAAAAACCCTAAACCAAATAGAACAGGCAGTATTTGGAGGCTCTAGGAACCAGCCTTGTATTGCACTATCTCTACAGCTTTATGCAGCAGTTAACAGTGACAATAAATGTTGTTGTTCACACAGAATCATTTAAGTTTGAAAAGACCTCTGAGATTGACTCCAGACTTTGACTGATCATTAACTTGTCAATTAGGCCACAGAACTAAGTTCCACATCCAGTTGTTACTTGAGAAATTCCAGGTATGGTGACCCCACCACCCCCCTCGGCGCTCCATTCTAAAATTTAACAATGCTTTCCCTGAAAAAATTCCTCCTGATATCCAGCCAGGACCCCCCCTGACACAGCTTGAGTCTATGTCCTCTCACCCTGACACTGGCTACCGGGAAGAAGAGGGTGACCACCACCTGGCTACAACCTTCTTCCAGAGTGCAAAAAGGGCTCTCTTGAGCCTCCTTTCCTCCAGGCTAAATATCCCAAGCTTCCTCAGCTGCTCCTCACAGGACTTACTCTCTAGACCCTTCATCAGCTTTGTTGCCCTTTTCTGAACATGCTACAGCTTTTCAATGTTTTTGTTGCAGTGAGGGGCCCAGAACTGAGCACAGGACTTAGGTGCAGCCTCACCAGTGCCAAATACAGCAGGACAATCACAGCTCTGGTCCTGCTGGCCACACCATTCTTGATACAGTACAAGATGCCATTGGTCTTCTTCACCTCCTGGGCAGAGGATGGTTGTTAACAAGCAGACTCAGGTCCTTTTCTGCTGGGCTGCTTTCCAGCCACTCTGCCCCCAGCCCACCCGTGAGGGTGACTGCATCACAACTTTCCTTCTGCACAATGGTCTCCAGCTCCTCCTGTTTGTTATCCATACCATGTGCATTGGCCTCAGTGCACTTCAGCTGGGCTGTGGATTTTGCCCACAAATCTGGCATGCTACAACTAGGCTCATCTCTGTTGAGCCTGGTCTTACCCCCCCTCTCTCTTCAAACCAAATATGAAGCCTGCTCATGCAGCCCTGCTGAATCACAGGCAAAACTCTTTTCCCCCTTTTTTGGTGGAGATAGTGAACCTCATCTGTCTCCATCATGCCTTGTTGTATGTAAACCACCCCATGGTCAGAAATAGCCAAAATTTCATCCATGGCACCCATCTTTCAACTACATGTTGATCAAGTGGGTTCTCCTGTTCCTTTCAGCATTTTCCCTGCAACTAAAGGAATGAGGAAATTCACCACCTGCCCCCTTGTGCCTTCAACCCATCCTTTAGATTGTCCTAGGACTTATCTCATTAACCTCACCTCTTGTAATCACTGTAGCAAGCAGTGGGTAATAATCAGAGGGCTGGAGTAGCCCAGGAAGAGTCTTGTCTCTGTTACCTGGGGGGGCAGCTGCTCATTACCCCCCTGTACAGCCAGATCCAACCCTCACCCCTGGGCTTGCCTCAGTTGCTGCTGCTAATTCTGCTGCTGCCTCGTTGTTTTGGACTTTTTTCTACAGAACAATATCTGTAAAATTTTATAGATGTTCTTGCTCTGCCATCAGGTAAAGCAAAGACCTTTTGAAGTGTCTTGTGACAAAAAAGACACTAGACTAATCAGCTAAAGATTTTCTGGCCCCTTTTGTGCTAAATTTTATCTCTAACTTTCTCATTTCCGACAAAGGAGAAAGATTGACTAACCAGTTAGCCGAGAATGCTTTTTTTTTTCTGAAATGTAGGCAGAGAGAAAGGAGAAAAAATAGCTCAGACTTGCTCTGTCCTGAAGAAAGTATTCCAACTTTTTAATGTGGAATAAATACACTTTTTTTTTCTTGAGTTTTTGATCTCATGATTAAGAATCCACCCACCAGAATGTAAAGATTTGTCATTTTGCACCCTGGTGAGTAAAAGTGTTTACGATAGAAATGTGATTCCACTTTAAGTGACTCAGAAGCCTTTTTTTTACCTCCCAGAATAGGTTACAATTAAAAATCAGTCAGGAAGAAAAAAATACTTAATATTGATTTCTGTGTAGAACCATGAAAACTGGACTTTACTTAGGTATTTAGTTGAGTGATTTCAGGTCTCCTCATATACTGAATTTTGAAACAAAATGAGTTTATGTTTTTGAGGACTTATTGTTGGGCTTTTAATTAACTTCTATCTTGAATTTGGAACAACAAAAGCCACTGAAATTTCAGTGAGATATCCGTGCTTCTGTGATAAAAACTTCTTGTTAGCATTTACTACGTAAAACTTTGAATTATTTCAAGCATCAAATTAAGGTACAGAATGTCAATCCAGATGAAAGTGGTAGGAGCCAGTGTTTCCCATGGAATGTCTCCTACAAACTTAGGTGGACATCATCAGATGAATCTAGTAATGTATTGTCATAATCTCAAAAAACTCTTATTTGCTATACATGCATCCATCCTGCAAGTTTAGAGTATTTATAAATGCAATAAGGGTTTCTAACTACTAGTGTGTTTGTGAAAATTACTTCCCACTGAAAAATACAAATTTAAAATTCCAGCTACCATTCCATGGTGCTTGGCTTCAATTGAGTTCTTGTAATCAACTAAATGTGGGCATTAATTGCTTGTTTTAATTTTTTTAATGCTGATTTTTAAAAGTTCCTGGATCCTAAAGAAGCAGCAGCCTGTGAACTCTGTATATTTTCTTCCTCATTACTTTCTCTAGGACTATACCAGTTATGAATCTTAAAAATATTTCAGTATAATAAGACAATTAAGTTTGGTACATAATGAAAACAATCAAGAAGTTTGTGGAAAGAATAGCATGCTACTTCTCTTTTATCAGAGTTAATTTTGTACCTTGAATGAGATTATAAATGCAGCAAATGAATTTTCTGAAGTTTGTGTGTTCCTTTTTCAGTTGCCATGTCTGGAATGCTAAATACTTATTCTTCTATTGTATTTCAGTCCTTTCATTGCTCAGATCTAGAGAATAAACACATCATTACCATTACAATCCGAGCTGGGGAATGAGTAAATCAGAAATTGAAAACTCTTTGATGCCCTATATCATGTAAAATAGGTAAAGTAGCTAAGGAAGACAAGTCCAAAGTACCTTGATTCAATTTGCGTGTAAGAAGGCAAGAGGCATTGAGGTGCCTAGGGGAAGGTCATGCTACAAGTGCAGAGCCTGATTTAGAGCCGAAGGCCATCACACACCTGGGCTTATCGAAAGTTTCAGAGAGAAATGATGGAGTGCATTTCAGGCTGCAAGCACTGCAGTGAGGACAGCCCTTTTCCCGATAAATGCTGAATAAAAGCTTGTAAATCTATAGTGCCAGCGGATCTCTTTCTCTCTCATACTCATGAACTTTAGCCACCTCCATTTTCCCTCCTTCCTCCTAGCAAAAAGAGATACAGAGTAACTTTTTATTAGAAAACTAAACAAAAGAAAATTCAGTATTCGGACCTGATCTTATTCCTATACCTTACAGGCTTAGAGGGTTTTTGTTTGGTTTTTTCTTTTTCTTTTTCTTTTTCTTTTTCTTTTTCTTTTTCTTTTTCTTTTTCTTTTTCTTTTTCTTTTTCTTTTTCTTTTTCTTTTTCTTTTTCTTTTTCTTTTTCTTTTTCTTTTTCTTTTTCTTTTTCTTTTTCTTTTTCTTTTTCTTTTTTCCTTTTCCTTTTTCTTTTTCTTTT
Source organism: Calcarius lapponicus (assembly GCA_039654755.1). Lineage (NCBI taxonomy): Eukaryota > Metazoa > Chordata > Aves > Passeriformes > Fringillidae > Calcarius > Calcarius lapponicus. Next base: position 44,170,767 of record CM077462.1, on the reverse strand, counting down.
TCTTTTCCTTTTCCTTTTCCTTTTCCTTTTTCTTTTTCTTTTCCTTTTCCTTTTTCTTTTTCTTTTCCTTTTCCTTTTTTAAAACAGAACTGACTACCGATCTTGGATAAGTGAGCACTGTCACTGGTAAAGTAATTACAAAGCATTAGAGTCAGTGTGAAAAAGAAACCAAGAGAGCTCCAGTGTTTCTTTTGTCCTTTTGAATTTCAGGAGCTTACACATTTTTTATGCACAAAATATAAGCATCTTTTGTTGTCTTTTCCTTCTCACAAAGGCTAAATAGAATTCACTGTGAAAGAAATTGAGAGCAATTATTACTCAAGTTAAGATATGCACATAAATGTTACCAGGTATGTAATTTTTTTGCTTCATCTGAATGACTTATATTTTAAATATTTTTAAATAAATTTGCAGCTTGATATAATTATTCTAGTGAAATATAATACCACATGAAGAGCTTGCTGAGCTGTATAGATTAAACAATATGGTTTTGTGGGTTTTTGTTTTGCTGTTTTCTGGTTGTTTTGTTTTTTGTTTTTTTTTTTCCTCTCTTCTTTCCCTTTCACGAACAGTTATATCAGAATTATATCTCTTTTTACTTACCACTGAGAATTTCAAGAGATTATAATCACTCCTAAATTGTATGGTCATATAACTACAGTGTAGAGAATGCCATTAGTAATTATCTACTGCATAGGTTAGTACTGCAGAGGGAGGTATGAATGATTATTTTTCATTTAAAAAGTGACTGATTTTTCAGCTTCTTTCATCATTACAGTCATTGGACATACCCTTTTTTTGTATGTATTTTTTAGCATGTATGAGCTAGCATTTTACTGAATGAGTTTTGGTAAACTGTGTGAAGATCAGAATCAGATAAAGAAAAGACAATGTGAAAATCAAAAGCCTTGAATAAAGCTTTCCAGCTCTGCCTATAAAGTGATTTATATATATATGGGTGGTTTTGCTTTTATTTAGTAGGAAGAGCTTCATGATAAAAGATCAAAACTATAGCTTCCACTAATGTCTTTTGCTGCTGTAGACCTTTAATGTAGCTGTTAAACTTTGACAAAAAGTTATTGGTTTTGATAGAAAAGTATGAAGGTTTATATATTAATGGGATTATATTTACATATATATCTATTTGAGAAAATACTGTTGAGTTTTTTCCTATAATTCGTATAAACACAAAGAAAAAAACCAGAAACAAAACAAAACCCACCCAGCTACTATAAAAGAAATTGTATGTTATGCGTGCTATGGAATTAATTAAAGATTAAAGTTTAACGGAGTTTTTGAAAGCCATTAACCTTCTCTCATCATAAATATGTATTCAGTATTGCTGTGGATCAATGCAGTACTGGGCAGTGAAATGATGCACTGCATACAAAGCTGAAGCTAATAAACAAAACTTTACCAAGTACGTACATGCACAGTAAATAATCTTCATGCCTGAAAAATTTAGATTTACAAAGTGTGCATATCCATGAGGTTTGCCTAATATTTCCAAACCAAGTTCTCACAAAAAGTTTTTTGTTAATATCACTTCATTTCTCTCTCTTTCTTATTTTCCATTTATTTCTTCTTTTTCCATTGGACAAAATATTATCTTCCTTTCTTCCTAGTAGCCCCTGATAAATTAAAATTTAGTCAATCATTTGAAATATATTTTCAAAATATTAATGTGTTTCTATAACTGGACAGATTTTTTTTTGTATTCAGACTCTGAAAGCAAGCTTAAATAAAAATACGTCATAACTTCTATGCTGTGAATCAAACTGTGATAATGATCTCTCTCAAAGAAACTTTCCTACTCAGAGGAAAAGATGGCTGATGAACAGCTTCTGCCTGCTACTGGCACTACTCAGTTTGCACATCTTCAGAATGAAAAGGCAAAAGGCTGGGTATGATTCATTCTTAACTCTTTCATTTTCCTTGGATATTGTTAAATTATTATAGAATCTCAGGAAAATACTAATGATGAAAATATTTTTCTTCTTTGCCATTCTAATAGCATAAGATTTTTAAAATCATAACCATAAATTTGTATACCACAATACTGCTAATATAATTAGTTTTTATTTTGTAAAATGATATTTGTTTTTTCCTAGCAAGAAAATGGAGACATCTAGAATCAATGCAAAGTAAGAATCATACTCAATAAATGGACTTTTAAAAGAAAAGTGTACCTCATACACGCAAATGCTTTTTAAAATGGAGTCAAAACTATTAGGAAAAAAACCCAACTAAATACACAGGGTGTAGGCATTAAAAATAAAAGACAATGCTTCTAGATCTAATTTACATATGCACATTTATTTTATATGCTTTAATTTTACCTAGCCATATAAAATAACAAGTTTTCTTCGTTTCCTTAGTTTGGTAGATGAATGTCAAGATATGAAATCGTAACTGCATCTACTTGCATCAAATAAGAAATGAGTTTTTGTTGAACTGCAATACTTGACATTATGAGGTTTACATCTTCAAAAGTATTTCAGACTGCATTTTTCTATTAATCCCTTGTTGGAAGTCATGCTTATTTCATCAAAAAAAAGGCTCATTCCTTCTGCTTATAGCACTCTAAACAAATACCTTTCTCATGTTGTGACATTTCTGAGTCATATGCACACTCTCAGAAATCAAAAATGTCCCTCGGTGTTCTTTTCACATAGTATCCATCTTTTTCCAATATAGTTTTTAAAATTTGTTAAGACAAATTTGAACTTGTTTATTTATGGCAATAAAATGATCAATACTAAGGAGAAGATTTGCACAGTACTTACGACAGAAGACATTTCATATTGATATGTCTTCTCTTAGACGTGTTAACTACCCAATTTAAAAATGTGTGAAAGGGCCATCCTCCAATCTAATGATAGACAGATAAAGCAGAAATGTGCTAATACACCCAGAGTTATGGTCTACTCATCAGTGTAGGAAATTAAAGATAAAACACTTGATTTCACAGACATTCACATGAGTAAGATATTGAATATGGCACAGTCATCAAAAGAAATGCCATATGGAAACCCATATGGCTCCACAGACAAGTGCTAACAGACTTATGATTTGCTCTTAAAAAATTAAAAGGAACAGTGCTTTCTCTAATGAACAACTACTGCATGGAAAAATGCAACAGAAAGACAATGAAGGCAAGGCCAGAAAAGTAGAAGGGAAAAAAACCAAACAAACCACACTTTCTTGGTGCATGATCACTTGTCAAAATTTCCATGTATAGAAATAAATATATTCTACAAATAATTTATTGTAATTCCTATTTTCTTAGTCACTTTTACACCTTCAAATTTTCTGACAATATTCAGAGTAATTGAGAAAATAAAGAAAACCAGTCATTAACCAGAACATAAAGAAGTAACTAGATCATTGATGAATCTTTTTTATTTTGTTCAGGGCAGGCTATTGGGATTTTCCACAAAACTGACCACAGTCACCCTGGGCAATTACTACAGAGAAGCACTCAGAGAGTCTTTGTATGGTTGTCTTCTATCTGTAAATTGTTCCTGTATCCCACCACTGTCATCACCCCAGTAGGATGCACAATTTGTGCCTTCTATCTCTGGAATAGAAGATATAAGAATTTGATATGGCAACATTTTCCACCTGATCATTTTTCACAGATTAAATTGTGAAATGATAGAACAACTTAATTTGGAAGTGATCAGAAGCCACATGATAAAGTCAAGGAAAGCTTATATTTTCAACTAAGTTTCTCCAGTCATTATTAGAAGAGCTCTGAAAATCTCTGAGTAAGGAATTTCTGAATCTCTGGGGAAAAGTTGGCCCAGTTTCTGACCACCTTGTTTGCTTTTATTTAATGTAGCCATTTTCTTAATAGCAAGAGGAAATATTCATTGATGTAACTTGCATTCATTCTTCTCATCATTTTGCTGTGCCACACAGAAAACTGGGTTAGGTCTTCTAAACACACATTCAGTAGTGAAAGACAATGTTAAGTTGATGCCTTAGCAATCTGTTCTCTAGAAGAACAAAGCCTGTGCACTCAGCCTGTCCTTGTGATACTCTGTAATTACAGAATCGCAGAATCAAGTTGTTTGGAAAAGACTTCTGAGACCATTGTGTCCAGAGTTTGACAGATCACCAGCTTGTCAACTAGACCAGGCTACAAAGTGCCATGCCCAATCCAGCCACTACACCATTTCATGGACCTCCAATTACTTGCTCCAGTTTTTCAACTTCTTTCTTGTACCAGGGAGCTCCAAACTGAAAGAAACACCCAATTTTAAACAAGCATATGATAATAGTCACTGTTAAATTGTTGGCTATGCTTTCATGGTAAAGCCAAGGTGGAATTTAGCCATCGGTGCTATGTTTGGAGAGAATAATTGGAGTATATGAGGTCATGAGATCCCTTGTGACCTTATAAATTCTGTAATTTTTCAATTTAAAATGTGTTACAAATGGTAGGAGGAGGCAAAATTCCCATATCTCATTGGGCTGAGGGCAGCAGTTGAATTCAGCAGCAAATCACAGGTTTGATATGACTGACATCTTCTGCTTCTCAGGACAGATCTGGCAAGAGAGCACATTTCTGACATATTAAAGTTCTGCAGGTTATTGTTATTATTTAGCTCTCCAAATGATAAAGTATGAACAAAGCTATTTTTGTAATATCTTTCTCCAACATCTCTTTTGAGTAACTTAAAAAATAACTTAAAATTGAATGGAAGGAAAGGGCTGCCCAAATCTGAAGTTTGTGAGAGATAGGTCTTCTAGCAGGGATAATTCACACATTAATATTGATTCTTTACAACTGGTTGACACTTATATAAAAAGAGTATTGCATGCAAGACAGACATGAGACATCTTTAATATTTGTCCTCTGAGTATCCCATTATATATTTACTTTTTAATGGTAATTACTTTTAACTACTGCTCATAGTTTTTGTGTCCTTATTTGCTAGATAAGATATTTCTAGATTATCATAAATAGTATTTTTGTAAACTGCTGAATGGCCTGAAAAGTACAGTTTTAGTTCATAAATATAGACCCAGTAGCAAGAAACAAAATACTGCTACTGTTGCCCCTTACCAAAAAAAGTAATACATATTTATAAAAAAAACATTTAAGCAAGAATTCAGAATATTTTTGTTATCATTTTCTTTCTGTCTCACACTCAATTTTATTACTATGAGTAATAAAGCCTTGCAATGCCATCACATGAAGAAAATAATTTTTATTCATCTGAAACTGTGCATTTTCTTCCCTGAATGATAAGATAATCAAGTAATTTCATACAGAACAGTAAGTCAAAGAGAGGTCAGGGTCCAAAATAGAAATAACTTCAAACACAATCTTTTTTGTTATTTTGAGAACATACAGTCAATATTGAAGAGTCAAAAGGACCCTTTTTTGTTTTAAAGTTACTTCCTAGTAACAATTAGTTGCTTTCTAGTAACAATTACTTCCCAGTGTTAAACCTGAGTTTTGATTGTATGTATTGTTCATTTTATGTTTTAGTTTTTCATTTAAAGTTTGCCTGTAGGGTGTAATGCAAGACATTTAGGAGAAAGGAAGCTATTAAAAATGCCATGAGTGTATGGCATATGGCAAACAAGTGTGGCAGGGAATGTTGGGTGAGGATGAGTATTTTGTCCAGTACAATAATCTACTTAGCAAATTGGAGGAAGAGCTACCAGAATGCTAAATTAATCTAGAACTCTATGGTAGCACTGATGATGAACTCACAGGAAATGCCTAGTTTATTTACAGGTAAACTCTACAAATATGAACTGTGTTTCGTGGGAAATGAATGCTTGAAAACGGAAATGGTGCATGCTATGAGAAGGAAGGCACTTTAGGAACTTGTCCTGAAGCCATAAGTCAATAAATTTTATTGTTGTCATCAGCAGGAAAATTCAGGCCTTTATGGCCTAATCTAAACATCCCCTGAACAAAATAAGAAACTTACCACTGGCTTTGATTTGCTTAGGACAGCCGTAAGGAAAAAAAAGGAAACTCAAAAGCATAAAGGGCAGTTAGGTGCCCAAATCCCACTGAGTATCAAAATCATGTATGCTGTCTCTAACTTTGGAAATATTACTTTAAAACAGGATTTAAAATATTTTTCTTTTGTTTAGCAAAAGCATTTATTACAGTAGTAGTTAGGTAACTTTCCAAACCCTGTGGCCACTGTATAACACTGCATATATGTGGATATTAATGAATATTTTTTTTTAATATAGGCACAGTTATTCTGAATTTTTGGAAGCATATAAGCAGCAGTATTAGCTTTCTTTTAACAGTAGGAAAATGTGTTTCATTAAATAGGAAGGTATACACATTTTTTGCACTATATAGGGAAGCTATGTAGTTCACTGAATTATACCTCCAGGATCAGGTCTGACATATTTGGTTGTAGGATTTTACAGTCAGTAAAAGTCACAGAAGCCCCTGAAACCATAACAACCTCTGCATCACACTCATTGCATATTACCTTCAAGTCACAGGCTATTTTCTTGAAGATGTTCACATGATGACAGCTGTACCTTAGTCCTTAAAAACAAAATGCTTTTTGCCTGACATTTTCAATTTTTCAGTAATTTTTTCTCTACACAATTTGATTATTCCTTTTTCTTATTTTACATTCTTAAAAAATAAACATTTACATCAAAGAAAAAATCAGTTATTAAAGGAAATAGATGGGTTGAAAGAGGCTGAAATAGATTTACAACAAAAAAAGAGGATGAAAATTGAGTGCTGAGTATAACTCAGTGGTTTTTTGTCATGCCTCTATACTCTTTGGAAGAATTATAAAGCAATTTCTAAGTTTACATCCCCTAGAAGCATGCCTGTATATTCTGGTGCAAATAGAGCTGTGTGTCTCCCATTATGCTGAAATGAAACACTCCCTAAAAATTGTTTTCCATGATTCTAAGTTTATATATATATTTATATATATATATATATTGTATTTCTATCCTCTATGCTTTCAATAGATATAACCTCAAACACATGAAGACTCTGTAAACCAATGAACTGTCTTTTGCCTGAGGCAAGTAGAAAACCAGAATAAAGCCTCTGAGATGTATGAATTGCCCCATTCATCTCACTCTGAACCTCCAAGACTCTTTATATCCAAGGAAGTAGAATTTACCACTATTTTTCCAAGGATTTTAATGTTTCCAAAGATGAACTTTATTAATACTCAATCAGCCAAATATACATAGATGGATATAATATGTATCTAAAAGTAAAAAATATATTAATAGAATTATTGTTTCTTGTGTTTCTGGTAGTAGGACATGGATTTTTCTTCTTTCTTATTTTTTGTGGACAAGAGAAAATGTAGAATGCCACTCAAAGTTAATTTTTGTACTCTAAAACAAACTAACAAAAACCCCAAAAACCCCTGTGTGTTGTTTTTTTGTTTGTTTGTTTGTTTGGTGGGGTTTTTTTTGTTTTTTTTTTTTTTTTTTTTTTTTTTGTGTGTGTTTTTTTTTTTGTTGTGTTTTTTTTTTTTCCTCTGAATGTGGGAAAACAGGGAAAATCACCATGGCATAAAATATTATCCTAATTTCCATAAAATATTTATATTGAACATAATAATTATTTTTCTTTGAAATAAGCTTGCAGAATCTCAGAATACAAATTGAGATAGACTTACCATTTCCAGTTCTGTATGCTATTCATATACTTAATTCCTACACATCTTTAAAATTCCTGTAGTCAAACATAAAAATCATGCTGATTAGTATTATAACCTGAGCTTTATAAATGTGTGTGCTCTTTGTGTCATGGTGAAGCATTTGGGCTAAATTATATGCAGTAATTTGTTATTACAAAGAAGTTTTCAGGTTTATTTTATAAAATTCATATAAGCTCTTGTTGTGTGATCTGTACCCTTTGCTGCTACCCAGTGTTGAAGGCAGCTTACTCTGAGGGTAGAGGTGGGTTAGGTGGCCTCCCAGATGGGTTAGATGTCACTCCCGATCTATATGTCCATAATTTCTTGATTCTGATCATAAGCAATATACATTTTGAAGAAAAAAAAATTGTATTTAGTACAATATAGCCATTTCTTTTCACAAAGCTGTCAAAGGTGCTTGATATTGTGAATAAAATTCATATATTTGTAATTATTTTTTTATTGCCAATTCATACTACAGCTGCACTTTTCCAAATTTTTCTATTTGTCAATGGTTGAGCTAAATGACATTCAGGTTTTTACTGTGTGTTGGTCAATTTTATTGCCTGTCGATGAATGCCTGAAAATTAAATAAATATTAAAAAATAAGTGCTTGAGTGAATAGTGATCAGTCTTGCTCATAAGATTTGGAGGTTTTTATATGGAAATAGGGGTATTTTCTGAAGAAGGGCAGCACTTGATGCACATTTTTGCAGATAGCTCCTTTGCGCTGATGTTCACGTCTGGATGTTCTTTCAGCATAACCCACATCTGTTCTCTTCTACCTTGAAGACAAAAGTGGATTTCTGCTCCACCTAAAAAAATGCCCAAGAGCTGAGTTCCTAAGATTAAATCCAGAAACAAACTTTCACAAAATCTAGATTTCATCTTGGTAGCTTTGCCTCAGAGCAAATGTTGTTATGAAATGCTATAGCTGATTCACAGATTCAAAACCTCTTCATATGTCACTTGAAAATCTAATTTCAGTATATTATTATCCACCCCATAAGGTTTGCCATGTAATTTAATTTCCTTTAGCTTATGGACGGGAAAAAAACAACAACCGAAAGCAGTTATTTTAAGACAGAAGCACACTGCATGACTAAGAAGTAGAAGCTGTCTGAAGCTGCTAAGCAATTCCTTTAAGGATGAAAGGTATTCTTTTTCCTATCATGTTAAACTAACTAATATTTAACTGTGCAGATATAGTAACAATATATATAGTGCCTAGAATACATTGGGATGTTGGGATAAAAATTTAAAAAAAGAAAGAAAGTAAATAAGGGAGAAATCAAGGGCAACTGTAGTGGAATTGTTCTTCAAGACAGATGTTTCTGTAATTAAAAAAAAAGACAAAAAATAACTATATTAAACTCTACAAGAGATAAGATGAAGATTTGTAGGAAAGAAAAATTATGGAAAATAACGGAAAAGTTAAAAATTAGGAAAACAAATTGATGGAGGAAAGTATATTACTAGAAAAGAAGAGGTAAGCCTTCAAGAACTAAAATGAGACAAAAATATGTGGAACATTTAATTTAAATATAATTAGTTATATTAAATATAACTTGTATACAAAATTTTAAAATTAAAATTTAGCATAAAAATACAACTTGAATATAAAGGCTTTTGTTTGAAGGTGCAGCTATCTACATATTAACTTCCCTAAATTTCTACTGCCATAATACTCGAAGACTCAATGCAAATGAAACAAGTGTGCCACATATAAAACTCAAGTTGTGCACATTGGACAGGCTTGTTGCTGTAGATGATATAGAGATTCCCATCTGACTTCCATCAACCACAGGCAGGTCTTTTATAGGTCCCCTGTCAGACCTGCAAGTCCCTGAAGATATCCTAGACATCATAAATTACCTGAAATAGCACTTATTGCCTATGCAAGGCCTAATGTAATTAGCTGACTCCATGTCTGCATCTACAGTGAAATGAGTAGGTGTGCAGATTTCCCTTACTGTCTGGGATGCAATTTTATCTGTCCTGGGAATTTTGACACAGCCCACAAGTAGGAAGAATAATTTAGGTCTCTTAATCTGCAGGTAATTCCAGACAGATTGCTTAAACTGTAGTTCACACGCAGGCAGAAGACAGAAACTGAAGGCTTTTGAGCAGTAGTGTGAAAAACAGACAATGAAAGCATGCCAAACACACTCTAGTTAGCTCTTAATTACATTAATTTTTAAGCGCAATGACGAATATGTGAAAGGTAAGTTTTTGACACACATCTTGATTTTCTATGATGTGAACACAATGTAAAGAAAAGCGTGATGAAGCAGATTATTCTTAAACAGTTTTTTCAACATATAAACAGTATGTTCTGGTTTAATCAGACAGGTTAAATTATGGTTTAATAAAGTGAAAAAGTGTAGCCACTTTTTGCAGTAGTAACCACTGGAACATATTAAGAGGTAGAATGATGATTTTAGTGCAGTGGGTCTTTCTCATATAGGACTCCACTGCTGTGAAAGCTTAAGCCAGAAAAGCTATCTTGGAAGTGGATTGCTTGATGACAGACTGTCAGAATGTATTAAGGTTCTTAAGATAACAAGAAATGCTATGTGATAGGTAAAATTGCCTTGTGTTTGTAACTTACTGTGTCATTTTGAATGTTGTGATAGGGGATGCCTAATATCGCTGTGACGTTCTTGGTTCTGAAAACCGACTTATTAATTGCATTACTGACATTCTGTATCATGGGTAAGCTAGTGTTTTTTCTCTTAGTTTTTAAGTTCTGCTTTAGCAAAAAGATTCTATCCTCATTCTTCTTGAATTACCCCAACATTAGTCAAAAGTAATATAACATCTCAGATATTTTCTGAGCCAATTAAGAGATTAGTATCATAATAAGTACCAAGTAAAAACATACATCTTTTGTTTCCATTTCTTCTTAATTAATTTCTCCACACCATCTCAGTTTTCCTGAATTAACTTGTATACAAATATCTTGCTAAGAGATAAATATTATTATTCTTGATCATTATATGAAATATATAACACCAGGAAAATATGTTATCTTACAAGAAAAGTTCCCTTGCTTAAAAGGTGTATTTTGAAATTTGTCAGGTTGAAGAGTCTGCCACAAGGACAACCTTAATTAAAGCCAACAGAGGGGAAAAGTTAAATAGTGAAAAGTGCTTAGCTGTTACTCATAGAACTTCAAGTTAAAATCAGAAATAATAAGGGTAAGTGACTTTAAGGATAATTTCATAAATGTTCCATTACTCCATCCACCACATAGTCCACCTCTCTGCACAATTCTTTTAAGATTCTTCTTTAGATAGATAGTGTTCTTTGTGTCTGGGCAAAGTTTCTCTGATGTCTTTAAGGTGTATGCTCTCCCTTCATTTCTTGTTCAGCCCCATGAGGACTACTAAAATTTTTCTGGGACAGTAACTTATCTCAATCTGAGGAGTTGTCCCTCAGAGTATAAATTGAACCTGGAGGGCAGTTAAACTATATTAGTCAATGACAGAGAGCTAGGGGGAAAATTGTTGAATTAAACATTATTAATTTGTTAACTGACTTTCTGGCTCTGTTACAGGGGGGTCTGTTACAGTATTCTTCCAAGCAAGAATACTGCTGCCTCTAAGCATCATGGTGCAAGAGGTGCTGTACATCCCTTGATCACAAGGCAAAATTTTCCATAGAATCCACTTTTTCTTTTCAATCTTTCTAGTTAGGCTTGCCCTGCAGAAAGGAAATAGAGGCAGAAATATGAGAGAGTGGGTATGAGAGTTAAGTAATTTCTGAGGTGGAGGAATTTTTTTTTTCTATTTGAGGGAATCTAAAGGAAGAAATCTAAATTCTTAAACTCATTAAAGCACTTAAAATAAGGTGGAACAAGTATGGACTATCTTGACTCCATCTGATAACTAATCGGTGCCTTGTCTTGAGTTTTTCAAGCTCTCCTTAGAAACATTTACTCTTTACTTTGACACTGATAAAGAATTCTGAGCTCACACTCTGTGAATTTTTTTGGTTTTGTTTTGTTTGGGTTTATTTTTTTTGTTTGTTTTTTTTTTTTGTTTTGTTTTGTTTTGTTGGGAGAGGGTTGATGGGTTTGTTGTTGCTTCGGAGTGGCTTTTGTTGTTGGATTGGTTTTGTTTTCAATATACAGAGAATACTGTGATGGTTAGGAGTTTAGGCTGAGATTTACATTAGGACGCTAAGAGTTGAATGTCACTTACTGCTTTTATGTCCATACATAAAATGCTTATTAGAACTGGCATCATCATAAAAATTATTTCCTTTCTCTTAGAGAAAATGACAAGGTGGTCACTGTAGGTAACTAAACACCCTTACTAGCCTTTAGTTGCTTGCATTTATTTTCCTGAAGGACTGTTCTTTCATTGTAAACTGCCTTACTTGATCCTTCTCGTCCTGACTTCTTTCTTTCCTGCCTTCTTGCCCTCCCATCCACCTTTCCATAGCAATCAATTTTCAGGTTTTTAAATATTTAATTATGATAGCATGTAGTCTAGTTCATCAGTAAGAAGAGATCAACACTTTAATAAAATACGCTTTTGGTAGGAGTTAAAGCAACTTACACAAGTAACTGCATTGGTCACAGTAGATATTCTCTTTCAGAGTAAAGTAAGACATATACAAGCTCAGTGAACTCAGACTGAAAATTACATTATTGCTTATTGGTTATAAGACTACACTGCACATTGTCTTTTTTATTTTTCTTTGGGTCTGTGTCTCACAATGTCCTCATAGGCAAACTCGGGAAGTGTGAACAGGGAGTAGATTGAGAACTGGCTGAAGAGCATTAATGTCTAAAAAGTGGGTGTCAAGAGTGAGGCAGCAGGCAAAAACTGATGCACAAGAAACTCCATCTGAATATGAGGAAGAACTTAGTGACCAAGTACAGGAACAGATTGCCCAGAGAAGTTGTGGTATCTCCCTTACTAGAGATACTCAAGAACTGTCTGGATGCAATTCTGTGCCATGTGTAGTAAGATGACCTTGATGGAGCAGAGAGGTTGGACCAGATGACTCTTTCACTGTTCCTTCCAATCTTACTCATTCTATAATTCTCTGTTTCTGTTATTCTGTGGTTTGGGATTTTTTCTTTTTTGCTGCAGCGTCCTTTCTCTTCCAGCAGTGATAAATATGAAAACACTCTGGACTTCTAGGAAAAAAAAAAAAAGGTGCTTACTCATGATAGTAGACAAAGGAAAAATAAAATCCTCAGCTAACATTTATTGTACTTCCTTTTCTATTTATGGTTTGGGACTTTTTTCCAGCTTTTAAAAATGAGTTTCGAAACTTTTTGTATGCTTGACAAGCTCCAGTATGCTGATATATTATCACAATCAAGCACAAGTATTAATGATAAAAAGCTTTATACTGGTTTACTTTAAACTAAATTGATGTAAGATATCTATTACTAAAATAACCCCAGCACTTAAGCACCAATATTTATGTGATATTCACACATCTATGTATTAATGTATCCCCCTTACACAGGAATCCCGATGCACCTTTTCTTTTTGACATTGAAATGCTTTAGGCAAATAAAGAAAAATTTTATTGATAAAAATATGAAAATCCCTCCACCATTGTTTTGGAACTTTGCTTTTAATACATGAAGCTTGAATTTTAGTCCAAAGGGAGAATCTGTGATTATTTTTAGGACTGAAACTGTTATTATTGTTTTGGTGACAGATTTGCCACAATAGCTTTTTGGAGCTGAGGGGTGAGCATCACCAACCAGCGATCAGATCCTACAGGCATAAGAATTGATGGCATAGAAAGGTTTGTGTCCAGCAGCCGTGGAAACAGCTGCTGTCTGCTTGGGTTAAGGGACTTTATTGCGAACGTGACGGGGACTCCCTCCATTTACTACAATTAAATGTTCCAGTCTTGCCCTAATAAAGCTCATGATTTAGACCAATAAGCATATTTAAAATTCAAATACATACAATTACAACTATACTGTTAATAATTTTGGAAGCTTTTTCACAATTTCATGCTGCAGCTCTAACAATAATAGCCCATAAGCATAATTATAGAGACTTCTGTCCCAGAGATTTGAGTCAAACTACTGCAGGGAAAGCCAATGGACATTTTCATATAAGCTTCTCCATATGTGTCTGTGAAGATTTTTTGATGCATACCTAAGCTTTCCACACATAGAAAAGCATGTTGTTTCTTGATTTTGTGAAATTTTACCCAGTGGTTGTTATACATGAAAACATATTATAGAATGTCATAAGTTACATGCAACTCACATGTTCAAGGCTTTATGGAATTTGACATATATATTTTTAGCTTCCCAGACAGAAAAAAAGAGCTGTCCAGTTTGTCTAAGTAAAGCAGAAGAATATAGTCTGATCTGTCTTAAATTAGTCTTACTCATTACTGTGAGTCAGAAAAAAGTATTTAAAAACACATACTTCAAGAGAGCTGCTGACCTCTTCCTCTGGAGTCACTGCAGGAAAACCAGAAGCAAGCAACTGGGGATACCAATTATCCAGGAGATTTGAAAGGTAAATGAGAGGCTTTTCAGTTCCTGTAAGTTAGCTGAAATAGAAATAATTTCTGTACTTATGTAAGGAGGAGTATTTTGTAAGTAAAAAGGGAAAGTATGGGTAAGGAGACTGAGGCCTCTCTGTAAGGAGCAATTATTTCCTGAGCAGTCTTAGAAAGTCACATTGAAATAGGAAAACATCTACTAGGGTGGGTTTTTTTGGTGCTTTTTGTTGTTGGTGGTGGTTTTGGGTTTTTTTTTGTTTGTTTGGGCTTTTTTTTTTTTTGGTTGTTCTGTTATTGTAAGCAAAAATTCATAGAGCTTGGATGTTTGCCTAAATTTTGTCAATAAACCATGACATGCATACAACAGCATTTGCAAACATTGCAGTTAATTATTCTTTTTTTCTTTGTTTTTATTGGGGTTTTTTTTGAGAAAACTGGGAGCTGTTTAAAAATATAGTATAAAAACAAAAAGGACACAGTTAAATAGCATTCAAAAATACAGAAATTCTGAAATGTTCTCTATAAAACACATTATTGTGTCAGCACCTTATGCCATCAAATTTCTCCAATGTCTGAATTGTGTGGGCTTAAATAATAGACTAGGTAATAATTTGCCAAATAAGCTCCTTGCTTTAATGAACATGTTAAATATGCCCACAATCAATTAACTACAACAGGTTTTGATCCCATAGTTCATCCATTTTCCCTGTACACTGAATATGAGTAACTAAAGCTGTATGCCAAAACTGTGTGATTTCCTTGACCATTATAGTCTTTTTAGTGAGCTAATTTTTAGCTGTTCCTCCTTTTTATGATGATTGCTGATACTGTTATAATGATTGTTAATATATGGCTAATATTTTTATCCTAGTATGAATAAAAGAAAGGAAGCCGAAGCCTTCTTTTTCTCTCTCCTCTTCCCCTTTCTTTTACTTTGGATTATACAAAAAGCTGTCATCACATTAACCTCAGCCATCACATTCCGTATAATGATGTGCAATAAACCAAGATCGTTTGCACCAAATGAAAGAAATAAAAGCAATTCCAGACCAGTCAAATCTGAACACAAATAAAAGTCATGGCTCCCAGAACCTTATGCTGACAATGCCTCAACCCAGGGCTCATCAGGATCTCCAAAATCTGAAATGCACCCCAATGAGACATGGCCATCATAAAACAAACAAACAAAAAACCAAAAAAAAACAAAAAACAACAACAACAACAAAAAAAAAAAAAAAAAAACCAAAAAAACCAAAACAAAAAAAAACAACCAACCAACCAACAAAAATGCTTCAAATAAAAAGAAAAACCAAAAAACCCCTTCTGAATAGTGACTTCTCTTCCATTGAGTAAGTAAAAAGAATGGTAAGAATGGTTTCATGTCCAAGCAATTATTTTTCATCTTCGTCTTCCAAACTGTATGGCATTAGATAACTCCTCAGTCCATTGTTTGTTTCCTCCCCTTATTTGTTTTGGATTATAAACTACTTTAAGCAAGAGCTTATTTTACAAGCCCTGTGATTATTAGGAAAATACAGTAGTAATAACGTTTCTGTAATACCTAGATGTCCTAAAATATTGACATCTAGGTATTACAGAAACGTTATTACTACTGTTGCCCAAAATGACTCCCATGCAAATTGGAAATAGTTGTATCAAGTTGCCCATAAATGAGCATAAAATATGGTGTAATAATGTTACAGGCAATTAGCAAGAAATATTTACCTGGAAGTATTGCAGCATGGAAACACTGGGGGTCATCATAATATGATTTGATCACGTAATATGTCACATCATAATATGTTTTTTCAGCTTCCAGTCTTGTACAAGTGATGAACTCTGGTGAAACTGTTACAGTCATTCCCAGTTTTCATGGTACTGATGCTATAGTCTGTAATAACCTATGTTTTAAACTTTAACACTTTTTACAGATTCACCTGTCCTTTACTCTGGACTTCAAACAATTTTTTTTAAACGTGTAACTTTTCTCTTTCAGCAAGTTACTATTCATCCAAATTTCAATTCAGATTGGCCTAAACTTCCAGAAACTTCCAGGAAGAAAACTCAAAATTGAAAAATTATTGGGTAGTGTAGGTAGAGGCAATTGTTTTGGTAGTTCTCTGCTGCTGCCTAAATTCATATTTACTTAACTTTTCTATTTTCCTCATGGTTACATAAAATTGTTAATACAGTGGAACATGATAGTGTCCCTGAAAAGGAAATTAAGAGTTTCACTTACTCCATTGGAAGCTTAAGCCAAATAATTTCAGCTGCCTGTGTGATCAGGTGGTATGAGGCAGGGGTTAAGGTAACAAATTGATCAGCACTGTACCTAATTTCATTAAAAGAAGAACAGAAACAGTGCAGTATAACCACTTGGAATACATACACTTTAGTTTTGAGAGGAAATTTGTGAAAATAAATGTGAACAAAGATGTTAGTTTAGGTCAGGTATTTTAGCATGGCAGCTTTACCTACTATTAAAAAATCAACTGTATAATTAAGCTATTTTTTTATAAACGTGCAATTGTTCAAGGGAAGATTTCTCCAGAAATGCAGGAGAAAGACAAGGTAATAGAGTTTTAAGTCTGGCTGAGAGAACTCAGATGAATAGTCTTGAATAACTATTTTCCATTTAGTTCCTAAAACAAGAATTTACATGTCAAACGAGGCACAGTGGCAGTGTGATATGAAACAAACCTGTTTTATAATGTCTCATCTTTTAAGTTACATCAGTTCTCTGCATTAAGCTCTTCCTGTTTAAACATATATTTACTGGACCCCTTGTTAGAGACTGAAATTTTATGGTTAATGGCTTAAATATTGTTATGAAGGACTTTTTGCCCATTATGGCAAAACTGTATAAAGAAGCTGCAACCACCAAAGCCCACCCCCCCCCCTGAATACGCCTCCTGACTGGAACTTTGGACAGTGAGTTAAGCTGCCTAAGGAAACTTGAGATAAGAGAAGGTGACACTGTTGTCCAAATTATCTCAAGACTGGGGAGAAGTAAACGAGGCTGAGAGAGAAGAATATATATTCAAGAAAACCAAACCCAGCAGCTGCCCTGAAAACCAGCTCTGGCAGGGTTAAAGGCAGGGGAGGCCACAGCCCGCAGACTCATCTGCTGAAGCCAGGTTTGCACACACTCCCCCCACAAGGAAAGAGGGAAGAGGAGAGTTTTGGGGGTGTGGTGTAACCCCTGGTCAGAGGGAGTGAACATCCACCCTCCCTCACACAAACTGGCCCGACTGCAAAGCAGACCACAACATGGGACATTCACATGAGGGCAGCTGAGGGGGTGTCATCATCCATCAAAGACCCCCAAAGCACTCCCCAGACTCATTTCTGAGGCCCCTGCAGCAGAGTACTGCACTGCATGTGATACCAAGTGACAGAACGCATCCAGAGCCCGCTGCAAGAGACTGTGTCCAACCTAGCCCTCCCCATGGGAAGGTACCTGAGCATTCCCACCTGGCCCAAGTGTATATTAATCTGCTGAACTCTTGTGTTTTCCAGGGGACCCTCACGTCTGAGAAGACCAGATGGAGACAATCAACAGGATGCTGTTGGGATCCACGGAGTGGTGATATTATCTGTCTATCCATCTGTCTCTGTTGCTACCTTTCTCTCCTCCAACCTCATTTCTATTTCCTTCTTTCACATTTCTTTTTACTTGCTTTATCTGTAGCCCTATAATATTTTTATTTTTTCCTATACCATTCCTGCAGTTCAAATATAGATTAAACCAATATTCACTCTTTGAACTTTTCCAAGCAGGTGATGAGCTCTCCTTTGCAACGAGCAAGCCCAAGTGGTGATTAAAATACAATAAATGTATGCACTTAAACAGAGATCTCTCCTACTCAGCTCTGAATTGTACTAGACAGTTACTTCAGGACTCCATTTATGTATAATAAACATGCGACAGAGTATCACCTTAACAGCATAAAGATTATTGTACTTCAAAATGGATACAATGATAAATGTTAGGTGACTCTTAGAATGAAATGATGCTTGATACTGTGGGTGGTAATTCTTATGTTAATTGCTCACTTAGCAATGCACAGTCACAGTGATTTAATATTACAATGTTTTTGAAAAAAATTTCTGCATTTATATGCCTTCTGGCAAAATACAGTCACATTTTCCAAATGTCACATTTGTCTTAGTACTTTGAAAGCACTGTGTAGTGTTATTTGAAAAACACAAAGAATAAAGCCTGGTCCAACCAAAGTCCACATCCATGATGAGGTTGTTTCAATATGTATGTCCTAGTGGGAGATATTGAAAATATGCAAAGACAATTTAAAATAAGATAATTCAGGATCTAAATGGGAGCTCTTTATCTTGAGCAGAAACTCCATGCAGAAGTATTAAATAATATTATTGTTCTAGGGTGTTCATTCATAGTCCAGGCTTGAAATGAAGAGTCTTCTCTCCAGGAACAACACTGAGCCTCCCGACTAGCTGTTCTGTGTGGTTTATCTCATTATAAGACAGCTGAGGTTGCAGCATGAAGTATCTCCTTCACCTTAAAGTTGTATGCACTGCAAAGTGAGCTCAGTGAAGCTTGTTCAATGATGTCAGGTATTGTCTTCATTGACTGCAGTAATACAGGCTTTGACTGGTGACCTACTGCCTTATATCAGATTGGCTGTAGTAGAAGAACAGTGAAGAACAAAGAAACATCATTTTTATTTTGCCCACGGCAGGATCAGTCTGCTGCGGTCAAGAGTCTTCAGTAAGCAGAAGAGACGTCCACATGGATATGTACAGAACAATCCATACAGTAATTTCTTGTTTACATAATATAAGTATTTAATTTTGTATAAACTCCAGAAAACTTTGTTCAACAATTGTTTGGTGTATTTTAGAAGTTGTCCAAATTCCAATTTCCTATCATTGTCTTTGTAATTGCTTTCCATGAAATTCATGCGGTCAGTGTCCTCATGTCAAATAAAATCTCCAAGCTGCAAACCGAAGCAGTCCTTCATTGTCCAAAAACCCTTTCTGAATTTTCCTCTTGGCAGACATCCATTATAAAATTTCTGAAAAACTATATTTTTGATGGACTTTCTAGTGCAATCTCTAATTACAATCTCTGAGAACAAGATTTTCATTGCAGCAAAAGTAGAAGTACATATGTTGGTTCTTGATGCAAGTTTTTTCTGTAGTTTCATCTCACTTCTGTTGTCTTCCTTTCATGAATATGTAGTGCATTAGTTTATGATGCTACAAACTGTAGGGAATGAACTCCTAGCTCTCTAAAGATCCAATCTGAACATTTTAGCTTAAATTTCTTGCATGTGCTATAATATTCAGGCCACAAATACTTATATGTGGATTCTTCTGGCAGAATCTTGTACTTTTTCTCACATTTTTAATGTCCCAAGTTTTCATAAAATGTTTAAGATAAAATTACTCCAGCCATTTCACCTGGTGTTACCAAGAAGACCTGGCTCCATCATCTTTGTAAGCTGGCATTAAAACAGTTGTGAAGATCATTTAGATTACCCCTTACCCTTCTAATCACAAGATCAAAATTTTGCCACTTTTGATCTCTCTTCAAAGGCAATGAAGTGTGCCTTCACCATTTTCGACAGCACTCCTTACTTCTTCTCCATATCCATCTTCAAATGGCTTGACCCAAAAGCAAGAAGTACTCTAAATGTGATCACCATTCCACTATGCAGAGGAGAATATTTTTCCCTCTTACACCATACATTCCTGTTAAAGTAATGAGGCATGCAAGTTCTCTTATTTACACTGAAAATACTTTGTTGTCTCACATTGCAGTTAGTTTCCACCCATTAAATCTAAACCACTTTCAGTATGGACAATCAGATTTATTAATTAAAACAGATTTATTTTTAAGTAAGAAAACAAAATATTTAGTTGGTTTTTCCAATGTGACATATATAAAATTCAGCCCAGGGGATAGGAACACTGGACAGAAAGGGTACACAGGTTGGAAAACACATCTTTAAGTTGTCTACTCCAAGCTCTCTGCTCAAATCAAGGCCAGGAAGAGCATGCTCCTTAAGAGTATTTCCAGTCAGATTTTAATTTTTTTCGGGGTCAAGACTTCACAGGTTCTCTGGCTATTGCACCGTTGAGCACTCAAAGTATTTTTCTTCTATCAATTTATTTTTTTAGTATCAATCTTTGCCCGTTGCCTGTCATCCTATCACTGAGTGTGAATGGTAAGATATTCTTTTAAGTGTCCCCTTGGGTATTTGTCCTTGTTGATATGATCACCCTGAGCCTTCTCACCTCCATACTGAAAAATCCCACATCTCTCAGCCTCTCCTTGTGACAAATCCATTATTTAGCTCTGAGGCTCTTTGCTGGACTTGCTCCACTACGCACATAGGGGGTTTTTTTGTGCTGTTGACCCCAGCCAGCACTGGACCCAGCACTCCAGATGTGAGATGTGTGCTCACTGCTCAGAAGGGAACGATCACCTTACCTGATCTGCCAGGGATAACCTTTCTAATGCAATCTAGATTGTTGCTGGTCTTCTCTGTTGCAAGGGTGCATTGCTGGGCCATGGTCAGGTTGTTTGTCCCCAGGTCCTTTTCTGCAAAGTTCCTTTCCAGCTGGTCAGACCCAAGATTGTACAATTGCTTAGAGCTACTCCTCCCTAGATGAGGGACTTGGTGTTTCCCTTTATAGAACAGCATACAATTCCCGTTGGACTATTTCTCCAATTTTTCAGTACACCTGAATGGCAGCACAACCAGCTGGTAAATCATCCACTCTGCTGGGTTTCAGGCTACGTGAAAGCACAATGAGAGTACACTCTGATTATCCTGTACACTCCATTATCCCGTTCATTAATTAAGATGTCAGTAGTACTGCGGCCCTGTACTGACACCTAGGCCTCAAATTAGACTTCCTGACAGTGGTAACCACACCCTGAGCCTGACCATTCAGCCAGTTTTCAACCCACATCAGTATCTCTTCATCCAGCAACAGCTTGCCATGGGTATCTTATGAAGGCAGTGTCAAAGACTTCTCTTAACAGTAATTTTTATTGTGTTTAAGTAAAATTTCTTCCAGGAGCTACACTGTTTTGCATTCTCTCTGGTATATCAAGTGTCCTGTGGGCAATACATTGAATAGATAGTCATCATATGTACAGCTTGTAAAGCCTGATTAATCTAACTCTATGCTGCATATCAGCATTAGAAATTATTTATAATTGTGATTGCTATCTGGGAGAAGGCATGGTGTCTCTTGATTGACAATCTCTGTTCTTAGATTTGTTTAGGTTTTAGACATATTACAGATATGATAATCCCAGAAAAATATCTGCTGTGAATGTTTTATTATCTGAAAAGAGAGTAAATGATAGTAAGCTGGCAGAATTTTTAAAATCTAACAATTGCACAGATGATTAGGTATCCCTTTTTTAACCTTATCATTTCTCTTTTCACTCTGTCTGAATTATCATATAAAATCCTTGATGATGCTATGCCTCTTCTGATGATGTTCATTAAATTAAAGAGCTCTAGACCCTGAGAAAATGTACTGTAGTTTTAATATGGCTTTTCAGCTATTTGATGGATTGTTAGCAATGGCACTTCAAGTAGATATGGGCAGATTTGGAAATCTTCAGCTGACTTCATAGAACACATCCAAAGCTTTCCCTGTAAAGAAGACAGAGGTTGTTATCCAGCAACATCTATCGCATGTCATTAGATTTCTAAAAAATCAAATTATACCAGAGAAACTAGCAAAATGAATTTTCAAAAGCATGTTAGCAATTAGCTAAGAATTATAATACAAACAAAACTAGAATAAAACAATTAGGTAAATTTTATAGTCTTTGTTTCCACAGGACATGAAGACTAATATAAAACACAGTAGTTATCCTTGAAGCAACATTTTTTTTGCAAAGTTGGATTAAAGCAGATAACAAGCATTATTCATCATGGTGCACCCACACTGAAAAGTATCTATTCTGGAAAAAGAGAAGTTTCAGATTCCCCTGCTTTCTACCTTTTTTTCAAGCTATATACAATGCATACAAATGTTTATCTTCTAAACACAAGCTACTTCTCTAACCCTTGTATTGTTTTTTTTTTGTTTTTTTTTTTTAAGATAAATCTCTCTGCATTCTTCCCATTGCAGAAGGTTTAGTTCTTTGGTTTTTCTAGAGCCTTTGAACATCTGAATAAAAGATGCTTTAAGATCAGATTTCCACACCCAGCTGCCTCCCCCAAACTAGTATTCCTGATAATAAGACTTACATAAAAAACAGTACAGGGGAAGATATCAGCATACTAAATTTCCCATTCTCATTAAGTTACCTCATTCTGAAATATAGTTAGTGGAATGAATTGTCTTGGGTTTGGACTTACATGTAGAGTCTAATGAAACCCACATGGTCAGTTATGGGAAGTTTTATAGTTTGAAAGGAAGTCCTGTGCATAAAAAATATGTAATGCCTATTTAAAATATATAATAAAATACTGGATGCCTACCCATTACTTCATCTCTAGGTTGCATTCAAACTCATCAAAAAGTGGCCATCTGTGCAAAAAGAATAATTTTGCTTTAATTTTCAAGGCCACTAATAGCATCATTTGATGGTATATTGGAAATCCTTCATTGCCTGATCCTACATGATTTTTCTCTTGTGTGGGTTCCTAGAAGTCTCAATGAATTTTAATCACTTGATACAGTATAGAAATGGTTTATTAAAAGATGTGTATCTGTATCTATACATTTAGACGCATGTGTTATTATAATTTCTCCAATCATTCATCATTAATATCTATCTAAGGCAATATTACTAACATCCCATTTCTTTGGTTCTTTTCAGCTTATATAAATCTGTGGGGAAATGAAAGTAGTATCTGTTCAATGACCCTCTGGGTTTATCATTAATGATCACATGGAATTAAAAGAACACTTAAATCTTAGATACCAATATAGGAAAAACATGGACCAGTGAGTATCAGGTATCAAATTTAACAAACAAAGGAGTTACAATGTCAAAAATAATTTTTCCACTTCACTATTATCTTCAGGCATGTAGAGGATTCAACATGAACCTGTTACTGAATGACAAACAGAAGATGAACCCATCCAATCCCCAAGCCACTGTAGTTATATGCCAAATGTCATTTTTTTGTGGATAAGGACAGAAGTTTCAAAGCAAGATGCTGACAAAGAGAAATGTTGTGCAAAGGATCAAACATGTTAATATTCCCCTAAGTGGAAATATTACACAGGCCAAAAGAAAAACCATGACATTCCCTACTCCTGGGGAAGCCCTTTCAACCTTTTCTGACTCTCTCTGAAATCCTGATCAGAATAAAATACAAGCAAGTTACTTCACCAAAATTGAATCTACTACATGAACAAATAATTTTTTTTCTTTCATGTCTTATAAACAGAATTTCATGTGTTGTTAGTCATAAGTGACACATGAAAAAATTCAGGTGAAATTTGAGCAGAAATATAATGTGCATGCCAATGCCTAAAAGGCTCTTAACCACCAAATTGAGTAAAATAATCAAAGGTACTATGGTACCACATATTTAATTCACTAAGGTAAAAATGTGTGAGTGAAGCTTCCTGATACACATTATCTGTAATTTCCAGAGGCTATTATGTGTTCAGTTGCACTCCTACAAATAACAGAAAAAGTAAGACAGCAGTCTACCTGGAACCCTTCTTTGGTGTCTTAGATCCTGGAGGATCAACTCCAAGCAGTCCAGCAGGTAACATTTCCTGACAAAACAAAGCAAAACAAGCCAAAATATCAGTGTTTTGTCAAAACCACCATTCATTTCTCCCTATTAGATGGGATAGAACTGTATTTACAAAGTCAGCAATACAGAGGGCATATAATAAGAAGAAATCACAGCCAACAATTTACTCATTTCTATTCTGAGGGTATATTATTGATCTCCATTCTGGACATTTTCTTTGAAGGATGATCAACATGTCTTATTAATAAAGCCCTTTGCCACCCTTTACACTGAACTATTAAAGGAAAAAAATATTGTTTTAGTAAGAGTTATAGGGATATCAAAAAGTAATAAGGGGCATAAGAACAGCAGATGTCTTGGGCAAAAAAAAAAGGATGCTGAGAACCCACCTGCCCTTATATGGTTTGAATGCTTTACTTCAAATTAATACTTGTTTGGTCCCTTGGGCTGAATATCATGCTGGAGGTGCACACTGACCTCCTGGAGCACAGTTCATAGAATCATAGACTCATTTAAATTTGGAGAAGACCTCTAAGATTGAGTCCAACCCAGCGCACTGTGTTTACCCCTAAACCTTGTCCCCAGGTACCACAGTTTTGAGTTTATTTTTATCTGAATGGATTAAAGCTGCCTTCTCCTAGAATGAGAACCTAAGTACAGGAAGTTGATGTGATCAGATTTGCTGCAGAAGTTATGCCTCTGATCCAAAGTCAAACATTGATGTAGATATACAGATAGGCAATTTCTTTTTTAGTTTTACTGACAGATTCAAGTATCTGTCAAAATATGAGTTATATTCATAATATTGTGGGGTTTTTTTTCTTACTATATAAAGTGATGAATTCTATTCAGTGGGTTTTTTCTTTATTTTTCTTTTATTTGTAAATAAATAAGATACTTTTATAGGCAGTTACTCAAGCAATTCTTGTGTGTGTGTACATTTTGCTGTGTTTAGGTGTAATTATTTTTCATTTGAAAGAAAACAAATACGAAAAACACAGAAGAGATACACACAATTTAAGAAAAAAATACCTGCAATACCTACCATGAAGTGCTGGGTCAAGCTTGTCAAAAAGCTAAATGCCCACCGAGTTCACATCCCTAGGGATATGTAGAGGAAGAACAGGAAGAACAGTTGCAAGGATGGCCGTGTGTCAGGATAGACAGGAAAACAGCTTATTTACCATCGTGAGAAGAAGAAACTTGAGGAAAGTTCATTTATTTTGGACTAAAATGAATACTCAATTACTGATTTTTGTAGTGGGATAAAAAAAGTCAAACAATAAAAGAATATCTTTCCTTCTTTTCTTTCTCAGGCTCAACTTCACTTTTTTGTCTCAGATTCCTCACTCCAAGTTCTTTACGAAGATGAGGTGGTGGGGCATTACAGTCAGCACAGAGAGGTTTCTTTTTCTGCTGCTTCCTCATCTTCCTTTCAAATTCCCCACTGTGGCCTCTAAAATGGGATGCAGGGAATCTCTGCTCTGACACCTGGTGCACCTCCTGCTTCTGGAACAACCTGTGTCCAGCACAGGGCAGCCCTGACTACTTCTTACAGAGGCCACCCTTGCAGCCCTCCACTTTCAGTACCCGGGCATGTCAACCTAGAGCACATAAATATTGTCTTTTCCATGTATTTCTAAAAGGAAGAAGCTAGAGACCTAGCATCACTTTTTCTCCAGCCCTTTTTACTCTCAAAAAAGAAATATCATATAAATTAAATGGTTATGCTGTAATCCACGCTAGTCAAGAATGAGCTGGAACTCTACTCACAGTTTTGGGCAGGAGGTTGAAAAAAAAAATTATACATATAATAGGAAGGAATTTAGAGGCGACACAAAGAAATATTAGAAGGTTAAAAGGCTTGAAAATAAAGAAGACATTTGAGAAAAGGCTAAGTGAACTGAGTCGCACTCATTCTTAGACAAAAAGAATGAAAAGACATTGTTTTCCTTGAATCAGAAAAGCTACAGTTTGAGCAAGACAGAGACCAATTGCTCCCCTTAGCCAGTCAGAACAGAAAGAAGAATTATGGGGTTCAGTGGCAGAAAAGAGTTTTGGATGAAATATTGGGAATATATCTTTGAGCTGTGCTAATAGTCTAGGAAAAGACTGAGTTACAAAGGGTAAAGTGTCATTGGTATTATTAGAGATATTCAAGGTTAGGGTTTGACACTTATTCATAAGAAATCTTTAAGCAGGCCTGAAATAAAATTTTTTGAACTGACCAAGTAATCTTGACCAAAGGAACATTCTAGCCCAAATCATCATTCTATGTATTTCCATGCATTGTGAAAGGAAAGTGCTCTGGCAGTTCCAAAAACCAGACATTTATTTTTGTTAAACAGGGTGTGATGTATCTGCACACTGGGGAAGGGAGTTGGAAACAGGAGGTGTTGCAGTTCTAATATGTCTATTTACTTTCATGATGTGGTTGCCTTAATGCACATTCTAGGCAGATGTGTTTGTTAATTTTTTTCTTTATTTGTTATTAATTCATGATGTTTGTAGGGTTATAGACACAAAGCAGTGAATAAAGCTTGCTATTTAACTACAGCATGAGTCATATTGTCTCATCAATGCAGTAAATTTCCAGCTGAGAAAGTATGAAGAAAGTTGGGTCTCCATATCCAGACATCTTCCTACTGGGGTTACATGCAGATAACTTTTACTTGTAGTATGCACTCTTTCACCTATTCTAAATCAATGTTTTCAACCATTTTCTTATTGTTAATGTCTTTTTCCCCTAAGAATAGAAAAGCAAAATTATTTTAAAAATATTTTGTGCTTTTGCATGCAAATATGTCTGTACTGAAATGAGATTTGCATGCATATTTAATAAAAAAAACCCTTAATAACCACCTAATCATTAGGAATACATGTGCACAGAGAAGTATTTCTGCACAAATATTGTTAAAAGACTAGAGTCTTAAATAGAGTTTCTACATTTGAAACAACTTCCTTTATAAGTATAACTCTTCTGGCAATACCTTGCCTCAGGTAGCACCTAAGTATCACACAGCACTCACTCCCCTACACTCTCCTTCCAGTGGCATGGGAAAAATCAGGAAACAAATAAAACCTCCTGGGCTGACATAAGGCCAGTTTCATAATTTAAACAAAGTAAAATATAGTATTACTAATGATAATAATTGTAAAGAAAAATGCAGAGACAGAAATGAAACCCAGTAAGGACAAGCGATGCACATTGCTCACCAAACGCTGACCAAGCCACCCCCTGAGCTGAGGTCAACCCCCTCACAGCCAGCTCAAACCAGTTTATACACTGAATATGATATTCTATGAAATGTAATATCTCTTTGGCCATTTCAGTTGTCCTCACCCTGCTCCCATCCTGCTTCATGTTCCCCTCCTGGCTGGCAGAACATGGAAACCCCAACAGTCATTGACGTAGAGTAAGCACTTCTTAGCAAAAACCTAAACATCAATTTGTTACCAGCATTTTTATCATACTGTATCTAAACTACATAATTTTGGCTTCTACTAAGAAGAAAAATAATTTTTTCCCAGTCAAAATGAGGAATGTAACACAGTGAAACCATATTAAATAAGCTGACTAGAATATATAAGCCTCAATATAGTGTTGCTCTGTGTGACTCAGAATCCTTACCCCAATGTAGATGCAGAACTCTGATTTTATTCTTCTAGGGATTTATACTATGCTGATGTAAATTGGTTCTTTTCAATGGAGCTACTTTTTAATTATATTTTTTTTATTTTTAATACCCCAATAAAGCCATCCTTTCTGAAGGTATGACATATATCTTATGAGGTAAAGCAAAATCCCATACCTGCAGAGCCCTGAATTGATTCTTGTGGCATGGAGTCATCTCTGTTAAAATATATATAACAGTTATTGAGTTATTTTTTATTTCTGGCATCTGGTCTGCACAGTCTGACATTTATTAGATTATTTTATTTTATTTCATTTCATAGGTTTTACCGTTTCAGTTGTTACCTTTAGGTTTTCTTACCTTTGCTTTCCTTATCCCCACCATTTTTTCTTGTTACAGTCAGGGATTGGGGCAGTTTCACACTGTTTTCCCACTCCAGACATTGTCCCCTTGCATGAATTCTGTCAGTGCTCCCTGAAGCATCTTCCCGTCAGTTTGCCTCACAGACCCATCAGAACCGAACATTTCAGATGCTGATGTCAACCAGTTCTTGTCTTCCAAACATTCCTTTCCATTGCAGACTGGGAGTACGCTGAAGCACATGCTGTTATTTTGTTGATTTCATCAATCTCTTCTGTGGTTAGAGAGCAAACTGTGGCTTCTTACATTATGATTTGCATAATCAAAAGCTAGATCGAAATATAAATTTATTCCTTTATATGGACATCTTTGGCAATATGTCATATAAAACAGGCCCAAACGAGAGATTGGAATTCTTCAACAGCACTTTCCCCAGGCATGAAGCATATATTTGATTTTCATACAAAGACCCATTTTATCTCCACCTATAATACATTTCCAAACTATTGTCTCTCACATTAGTTTCTCTTTCTGCCATGTGATAGTAAAATTCTCTTTCTACCGTGTGATAGTAAAATTGCTAGAAGTATTATCTCTCACTCTGTGTAGGCAATATTGGTATTTCCTGCCAAAGATATAAAGATAGTTATTTGGTTCAATCTCTAAAGATAACCTTTCATTACTATATAAAATAAAAGATTACATGGAATAGATATTACTCACCTCATTTTCTGAATGTGTCGTTACTTCACCAGTTTCCACAATAGAAAATACAAGGATAAAAACTCCCCACAATATTGTGTACTTGGTATGTTATATAGTATGTGCTATAAAAATTATAAAGAAAACTGTTGTGTTTTTCAGCTCTGAAGCTACAGTAAAAACTGGAGCCAAAGGGTTATGTTGAAAATAACTGTAAGGAGAAACAAAATTAAGGGGAAAAAAAACTTGGCAAGAGTTTGGGATTAACCTCTTCCTCAGAGTCCTTCACAGTTTTGCTGAGAGGGAATTTTTGGTTTTATTTTGTTTTTTCCCCTTTCATACAGCGCACCCTGATATTTGCTTTTTGCAATCCGAGAATTATGAAGCATGTTTTCTTCTGATTCTGAAGTTTGTGGTTTTTTTTCTTTTTCTTTGTTTTTTCAAAAGCCTGTTACTAGGTTTTACCCAAAGATTCATAATACTTACATTCACAGACACACCTTTGTCTGTACCCTTGTTCAATACCAAACAATTTTGTCAACGGCAGCCTAACAGTCTACAAACCAGGAAACACAGGTTTTGGTGGGGTTTTTTTGGTTAGTTTTTTTTTTTTTTTGGTTTTGTTTTTTTTTTTTAATTACTACTGTATATGAAGAAAGAGAATTCAGCTATTCAGGAAAAGAGGGTTGTTATCAATCATTTGCACTGAAAAGACAAATGTGCTGGGTGTCTTTTTTTTTTCCAGTCTGAAATTAACAGATCAGTTGTGATTGGAGTTAACACTACTAGACTCACTGAGATTAAGTTTCTATGTAAGACAATAACATTAGAGAGAACTAATAAGTGAATTTAGTTGATATATGACAAAAGTTTTCAGAGGTGACATTGGAGTCAGTTTTCTGCCTTCCTTAAAGGAGCTGTAGGGCCACACCTATATTATTAGAAGAAATTATGCCCATAAACATACTTGAAGTTAATGCCATTCACCAAACAAAAATCTTAATCCTTATTATTACATTCTTTGATCCTCCAAACATAGTGGTCACATCTAAAATACTTGCTAGAAATGCTTTTTGTGCTAACATATTAAGTATGCACAGAAATTGTTTAGGAGAGTAAACATTTACCTGGGACCAAAGCTTATCATAGATCATTAGAGAAATTAACAGAACAGAGAGTTGAGCTCAGTACATGGGAATTCTCCGTGGTAATACATGACTTGCTAATACTTCAGCTTCCTAAAGGAATATTTTTGCTCCCTGTACACACAATTTTCTGATTTCACATGTTAAGTCCCGTGTTCCTGGATTTCTGCATCCCATTTCTTTCAAAATTAGAAGAATACATTTTCCTACCAAGACACAAAAGTATTTTCTTGCTACTTCATATATTTGCAGTCATTTCTTATATCTACAAGACCTACCTTATATAAATTAAATCTTTCTGTTTGTCAAACCAAATCCAAAGCCTCATTAGCCATCAGAAGACCATAGTAACCAGACCATGGATAAGTGTGGCTCTGGCACTTGCTTTCAAGATGATTCTCTTTGGTGCTGTGCTGGTTTTGCATTAATTGATATTTGGTGGAGAGGGAAAATAGATAGAAATGTTTCTGTGTGAAGAAAATGAATAAATGATTTCTCATGGATGCACTGGTGTTTGGCCAGCATGAACCCATCACAAGTGTAAAGAATGTTTTGGAAAAGGTGGGGGAAACAGTCAGATCAATATTCCTTAGCATCCAGACATATCCACTTGTCCATCCTCCCACAGTGCAATTCAGAGACATGCTGTTGCTTCTTCAGTGAGAGCACTGATGATAGATCAGGAAAAGACACTTTGAAGAAGTAACATTACTGCTACATCCTTATTCATCAAAATTGGGATGGCTGCCATCATGTTGCCATCATGAAGGAACTGTTTTCCTTGTCTGCCTTTCATTCAGAAGCAGCCTGATATTCTGACCGTCTTGAGACTGCCAGTTTTTGTTGCTATTCCTGTTGTTGTGATTTGTTGTGGTTCCTCGTCTCAGGCAGGAAGTAGATGTGTGTATAGAGGAGAGGCAGTGGCAAAGAAAGATTCACTGGGATGTTCTTTTAACTCAGCCATGAAAAATTTTGCAATCAGCAATAATTGAAAGCAGATTGGAAGCTGGAATTTTGACATACATTTGGTACTTAAAGATTGGTCCAGTACCATGTTCTGGACTGTTGTTCCAAAGTTTTCTGAAGTCACTGTAAAGACTCTCAGTGAACTCAGGCAAATTTTATTTCCAACTTTAAGAGTAGATTAGGTATTTCCTTGCTTGGTCAGCGCAAGCTAGTGCCTCACAACGTGCTATGAGGCACAGTGAATCTTTCTGCAGCATCCTAAGCCTAACACCGATTGACTTATAGCAGATATAACATGTAATACATAGGAGGCTAAAATGTTTCTCCCCCCAGAATATTTTTTTTCTCTCAGACTTCATGAAAAAGGTTGATTGTGGCCAAAGGCTCATCTCAGCTAAAATTAACAACATGTAGATACAGACAGAAACAAGAATGAAGAGAGAGCAAGCAATTTAAAGAGTATTTAGCTAATGCTAAAAATATTTAAGACTGCCGGGCTTGAAGAAATATATGTTACAGAATTGCAGGACTTCTCACTCTTATCTCTCAACTGCTACTTATTATTTTTGAGAAGTGAGTAGGGTTGATTTAAGTCTGAGAGTCCTAAGGCATTATAGTCCTCAATTAAACCAGATTCCAGTAAAGGGGAAAAGAGGAAGCTGTAAAAAACTGTACAAATGAACAGAGAAACAACACAAAGAAATATTCTGCTAGCTATTTATTAGACAAACATTGTGAAAGTACAGAGAACACAATAGTGAAATAAGAATCAGAAATTACAGATTTGTCAACAGCAAACTATGTAGAACTGTCTCAATTGCATTTTTTGAGAAGTAAGAAGAATGGGATAGAGTTGTTAGAAATCCACAGGAATCTTTTTCTGGCAAAAGTTATTGACACAATCCTATGTGTTCTACGTGTCATAATTGTAAAGGGGATGATTGGTCAGTTGAAAAAAAATTAAATAAATGCATAAAGAATAAAAAAAAAAACCTTTATTAATAGCTATTTTTTCCAAACGGAAATAATTTTTCAGATGAGGTCTCCCAGGGCTTACCTTCACAATGCAGTGCTTTGTTATAGAGAGCTAAGCTCATGCAGTACTATTGAAAGGCATTATCAGGAATGCACCCTCTTCAGCATTGATTAATTTACAGACACACCTATTCTGATTTTGAATAAAATTTACTAGAAATTTATGTTTATCCAGAATGGCACAACACTAAGTGTCAAATGAACCTGTCTTAGAAAAAATACTATTTATTATTTTTGTTTCTGTCTTGTATGGTGAAACAGGAAAACTCACTTAAATATGCGGGCTGTCACCAATCCTGGCAGGATTATAAAACATATAAAAAATAGGATTTGAATTTAGAAAGATCATGATCCATTGCAGAAATGGTCTTAAACTGATAAGAGTAAATTCAATATAAAAGTAGGAGTAATGTCACATTAAAAAGAAAACAATTGTGTAAGTCCAAAATGGAGATATTAAAGGATCAAGTTGAGGCTGAATAAAAACATGAGGTTAATTAAAAAATAAAAATCTCTTTTTGAAAGGTATTAAGAAAATGGCTGTTAAAAAAATAATATGAATATTTCTTCTCTCCTAATTAAATCTGACCTGGAAATTTTCTGTAATCTCTGCAAGATTCTTTCTTAGAGTATCCATTGCCCTAAGAAATTATTTTTCTTTCTTATACAATAAAGAAAACAGGAGCTTTAAATTGAACCTTTAAGATACGTGGAAGGTGAAACTTTTAAAAGTCTAATTTTTCTTGTTTTCAAGCCCCTTTTAAATAAAAACTTGAAACAATTAGAGAAACTTCAAAAGCTCATAAGATACTTAGATGTTGTGGTAAAATAGGCAAATTTTATCTGCTTTTAAAAAAAAGATTAAAGAAACTCAATTTGTTTGATCTAGAAAAATGAAGGCTGGTGTAGACCATAACACCAGTTTTTATATGCATAAAGGATGAGCACTGAGAGGACAGAAACCAGTTGTTTTTCAGATCAATGAAGAGCAGGACAGAAAAATGACGTATCTAATTTTCACTCAAGCGTATTTCCATGAAACACTGAACAATCTTATTCTGGGAGCCAGGCATATGAAAGTGACAGAATAATTTATTATTCAGCACACAAAGAAAATTTTATCAAGATCACGTCCATTAATTTCTACTGGACTCCTTGTAAAATAAAGTGGAGCTGTAAAATAAGTGTATGTATCAAAGTCTGGTCCTACTTGAGCAATTGGCTTTGCTGAGATGTGTCTCTGAAATTATTTCAATTACTTAGTGAAAGTGCATATTTTTCCCTGGGTCAAATCCCAAGTAATCTTCCAAGTTTAGTAGAAATGCTGAAAAAGGAAAATTCAAATTTAACTAATAATCATTTCGTGAAATCAGAATACAATTTGAAGCAAAAGTTCAAAATACACTTCAGAAAATCATAAGGAACTAGTTTAATGTAGTCTCATTCTGGGATAAAAACAAGAGGAAAATACACTTTGATGTGAGAGAAGTATAAACTTTTATCAAAGAATTAGTATATGCATTATGATGTGACCAGTGTAACAGTAAAAGACATACTAACCATTGTGACATCCTACATGGTTAAAATTACCTGCGCTGCTACACAAAGAATAAAATATTCCTCACTTTTACTTATAAATGAAATCAAAATGTTTGCTATAATTAACTTTTCATCTCTTTTTCTCTCCTGTCACTGCCTGCATCTTCTCCTTATTATTTTCTTCTTCATTACCTGCTCACCCATACTGAATTCTTACTGAGTAAAAAAAAAAGAATTGAGCAATAAATCTTTAATCCAATTCTGAGCACACAGAGATTTTCTGATCAGGCTTACATTTGGGACAAGTCCAAAACAAAAGAGCAGATAGAAAGATGGCTTAGCCTTTTACAGTCCTGCGGTCTCGCTTCTGAATCTCAAACTGTTATAACTTCCTAAGAAATCTTGCAGAATCACACAGCAGTGTTGCACTACACATTGATGCAATGATAAAAAGGACCAGTGTGTCATGTATGACATGCAAAATTGAATGAGGTAAGTTTATTTTTTAGTCTATTTTTAGTCTATTTTTCTGAATCAATTGCACTTGTCTTTCACCTGTGTAATCTACTAATTTTCCTCACCAGTGCAGATCATCTTGATGCATCCCATTCAGCATCAGGATTTACCAATGTAAAGACAGCTCTTTGATAAAAAACATAATTACCTCAACATAGAAGCTAATGAAGTCTAGATAGAGACTCATAGCAAAGAGTTGTTAATTTAAGGAAATAGAGACCAAACTAGGTTAATTACACTTCCTCAGCCAAAATAATGGTAAATCATGATTGTAATAAATATTGCCATTTTTTTACTACTAGGGTTTTAAGTAGCATCTGAAATGAGAAAATTGCTTTGATTATTAGAAAATATATGATTTCTGAAATTCAGAAGGAACAGAATGCTGTTGTCCATCACAGGGACTAGAAGCATTCCTAATGATACATCCAGTTGTCCAAGGTGAAAGTTTGAAAATCTATCCTTCCAGAAGGGTCACTTTTCCTTTTTTCAGTAATTTCATCTGTAACTAGGGATTTTAAAGGAATTTCAAAGGAACAAGATATATAGGAAACAAGATCATCACCAATGCTAGGGAAACTGAAGTTATTTGTGGTGACAGCACCAAATGATCTTCTTCACAGTGATGGGATGAAGTGCTTCTGGCTGAGCCAGGGGCTGAAATGCACAGGAACAAGATTTTCCAATTCAAGGCCCAGCTGCAAGCAGCAGTAGACTTTTCCCTGACTTGCCCTTTTGTTGCTTTTGAAGCATTATGCACAAAGTGTTATGCATATCATATAAAATGGGATTCAGCCAACAAAAAAACCTAATGTTTTAGCTACTGACAAACAGTGATTACACAGCTTCAAGGCCTTTTTTACTCTGCTGCCCCAGAGAGAGATGAGCGAGGGGATGGGACTGAACCCAGCTGGGAGAGCTGATCTCCCAACTTACCAAAGCTATATTCTGTACCATATAACATCATGGTCATCAATAAAACTGGGGGGAAATTTCCTGCTGTTTGAAGGCTGGCTGGGCATTGATCTTGAGGTGGTGAGCAAATTCTTTTGTACCATTTACAAAATCATTGAGGTTGGAAGAAACTTCTAACATTATCATGTCCAACTGTTACCCTAGAACTGTGTTATCCCACTATGTTCACCACCAAACCATGTCTCCAAGTGCCATACCCACATTCTTTTTGAACCCTATCAGGGTTGGTGAGTCCACCACTCTTCTGGGCAGCCTGCTTTAATGTCTGATCATCCTCTACCGATTAAGAAACATTATACAAAATATATATGAAATTATTCTATTATGTTCCAAAATCCACAAGAACTGTTTTATCAATGAAAATCTTAAACAGTTTATACTAAACCTATTTCTGTCTCTCATACTTGCACTTGTTCTTCATCTTGACCCACAAGGTCTTTTTATTCCTCCCTTCTGATTATCTCCCTTATCCCCTTGGGAGGGAAAGCAAGTATCTCAGTGGAGGTTTTACTGTCACCGCATTCTCAAAATTTAAAAAAAAGTTTTGATGAAAATCTGAAATTAACAAAAAAAAAAAAATTACTAGCTTCTTCAAGGCTTTATTATTTCAAAGTTATAAATACAGCATATTAAAAATATTAATTTACTATAGTTTTAAAAAATTGCAAGCATTACCATCAATCCTAATTATTTTATTTGCCACCCCATTTTAACTGCAGTCAGTGGAAGAGTATTCAATGCATGAAAAAAAACCTCTTATAACATACCATAGCATGGACATAGATCTATCCCTTGCTGCTGCATCTGTATAGTTTACTCTTTTCACAATACAATAAGCATACAACAGGTGCATAAACAGAAAGGAGTTTTAGACCAGTTCCAAACTCAAGTCTCCTAAGTAAAAAAACTTGCATATTGACCTCTTAGAGCCCAAGTCATAAAAATATACTATGCCTCAGCATTATAATTTTCTATAATTCCCAAGTCTGAAAGATTTTCTGATATCACTAAACTGTTTCACATCATCTATTTTGGTATTTATATTTTGCTTTGAGAAAACATGACATCTGTAATATTCTGTAGAAACTATACAACAAAATAAAGAAAAAGGGAGAAACAAATACTCAAGCTGATATCAAACTACATATTTAAGAACAAATTTAATACATTCCTGAAAGACAGAGGAGAAAGTACAAGGTCAACAGACTGTATCTTGATAATTGATTAAACCACAGTATTTCAAGTTGCTTATTGCAGCTGGGTCACCTTATTTATGCAAAGAAACCAGTAAATTCCACTGGGAATATTGCAGCATCCATACTACCCCTTCTAAGAAGCTTACAACTTACACTCTCTTTAAAAAAAACACAAACAAAAAGCTCAATCTCAAGAGGATGCAGTCCTCTCAGAACCTCTGTCCATATTAACTTAAGAGTATTAATAATCTCATTTGGATCTTCAATTGTTAATATGAAGAACTAGAGAAACATTTTAACCTCGGATAGTTTTGCCTGTGTCACTGAATTTGGAAATGGCTTAAGGCTGAAATTCGTCTTACCACAATTTGCATATTTAACATAGTTATGTATTTAATCTAATCAAGTTGTAAATTTTTTCTCTTCTGGAGAGAGAGTTAATGGGACTCTTCTGGAACACACATTATTTGGCTCCAGCAGAGACGCTTCAGGCTCTTTCACTGTTGCTTAAGCTGAACTTAATAACAAGCTGCTTGTGAAATGGGTTCTTCCATCTCTTCCGCACTTCCTTGTGCATTCCTCTTTCTTGTCCAAGCATAAGGATTAAGGTACCAGTTTGACTGAGTTACTTGAAAATTAATCACTATTCTGCTGGGTTTTCTTTAAGATGAGCTTCTTCCCTGGAGCAGTGAGAATTGATTCTGGAGCCAGACATAAGGGGAAGATTTCTCTTTTTGGCAGAAGCCCTCAGTCAGCCTGGTTTCACATTTTATGGCATAGTTGCTTGATCAATCGATTTTATTTAATTGAGTTTATTTAAGATCAGGCTGGTTTTGACAGAGATTTTTTTTTTTTTTTCACTTTCCTTCTGGCCTCTGCCTTGTTTTCTTCTGCTTTCCTATTAGTGGTCCTGTTACAAACCGGTTTGATCACCGGAGGAGAGAAAAGAGAACTAGCTCTCTGCGAATGAAACGGAAAGAAATTTGAAGGTTCAAGATATCCCCCCCAAAAAAAGAGACAAAACCCAAACAAAATTAAATGTTGATAGTAAAAAAATTGATATATTTTTTATTTAATAGTAAGAGAGGCAAAGAAAGACAAAAACAGGGAAAAGTTAGAAAGAGATAAGGTTACTTTAAAAAGCATAAGATCGGTCACCACCACGTTGCGTTACTCCCTTGCTGCTGAGACGGGGTGGGGGGAGCGGAGCAGGTTTTGCCCTTTTTTTTTTTGCTGTTTGAAGCGTCTCAGAGGGCGCGGTGCGGCAGGGATGCAGCAGCCCCTGCCCTGGGATGCAGCTGCGGTGCCCGGGGCTGCGGCCGAGACTCGGGGCACTCGCGGCGCTCTCTCCCTCTGTCTCTCTCTCTCCCTCCGTCTCTCTCTCTCTCTCCCTCCGTCTCTCTCTGTCTCTCTCTCTCTCTCTGTCTCTCTGTGTCTCTGTCTCTCTCTCTTTCTCTCTCCGCGGCTGCAGCGCCGGGGCAGCCCCAGGCGGGCGGTGCCGCCTCCCGAGGGTGGCTGCAGCCGGGCACGGCGCTGGGGGGAAGGCAAAGGTCGGGGGTTCTGCCCCGCGCTTCCCGCTCCGCGTTCTGCACCAGTTTCAAGGCGGGCTACTCACAGCCCATCCCGCAGAGTTTTCAGGCGTTCGAGAGTGATTGTGATAAGCAGACACAATGACGAAACACTTGTTGGAGCCTTTCTCCTGTTATCAGGCTCCTACAGGTGCACAGCCCTGTGTAAGGAGAAGGGTAGCAAGGAGAAGCACAGATGTGCAGCTTGATCACCAAGTAGTTCAATTCACTCCACAAGTCTGTCAGGGTTATATCCAAAATGTAGGAGAGACAGAAAAAAAGGCTGGTGAAAAGATTGGATGCAAGAAGTGCAGGACCATAACTTTCAGTGGAAATACAGCAACCTGTATTTCCACTGAAAGTTATGGTCCTGCACTTCTTGCATCCAATCTTTTCACCAATCTTGTTGTACAGATTCTGCTGTTAATAAATATTCAGGACAAAATATTGAGGACAATTTGCCCTCCTGCATTATCTTTCATTTCAGTGTTCATAAAGAAAGAATGGAAAACTAGTTGAGATTACTTACCTTGGGGTTTGTGTCATACGAATCCCATCTTACATGACAAGAAATACTGACATATTTGAACTTTAACTTAATTCTTGAATTTCTCTTAAAAATGAAAATAAATAACTAAACAAAGGGGGGAAAAAAAACACAGCCAAGAGGACATCAAACAAAAAATCTTTACAGGCAAAGTTGAAAACCAAATTGCCTCTCTCTTTCTCCGCTTTCCCCAACAACCATAATAGTGTAAAAGATTATTTATTTATTTTTATTATTACTATTTTTAATATACAAACAGTTATATATTGCAGTTATTAACAGAGAGTGTTTAGAGATAAATCACATTTTACTCTTTCATTCAAAAGGCAAGTTGAGGATATCACAGATCTGATGTCAAGTAGAAAGTGTTTCCTTTTTCTTCTGCATTAAAATCACTTTGATTTGATTATTTTATGCATGATTTCTGATAGTATAACATTCTAAATAGGTCCACAAAAATAACTGCTTTAAATTTTCCACAGTTGGTTCAAGAAGCTAACACACTGAAAAAAAGTATGTGAAAAGAAGAAGCTTGTGAGCTGAAAAGTGGCTCACAGGGTGCAGTCCACCATGGTGGAATGTGGTAACAAACTCAGGACTGATAATATTCACTGGCAGAGCCTACTGTCTAGGAAAAAATGCAGCGTATTACGTGGGCTAAAGAAAAGGATTTTGCACTCATCTGTGAAATATGTAGATGCAAACTAAAGCAAGTAAGATCTTCAGCTGGATTTTCAGAAGGACAGTAAGAAGTGCTTTCTTAGTAGCTGGATTTTCAGAAGATAAATTAGGATATTCATAACTTAGAGGAATTTTCTGACTGAGGTTTCTTAAGAAATCTGGGTTTAGCTGTTCCAAAACTGTGGTGTGTGAAGTTAATTTTTTTTTTAAAAATCATTCTCAGTTAGGACCTGAGTTCCATTCCTGTTACTTCTTGTCTATTTTAAATAGCTTTGTCCCCTGGAATTCTCTTTGAAGGGAGAGAATAGTCTTTCTTGTCTTTCTGACTTGATTTCTTTTTCCTTGAGCAGAGTCTTACATCTACATGTAGATCCAATGCAGGAGATAATCTATCTTCTATTGCCAGCAAAAATAAATCTGCTCTGGACTTACTGCACTGCTGAAAAAAAAGAGAAAAGCAATAGTATTGACACTTAGATTATAGAGATTTGATACTCTTAGATCTGGGTAGTCAGAATTACTTCATACAGGAAAAATATAAATAGACTTACTTAAAAAGGAAGATATCATGAGTCAAGCTGCACTGTGTGTTTAAGAACAACTTCTTTCTACCTGAGTTATAAAAACAACTAATCTAAACCCAGTACTTCAGCAAGAAATACTGAGATTCACTTACTTAGGGACTTCTCACGCTGTGGTGACAGTGCATGTGTAGGATGGGGATGCGGTGCAGTGCCAAATCTTCTGAAGGCCAGACAAGGAATGCAAAACTACCTACTAACACAGGGGAGACCTACAGCTGAATAAGGAGGGTAGGAAATGAGTGACATAGACAGATTAGCTGATCATAACATAGATGAAAGATATTCTCATGTCATGCATAAATCTCTGTGCAGAACTTAGCAGTGGATCCTAGCAGAAAGTGTCTTAAATTATCAGTGGTGAAAGACAAAAGTACATAAACACACACAGAGCCACAGACTAGTGCTCACTGGGTTACTGAATATTGGCAAAACTCAAAGACAGAGAGAAAAACACAAAGGTAGCTCAAATTAAATATAGAAATTATGCTGTGTCACTACTATATATTTTTTAATATTAAATAAATTTACTACATTAATAAACTTAATTTCCTTAAGGCACTTTGTATATATGCAAATGGCATATGACTATGCAAATATAATAATCTGGAAGGGAAAATAACCCAACAATATTACAGCACTAACAGTAGATAAGTGGAACTAGAATAAATGATTTTTTTTTAATTGAGGGTAAATTAACATATTATTCTTCTACTATATTTCTTTTTTTATCATCAGCTTCTCAAGCCACTTGTTCCAGTTCTCACCTTCTTATAGGCCCAAATCTGTGGATGAATCATCTTCATCTGCTGCTGGTGCTCATTTGCTCTCCTTCTTAAGACCTGGTTCCAGTTTGCTTTTAAAAACCTGTGAAAACACAATACAGGTAAAAGGACAATCAGTTCAGGCAGGAACAATCACTGCTTTGGCTTAAGGGTATGGCTGCCAGCCATAAGCACATCTGTCATATTGCTTTGAAGAAAAGTGAAGCTTCATATAGGGCCAGAGATGCATTTGCATAATCCTTTTGACAATAAGTGACAGAACTGCAATAAGGTCTATTTTGGACTATAAAAAATGTGAGCTGTGAGGGAAGAAGTTGAGGTGGGAATAATAGGACAAATATTGAAGTGGAAATAGGAAAGAGCAGATGGGTTAGACAGATAATCTGCATAGTGGAAACAAGTATTATGTATGAATGCCTTTCCTGAAAATGGGTATTTTTATACTGGTTTAGGTATTTCTGAACAAAGCAAGAGCACTAGAAAATTGAAACAACACAAGAAGATCAAAAGATGAAGACATTTCAGAGTATAAAAATAGCTATAAGACAGTGCATAGGATTCTGCTGTGGAAAACAAGGAACATTTTAATTACA
Source organism: Calcarius lapponicus (assembly GCA_039654755.1). NCBI lineage: Eukaryota > Metazoa > Chordata > Aves > Passeriformes > Fringillidae > Calcarius > Calcarius lapponicus. The sequence goes on along the minus strand of CM077462.1, from coordinate 44,130,047 downwards.
TGGGAACACTGCATGTGAGTGATAGAAATATTTGTGTGTGGGTCCTATAGCCAGTGTATGATCAGGACTACTTTGTATTATGTGATAATGCATAGAATGATCCATGCATAACATCAGTGTTAAGTATTTAAAGAATTTATTCTTTTAATATCATTACAGTGGAGAAATATTCAGAACAGTATATTGTCAGTATATTCATGTTATGTACATATTTTAGATTTATTTATAACACTGAAGTGCTTGTTGTAATTATATTTAGAGATAATCTAAATTTTATTTAGATTTACTAAACACATTGTTGATATTGATGTTGTTTACACTTTGAAGTACTGGCAAATTTTGTAATTTGAATTGTCTCATGTGTGATGGGTCAGATAAATCAGATGCTTTTATTTCCAGAATTTGATTATCAAATACACTCAAAACAGATTATTTCACAAATACAAACAAAATGTTTCTGCAAAAAATGTGTGTAAACAAGGTGTAACAGTCCACAGGAGATACAAGGTAGTTACATTTTGATTCATAAATACATTGGAGGAACAGGAAAATAAAAACATAATTAATGTTTTCAGTATGTCAGATTGCAGCTATCATCAGCTCTCAAACCCTTTTGGTGATTTACACTGTGGTGGAGTAAACTCATATCTTGGCCCATCTTGAAAATCTAGGTAACTAGGGATGGTCTCTCTAACATTATATGCCTTCTTCTTTGTGTCTTACTCTTAGGAAAACAATATTGATACAGTCTTATTCACTCTTGTGGATTACTTTCTGAAGACTTTACTGCGAATTGTTTAAAAGGTCTTGCCGACTGGAACAAATTCTGTGCAATCAAAGATAATTTCTTTACAGTGGCAAATGAGCATTTATTGGATGCTTGTGTGCCCACGATCCAAAAATGAGCTATCAAGACCTCATACAGATAATGACAATATTCAACCTGAGCTGCACATTAGCTTATTCTTTTTACAGGGCAGTTAGCATGCAAGCATTGATCTAAGATAGTTGAAGTAAATAAGATTTCAAATTGTTTAAAGCAGGAGTTATGACCAATTTTAGAGTTATTAATCCACTTATCATTTAAACAATATGAATAGAAATAATTACATTCAACTCAAATATTTCAAATGCATGAAAAGACTAGAAATTTTAGGTTATATACTTGCAGTATGGCAAGGACTTCCTGCTTCCCTTCTGTGTTTCCATAAAATCTCTCTTCTGTTTCAGACTTGGGTCTACAATCTGGTTATCTTTAATGGCTATTCTCTATTCATTTTAGAGCTATAAAATATATTATATCTACATTATACTGAATTATACATATATGAATTATTTTATTTTCACGTATCAAAACTGATCTGCTAGGCTTGAAGCTGAAAATGAAAAAAAAATCCAAGTCAGAATAAACTCCTTTATCCAGAAAGAAGACCTTGGTATTGGTGTATTTGTGACTTTCTGGAAAAACAAAACAAAACAAAACAAATTCACAAGACTTTTCCAATTATATTCTCCTTTTAATGTGATCCTAAGTAATATGATTCTATACTATCTTGCTTGATGCTGTTTATTTTTTAACATCATATAGAAGGGCTTTTTTTGTTGGTTTGTTTTTTGTTTTTTTAACTTCTAAAATAAAAGTAATTAAACATAGTATTTTATGCCCGCATTGTCCCTGAAGAGATTTACTCCTCATCCAGATGGCACCTTACCTCCTTGCAAGGTCAATTTAGAGACTTTGTAGCAGCCAAAGTTAATGAAAATAGCAAACGTAACATATTTTTAGTAGAGAAGTACCTGACGACCTGTATTGCTGTATTCATTATACTGCTGGCACAAATTATATTTCTCTTGCCCACAAATGTCTCCAAAGACACAAAACACACACCAGAATGGAATAAGCTGACTTGTGCACTGAGCTCTTCATAGACATGACTGTTTTTAACTGGAGAAAAACAGAAAAAATCTAGCCAACCAATCAACCAAACAAAATCTCACCCCCAATAACAAAAAAAAAAAACAAAACAAAACAAAACAAAAAAAAACCCAAAAAAACAAACCCCACAATGCAAGCCCCTCATAAACAGCTACTCTGTGTTAAACATTATGTGATATCTGCTTTACCCAGCATGAATGACTCTTTTAAAAAATTATTTCAGTAAGACAGAGCCCTCTTACCACCCATCAAGTGGCACTTTGTAAATAGGCACAAACAGTGCAGCCCAGGAGTTAATCAGATCTCTGGCTTTCCACCCTTTGTTGAAACAATGTTCTTCAGTAACCTCAACAGCCTATCTACATACCACATTGACATTTTTTCAGACCCTCAAGCACTGTTTGCTTCTTTCTCAAACCCTTGTGATATGCAGGAATGCTCCAGGCACTGAACAAGTCAAGAATTCCTCCTGGTATTTGCTTGAGAATTTTCATTGAGAGATTTTCCTTTAATCAAAATAAATAGTCTGTTTCATGCCAAAGGTGATCTTATTGACAGATCCTAAAAATGTTAAATGAGAAACCTGTTCTGTAAATGTTGCTTTTCTAATTTAAAATCATTATAGCACTGGAGCATTGACATGGTGTTATTTGTTATAATTTCTTGTTTGGTTAGTGTAAGTTATTCCTGTGATTTCTTCTTTGATTTTAGCTTTATTTAAAATCATTAGCAAGCATTTACATTTATATTTACAATCTTGACAGTGAACCAACACCTGGAAGTGATGGAAACCAATACTGCTTTAATATTGGGTTTGGAATTTGCTAAATTAGATCTCGTAGCCTTTCAGTATTCAACAGATTCGTGTTTCTAAGTTAGTTCTTTAATACATTTCATATTTCTCTTGGTATTCAGCTATTTCTATTTTTTCTGTGTTAATTCATAATATGTGCAATGAACAATGAAGCAATAGTCATAAAATAAGGTGAATAACTAGGTGAGGCAGCATATGGATAATTGGACCCCAGCATTTTAGCATAAAATCCTTGGATTTTAAGCTTTACTACATTTCCAAGAGAAGTCAGACCTGTGGTTTTGCACTCTAATTTTTAAAAATATATTTTTATTTAAAATACATAGAAATCATCCCACAGCAGAAGTATTACTGAGCAGACCAAGATCATGATCATTTCAGAAAATAAAAAAATTAGTTACACAGGTGTATAAAGAAAGGCCATTTCATAGATTGCCAGTGCCTCTTATCCATATATTACACACTGATTTTATATGGAAAATTTCAAGAATTTGCTTTGGGAGCATATCGAAAACAGACCTGAAGCCCTTTACGGTTACAATATTGTTGATTTATCTAAGAGCCTTCCAAAATCTTTCCTCAATTCATGTTTAATTTCAGCCTCATGGAAACTGAACAGTTTTAGTCTTTGGGTGCAGATAAGTGGCATTATTATTATTATTCAAATATCTCAATTCTCATGTAATCCAGTTTCATTTATTTCTATGTAGTTACCTCAGCGATAAATAATATAAATGAAGGTAAGAGTCTATCACAATCTCCTGTTATATAAGTAGCAATTAAAAGTGCTCAAAACATAGTCTTGAAAATTTGAGTCTCTTTTATAGTATTTGAGTCCAGACTCAAATAAGAATGACAATGCATATGTATTTATTTATAAACAGTTAACATTATCAAACCAACGATTTAATGATGACTGCATATGGACCATTTCTATACATTCTGGAAGAAAAATGGTCTAAACATTAAACTTACTTATTTTTAAAACCCCACAATATCACCACTTTTTTTTTTTTTCTCATAACATGATTTTTCTTATTTTTGCCAGTTTCTAATGAAACTTTTATATGACATGCAGAGTTTTCTTTTGCACATTTATAATAATTCAAATAATGAAATTTAGCATTTAATCATATAAGATTAATCTGCTTCACCACACCAATTAAAAAAACAAACAAGAAACCACCCCCCCCAAAAAAAAACCCCAGCAACAAAGCCCCCAACAAACTATAATCAATAATGCAGCAGACTTAGGTTTTTTATTTTTCTAAATACAGAACATATATTACCCATCTTCATAAATACAGAATACACTAAAATACACCAAATAGCATTTATGGTGGGCTTTTCCTGTTAGTAATCTCAAAGTCTTGTTAAGGTAATGGTAAATCTCCATCCATATTTTTACTGTTTCACTGTTACAAATTTTCCTGGAGGCTTCAAATTTTCATAGTGATCATGATGAACCTTACAACTGTTACGTTCCTTTTTTTTTCCCTTTTATTTCACATTCCTGTGTGTATAATATTGTAAAAAATACTGTATTTCTGCCATGAAATTAAAGGGCAGGCAGGTGTTCAGACATCTCCAGGAAAGTAGGGCTTCATCACATCAAATGTTGACTTCTGAAGACAAATGTCATCACTCCTAACATCCTCCTGCTTCCCTTAGCTGACCATGATGCCATCACAAATCCAAAAGCTAGCCCCATACAAGCTATTATGGAGGAAAAAAAGAATTCTTTCTCAGTGAATACCAGTACACTGTGAGACCAGAGATAGTCTGTTTGTTTTCAGTTTTGATTTGCTGTCCTGTATTTCCACATATATGTTTTAGGGTTTCATAACTGTCCCTTGTTCTGCAAACATCTAGAGGGTTGAATACTGAAAAGACATTATACCATGTTTTATTTAAACAATATTAAAAAATTGACTCGCTTTGACTTTCAAAAGCAGAGGAGTCTCTGCTCATTATTTGGTAAAGAATTACGTGCAAGCAGTTCACAAGCAGGAAAACACAGAAAAAGCTTGGTGGTTTTTGTGCTTATCTTAATTCTTTTATTGCTTTCTTCCATCTGAAAACATTCCTAATTCTAATCTCCATTCCCCTGGAGTATTCAGCAGATTTTAATTTTAGTCTTTTAAACCTGCATTTTAATGACAACTGTGATGGCTAGATGATGCCACGAGATTTCTGCCAAAAGACCTTCCCCAGCCTGGTGTGAACTCCTCGTCATTCTGTCCATACCTTTCTGTAATGGGGAAAACACGCAGCTTTTAGCTGTCATTGTTCAAATTAAGCTGGTCTGACTGTTTACTGTCCAGGACCCTTAGGTGGAGCTCTGATAAGAGGTACGTGGTTGATGAAACTTAGGCGCGACCATGCCCAGCAACCAAGCTGAGATTTTGTACCTTTATCCTTTCACCAGGACGCTATTTGTTTCAAAATCCTTAGCAACCTCTCACTGAGATTTACAGAGAGTGAAAATAGGTAGGTCACTTATAAATTCCACGGGAGGTACACCCCCTCCCCCCCACTTCCCTCCAGTGTTAGAGAGGCATTTCAGAGGGCTGGGGGTGTTTACACACTGCCACCTGCTGCTCTGATCTCCTTGATCTGAGTTTGCTCTGCTCTCAGCAGCGCTGGTGATCTGCTCCTCTCTGCCTCAGCCTGCTCGTCCTCCTGCAGTTTGATCCAGAGCCCAGAGGAGTCAAAGACTCCTAAGACTTCCTTTGGCTTCAGTGGATTTTGGAGCCTGCCAGATACATAATTAATTTATTTCAATGGGCTATGAATCAGGCTTTTTGTACTGCCAGATGTATAATTAATATTTCAGGATGAATTCCAGGTAGCTTGCTGGTTTGTAAGGTTCTTCCTACTGTCTCAGTTCCTGTCTTCTGTGTAGTAAGGTCATAAATTAAACTCTTATATTCTTAAAACAACAAGCAAACCAATAAAATTAATAAAACCATGTTTCGATGCTTTTAAATACTTAACATTTCCAAAAGAAAAATACCTCAAAGGACATTGCAGTCTCAAGACCAATAGCGTTTTCACCCCAAAGTCTCCTAATGAAGTTGTTTTTTCATCATCTAATAAAATACATCTTTGACTGCAGTTTTATAATTCTTTGTAACTTGAGGGAGATTTTCAAATTGTTTGTATAGAAAAAAAAAAAACCACGGGTGAATTTCCTGAGGTTACACATTGCTGCAAAAATCTTTCTTACAACAATGATTAAAAGTGGCCAAATTAGACAACTGGAGTATTTAATTCTTCTGCAAGGGCTTGCCCTGAAATTAAATGCATTCCTTTTCTATACACATGCAAGTTGCTTTTTCTTCCTTTGAAGTCTTACACAGGCTCCAAGACAAGCCTGCCATATTCTAGCCTGCTAATAGAGTCTCACTCCCCAAAAGAGTACAGTTTGAAGCCTACAGCTGCCACAGTTTTTACTAATGCATCCTCTCACCTTTTTAGTTCAAGGCAAATTTTCATTTTCCCCAAGTGTCATCTTACACCAGAATAGTGTACCTGCTCTAGCCTTACGAATTAAGTTCCCAGCTAAAATAAACATACTGGTAAGGCCACAAAGGAACTTGGCTGTATTCTAATTTTATTTCATGTCATTGGTACAACTTTGTCAGCAAACTGACATGTAAAAATCAGTAGATATTTGAGATAGTTAAAAAGTACCAAAACTGTTTTGTGATCTTGACCAAAACAGTGTTTTTCTTTCACTGATCACCTGCCTGTCTTTTGATTGGATGACCTAGAATGGTTTTCTTTTTTTGTTTGTTTGGTTGGGTTTTTTGTTTGTTAATTCTTTCTTTTCGTTTTTGTTTGTTGGGTTTTTTTTTGGGGGGGGAGAGGGTTTTCTGGTTTTCTTTTTAATTTCAGATAAATCAAAAATATTTGTAAAGCTGTGCTCTGACATTCCAGAAAGTATTAGAAAAAAAAATAGTATTGCATTGCATTTCTATTGATTGTTGTTCCTGATTCTCACATGATAGAAAATTGTATATAAAAAGTAACTTAGAAACCAGTTCTGATGAGCCTTAGAGATGCGATCAACAGGAAGTCTTAACAAAAACTTTGAAATTCACTGCCAGAGCTTTCTTTCCAATAGTTACTTCTTTGATTTCAGAAGAAAATCATATGCCCATTAATAAAGTTCATTTTTTCAAAAATAAGTTATTTTTATTTAATGAGAGAAGTTTGTAAACAATGAATGATTATCTTAATGAAATTCACAAACTGCTTCATGAACCACCAAGTTTTGAAAAAGATTGAAGCAAGAGTGGAGGAAAAAATCTTTCTTGGTAATATTATGATTTATTTTAAGGGTAAGAAGTACTGCATGGCTATCTTTTAAAAAACTGGGAGGTCATCAAAACATTGTCAGGTACTGAAGCTCTCAAATTTTAAATATTTTGGCAGTTGCTATTAACTAGGATTTTCTGCTGTTCTGTGCTTTAAATAGACAATGTGCAAAATATTCAGAGCTGCTACTGGTGCTTGAGGATGAATCCTATCCACTACTGCATTTTCTCTAAGCTTTAAAGAAAAGTTGTTGACACAGTTTAGCAAAAACACTTAGTCTCTTAGATATCACTCTGCTTCTGAATAATCTTTTTAGTGTAGAGATCAAAAGAAAAGCTCTCATCATAGATCTTGAATTGGACTCTAATCAGTGTAAGAGTTCCATAAGCTTCAGTGCAAGACCTTTTCATTTTTCTCATGTGAAGATCAATTAGATCATAAGCTTTTCAGAACAAACATCAGATTCTTTCAGTGTTTACTACACTAAACAATGCAAAGCACAACAGTTTTGGCTTCAAGAAAACAAACTGTAATTGACATGTTTGTCTCAGAGTATGGAAAGATCAAAACCAGTGAACTACTTTCACTACTCAACTATGTAAATTGAATCAAGACTAAACTAGACATAGACGGTCCCACAGATCAGGATGAGTGCACAGGTGTTAGATGCTCTTTTAAAGATCACGTTCTTATTTTCAGTTTCAGCAAAAATAGTTTGCCTTCCCTTTGATTTTAAAAAGGCAATGTATTTTTTTCCTCCATGGTAGCGTGGAGTTATTTTTTTTAGTGTAAGTGGACAGGAAAGGTATAAAGGAAATGCTGCCATGCCAGAGTTTTGCTAAATTATATCTTTGGGAGGAAATATGACTACATCTTTTATCTTTTCCCCTAAAGCACAAAATTCTTATTAACCATGTATGATGAGGCAGTGTGTGGCTGGAATTCCTACTGTAAATAATATAAATTGCACATTCGGAGAACTTATTCAAATGTTATTTGAAGCCAGTGGGGATCTTTCCATTGATTTTTAAAGGGTTAGAAATCGGCCTTTAGCCTTGCTTTCTGTTCATGAATCATTCAGGAGCCAATCCTGATGTCTAGTTATTTTCTAAGTATTGGACAAATAGTTTGAACAAGCAGCTTCTAGTCTATGGGATGTTTCCAAAATGTTAATTTTGACTGTATGCTGTTCAATATTCATAATGTGTGATCAGTCATCTACATCACCATGATATTACATCTATCTAATTGACAGACTCCAACTATCCATCTATCTAGATGCTATAGCATCTATCCATTTGCATTCTTACAAAGGAGCAGCTCATTGTTGTAGTATATGAATGAATAATAAATAGCAAATGTTGAATGGTGAATAATGAATAGTAAATAATCTATGCACTCTGGTAAGATTTTTAAAACAAATATTCACTTATGCTAATGTTTGTAAAAGTTTTGGATTTGAGAACATTTTTACTAATATTCAGCAGTTACAGGAAGATTTTGAAATAACTTGAATATTATTTCTGATTATATTTTGAACTTAAAATTACCTTCATTTTTTTAAGTTTTGGATTAGGTGTGGAATATAAAAAAGGAAGGCATCTACATTATCAATAACAAAAGTGGTCAAGGGCTTTTATGACTTTTGCTTTTCTTCCACTCAGAGGCATCCTGGACTTAAGAGAGTAATGATGTTCCATATTTTCTTCTTCATATGTGAGTTAAACATGTCCTCTGGTTTAACATTCTACTACCCAGGCTATATACTTCATTAGCTTGAGAGAATAAATAGAAATATTGCAACACCAAAAAAAAAAAAAAAAGAAATTACAATTCTTTTGAGTCAATTGTATCTTAAAATAGAAGCATTTCTCAAGATCTTGAAGCCTGTTATTCACCATCTTCCCAATCATAGTTGCTCCTAGTGTTTCTTCTTTCCCTGATAGTATTTTCTTGTTTATTTAACTTTTTTTGGGGGGGTTAGGAGGATATTTTTATTTTTAGTGGTTTTTTGGGGGTGGGTTTGGTTTGGTTTGATTGTATTTGGTTTTTGTTTTAGGCTTTGTTTGTTTGTTTTAGGGGTTTTTTTTCTGTTTCTGGTGTTGTTTTTTCCTTCTTTTTATCCTAGGTCTTTTGATCTTTTAATTTTACCTTTATGTTGTTGCTATTCCACTCATTGACTTTCTTTTATTTTTCTCTGTTCAATTTTTGGCTTTTTTTCTAATTATCTCACTACCTTTAGTCAACATCAGTGTTTTGCGCTTTATTTTATTAACATATTCTTTATTATTTTCAGTAATCACTTTCAGTTTCCCTCTTTGCTTGCCCACCTTTTTTCCGTATCACTTTTTTTCCTGTGCATCAGCCAAGTTGTATCTTGCAGAAAAGGTGGCAAGTGATTCTGATGTAAACAGAACACTTCTTGCAAACCTTGTAACTCATGGTATATTATCAATTATATTTCTAATGCTCATGGATGTCTTCCTATCCTTTTTTGCTGCAAATCGTTTATTTGTCATTTTCTTTAATTCATTTGATCCAGGGCTCATTTCCAATAAATTCTGCCTGGCACCTTCTGTCTCACAAGGTTACTTTTTTTCTGTATACTTATATCACTCTTAACACAGACTGAGAAGCCTCCTCCATATACCACTTCCACTTCCTGATCTATTATAATCTGACAATTAAACCAAAACAAGATAAATTATAAGAGAATGACTGAGAACTAATCCCTAAGTCAAATCAATGCCTGGCTTAGTGAGACACCACTACTGCGGATTTAGAGACATTTGATGTTGAATAACATCATAATCAAATCCTGTCCATTAGACATAATTAAATCTCATTAGTAATGTAGCAATACAAAATATCTTTTAATTCTCCAGTCTGACTGTGTCACAGTCTATTACTCTCTGACCCGGTTCTTTTAGCTTGTGCTAGGTCTGGCTGGGATGGAGTTAACTGCCCTCCCAGCAGCCCATACACTGCAGTGCTTTGTGCTAGTAGTTAGCACAGAATCTCTAAGCCACCAGGGTTTTGGCTACTGCTGAGCAAGGCTGGCACTGCATCAGTGCTGTCTCTCCACACCAGAACACACCCTTCCCCAAACCTTTCCAAAGATCAATAGGCTGATGATGGGCAAGAGGTAGGATGGGAAGGACGCAGCCAGGACAGCAGATACAAACCAACCAAAGGCACAGTCCATGCCATAGGACACCAGGCTGAGCAATAAAAGCTAAGAGAAAAGAGTGTGTATGTGTGTAAGACATTAAATATTAAGGAATCTGTCTTCCAAGCAACTCGTATGCCACTTGAGGCCCATCTTCTCAGCAAGTGACTGGATATCACTGCTGATGGAAGTAGAGAAATTTTTTTCTTTGTTTCTGCATGTGACCCTTATTTTCTTTTTAGTGGTTTGTTTTTTTTTTTTTCTTTATAATTTTCTTTCCTTTATTGCCTTTGTCTTGATTCACAAGTTTTTAATCTCATTTTGTTCTCCTGTTCTGCTGAGGAGGTGGAGTGTGAGAGCAGCTTTGTGGGCACTCATTAGCCAGCCAAGGTCAACTCACCACATAGATGTTCCACATGACAAGGGTTTAATATTTGAATACCAAATTTACTTTGAAGATATTTGAAACTACATGGGGTTTTCATTTAACAAACTGATCAGCAGCATACTGAAGTCACAATGCAAGCATGATCTAAAAATTAAAGAATAAAGTTGGAACACAATATAAGTTAGATTCCCATTTCCAGTCTCTGCATGCTACCTTTCACCTTATTGGATGAGTGAGCCAGCACAGTCCTTCAAATGAGGAGTAAAGATCAGCCCAGGAAGAAGGGAGGGAGAGGTGGAGGGAAGATGGTTCAAGATTTAGTTTTTACATCACATTATCGGAATCTGATTTAATATCTGAAAAAATAAGCTAACTTTCCCAAGTCCATTTTGCCCATGACAGTAATCAGTGAGTGATTTCTCTCCATTCTTGTCTCAAAACATGAGCCTTTTGCTGCATTTTCTCCCCGTTGACCTGTGAGGAGGACAATGATAGAGCAGCTTTGGTGAGCCTGGCATCCAGCCAGGGTCAGCAATCCCAGCTGAGGACTATACAACACTAAAAAAAGAAATAAAACCAAAACAAAAAGTACCCCTTCAAAAAGAAAAGATAAAAGAGGGGCTTACCATCTATCTTTGGAAATTCTCACTTTTCAATGCTGTCAGCATCCAAGTAAAATCAAAAGAGTTTGTAATTTTTTTGGCTAATTGTGTTTATAAACAGTAATTCCCAGTAGAGACTGAAAATGGCAACAAGTCAAAGGTTTAATCAAGATGATCTTTGATTTTTTTGTAGAAGCAGCACATTTTTCTACAAACTGTGTTTAAATTTACCCATGGCTGGCAAAAGATATACTTTACATAACTTTACATAACTTCTTTTTCTCCTTCTGTCTTAGACAAGCAACTGCTTCAAGAATAGAGGAGAAATTTCACCTGATTTTTGTTCTGAGATGCAAATCCTTTGTATATTTGTCATCCTAGGTTCTGAGCTGCAGTGTTCAGTATGACTATAGGAGAAACAGCGCCTACAAGAAAAGATAGAAATTAGTGGAGCAAAACTTGAGGAAATAAACTGAGAGGAATTTTCACAAACACAACACAAAGTTGTCGCAGGGAGGAAGAGGATAAAATATTTTCCATGTCTTATTCTTTTAGATTACAACCAAAAGCAAAGGGCTTGAAGTGTAGCAAGACCAACATATTTCTATTGATAAGGCTGGCAAAGCAAGAAGGGACAATGAGATCCTTGGGAAAACTGTAAAATGCTCACATGAACAGACATAATAGGATAATTTTTGAAGCAGAATACATACATATCTGTCAGGAATGTTACAGGCATATTAAGTCTTCATAAGGCTAGAAGTAGACTAAGGTAGCATCTGACAAATCTTTTAGAGCAGTTTTCTATGACTCTAAAACAGACAACTTAGTTTCTGGAATAACTGTTGAACCTGTCTCCTTTCTGTAGCAGGGATGGGCCCTTGCTGCCTTGGTTTAGGAAAAGTTCCCCCGGCAGATCCCTACACAGATCAGATATTGCCTAGAGAAACATTTGCTGTGCCAATATAGATATGCTGAATAGATACATTTCCTTTTTAACTACACTAATCATCTGAGGATTTATAGACAACAAAGGGAAATAGACACACAGAGTGTATGATTCATCTGACCTACTTTAGATATCTATTTAAGGAAGTAAATTCTGTCCTTAAAGCACCGATTAATCTCCAAAAGAGCGACTAGGATTTCTATCTCAAATGAAAATGCCTTAAATGAGATTCCCATCCACTTTTGCTAAACTTATGATGGCAAGGGTGATATGAGTACTATATAAAGAATAAATGATATGACATTTTTCCCATGGGAGTCCTGATGGACAAAGTAGCTATCATAAGAGATGAGCAATTTATTTGAGGTCTGTAGTGCTTTTTGGAATGGCCTGACCCACAGCATCAACATTCTGCAACTTCAGTATATTTCACAGAAACTTTTAACATTTTGCTAATTTGTTTTATCTTTCCTTTGCATATACACAAACTTTCACAGATAAAAATGACGCATCTCAGGCTGCATCCAGGTACACTATAAATGCTGGGAAGCAGTTTCCCTATGCAACCATTGCAATCTCATGATTGCAACAGAGAACCTTATGATTTGAAGGAAGCAAAAATGAAAAAAAAATTCGAACATCTTAGAATTGAATCGCTAACTGCATAAACCTCACTGAATTTTGAGGAAGTTCTACTTATTGTTTTTTATAGCAGATTAGATCTACTACTGCTAAAATTAATGCCCCTCTTCTCTACATTAAATAACATGTTCTTATAAGGAAGACAAGATTGTATTTTTTTACCTCTTACAAATAAACCAAATAATGTTTTACTTATTTACTTTCAGCATGGACATAACCCATTTTTTAGATTGTTAGAAAGACAAGCAGTATGTCTTAAATCAACTTCCCGTCCGATTTTTTAAAATTTCTTTTTTACAGATACCACAGTTCTGGAGAAATTAAATGCTAAGCATAATTTTATTTCTTCCCTGCAAAATAAATAAATACATAAATAAATTTATGGAATCTACTTGCCTAGAGCAGTTAACAATTAGAGTTTTCCAAAACTGTTTCAGACAAAGTAGAGGCTTTATGGTTCACTTTCTGAGATCATATCCCAAATCCAGTTGTATTCGAACAAAATAAATTGCAGAGAAGAACTTCTAGAACTTCATTTTAAAGGAAAATTGGCAAAACACAGATGATTTCTAGATGTTAGAGAGTGATGATGCTTCTCATGTATATTTATGTACGATATTTAGTTATGATGTATTTAATACATGCCACATTATTAAATATTAATTAAAACAGTTGTCTTTTTTTGAAAAGGTACCTCTTCTGTTTCTCTGGGATTTAGCAAAATTGGATCCTTAATCTCCTGTGAAACTGTAATGGTGCCTTCTCTTGCCCATACAAAATTAATAGAATGGCATCAGCAAATATACTAATTGGAAAATTAGAGAATATGCAAAAAAAAAAAAAAAAAAAGAAGACTATGAGCATTAAAAAAATTGCAAATTCTATGCCATCAGCAGAGAAAAGATTAGGAGACCATTTCTGATGCATTAATCATATTTAGAGAGATGCAGAGGTCAATGGAATCAACAAACTTCAGCATGTGCATAAAATTGAACTTCAAGGCTACTTCAGAAGAGAAAAGGAAAAAGATAATTAGTTTAACATAAAATGCTCATTAAATACAATCAAAAAATGACCACAGACCCTATCACCGATTTCAGTGTGTAACATGCAAGTACAAGCTGTGATTCTTACTATGATATTACATGTGAAATGATCTCAGTAGGAGTATCCAAGAGAATACATGTGTCACTGGCACTACACAAAGAGATTCTGAGTTTCTTCAGCGGAAGGATTTTGATGTCAAGATCATGTTCAGCATCCACCACTGGTTTCCTACGCCTTGCAAAATCCTCAGACTAAGTGTAGTGCAAACTGACCTGAAGTAGAGACTGTCAATGACAGAATGTTGTCATTTACTACAGAAAAGAGCATTGCTTATGACTATACATTGTTCTTTTCTCTTATACAAATTTGTGTTTCAATTTAGCTGATAATTAATCTTCTGACATATACCTCATAACAACCAGGTGCTCCTTTTCTTTCCAGTTACATCTGTAAACATAACAGTTGACATTTTCATATATTGCAGGTACTGAAATTGCTCAGTATGGACCAGATCCTGAAGCTGTTGCCATGTAAGCACATTCTTCAACAAAAACATAGAATGATTGTGGGAATGGTTGTTTGACCAGTTGAGGACTGAATAGAAACTGGTAGAGGTTTTTATTGCCCAATATTACATGATTTTGCTCTACGCATTTTTCGTAAAGCTTTGGAGAATTTCTGTGCCAGCAACTCAAAAGTATTACTTATTTGATTAAAGCAAGTCCACTAGAGGCAAGTTAAACATTAATGTTCGAGATGAATCCAATGAGGAGTGTTGAGTGTACAAAGGTTCCACTAGGCATAAAGAACTTCTGTAAGTATAAAACAGGAGGATGATGAGTAAGGAAAATGTGGGCCTGTTGTTGAGTGGACCAGGGGCCCTGGTGACAGTGTGCGGACAAGGCTGAGGTACGGACAGCCTTCTTTGCCCCAAATTTCACCAATAAGACTGTTCTTTGGAAAGCCAAAACTCCAAAAACAAGGTAAATCTGGAGCAAGATAATTTTAGAGACTGATCCAGATTAAATTTAATTTCATGATTTAACCCAGCTTAACAAGACCTGACCTTTATTTAACATCACACCTATCACAAATAGTAGAGACATTTAAATACACTGTACCAGAAATCAACTTTAATAGTTACTGAGACTAATAAATTAAATTGTTTCTGGGCAGATATCTTCTTGTGATTGACATGATAAAGGTCCTAGGTTTTTAATTTAACAGAGCAACTTTCTCACAAGTAATATGAAAGCTATAATTAATTAACTTGTTACTATCTTTATGTCAAAACATTGAAGCAAAACATATGTTTGCACTAAAACCTTTCAAGACTTGAGGACAGCACAGATTTTTTAAATCCGCTTAACACTATATTCTAAAAAAGTAGAAATAATGAAATCCTTGCCTATTTAGAGCACATTTTTGAACAGAATTTGATTCTAAATTAAAAATCAACATCCATCTTTTACCTTCAATTTCTGAGGAAAGAAGTATTTCCATGGTGTCATAAAATGCAAACAGCAGAGTTAAATTTCATTTTAAATTTTAATAGGTGGCTATTTATTGAAGGAATTGATTATTAACATATAAATATTTTACAAATAATTCTTACAGATTTAAATTTTTTTTTCAAATCACATTTTAAAACACAGTTATCCATTATTTTGGGAATACTGACTGTACAGTAGTTACAAACCACCTCAGATTCATCTTGAGTCAGATAAGCTGCAGCACTGGAGCCTTCCCCCTGCTTAGCATTGCCTCAGTTAGTTGTGTCCCTAGTTGTGTCCCGCAGTTAGTGTGTCCCTTTGAGGGGAGGACATCCTTAGCAATGTGGGGATAACTCACCAGTGCCCCTGGTGGCTCTCAATCAGCCTGTGGTGCTTTTTTTTTTCTACTATTTAATAGTAGGCTCAGATGGGAGGCTTCTAATTGAGGAGAAATTGAGCTGATGTTTGCTGCAGAGAATAGTATGTTAAAGGTGATTTGAAGTGACACATACCCATTTATCAGAGTTTATAATAATCTTCAGACTGGCACCAAGCTGCGTGGAGCGGTCAGTACACTGGAGCGAAGGGATGCCATCCAGAGGGACCTGGACAGGCTTGACAGATGGGCTGATGGATTCTCACAAAGTTCAACAAGGCCAGCTGCAGGGTCCTGCACATGTGGAGGGGCAATCCCAGTTCAAAGTACAGGCTGGGCAGAGAATGGATTGAGAAAAGCCCTGAGGAAAAAGACTTGCAGATGTTGGCTGATGCATGCCCCAACAGGAGCCGCGATGTGCACTCACAGGCCAGAAAACCAGCTGTGTCCTGGGCTGCATCAAACACAGCATGGCCAGCAGGCCAGGGACGGTGATCCTGCCCCTCTACTCCACTCATGTAAGACCCCACCTGGTGTGCCGCATCCAGCTCCGGGGCCACAGACTGAAGAAGGACATGGATGTGAAGAGGCAAATCCAGACCAGGGGCATAAAGATAAACCAAGTGCTGGAGCACCTCTCCTGTGAAGACAGATGGAGAGAGATGGGGGTGTTCATCCTGAAAACAACAGGCTCCAGGCCTTCCACTACCTAAAGGGGACTACAAGAGAGCTGGAGAGGGACTTTTTACAAGGCTCACATTGATGGGACAAGGGGCATGTCTTCAAACTGAAAGAAAGTAGATTTAGATTAGAAATAAGGAAGAAATTCTTTGTTGTGAGGGTCATGAGGCACTGGAACAGGTTTCCCACTCGAGTTGTGGATGCCTCATCCCTGGAAGTGTTCAGGGCCAGATGAGATGGGACCCTGAGAAACCTGGTCTAATGGAAAGTGCTGGAACTAGGTGATCCATAAGGTCTCTTCCAACGCAGTCCATTCTCTAGTACTGTGAACTGTCTGGACCCAGGAAACTCTTCACCCCACTTGACTTCTTGCAGGACAAAGTAATTTTTCTGTCCCACATGAAATTTCAACAAAAATGTCAACACTCATTCTAGACATAGCTGTAGTAATTCTTAACTACTTTATTTTGAAAATCATACAAAAAACTGAAAATCCCTCTAGTTTCTGGCCTTGCTATTTTACACACCTTCTCTCAGTTTCCCTTATTTTTCAAAGTTTATTCATCCCTGCACTTAGACATGGTGCTATTGCTATACCTTTCTGCTGCTAAACTATATAATACTGAAATTAATGAATATATGTTTAATTCTGTCTTTTGCTTCCACATTTCAGTAGGTGGCAAACCAGTAGTTGAAAACTTTGTAGTGAGTTTCTTTCAGGTGTGATCTGTACTATTATTTCAAAAATTCCTTGATCTTTGGACATTTCAGCAAATGGACATGGCTTATGTTTCATGTTCTGCATTTGTAACAATTCTCCAAGTACATTTCTTATCATTTTAATATTGACAACAAAAAGTGTATTTTCATTAGGATCATTAGAAAATATGTAGCGATAATATGTAGATAAACATATGCATAGATTAAAACCAACGCAGTTATACAGTTATACTGGTTATAGAGTTGTGGCATGAGGCTTTCTCCACAACTGAGAGATTTGCTGTGAGATAGCCCAGCATATCTGAATTTCTGAGAGAACAGATTTTTTTTAACCTTTGTTATTGTATATAACTTATGCTGAAGCTTATATTGGTGCTTCCTTTCCAGTATGAATAACAAAAATTGCAAACATCTTTCATGACTTACCAACTATATGAGCTGATGCTCGAATGCCAACAAAAATGCAATCATCTTTTGCATGCTTATGACTCACAAAATTTCTTCTTAATTACTATTTCAGACTAAATTATTGGTCAGCCTGTCTGACCTCCCTTTGTGAAAATGTACCATTCCAGTTCATGCCTAAAAGAGAGCATTTCGTTGTGGTCGCAAAAAAACTACCTTCTGCTCCCTTTCCTGAATTTGTGGAACTTCTAGTCTTTCAATCAAATCCAAAATCTCAAAACTTGTCCTTGGAACCCACAACTTGGATGTGCTTCTCAGTGTGATCTCACTGCTCTCTGGATTTTGCAGGTTATAGCTCTCTTTTTCTGTAGTGATGTCTACCCTCCTTATCCAACCAAGATACCTAAGTAGCTTTTTATACGACATTTTCATTTGTCTTGGCAATTGATTCCTATTTATATATCTAGAATTAATCTTCTTCCCAGTGATATTATTTTGGCAATGTCACCTCTTTTTGCATACCTGTACTGCTCCTTGCTTTGTTTTGTTGCATCAAGCATGAAATATTGTTTCTTTCAAAGTCCTGCTCCATTTATCCTCACTTGGTCATCATTTCTTGTTTAAAAAGTCACATTCTCATGCCATTATGTCAGCCTTCCTTCCTTCTTAGTTCAGTTTTCAAACACTGCATTTCTGAATACTTTGGCGTGTATTGGGTTTTCATGGCAAGGTTTTGGCAGTGGAGGAGCTACAGGGGTAGCTTTTGTGAGAGGCTGCCAGAAGATGTTCCTGTGTTGATGTCCTGCTTTCAGCCAGGACAGGATTAATTTTTGCAGTAGCCAGGAGGCCAATTTTCTCAAGTCAAGTCTATTTTGCCTGTGATAGTCATTGGTGGGTGATACCTCCCTGCTCTTATCTTTATCCATTAATCTTTTGTTATATTTTGTGTTCACTGTCCAGCTGAAGAGGTGAGTAATAGAGCTTTGGTGGATATCAAACACTCAGCCAGGATCAACCCACAATAGAGAGGAACTTCATATAAATGTGATCAAGACTATATCATTAAGTGCCTTTGATCTTCTTCATCTTTGGGATCTCCATTTAGAAGTCTGATAATGAAGATCTCTAAATGATACCTTTTATTGAACTTCTCTATCTCATTGCATGGTCTGGTTTTTTTTTTTTTTCTTTGTATTTTATTTTGGAATTTGAGCGTCTGTGGATTAGGAAATGGAAGGCTTTCCATTCCTGTGTTTCTAAAACACCTATAACATCCGAATCCAAACACTCCCAGGCAAGATCTGAACTATCACCTAACTCATAACATATGTCCAAAGGATAGCAAAAGTATAAAACCAAATTTCTGTCTCAACTGTTTAGGGCCTAGGAGACAGAGGCATTGTAGTTTTCTCTGGAAATCTAGTCAAAATCTCAGAACCTCTACTGCTACATATGGGCAGATCTGATATTCTGTCTGAATAAAGGATTTAAATGTATATTTTATAGTTAAAATCACATGGGGACCACAAAATAGCACATTTGTGCTTAAGAAACCTGCAGTATTCCAGACCAGAATGGGAAGTTAGCATTATTTTTTTTTCTAATTTGGAAATTAGACATTTTGTGTTATGGGACACAAACTTCACGAAAGTACTAAACTATTAAGTAATTAGATTGAGAGTAACAGTACCCTTCACACATGTTAAAGAGAGGATTGTTGGCTGTTAAAAATGTCCATTTCCAGAAGAAATCTCCTGAATGCTCTATTTCCAGAGTCTCTGCAGTCTTACATGACCAGTAGTAAAAATTAAATAAGAGTCTTTTGCCTTGATAACCATAGGGAAACATACAAAGTATATGTGAAGGGATATGTGCTCTGACAGCTTTTTATCCAGAATCCTAACTGCATTAATTATTTTAAGAGACTAGGTTTATTTTCATCTAGACCAATGTACAGATTTTCTGGGCCATTCTGAAATTCTGGTGTCATCCACTTTTCTTGCTTGCCTGTAATCCCTGTGTCCTAGCTAATCTAAAAAGTAATTCCCATGTGGCAGCTTCTAAGATAAGGATCTATGCCTTAATTTCTGCATCCTCTGAATAAATCTGTCCTCAATTATCTTGACTATTCTTATGTGAGCTCTTTGACTTTGTGTATGCTATTAAAGCATACTTATACTCCAATGAGCAATCTGTAAAAAAATGTATAATTGGATTCTCTGTGTGTTGTCTCTCATTAACTCTGTCTTAAGTGTACACTGTTGACAAGTTTTTAAAAAAACTGAAAACCTATTCTGACAGTCAACCTTGCAAATTCGTCCTTAGATCTGCAAGTCAAATTCTGACACTATTTAAATTCTACAAGTGCAGCTTTGTTAATAATGCCTTGATTACCTGTGAGCACGAAAAAAAAAAAAAAAAAAAGCCAGCAACCACCACAGTAGTTCATATTCTCACAGGCTTATAGGTACTGGAGTATGGTGCTAAGAAGAATAAAACAGTAAATTTACAATCAGTACAATAAGCACATCTCTACATAAATAAGTAGATGTAAATCATACTAACTACACGGAGAAATGAAGCATTTAAATGTAAAACAGTTGTCATTTTAAACATACTCAGTATTTCAGAGAAAATATTTAGATGTTTGTTCATGTTCACTATGAAATTAACAAATTTTATGTGACTGCTTTGTAACACTACTTTGTCTAAGTAGTAAACTACCCTGTTATGTTACATAAAATAACTTTTTTTGTTATTTCTTGAAAAAAGATATGTGCATGGGCAAGGAATAAATAGCAAAATTTTCTCTTTATCATATTTATTATATAAATTATATACATAATATCACAAATGAAGAAGACAGAAAAAGACAGAATTTTAAATCCACCTTTGAACTTATTTCTCTGTTTTAAAATGCCAGCTGCTGGTGGCAAAGCAATAATCCATCCTTCCCAAGCCTCAGTATCACCGGGTCTGAACCAAACTCAAGCTCAATACAAAACTGCACAAGGGCTGGGCTGCCTTGGCTGTTTCCTGCAGGGATTCCTGTGGCTGCTAAGGAATGGATGGAGCTCTGTATATTCTAGTCCACCTCCCTTCCCTTGTTTGATTCTGGCATGACCCTGACATGCCCCACACCAAGGAATGGGATAACAGATTGGCTGCAAGGACATTTGTCCAAGAGAATTTTGTGTGGCTTAATAAAACGCCCCTTAAGCTCTTTCTATTCTGTTTTCTTTCAGCTCTGTGCTACATTGTTAGTCAACACTAGCTTTAATGAGCATTTAAATATCTCTTCTAATTGTTTTTTAAACTAAGATACATATGTATTTACTATGTTTCCTCTTCCCACTGTACATACAAGTATACAAATGAACCCATGCACAACATAATCTGTTCTCACTGCCCCGGAGGTACTTGGAAACAGATTCTAATGTTATAATTGCATTTATCCATATAGTTTCCAGCACCTTTTTGTCGTGATTTATAATACAGTATCAAGTAAGAATTAATACTTTAGTCTCTCCTGCATTTGTTACCATTCTTTCCACTGGGATCAGCAGGCAGAGGAGATTGTCATTAAAGCTCTTGGTTGTATTAAACACTTCTAAAGCAACCACTGATAAAGTGCTTTGGGGGGAATCTTACACATTAATAGATTTCTTCCCAATTAGTGTTTGAGATTATTAGGAAGGGTGGGGTTTTGGTTTTTTTAATATTAACATGCTGTGTTTCATTGTCTGTTTATTAACTTCTACACCATGAAAAACTTTTCTGATAATTTTGATATTTTTCTAGTGGAGGGAGTTGTAATTATTTTTACTGTCCTCTCTAATTTTCCCCATGTTTAAATGTTAATCCTGTGAGACACAGACTGAAAGTACTTTTTTTCTTCTTCTATTTCAAGAAAATAGAGTTTAAATTATAGTCATTATTTCATTATTTAAACCCCATCTTTACATAGTACCTGATTTGATTTCACAGACTCTGCTAATGCCAAAATGAAACTAGTTTGACAGTACTTGTTGATGGCAGAAACCATAATTTCTTATAAAAAAATCTTTTTTCCTTCTCTCCTAAAATGAACCAAAGCAAAACAAAACCTCTCAGGATGAAAAGCAGACTGCATTGAAATAGCTAAAAAAATTGTTGCTAGTTTCAGTGAAGTAAGAATTTTATCTTTATTTCTTGTCATCCTGTTTTATCTTATTATTCCAAAAGAGCCTAATCCCCAGTCATCAGAAATCACTGTAAAGATTCCTGCTGATATCATGTGACTCAAAAAACTTAATATGGTTTTTTGGGTGCCATTTAATATTTACCTCAGCTGTTAGCCAAGGAAATGTATGGAGAAGGCAATGTATCTTCATGTATATGCACTGAAGTATGCATTCTAAACCTTAGGTTATGGGGTTATTTGAGTTTAAAATATGAACTGACTGCAAGTGAAATGCTATCACATGCATAAGAATTTTGTGGCTGCTAACACACCTTGTCTTTATTTTTAGGGGAAGAAGAAAATTATAATGTTCTCAACTAAAAGGACAACTGTGATTTCTTAAATAGAAGGAACATAATTAACCATGCTGGGTTTGGGCTAAGAATTGAAAATTAAAACTCTGTCTCTTATAAAAGTACCTTGGGGCTTTTAACAACCAAAAATTGTCACTAGCTGACTTTTTATGTGTTCTCTGAAAACAAAGTTAGTCTGGCTTTGAAAATATCAATTTTCCATAGCACAGCTCTTAAAATTGGATATTTATTTTAAAATAATTTCTGCTGCAATTTTCAGACAACTAGGATTAAGGAGTGATTGGATCTCTTCCTGAGGGTTATTTGTGCACCCAGATACATCACTGAAATTAAATCTACATGAGTATTAAACCTACCCTTTCACTAGTATTACAAGATAAGATACAAATTACTCCATCTCCATTACTAATACTCCAACTGATATGCAATTGTGCACTTCAGTTATTCTCTAGATAATTTTTTTTTTAATATTCAACAGGTATAATCATTTAATCCCAAACTCATTCAATCCCCTTGATCTTAAATACAAATGCCTGTTCTTCTCCCTAGGAAAATAATGCTTTTTTATGCAGGTTTGAAAAACAAAAAAAAAGCAAACTAAAAAAAACCCCAAACTCTTTCTGTCATCAACTCCCTTGGAGTTTTACACCCACAGGGGCTTTCCATGAAAGGATAATATATATAATCAACATGTGAAGGTGTCTTCCATAACAAGAACATCTTGCATTTTTATTTTCTCAAAAATTTCTAAATATGATAAGTGCTGTGTCATTAGCAAGAAATAGAAATAGATATGAAAAGAACTTCACAGACTTTTCAAAACACAAACTGTTAGGATGAATTCTGAGAGGTTTCTTCATTAATGGAATGATAATTATGCATTGTTAAGGCAGCAGGGAGGTTGCATAGTTAAACAATCAATAGACCAGATGACGTTTCAGCTGTACAGCTGTCACAGGCAGGTTGCTTACTCATATCCATTAAGCTTTGTAGGTTTTTTCAGTTGCAAGAGGCAAACTGTGGTGGGATTCCACAGTGGAGACCGAGAGTAAAGTATGTTTCAGCCATTAAATTTTACAAGCAGTTTATCAGCTGGTAACACAGAAACCTTGGGTAGCAGCTCAAAAAAGGAGCCTGGCAAGCACAGAAGCTCATGTGAAAATTCTTCACTAAGCACATCTGAGAGCTGGAATTGCACAGTGCCTTTTCTATTGCAAAGAGGCTCTTCTCTGAGTCCTTCATTGCTGGCTCAGCAATCGTGTTTCAATGCAAGCTTTCTCTATTTCCTATTTTTTCTTTGTTAATTTGGTCTCTTTTCTTTCCTCTTGGTTTCCTGAAGGGAATAACCTGTCTGGCAGTACTGCCAAAAATGTTATAACAAAAGCCCATACCTGTTGTTTTAATTTCAGAATCAAAAGGGTGAATTTGGCCAATGCTACTTCATTTAGTTGAGGATTATTGAAATGTTCATGGCAGGAGGAGAAAGTTAATTGACTGACCCAAGTAATGTTGATTAATTGAATTAGGAACCTGTGTGTGAGTTCCCTAAAGTTACTGAAAGTGGCTCATATCTATAATAATATTTTTCCATTTGCATTAATATACACAAAAGGGCTACTGGCCATGAAATTTATGCATAGGTATAAAAAATTGAATAAAGGAATTTGTTTTCCTTCTGGTCTCTGTGTCTAATGGTTCCAGTTGTGCAATACATCCACAAAAACTCAACAGATAAAAACCACAGAATTGCTACTGAATGCAAAAAGATGTGCACATTTTAAGAATGGACAAGATCAAATAGTAAGATCAACAATTGATGTAATATCTCATCCTTTTCTTTTTTATTAGAAAAAAAATTATAAAGTTTTAAACTGATCAAGAATATTTTTGATGCTAAATATTTCAGTACAATATAAAATATTTTTTATTTACTAAAGAGCTGAAACTCTACATTTCCAGGGGTTTTGTGGTTTTTTTTTTTTTTTTTTTCAGCTTTAACTAGTACTACAGGGTTCAGAGGGAATTGAAAGGTTCCCTTTGAAACAAAAATTTCCAATTTGGAATGAATTTTAGTTGGATAGCAATATCTGAATTGTTGATCTCACCTTCTTCAAACCAACTCTCTGTGGCCTCTAAGCTGACATGTCTTTTTCTACATTCATGACTTACTAGTAAGTTAGGATGTTATTCATAGAGATTTAAGTATGCATTTCTCTCTGAAGTTAACTTTTTCCATTACCTTTACTTCATTAGTTTATACTGAAATATATTAAATTGTACAGCTCTGCTTTTAGGTTTTCGAGAATATTTATTTCATACTGCACTTCTAATGGGCTTTGTTTCCTGAATAGCCATCAAACAATTTTGATGGAAACTTCTGTTGTGGTTTATAAATTTTTCAATTTCATTAAATCCATACCTCTAAGTTATTGGCTATTTTGTATGTTCTTTATAATTGTATATAGTAGGGGGTTTTTTGTTGTTTTTTTTTTTTTTTTCTTTGATACAATAGTCTGTGACCATTGAGTATGGGGGAAAATATCATCACAGAGCTGTTAGGATGAGAAGGAAAAACATGTTTCACAGACCTCAGGTTAATTAAGGCAAGCAGAATGCAATTCCCTACTTCAAGTTCAGCAAAGAGAACATTATGAGAAATACCGTACAATTTGTAATGACCACTTTTGTTCAGCACCTTGTTTTATGTTTTATCTGAAAGATGAGATCTCTAGCAATTGGATTACATCTAACATGATGTCTGGGCAGTACTAAGGCTGTGAAATATTGTCAATTGCTGTATTACTCACTAATAGTGTCTCCTTAAATACTACAGAGATCCACAGAGGTCTTCCTTCCATCTGCATACAGACCAGGCTGATGTCATTTAATACAGGGGGTCTTGTGTGATTACAATTTAAACCTGTTTTTTCTGCAGCACTACAGATGATTACACTATCTCTCACAGCCAGCACTCTGAAATGGAGCAGCACTCTAGAAATACACCCTTTTGAGGACAATCTACAGTTTGATTAGCATGGCAGTTTAGGGCCAATGGGGTGCCAGGAGTAATTCTGTAATAACCCTCTGCCTTAAACACTGATAGCAGAGCAGAAGTGGTGTTTAGGCATTCCTCCCTCACATCAAAGAAGGAAACTGACAGGGGCATAATGTTATCAGGCATGAATGGAGTTTTGGATCTATACCCTAAATACTGGCAATCATAAATATGCTGCCTGGAAATCAGAATAATTCATACTATCTTTAAGTCTGGTTGAATCTTTTTCAGTCTGTCTCACTCTTGCTATCTGTCTGCTTAATGGACAGTATGTCTAATTGAAGTTTTATGGTTAAGTCAGAACTTCAGCTGTTCGCTTGCAGCTTTAAGTCGAAGTAGGTGGACTCAAACAAATATGCAAAATATCTTTGTAGTGCTGGTGCGAAATTTTCAGTGGAAATGTTATAGCATTTCAGTGGACGTGTATAGGAACAGTCTTTCATAGAAAAAATAAATTTATTATTACCATGCCAGGTTTGATAACCTATTCACTTAAAAGCTTTTACAATGTTTTTATTGAAAACATTAAGGCGAGTCGTTATAAAAATGCTTCAACTTGCTCTTTCTCGAAATAATTCTTTGAATTATGTCAATATTTTTCTTTTGTTATGAATCTTTCATTAAACATTTGAAGATATGATTAAAGGCTGTTTTGAGTACTGCCCCACATAAAGGACAAAGGCTGTGTAGAAAGGCTTCTTTCATGCCCTCATAATTCTTCTTACCTGTTCTTTTGCTTGTATCTAGGTCTGACATTTTTCCTAGACTTCTTGTGAATCTTAGTCTTTGTAAACCATCTGTAGGGTTACTCTTGCAATAGAAGGGTCTAGGCATTGATCTGACAAATCCCTACTATATTGATAAGTTTAGTCATATAAGAATATTTTCTCAAGTCGATGCCATTTTTTTGTGATGATAAATTACACAGGTGTTCATTATAAAATGAATCTTCATTTTTAATAGTTATAAACAAAATGGAAACAGATTTGCATTCTATAGTAATAGTGTTTTCCTGTCAAACTATTTTATTGTCCTTTCGGTCCACAAAACTTTAGAGCCATTTCCCAGGAGAAAGCCTTCAGCAAAGTAGAGACACTTCAGAGCACAGCTAGGTACAGAATACAAGAATTATAAAACTGTCATAAATGTCAGGATGTATTGTAATCAGCAACACAGTAGCTGTGCCTGGAAACCAGCCATTTATTCTAAGGAGTTCTTTATGGTCTGGTAAATTGCATTAAATTTAAACAAGATTGTAATGACATTTTATACAAAATAATATTTTAATAGTCCAAGACATTGCCAGTTTCATGGGAATTACATTTTTTTTTATTATTCCATATTATCTTTCTATCCTTTACTTTATTCTCAGACTTTGATTTTACTATACATGCAAGCACATCATCTGTCTTTCTGTTGTACATACATGCCTCCTTGCACAATTCTTTACAATATCAACACTGAATTTAGTCTCCCAAGTGCTAGTTTTGCACCAGTGTGTCTTCATTGATCGTGATGGAGTTTCCAGAAGTTCAGATGACGGCGCAGAAGATCAGAGTGAAACTCTGTGACTCTATAATTATTTAACTGGTGTATAGTTTAGTTTTCGGGTGTATGAAAACTAAAGCTCCAAAAATAAAGCAACCTCTGCACACAGTAAGGAAGCAAAGTCAAACAACAGAAAAAAATCAATGTGCTGAAAAAAAAGAGAAAAGAGAGTATTTCTGAAAGAGAATAATTAAGCAAGCAGAAGTTAGAACAATATAAAGGAATTCTACATTTCTCTATAGAGAAATAAGAGAACACACAGAAGGCAAAATTCTTACAAATAAATAATTAATATTTAGCTCTTATGTAGGCTAATACACATTATCTGTGCAGCTATAGTTAGCCATATTAACAGAATAATTGCTGTTCTGTGGCAGACTGTTCTCTCCCTCTACTTCACTCTTTTCTTCTGTCTCCCCTACCCATTCCTGCTTCAGTTCATTTTCTGTTACATGCCTTAAACTTGCATCCAACATTTTTGTTGCTTTTGACACTTTCTGTAGTCAAGTAATGGTGAGCACAGGTAATATATTATTTATTTATTGAGCACCGTGCACACTGGGAGGCAAATTAGTATTCTGTCCCTATCCCTCACTGCTAGACACTGCATGCACTTGGAACACATTACCACATTAGACCAGTTGTGAGGCTTTAAATTAGATTTGTGACTTGAAAGTCTGAATAAGAAAACTAATAGAACACAAAACGAAGCAGAGGGAAAATGAGATTAATTATCTACAACATTTGGAGTGAACTATTGCTGATGCACTGTGTTGTAGAAGGCTATTTTTGTGCTACAAATGTGCCTTAATTTTGCCGACATTAAGATACTTGAATGGTTGTGAAAACACATTTATTTACAGTTTCTAATATACTAGACTTGTTTTTTACATTAAAAATAGATATTTTAAAAGTGTTGTATAATTTTCCTCTCTGATGTTTTGCTTTACTATTTTGAGATGGGATGAATTGTAAACACCACAGGGACTGTAGAAAATAATAGTCAAAATAAAAATTTGAACCCTAATGCTGAATTAGAGGAAAATGAAGTAAGAATTTTTAATGTAAACTTCTTCATTTTGTGTCATATAAGAGAAAATTATGCATTCAGTGAATGCATCAATGCAGTTTTTGATCAGGGACCTGTACACACAATGCAAAAACAGATAATTTTTTTTTTGCTTTCCACTTTCCTTCTCGCCCATGTGAAAGGCTGTCTCATATTCAGTATGAAAAAATAGTAAAGACTAACATAGGCAGTAGCCAAATTGCACATTTACAAGTCTGATTTATCATCACCTCTGCAAAGGCTGAGCTCTTGCTTCATTTCTAAAACTATTTCCCAGTGATTTAGGCAATTCAGGTAGACTGAGAAAATTCACCTGCAAGTAGTATTGAGTTCAGGGACCTATATTCTTACATCATTGAGTTTCTTTTACTTGTTTCTTCTTCTTCTCTTACTTGTTCCTTACTTCTTTTCTGATTGAGACTGCTGATATTTAATAAAGGAAAATTTATGGTGGAACATCAAAAAATGTTCCAACAAACCATAGCCTGCCCCTAATGAATCTCATCAGTTTTGCTGTATATTACTCTCTCTTCAATATTTGTACATGTTTTTCTTTACATAAATTGCCTTCATCTACTGTAAACACTTATGTTTTACAATTTCAATATAATTTATTTTTTCTAGTTTATTGGATTAGGAAAATATTTTCTACTGTGTTTGGACTTTTAGGAAGCTTGGCTAAATGAATATCTAGTTCCTGTACCTATGCAAAAAGAATACATATTAAGAAATAGTGTATAACCCTGGTGTATTTTTAAAATTCAGCATCTAAAACCGGAAGAGAAATTATGGATGAAGAAAAATGGGATAAAATATCTTTCTTTTTCTATTCATATATGCATGGTTATACTGACTACACCCACACATAAATATGAATGATTGAAATGCGTCTAAGATGTTTTATTGTGTATCCAAAACATATTTTATATTCAGAAAATACTTACTAAAAATATCTGAGTTATAAAGAAAGTTTTTTTGCATCTTTTGGTTGCCATATTTTGAAAGAACAAAGGTATATTTAAAAAAAAAGTAATGTGCAAATATTTATAGCTAATAAATTCAGGTTGATAAGGATAGCTAAAATAAATATGAATGAAATATATATACATACACACGTGTACCTCTTTTCTGATGTATGTACACCAGAACCACACCAATTAGTGACATTTACTGATATGGATATTAAGCAGAGGTGTCAAAACCATGTACCATGATGCAAAAAGGGCAGAATTATCTAATACACGTTTCTGTTGGGCATCAGCAGGAAAACAATGAAAACAAAAACCCCTTAGAACAAGACAGAAGAATAAATATCAGGTTTGATATTGATAATTACATTTATTACAAAGGGTACTAAAAATTTTAATGAAGTTAAGCATTTATTTAAATGCAGAACTAGGACACTCAAATCTAAGAACACCCAAGGAATTATCCACAAATGTCTGTGAGCTGTTTAAAATAGACATTTTCAAACAGAAACAATGAAAAAGTCACAGAGGGTTTCAAAGCAGCTGAACTGTTGTACTGGTGTTTCAAAGGGTTATAGGAGAGGAAATTAAAGGACAGCTAGGTTGATATCAATCTCAGACAGTTATAAAAAAGCTGGCATGGATGCAATCAGTAAATAACTAAGAGTTCGGTAGCATTCAAAATTAATGTAAGCCAATGCAGTTTAATGGAAAATAGCCCTTCTTATACATACTCTTTACTGTTTTTTATGAGGTTACAAGGTTGGTTGATAAAGGTCAATATGATGAATAAAATATTCAGGCTTCTGTAGAGTACTTGACTTCACATCACATGATTTCACGGTCTAAAAAAAGAATATTATAAAGAAAGGTATCCATATTTCATGTAAATATAATTGTCTCTAGTACTAAGTTGCAATAAGAAAATAGATGAGAAAACATTAGGCACTATGGATGAAATTTTGTGTGATTTCATGAATATATCTCAGCCCAAGGTTATTTACTGTCTGTATTGGTAGTTTAAAATAAAATATAAATGAGGATTGAGTAAAATAACTGAAAATACCAGAATAGAAAGCATGGCAATAAATAAATAACGAGGTAAGCCAGGTAAACATATTAAGGTGAGACATATTATTTAGTAGAATGAAGTGCATTTTAACACTTTACTTTTTAAGATGAAAGGGTGAAAGATTGTGTCAGAATAAACATCAGATCACACTAGCGTGATTTGAGCTGATCCAACAAGTAGGTGCTTATCCAAGCTGCACTCTCCCTAGATTATGAAAAACACAGAGGTCTGCTTTCTCCTTTACCTATGCACTGGAAAGCGAGGTTTATTTTTTCTCTACGGCTTCCAAGAAGTAGAATGAAAGAAGAATAGTACAGGATACAGCTGGCATTTTGACATACAACCTTTACACTTCTGCGGCATTTGCCACCTATAACCCTGCCTTCCCTGCTGTCACTGACTACAGCTAACATGATCTTCCCAGGTTTTTCACTCTAATCCTTACTTCCAATTTTGCCTCTCGCTTTGTACTTCCTTCCTTCAGCTCAAAGGTATCTACATTTCAAGTCCACATGTGAAACCTCATGTCAGTACTGTTCGAAAGATAATAAACAGAATTCATTTACCCAGACGTGATTCAGAAATTAAGTTGCATCACCAGCTATGCAAGAAGAAATGTAGCATTTCTGCACAAGACGAGATTAATGATGCTATTACTTGACTACTATGACAAGTTCTGGTGCTTGTACTTTGTGAAAGATGTTGCAATTTTAGAAGCTTTTGAAAATAATAACTGGAATGAGAAAGGATGAAGAAAATGGCTCATGTGAAGAAGCTGCAAAAGCTTCATGTATTGAATTTCTTCAAGGACATGATTTCATCACAATCTACAAATGTCTAGCTGAGAAACTTTGTGGCATGAGGCAAAACGAGATGCAGTGGTTTGAAGGCAAAGTCAGCTAAATTACACTAGATATAAAGGTCATTTCAGAGAGATTTTAACAGAACAACTTCCTAGGAAAACAATGGCTTCTCTGTTTAGTTACAAAATTAAGCTACTTAAAATAATTCAAAAATAAGTTAGCAACAGAGTTGCTAAGCGTGCTGCTGTTGTCTGTATTATATAAAATAAATAAGATTAAGTAACTCTAACAGTCCTCTTGGTTTTAAAATCCTAGCAATTCTCTACATACAGCCTTTGCTCACTTTTGCATGCCTAAGTGCTTTTTAGTTAATGTCTAAAAACATTGAGACAGTCACTGGAAAGTGTATCTGAACACCTTAAGTGCATTTTCCATGGAATTTGGAAAGTCATCTGAAGAAATTTTCCAGAAATAAGCTTCAGAAATGATAGTCGTTCCTATTTAAGATGATGAAGCTTTCTTACTTATAAGATAGTCCTTCTCTAAGCTCAATGTTTATGTGCTTACATCCTGCATCCATATTTGCTTTATCCAGGAGAGAAAACAGCCATCTTTGAGAAAAGGGCTGCTGAGTATCTGCCATAGCTCTGACACCCACAGTAGACAGCTAGCCATTCTAGATGACTTAATCACCCATGATAATTTCAGAATACGAGATTTCTTGGATTGGCCCATACTGGGTAATTGTTTGGTGTAGTCTTGATAATCTGTAATGTGGAATTTCATCCCAGGACTATTTTCCAGAGGAAGACACACTCGTTCCTTGACCTTCTTGGTAGACACAGATCAGAGAAACACCACTATGTTACAAGGATATTTTGGACTATTTTCATTACTCCTATTAAAATTTTCTTATTTCACATGAGACTATCTGGGGCTCATTTGGGATTCCTCTCAGAAGTTTAAAGTAATGCAAATCAGAGACTATTTGAAAACTTTCACCCTGCAAGCACAGACTCTCACTTGTTCCCTCGGAAGGTGCATCATTGAAAATTTTCTAACAAAAACCATAAGAGTTCCCTTATGAACATGGCCCATGGACTGGTGTCTCTGTTCAGCCTGACAAGTGTACAAGAATTTGCAACGAGCACTGCACCTCCTATCGAGTGGGTTGTGATAGCCATGTCCAGTAATTTCTTGAGCACTTCCAAGGATGGTGACTCTATCTCCTCCCTGGGCACTCTGTTCCAATGCTCAGCCCCTCTTTCCATGAAGAAAGTCTTCTTGATACCCAATGTGAAATGCCCCTGGTGCAGCTTGAGACTGTTCTCTTGTTCTATTATTTCTTACTTGGAAGAACAGGCCAATTCTCCCCTGGCTACACCCTCCTTTCCAGTGGTCATAGAGTTGATGAGGTGTTTCCTGAGTCTCCTTTTCTCCAGGCCTTCACCACCACAGCTCCCTCAGCTGCTCCTCATAAAGCTTACTCTCTATACCCTTAGCAATCTTTGTTGCCCTTCTCTGGACTCACTCAAGCACCTCAATGTCCTTCTTGTAGTGAGGGCCCAAGAACTGAGGACACAACTTGAGATGTGGCCTCACCAGTGCCAAGTACAAGGGGACAAACACTGCCCTGTCCCTGCTGGCCACACTATTGCTGGTACCGGCCAGGATGCCGTTGGCCATCTTGGCTACCTGGGAACATATTGGCTCACGTTCAGCTGGCTGTCAACAACACCTCTAGGCCCTTTCCACTGGGCCTCTTTCCAGCCACTCTGGTGTAGTTTTCTTATTAATTTCAAAGGAAACAAAATCTTAATATCTGTCCTGATGTTCTCTTTTCTGTGCTTGAGTGTTCTGCTTACCCATCCTTGAGGCTTTGTCTGCTAAACCAGCTACAAAAGTTAATGGACAACAAAACCCACTTAGCTCGCAATTAAGGTGCAAAAAATCAGAATGATTAGATAATTCTTAGCACCAATTCAGATGGAAAAAGAAAAAAAAAAGAGAAAACAATGAAAGTGACAATCTTAAATTATTAAAAAATACTAAGAGGTTGAGAAGATGATGTTTCAAAAAATAAGCTTAGATTATTCTGCAACTCTGTCCTTCAAGACCCGTTAATTTGGGCTTCTCAAGTTATTTTTGCCTGATGCACCCATTTTGGATATGAGTAAGTGAAAAAGAGAGTGGTTTGATAAATTGGTCGCTAAGTACCTGCATAGACTAGGAAGAAGAATATAGCATCCAGATTCAACTTTTATCAGCATATTGATGTGAATCAAAAGACCTTATTTAAAAGGGAAATTAAACTTCAGTCCAGTCTATGTTACAGAATAAGTAAAAACAAAAAGGTTTGTAGTTCTATTCTCTGAGGAGAGTAAATGAATTAATGAGGTAGACAGTAAAAAAGAGGTCTTTCCATGTCTGTAATATTTTTTAATGTGTCCTCTAATTAGTTTTATTCTTTATTTCTAAATTCAGTTCATGGGTTTGAGCTTTTCTTTGTTGTCATTCTTTGTTTTGTTTTATTTAGATTTAGTTTCTTAATAAAAATAGGATATATAAAAGTATCCAAAGGACATAAGACTTATCATGTAGGGTCATCCAATTTCCCACTACTTTCTTAATCCAATTGAGCTCATGAATATGTGTGATCACACACGTATCTATGCATACATATATATATATATGCACCTATACTTTCCAAAGGCCTACAAATTTTGTAGGCAACAACAAATCTGTGATTAAAGAAAAACCATACAATGGCTCAGATTATTTTAATGCTTGGTTTATTCACATTCCAAAAGTTAGGCCCAACAGCTCCTTTTCTCTTTTCTACATGAATAGAAAAATAGTAAGAAAGCTCTAGGGAGAACTTATGAGTATACACTACAGAAGAACATTTTGACTTTCAGGTATAATGGTTCAAAGCAGCTAGGAAGGCCTAAAACTGATAATAATGATGAAAGGGAGGATTTATTTTATCAAAAATGTATATGATATTATGAGGAAGAAAAAGGCTATCATTGGTATTTATATCTTTTATATGTTAGCAGCAATACCAGAAACAAAAAGCTAGAGGACTGACAGTCATAGAACTGTAAATATTGAGAATAACCAGGAGATTCAGAAAAAAAACAGTGAGATCAAGTTGTTCACTAAGGGTAGGATAACAGTATACAAATTACTGCTTCAAAGAGTAAGAAGAAAAGGCATTTTTAAAGTAGTGTAAGAAAAAATAAAGTGTTAAATTTTAAAGTGTTGAAAAAAAATATAGTTCCATTTTCTGAAAACTATGTAAGAGTTTCCAGTTACAAAACTGTGTCAAATGTGTAATAGGGAAGCTTTTATTGCTCAAACCATTTAAAAAAAGACCAAATAACATACTTTGAAATAATATTGTACCAGAAGGAGGAAGAACTAGTAGACTTTACCCTTTTAAGATGTCTCTGTCCTTTCAAGTGCCTGATCCTAATCCATTTAATTAGTTATGAAAACATTAACCAATAGGCTCTTTTCTGCCAGTTCAAAAATAGGAGCTTCTGAAAACGTTATTGTAAAAATGCTATTTATATAACATCCATAAAATTTTTATTTTTGTTTTAATAGATGATACTACACTCTTATTAAGTCTTTCTGCATTTTTTTTTTCTGAAGAAATTCTTAACATTGTTTTAAGAACAGCGTCAGGTCAGTATAATAATTATGAGAGTGTCTACAGGTCTTTCTGTGGATTGTGACCCCTCCTTTTTATTCCCACTTTTAAAAATTTTGTATTAATTAAAATATTAATTTTGAAATAAGGATCAGAGTTTCTGATCCTTATTCCTTATTCCTTATTATGATCTGTTGTTTTAAAGACAAGAAATATATTTACATTACACTTCATAAGGCTTGTTTTTCTTTAAGGCACTAGAAAGGATATGATGGGTTATATTCATATGGCTGAACTTGCCTGCTAATGAAAAGATGAGAAATGACAAAACGTCTTGGAGAACATGAAGTAGCAGTGTGTGTACAGGGGTATAATTTTATATAGGAATCTGTTTGCATTGGTTTTGGGTGAGAGAAAGGAAGATTATTAAAAATGGGGTATAGATAGGCACATACTAGTGGTGCTGAAACAACTGATACTGAGAAGAGAAAAAATGTGCAAGTCAGTTATTTAATAATTTTGAGGTTTGACAGGGATATGTATTCCAAATAAACCAGTATTATCTGATATATTATAAACAGACAACTTCAATGGCAAAGCACCATTAGTCCTGTACAATCTTGATGTTAATCTTCACATTGCATTCTTTTTACATAACAATATTTTCAGCTGGCTTTTCAATATTTTTAAGGGCAATAATTTCTAGCAATGACAGTGATAACCACTATTAAGTACCCCTTTTTTCCCACTGAACTAATAATGAAAATAGTTTAGCATAATACATTTAAAGAGCTAGTCTATATGATCTTGATGTTAAGAAACACTAACACTTATGTCTAAAACTATTCTTATTTTTATGTAATAAAGAAAGTGTTTAGCTGAAAGGAATAGGTTAAATTTCAATAATTGTATAGTTAAAAATGCTGCTCTGCTAAACATAAGATATAAATGTCTTCTTACCCTTCATTTCTTAATTATGTTGTATTGCCACGCATTTCCAGCTGTATAACAATTAAGAAATGCATTGAGAGGAGAATCTAAGGCATTAGTTTTTTTTTTCTTGAGAATACATGCCAAATCAGATACTGACTCTCCAAGAAGGGCCTTATGCTGTTCTACATGTTATTAATGACTCTCGCTAGGTTCAAAGGTCTTTTGATATGTCCTGCATAGGAACTGGATGTTCAACTGCTAAACTGGAGATTTGAAAACCAAGGTTTGGATCCAGAAATTGTGAAGATATGGCCAAGTGGTACTTTAATCAAATTTCCAGTTATTATTTATGTAAGAAAGTTTTTAGGATATTCTGTAGATAAAGAGTAAATTTTAAAAAATATTCCTAAGAAAACAACAATATTGATATGAACAGATATGAGAGGAAAGTTGCTCATTACTTCATAGTACTCACTATCTTTGACTGACAGTGAAAGCAACAACAACAGTATCTTTTCTGCAGAGGACACTCTCCATTTTTGGCAGACTTGACAATAAATTCAAAAGTTTGAAGCTTTGAATCGGGGTCACGGCCACTATTAAAATCTTAGTGTTTCAGCTACAAAGAAAATTCCGCATAACAGTTTCAAATTGGCTTTCTTATAAAATTGTGATGTTAGAACCATAGTTTACCACCATCTGTGCAAATCAGACTTTCTAGAGTCAAAATGTTAGTTTGCTTTTCATGAATCAATTTTGATCCTGAAATAAGTAGGCACCTTTCCAGCTGAACTTACTGAGAGTGACAGCCCTGGTCTATGATTAGGCACATTGGTCAACATTCACAGTAGCAAAAATAACTGAGATGCCTAAAACAGGTGAAGTCCAGTTGCTATTCACTCAAATGCTAATAGTGAGAGAGATGGAAACTTTCAGCAGGCATTTTGTGAGGGTGCCTGCACAGTCACTTGGCAGATAGCCAAGATGACTTAGAAATAAAAATGTGAGTGCACATGGAGATTGAATATAGTCAAAATGGTCTGGAGGGTGTTTGCACTCAAAATGATCACACTAAGGACCTAACTGCAGCACAGACAGGGCAGCCCAACACCACAAAGGATGCTGAGGAAGGGCCTGTACCCACAGTGAGCTGTCACATGTGACCAGCACTCAGTGCCACCTCACTTCTAGGTACAGAGGACCTTGTAGGGGGCTTTGTCATACAGCTGGAGAGCTCACATCTCTCTCAGGAGGTGAGCAACTGGAAAATCTGTTCTGCCGGAGAGGGATGACACTGGCCTCCGGTTAGTGTAGGGGAACTGTAGGAAGGCATGAAAATTTTTAAAGATTTAATTACTTAAGGGTGTTTAGAAACTTGTGGGAGCTTATTAACATTTTGTAACTGTCTAGTGTTGTGGTTTAACTGTTGCATTACTGCTATCGATCCTGACTATATAGCTCACTGATTTCTGGATAATTACGTGTTATTAATAAATCACTAAACTGCTTTGATTTTAATTTCATTTAAACTAACTGAGCAATTTTTCCCAGCAATTCAGGGTATCTAAATGTTGAAATACCTTCAAGAGTTTCTGTTCCTCTCCACTAGCAATAGTTTTTGACTGCTGTAACTTAGGAGCCTTAGAGAAAAGATGGAAGTATATCTGAGTTAATGCAACCAGCAACAGAATCTGAATAGGTATCTGCATTGCAGGGAATGAAGCTGCAAGACTCCATCCACATATTAAAGACGTTATCACAAGTAGAACAACAATCCCTGAGGCAGGGACATTTAAATGAGTGAAACTGGATTTTAAAATCTTGTTCTCGAGAGTTGTACTGTTTCTGACAGTGAAAGATGGTTGCTAAAAGCTCTCAAACTTCATTGAAGTTGCTAAGCAATGATCAGGAAAAAGAACCACATTGTCCTACCAATACTGTGTAAGTGTTCATGTTTTCTTGTTCTGTTGTTTCTCTTCAAGGGGTGAAGAAGGACTGGATGATCATGAAGGTGTGATACCTTCTGGGCTATTTTTTACAAAGAAAAGACTACAGGGAAGTGTTCACACATCATGAAAGTGCTTCTATTTTGCATAGATCAAAAAAAGAAACAGAAGAATTAGGTAAGGCAAGCTATAAAGGGACCCAATAAACAAATAATTTCAATTATCTCATACAAATTAAGTAGGTCTGGTTCTCAGTTAGGACTTGTAGCCAGGGAAAGAAGAGGCGCAAGGGCCCTACACAGAGAAAAAATTCTGCTAATTTTGAGGTCTGGCAAAGGATCTTTTCTTTTAGATCACTACAAGCAAATGGCTCTTAATGTTTCCCATAATTATTTTTATTTTACACTTTCATGGTGCTACACAGCCATTCAAATGTAATTAAACAACAAAATTACTTTATGTAATGATGTCTCTCTTTTTTTTTTCTCTTAATCTGGCTATCAACATCTTGCACAGGAAAACAACAGGCATGCTGCCCCAAGCTCTACCTGCTGTACACACAGCCAGCCCTCCTCCCCCTCTGCTGTCACTCCTGCTGAGACTAACAGCAACCGTGTGTCATCCCAGCTCCTCCTAAACTCGCTGATTCTCCTGAGAAGATCTGCCTGTCTCCGCAAATCTGTTAACTGATTGTCTCCTACCATAACTAACTGACAACACGTAATACATTCTCTTACCTGTTCCCTCTTAATATTCATGCACACTCCATATACAATATGCACCAAGTGCAACTGGTGTCACAGCAGATGGATAGTGCAAAAAGTGCATATGTTAGAGAAGAAAAAAATCACGGGGCTTTTTTGTCCATTTTCTTTTCTCTTCTAAGTAAGCAAAACATTTTTTCTATTTTGTTTCCATTCAAAGCCCCTTGGTACCTAAATAAGATAGAACAATTTAAGATAT
The DNA here is from genome assembly GCA_039654755.1 of Calcarius lapponicus. Lineage (NCBI taxonomy): Eukaryota > Metazoa > Chordata > Aves > Passeriformes > Fringillidae > Calcarius > Calcarius lapponicus. The sequence continues at coordinate 44,091,951 of CM077462.1, read as the reverse complement.
AGATTTCCTTGTATTTATTAGATTTTAAAGAAGAACAGTAGCTTTTTATTGCTCACATTTTTCAATAACTATTACATTTCTATTCTGCCAGAAAGACTCACTTCTGTCTGCCAATCAGTGTCAACAGCCAATCTCATCGATGTAACTGGACGTTTATTTCACAAAATTAACTTACATTCTGGTTAGCGTTATTGATTATGACAAGTCATACTGGAGGATTACTAAATGGGTAACTTCAAACATATGGAAAATCTCATTTCTGATTTTTCTACAATGTGATTATCTAGGAGAGAAAGTAATAGTGGAAAATGGTGTTGAGTTTAACAGTCATTGAAATATAAAATAATAATTGCTGCTCTACTGGTACCTTGATATATAATTAAACAATACATATTTTAAGAAGTCTCATATTGCATATCCCTATGGCAGGCAACTACTTCCATGGGGAGCATTTTGTAAATGGAGGAAATTAATGGGCTAAAAGCCAAATTATCACAGACACTGACAAAAGCAAGGGAAAAATCAGTGTGAAGGATAATACTCCAGGCTTGACTTGTTCCATTATACTTAGTCATTACAGAGAGGCTCTCAGGTCACTGAATGATTTGTTCTGCAATACCTGTAACTGTGCACAATAGGCTAAGTGAAAGGCAGTATCCATCATAACTTTAAATTGCCTTGCTTTTGTCAGTTTGTGCTGTGCCTTTAACATTACTTAAGTATACTATGGGGAATACTGTTATTAAAGACAGATTGTTCCTGAATTATCCAAACTAAAAGAATCTAAAAGAATATACTTAAAAGGTCAAAAATAGCCAGGTGTTTGGTACCTAAGCTTATTATCTGAAATGGAGTGACTTACCTTGCACATATTTTGCCATGTCAATTAATTTGTTTCACAAGGCATCAGCTGCAATACCAAAAGAAAGAAGCTGGCCAAAGAAGCATAGGAAAAAATATTGAGCAGCAAAGCATATTGGTGTTTTTTGGTTTTGGTTTAGGTTTTTTTGGGGGGAGTTGGGGAGTTGATAAATTATTTTCTCCCTGTCCCACTTTTGCTTTAATTAAAATAATTGTTATATAAACAACATAGTTTTCTGTTTCAGAATGAAATTGATGAATGGTGATGCATAAACTGATGGGTATGTGCACATTATGTCAGTGTCATCTTTAGAGCATGAGGAATAGCTTTATGATTTCAACATCAAACCCACAAAATCCTTGAACTAATATGAAGCTATCATGAAGTCAGAAAGTCTAAAATTAATTGTTAAAAAAATAGTATCTAAATCCAGCAAAGATACTGAATGCTGTGCTTTTCTGATGGTAGATTCCCAGTGGGTTTCACACATGGACATGGACAAGGATTTGGACATAGAAGTGTGGACAGTGCCTCCAAGTACCATTTCAGGAAAGCTGAGGACTTAAGATAGAGCTTAAAGATCATAAACAAAGAGTAGATATGAGAGTAGTGCTGCGGCCTTAGAGTTACATGTTCTGTTCAACAGCTTAATGTGAGTTCTATTTAATATCTTTCACAGTTATTTGGACAAAGGGATCAAATGTGCCCTCAGTTAGTTTGCAGGTGACACCAAGTTGGGCAGGAGTGTTGATCTGCTGGAGGGCAGGAAGGCTCTGCAGGGGGATCCGGACAGCCTGGATCAATGGGTTGAGGCCAGCTGGGGGAAACTCAACAAGGCCAGGTGCTGGGTCACAACAACCTCGTGTAATGTTATGGGCTGGGGCAGAATGGCTGAATAGAGGAGCAGGAGAAATAAACCTGGGGCATTGGTTGACACCCAGGTGAACATGAGCCAGTGTGTGCATATATGGCCAAGAAAGTCAGTGACATCCTCGCCTGCATCAGCAATAGTGTGGCCAGCAGGACCAGGGCTGTGATTATTCCCCTGTATCCAGCACTGGTGAGGCCACACCTTGAGTGCTGTATTGAGTTCTGGGCCCCTCATTACAGGGACACTGAGGTGCTTGAGCATGTCCAGAGAAAGGCAACAAAGATGGTGAAAGTTCTAAGAGCACAAGTCTTACGAGAAGCAGCTGAGGGAGCTGGGGTTGTTTAAACCTCATTGTTTATTGTCACTCTCTCCCTGAAAAGAAAATGGGGAGAGGTAGGATATTAGGATAAATTTCTTCACCAAAACAGTTGTCAAGCCTTGGAACAGGTTGGGTGGGGAGAGCTTGAGTCACCATCTCTGAAAGTATTTAAACTTAGGTGCAGGGTTTAGTGTGTTACTTGTAGACTTGACAGTGGTAGACCTGGCAGGGACAGGCTAACACTTGAACCTTTATGATCTTAAAGTTGTTTTCCAACCTAAACGATTTTATCATTCTATAACCACTGACCTACATGGTACATATAAGACGTCTCACTTCCATTGGCTCAAGCCCATTCCAATACAGTGAAAATTTGGGTTTGAAATCATGCCAGTATAAAGGCTCTAAGTAGGACTCTTGAGACTGAGGGTGTTGTACAAATGTGAACAGGAAGGAGCTGTAGGTGTCTGCAGTCCAAGATAGCCAGCTTAGCAGGAATTTAGAAGAGCTAATTGATATTTTAATATGCACAGAACCACAGAATGTTTGTGCTGAAAGGGACTTCTCAAGGTCATCTGGTCCGGCTCTCCGTTCCAACAGGGCCTGTATCCAGAAAGCTTCTGGATATGTGTAGAGATGAAAACTCCACAACCTCCCTGAGCAATTAGTGCCAGTGATCAGTTGCTCTCATGTTTCCTGATGTTAAAGAGGAATATTCTGTGTTATAGTTTATGCCACTGGTTCTGTCACTGGGCGTCAATGAACAGAGCTTTTGCTTCATCTCCTTTCCACCAGCAAGTACCCAAACTTTGGGGTTAAACCTCCCTAGGTGCAGGACTTGCCACTTCCTTTCAGTGAAGTTTCACTGTATGAATTTTTTGCTAGCCTTCCATATTAAATTGAAATACTGAAATGTTTTTTCCTCATACTTAACTTTGGAAAGCTAACTAACTTTAGGCAATTCAGATAAAAGTTTAGATAAGAAGGAAATATCCACATGTCCTTACATAGTCAATAGCAGTTCCTACTTGTCACTAGAATGCATAAAGGAAGTTTACGGTCATCTGAATACATTGACATATAAACATGATTTACAGGTTTCTAAAACAGGGACAGTTTAGGAGTTCAGTTACATGCAGCTTACATTTTCATTATTCCAGAATGCAGCAGTGTTCAGAAGGCAGAATAGAACCAGTCAGAGAAGTTAATGCTGCTGCCTCATCCTTCTGAAAGAGGAAGGATCAGTCTCAACCCCCAAAACCTTCCTGTTTTTTTCCTGAGACCCTGTGTAAAAAAAAAAAAAAAAAAAAAAGTATATTTGTGTCTGGTATTAAGTCTTCTAAGTTTAAAAACTTATTTCACACTGGTTTACATAAAACAATTGTCCTGAGTACAGAAAACTGAGCCAATAAAAAATTGGGAAAGAAACTATGGTTATTGGTTTACATATTTTATTTTTCCTAAGGAAATGTATAGTTTCCAAACTACGTATTACAGGAATTGTTTTAAGGAACAAATTAGTACTTATGGTCTGGTTCATCAGTTCAACTCATTATCTGGAAAAGTATTTAAGCTACAAATGAAAATCACATAAGTAGTTAATGCCACAGTGTTGGAGCAACAGCAATGACTGCTGAGAATTAACAGAAGAATGTGATAATATGTTTTGGGGCTAATAAAACAAAGCATGACTATTCAATAGGACTCTGTACACCAGGAAAATGTTTGGTAGGTGGAGAGGATTGGCTCACAGATTGCATGTCTGCCTGATGCTCTGCAGTGCAGCAATGTAGCAGAGGTTCCAGAAGTGCCACTGATCTGAGGTATGGCACAATTCCAGGCCAATACAGCTGCTCATCAGTTATTCTGCATCAATATGGTGCTTCCTACATGACATGGCACTGTGTCATATAAATGTATCTTCACAGAGAAGGGACTAGAAAAGAAGTTGTGGCAAAAAAATTTCAGCAACAGGAAGACAGCCTCAGTGTCCTGTTGTTTTATTTTCACAGAATTCAACAGCACATTTCCTGCTGGTTTTGGTTGTTCTTGGTCAGATTGTGGGTGTGCAGATGATTCACAGAAAAAGTACTAATATTAATGAAATATGTAGCTATATGAATTATATAAGCTGTTTCATCCATCACAGTCAATTTTGGTTGATAAACTAAATAAAGCTGAAAAATCTGTAAAAGTGGGTCCCCTACGTGTAAATTCATGAAAAGCAAATTGTCTACGAATCATTCCTGCCTCTGTGAACACATTATATACAGAAGTATTCCTTCAACAACTACTCTCTTATAACCTAAGCCAGAGCCAAGGAACATACATGAAAAATACAAACTACAAGCTTGTAGCAGTAGAAATGTAATGTTAGTTTATTTCTTTGCTGAGGTATGGAAGTGTAGATAGCTTATTTTGATACCACAAAATCAATTCAGACCTTTTTGCTGTGAAAAACTACCAGTTTTTGCTTAGCAAGTACTTGTGAATTTGATTTATTGTGATTTTTTTCTAGTCCATTGCAAAGAAGCTTTATTTTTTTTAAATATATATGAAATGGCAAGTTTCCAAGTCTAAAAACTGACTTGCATTTGTATAGAAAATAAGAAAAACCTTGAGGTGAAACCAAAAGAAGTATCTCTTTTTCCATTGTATAAAAAGCCCCTTTTTTACACATGTCACTCACGTATCTTCATTCCCTCCTTTCAAGTTAATTGGGGTTTTTTTCTTCTTAATTTCTAATATAATTTGCTTCTTCTTTTTTTATTCTTGTTGGTTTTTAATACAAGCTCTTGTAAATGTAAATTGTCTTTTAAATCATATTCCTAGAATATTTTCATAATTATATTTCTTACAAATCTGTTAATGACAGATTCTTACTGTTTGTGCAGACATTAAATATATTCATGTGTTGCATGACAGGTTTGAGGGACAGCAGAAACAGTTCTATAAAGGATTATAATTTATGGACAATCATCATGGTCTTATGCACCTTTAATGATAGGAGGTCTGCCTAGGGAAAAGACATGAAAAGACTAGTGATTTGGGCATTGCTCATATAAGACTTGATGTCTATGGCCAACATAAACCACTATAATAATCTCAAAATTAATGGGATGAGTCTCATTTAAGCAACATTGACTAGCTGACTAACTGTAATACATTAGCAATATATTGCCAGAATTGACTTAGTAGGCATAATAAGTGATAAAACTGCAAAATCAGAGAAGAATTACCCCCAGTAGCATAACTTGAACTCAGTGAATAATGGCTTAAATTTATTGGAACACAGCCCATCCTATATAAGACAGTAAACAAGTCACATATAAAGCATAAAGATGTACATATCTGCTCACAGTAGGTATAGTTTACCTTTTGGCACTGTTACCTTTCTGCAAACAGTATAAACTGGACTGGGCAAAAGAGATATTAACTCGAGCAAAAAAAATGCCCTTTTCAAATGTATATTTTTAGTGAGGTTTCTAAATATTATGTTTACCTTATCATCAGTTTTAATCTGCCATCATTTTTCATTGCCAGTTGTGGATATTTCCCTTATGCACTGGCTGTCTTATAAGCATTGATGAGTTATTATCAAGACATAATAAATGTGCACTTTTGCTGGTTTTATACTTTTGCAATAGTCTTGTCTATGTCATGAAAGTCCAGTTTCATTACATGGTTTCTGAAAAATGTCTAAAATACCTGCATAATTCTTTCTGGTTAAATATTTATATGATACCTTACAACAAATAATCATTCAAAGCCCTGTAACATAACCTGATGGTAAAATTAAACTGCATTTTTAGCTATATATGAATTCTAAGCTCAAATGTATTTGTTATCCATTGTATACGCTAGATAATGCTAATTGTTATTTTATGAGTTAGCTCTAACTATCATGTAGCAAAATATGACTTCCAGTTCTACTAAGGTTTACATGCTTCTGTATGAAGCTAACTAAAATCAATAGAATAAAATTCTGGTCTGGCCTTAGATTTTTTTTTTTTTTTTTTGAGGGAAAAAACAAATTACCATATATTCCAAAATTTTTCTGTACTCTTTGGCTTTTCCAGATTGTGCCGCTTCCACAATTTTTTCACACAATATTGACTTTTCTTTTCTTTTTAACTAATGAACAGCATTCATACAGGCATTTAAGTTACAAGTGATTTTTCCTTTACTGTAAACAGACAAAGTACAAAGTTATATACACAGTGTTTGCTGACCTTTTTCTATACATAATTTTTTATTTTCAGTAAAAACAGATACAAAAGTGCAGAGAGGAAAAACAAGCATATACAGCATATACAGGGTGCAGAGTGACACAGAAAAGAAAGACCACAGAGACTGCAAAAGAGGGCAGCAGGATGTCCACCCCAAGTGTATGACATAGATAGGGAAGTCCCTCAGATGTAATTATGGGAAGTGAATTCCCATGGGGGGTCCCTGATGGGATTGCCTTACAGGAAAAGCAGTATGGGGAAGCTCTGCTACCTTGTTTTTGGGAAAGAAAGACATCTGGGCACCTCTCTGAAGTGCCTGTACACAGCAGGAAGTTACATGTACAGAGAAATTAGAGGGATTTTTTTGTTTGTTTGTTTATTTTAATTCGTGGGGAGTTTAAATGTGTAGGAGCTAGACTACCTTTTATTGGTTAAACGAATTTTTTTTTTCTTCTTCTACTGTGATCTCTATGCAGCCTTTGGGGGCTTTTGTTTTTCTTTATTTTTCTATTTTTTAAACTAACTGCAACTTTGACAAAGGTAAAGACTGACCAGTGAGAAAACTATAGCAATGACCAAATCAAGTCTGGTGTGTTTTTACTATCTGATTTTCATAGACCAGGTCCATAGGATACAGAAGAATGGATAATACAAATAAAACACAAGGGAAGAAGGAAAATGTTTCCTTATTGCATTCAGTCAAACATCCCACGATCCTGTAAGAATTTTATTTTCCTTTTCTGATTGAATATGTTCATCTTAGCCTAATATTAACCTTAACTTAGGTTAATAGCTATCAACTTCTAATTTGTTCAGAAGAACATCAAGTGAAATTAATCCCGCCTAAACATAGAAAACTAAACTGAAATATCTTTGAAGACCTCTTTTATTAAAAACGGGCTCAAATTTTTGAAGCCCTGAGTAATCCCACTGATCTGGGGACATTGAATTTAGGATGAAATTAATTTCACCCTAAAAGTGCCTATTAAGTTATTTTGACTACTATCATTAACTGCCTCTTTTAGCTAAAAATGTACTGACCGTAAGTAACTGAGACAATTACAACATAAACTTTGAGAGAGCTAAGAAGTTGTATTCCAGTCCCACACTTTGAGCTGGGATAATTTTGCTCATTCAGCCAAGAATGAAATTAGGGTGCTAAGGTTTGGAGCTGAGTCAAGAAATACAGGTGTCTCTCTGTGCCCCAAATTAAATGTTTCAGCTTCTATACCACTTTTCAAATGTGTGCATGTTTTTCCACCAAACTTGGAGAAGGGTAAGGCTTAAATGTTGTTTTTCCCATCATTAGGATTTCATGTTTAACCCCGAACTCTTCTTGCTTAGACTGCCAACTGTTTCTAGCAAGAAGCAATGCCCCCTTTTATTCTTAGTTGTACCTGCCCTGTTCTAAGGGAAAGGGAGGATTCTCACAAAGGGTTCTCTGTTCAAATGCAGAACAGAGTTTTCTTTGAGTGACTATTATTTTATAAAAAGACAAGATAAAATTTGAGCAATGCAAGTTCTGTCTTTTTGGGTATATAACTCCTGAGAAACCTAGCTGGGAACTAGAGAGGAAAATATGGTATAAGTCAAACAAGAATTGATAGACCTAGCCAACCAAATAGCCTGCCTGAATTTCTGCACTCCTTTTTTGGAGGGGAAAAAATCTTTTAGATATCCTAAAGAATATTTTAAAACTGAAACAGATGTATATGTGATTGGCAGCATGCCTGAAAAAAAATTACAAATTAATTTCAAGACAAAAAGATGCATTCTAGCTGTCAGAAAGCAAATTGCATGTTTCTGATACAATGAAAGTTCATAAGTTTTTCTCACTTAACTTTGATTAGAGCAAGCATCTGCTTTGAGAATGACTGAGGTTGGTTTGAAAAGAGGTGAAACATTGGAAGACTACAATCTTTTTAACTGCAGAGAAGCACCAAGACATACTGTAATTTCAGGAGAAAAAATAAATTATGTCTTAAAAATTGATCCAAAATGTTCTTTTTTTGGCAACTTTGCAAGAGTAGTTCATGGTTTCCATCCCTCCAGTGCCAGGGTACTTGTATGACAGCCTGTTCACTTGTGATTTGTTCAGTGTGAGCAGGTAAGCTCTCACTGCTTTGATCCACCATGCTGTTATAATGAACCCATTTGACATTGGCTGAACTCCAGATGGCATGTTCAACAGGCATTGCTGTTCTTCAAAGGCTCTGGAAACATTAGCTTTGACCTTTGTAAATCCTGTACTGATGTTTGCCTCCGTTTAATACAACCCCCCCCCCCCCCCCCCCCCATTAAGGTCATCTTCATTCTATATTAATTTCATAGCTTGTTTCATCGGTATTTAAGATCTTAGAGCGAACATCTTCTTAATGAAATATTTTCCATTTTGGTGTGGGATGCTTGGTCTCAAAAGCCATTGTAAGCTAGCAGTATCCTGTGTTTGGTACAAAGGGCAAGGTTTAGGCAGCGGGAAGGGCGCTGCAGGAGCAGCCTTTATGAAACAAGGCCAGCAGGTGCCTTGTGAGAGATGCAGCCAGGTTCAGACGGTTCCAACCAGCTCCACGACACCCGCCACCACTGCCCATAGCTGAGCCTGCCAGTAAGGCTGGTGGCACAAAGTTAAGAAAGGGCAAAATCCTGAGAATAAAAAAGGAACCAAAAACCCAAAGCAATGCATGGTGCTCTGTGACAGGGCAGGTAAGACCTAGAAAGAGCCTGTGAGCCATGGGCAACCCACACCAGAGCAGATACTTCTCCAGAAGGACTGCTGCCCACGTAGGACTCACAGTAATGCACAGGAAACAAGGAAGAAGGGAGGAGCAGCAGAAGACAAAGGAATGAGAACAAAGCATGGCAGACAGAAACTCTTGTATCCTGAACCCAACATCCTGCACCAACCATCACCTCACCAAAGGGACTAAGAATTGCTTGTGAGATAACAAGGAGAGTGGATAGTGGAAGTGGGGATGCAAAGAATCAGGAGTGAAGCTAATCTTGTGAAGCGGGAAAGAGAGGTGTTTTGCCTTAATTTTTGTTCACCCATTTTTCCTCAATGAGGGGGAAGAATTGTCTTCTGCTTTTTTAAAAAAATTTAATTAGTTTGGCAATTAATGTAATTCCCCCAAGTTCAGTCTTTTGTACCCATAACATATCCAAACCATGTTCTGTGTGGTTTCCTACACAAATCAAAACAACTATCCCCAGCTATGCAGAGTGCTCCCCCTCGCCCCTGCCAATGCACTGCCAGGAAAATGGATAAAACAAATGCTGCATCCCAGTATGGTTGCTATTGTTAATGGTGTTACCATCCATATCAGAGTAGGTATCTTCCTGAGTGGCTCAGTCTATTATAACCTTTAGTGATCCTAGTAGACATATCCTATGCTAATGGGTTTTTTTTCCAGTATTTTAAATATATTCTTTTCAGTGAAGAGCTTGCTGGAAAAAAAAGCCAGACATTAAGTTAATTACTGTGTTTAATGCAATAAAACTTACTTGGGAAATATTTCAAGTGTTAATCTAAGTCTCTAATACTTTTTCAAAATTGAAGGTATGTCAAAGTGATATGTAAGGAATCAATTCTAATTTAATTTCTGTCTCTTGAACGTCTGTTGAGAAATCTGTAACCTATCCTGTAGCTACAGGTAACTTTTTTATGTAGACAAAAACATAAATTTCCTCCTTTCCTTTCCTTCCCCTTTCCTTCGCTTTCCTTCCCCTTTCCTTCCCTTCCCTTCCCTTCCCTTCCCCTTCCCTTCCCTCCCCTTCCCCTTCCCTTCCCTTCCCTTCCCTTCCCTTCCCTTCCCCTTCCCTTCCCCTTCCCTTCCCCTTCCCTTCCCCTTCCCTTCCCCTTCCCTTCCCCTTCCCTTCCCCTTCCCTTCCCCTTCCCTTCCCCTTCCCTTCCCTTCCCTTCCCTTCCCTTCCCTTCCCTTCCCTTCCCTTCCCTTCCCTTCCCTTCCCTTCCCTTCCCTTCCCTTCCCTCCCCTCCCCTCCTACCACTATCACGACATAATTTTCTCAAGAGAGATATTGGTCTAATTTCAGCCAATAACATGCCAAGAAGTTTGAGCAGGAGTTGAAAATCTGTACAGATCTTTTAAGGAGTTTGAGATTTACACACCACTTTTCTTCAGCGCTAATACAGCTTTTAGCTGCCTACATGGACATCATTATTTGTGATCTAATGTAGGGTGTTCAACACATTACATGGCTGTAATGATGAGGGACCTCCTACACATTGGAGGCCACATCATTCAGAGGCAGCAGCTGGCACCCAGCTAGGTGAAAGAGTCACCTGTGTTCAGGCAACTGCATCTTAGGCTGCTGTCCACTCTGTATGTAAATTACACACTAGCCTGGGGAGAAGAAAACTGCACTGTGTTGTAATACCAGTGTGCCACAATACAATGACAAGTGTCCTAATCCCAGCTGCATAGGAGATAGTTCTCTCCACACTGAGAAGTACTGAAACAAGAAACGATTGATTGTGAAGATGAGAAATAATATTTGCCCTGAGATGAAAATTAAAAAAAAAAAAAGAAAAAGGAAAAAAACCCTGAAAGTACAAACAATATCTAATTTTTTAAAACATGAAAACATTCTGGTTTCAAAAAAACATGAAAACATTCCGGTTTCAAGGGTTTTTCTCTTTTATGTCTCCTAGGAGAAAGATAAAACTAAACACTTAAACAATTATAATTTTTCATTTTGAAGTTCAAAATGAAATAAAAAAATTTTGAACCTGAAGAGACATATCATTTTTCACTGCTCCTAAGGCCTGTAATGAGGGATATTATTTAAGAATTATAGATGACCATCCATATTTTGATTTAAGTTACAGATTAATTGGTGAAGTGGAACACAGATGTTGTGTTCAGAATGAAACTTGGGTGCCATACTTGAGCAATCTTATAGAACATGAATTATAAAATTAAACTGGGAGATACACCCACCTATCATACACTTCAGTTCATGGAAACAGGCTATAGCCACTCTGAAGAAAATCTGAAACTAATACAATATAGATGCTGATAGCTCAACACCACATGCTTCCAACTGTACAGAAAGCTTAAACTTGGCCAAAATTATTGTTGATGTAGATGTAACCATGGGAAATGTGGACTGGATTTCTTCTACTTCTCCCTGCGCTCAATTCACTTAGGTGCATTCCTCTCTGGTTTGAATGAAAGTAAAATACCAAAAGAGTTATGAAGAGGAAGACTCAAACTTCAGAGGTTTCTGCTGTTCCTACTCCCTAAATATTCCTGAAGGAGTGTATGTGTGTTCATGTGTGCAATTTTGCTTAAAATAAATAAATTGTAATTCATAAAATCCTTCAAATTTTTTATTTCCTAAGTTGTTGATGTTTTTGACTGAGTTTATGTTAGATGGGAGAGCTAGTTCAGCAGTTAAAAGGCCTAGGGCCAAGCTTGCCATTATCACTCTGCCTGGGGACCATTTCTCTCCCTTTGGAAGGAGTCATCAATGACAATTATATTGTCACAGATCACAAGCTAATAATATGCTGACATTTTCTTGAATTCCTCAGCACCATCACATTTGGGTTCCACATGTTTCCTTTTGGGAGGGTCCAGATCATAGCATCACTTTAGTTGAAAAGCAGTGTTTAGGCAGTAGTCCTTTGAAGCCTATAGTTCTTAGGTTTATTGCAATCTTCTTTGCATTCCTGAGTTTAGGCTGGTCTCTGTGGATCTGCAGACAACAGTTTTTCAGGGAGGTGCCAGCCATTGCAAAACACAAATGCCTTCATTTAAAACTTAAATATGACAGAAGGCAGCATATTTTAAAAATTAAACAGCATAAAATCATTACTACAACTTAATATCCATCTAATAGAGGCATCTAGCAGAATCTGAAAGTATGTGACTCCAATCCAGATTAGGACAGTTTCAGACATATTTTGCTGTCAGGCTTCCTAAGAGAGCAAAGCTGTTCCCTTCAGGAAATAAAAAAAAAATTAAAAATTAAAAGCTCAGAATTTATACAAAGAGTATTAAGAATGGGCTTGTGATTTTTGCTCCTGAACCCCCAGGAATACTGCAATACTTGGCAATCATTAGAAATCCTGTAGAAAAGACAAATCATATAAAAACACTGAAATTTCTGCTGTCAGATGCCCTGTACTGTGAATTTACAGTGTTAAACTTGAAACATCTATTGCAGATCCCTAAATCAAGAATGCAGGTTGTTTCACAGTGCTATTCACACAACAGTCTGCATCTCTCTATTGACTAAATAAAAACTTAGAAACTGAATTGAGAGGTTTAATAACAGACATTGCAAATACTTCCTGTCCCCTCTGTCAAGGCCATTTATTTGAAATATAAATCTGAAAGTTTTCTTGTTTCCAAAGGAGCAAATTTGTGTCATGTGATGTCATGAGGAGTTATTTAATGTCACACAGCATTATCAATAGCAAGGTCTTCTATTGAAAATTGCTCTCATACTTTGCTCAGCTTTTTCTCCCTTAAATGAAAGGAAAATAGAATTCCTTTAATTTTAATGAAGAAGAGAAAAAAGAACACAATGAAACTGTTTATTAGTGATCCTGTCAGTGATCAGTGAAGAGGTGGTGTTTACCCCAAATGTGACTGTCAAATAGAAAAGGAGAAAGGAGAAACAGTTACAAAGGTGATATGATTTTATCCATGGGATCCCAAAATAATGAGCCCCACTTAAAATGTTGTACCCCATAATATCTCCTTTCTTCTTCCTTTCAAGGAATAAGTGACCTTCTGAAGTATGAATCAGAGAATCAATAAGGATGGAAAAGACCGCCAAAATCAACCAGTCCAACCTTTGACCAAACACCACCATGTCAACCACAGCACTCAGTGCCAGTCAACTTTGGAATGCTCCCAGGGATGGTGACTCCATCAATTCCCTCATCCTGGTCTTCAATAAAAATGTTAAGCAGGACTGGGCCCAGCTCTGAGCTCTGGGGAACACCACTAGTGACCAGCTGCCAACTGGATGCAGCACAATTCAGTACCATTCTCTGGGCACAGCTATTCAGCCAGTTCTTAACTCAGAGAAGAGTGCACCTGTCCAAGCCCTGGGTTGCCAGCATCTTCAGGAGAATGTTTTGGGAGAGAGTGCTTCACTGAAGTCAAGGTAGACTAAATCTGCAGCCTTCCCTCATCTGCTAGGCAGGTCACTCGGTTATAAAAAGAGATCAGGTTGGTCAAGTAGGACGTGCCTTTTCTAAACCCATGCTGGTTGGGTCTGATCCCCTGGTTGTCCTCTATGTGCTGTATGCACTCAAGAAAATCTGTTCCACAACTATCCCCAACAACAACATCAGGCTGACAGGCTGTAGTTCCCCAGATCTTCCTTCTGACCCTTCTGGTAGATGGGTGTCACACTGGCCAACCTGCAGTTATCTGGTACTTTCCCAGTTAACCAGGACTGAAGATAAATGGTGGAGTGGCTTGGCAAGCTCTTCTATTAGCTCCTTTAGCACTTTTGGGTGAATCCCATCCAGGCCCCGTAGACTTGTGTCTGTAAGTACAGAGCAGGTCCCTAACTACTTCCTCCTGAGTTGCAGGGGGCTTATTCTGCTGCCCATCTCTGTCTACCAGCTCATGGGGCTGATTGCCCTGAAGTTACCTTTCTGTTAAAGACTGAGACAAAGAAGGCATTAGGTACCTCAGTCTTTTCCCTCATTCCTTGGGAACAATATTCCCCTTTCCCCACATCCAATAAAGGATGGAGATTTTCCTTGGCCCGCATTTAGTTGTTAATGTACTTCTAAAAACACTTTTTAATACAGCTGTGTCCAGGATGAGCTCCATTTGAGCTTTCACCTTTCTAATTTTTTCAGTGACTTAATGACATTCTTGTATCCTTCCTGAGTTGCCTGCCTCTTCCTCCAAAGGTCATAAACTCCCTTTTTTTCCCCCTGAATTCAAGCAAAAGCTCCCTGTTTAGCCAGACCAATCTTCTTCCAGGCCAGCTTTGGCACACAGGGATGGCTTGCTCTTGTTACTTAAACTATGTCTATCATTCCTCAACACCTTCGTTATTAAGTATTCTTTCCCAGGGGACTCTCTGCATCCATGTCCAGGACAAATGAACTGGCCAAAATCCACCCTCTGGAAGTCCAAACCAGAGGTTTTGTTGACCCACTTTGTTAATTCACCAATCATCTCAAGGTCACTGTGCCCACGATTGCCTCTGATCACCCCATCTCCCACCATCTGCCCTTCTCTATGTGTAAACAGCAGCTGTGCCAGGGAATTCTCTGCCACACTCTGGAGGAACCTCTCACACTGCCTCTTCTCTGCTGTATTGAGTTTCCAGTAGACATCTGTCAAGCCTTCCACAAGAACAAGGGCTAGTGATTGTGAAACATCAGGAACATAGATGCTTAGAGAATACCCCATCCAAATTTTGTGTCACAGTACTCCTTGCAGCAGGGGCTTTTGACTGCGTGGAAACTTTTGTTGCCTGGAGGGGTGGCTGTGCTCTCCTACACAAACTGCTACACAAAGTGTCCTTCTGCACATCCTCTTTGTCTGTGGTTGCTTGTGAGTACCAGGTCCTGCCAGGTGTCTCTGCTCTTTTGGGGGGTTCCCTGACTCCGGTAAACCTCCTTCCTTATCTCCTGCAAGTGTTTTGCCACAGAGCTTGCCATAGTTGCTACTGCTATTGTTGCTTCCTTGCTGACTGAATTCCTGTAATGACCAATATCTGCCAACCTGTGCAGGTTAATCTATTTGAGAAAATCCACTTAGATGCACCAAGTATTAGGATTGATATTGCTGCAAGAAAAAGACTAAATATACGCTCTTAGAAAAGGTAACATGAAAAATTCCTGTTTATCTTGAAAAGCGTTAGGGAGGTTTTTGCTTGTTTGTTTGTTTGGTTTGGTTTCTTTTTCTCAAATTTCCTTCAAGTTTAATCCCATTAGTTCTACATTAGAATTTAGTGGGGTTTGCAGCACTTAAGTTTTATTACTTGGTATTTGTCAATATTACATTTAATTCCCTCTGTGACAACTTATTTACAAATCAAATCTAACTCCCTTTTAAGTTTAGCTGACTGCATGCCCTTCATTCATCATCTTTCATTTTTTTGGTCCTCAAAAAATGCTACTGTAACTGCAGATGTTCTTTGTGTTTGTAGGTCATCTTTCTAAATTAAAGCAACATAACATGCAGCACTAGCCCCTGTGGACCTAAAAAACCACTTTCTCTGGTTTGACATAGCTTCTTTCACAGGAACTATCTATAGTCACTGTTTTGCTATTTTTCAACCTGTTCTGTATCTCTGTCCGTGTCCTGCCCTGAATCTTTGCATCAACCTGGACCTTAAGCAGGAACATGCTATGTGGAATGTTACAAAAAACTTTCTGAAAATCTAGATTCTGAAAATATATTATGTCATCTGCTGGGCCCCTTAGCAGCCCTGTCAGCCTTTGCATAAATTCTTCTCCCCAAAAATGCAACCAACAAAACCACTGAGAAAATTATTAAGGACATAATTAATAGCTCTTTATTTACAGACAAGTGATTAAATAGGACACACACTCTGCCAGAAAGATACCTTGCAAACACTCCACTACGCATTTACCCTGACTTTCCCACTAACAGCAGCGATGAAGTAATAACAATAACAATAATGATAGTTCCCGTAATTCTTATCTACTGCCTTACACTGTCTAAGCTGCTTGATAACTCCAGAAAAGCCCTATTTGTAAAGGTAGTCCAATTAAATACATATAAATGAATTGAAATGTTTAATTGGCTGGCAACTGAGTAAGTGTCTGTAAAACATGGCTGCTCCTTAATCAGAAGACAAAAATGAGCTGTCATATATTGTTATTCACTTGCTGTTTGAAAACCAGAGCTCTGAGGCAAAGAGGATGCCTTTCTTCTATTACTATGCCCCAACTCAGAATGAGCAAAGAAGAGAGAGAGAGCAGATAATGGACCCCATTCATGAATGCAAAAAGTTATTTCTGAGCAGTTATTGATTGTTTATGCCAGCAAAAATTGCGTAACTCTCATTCTCTACACAAATTACATGTTTTCTATGCTTCATTGGACCTTTTTACATAGAACATAAATGAAGCTTTTACAATAGATGGTACAAAGACTGCTATTGGAGCCAGTCTAAGCCTCATTATTAGGGCTAGATGAAAAATTTGGCTTTCTTCAGGTTTGCTGCAAAGTCAACAGAGTCCAAAATTCCCTTTATGTTTTTATTTCCTTTCAGCTCCCAGTTTCTTGAGTTTTTAATGAAATGAAAATGGAGGTTTTCCAACCAAAGTTGTGCAAATTGCTTTAAGACACAAATCAGAGCTTAGTATGGTCCATTAAATGTTGCCAGCCCAGGACAGGGAAAGGGCTTCATGTGTTGACTGAACAGCAGGACGGCCTGGCCAAGAAAAAGGTCACACAGTTCCATAGAGCCAAAACACAGCACAACAAAAAATTTCAACTGTATTGCTGCTGTGAATATGGGGAGATCATGTGAAAGAACTTCCATTTCTCAATCCAAGAGCTGCTAAAGGGGTATCCATTCACCCCCATATGATGCTATAGATTACCTTTCAAGAGTAACTTTTGATAGGGTTTTTTGGTGCCTGATTTGGCCCTGAAGCTCAGGCTAGCTACCCTGTACTTCCGCCAACTGAATTTGAAAATAGTTGTGAGTTCTGCTCTTGGAAATCTTGTTTAATGCATGTTCTAAGCTCAGCTGAGGCTATAAATTTTGGGTGTGGTGGTGCGGCAGAAGCAGCCAAGGCCACGGCCTTCCCAAGAGCATCTCCCTAGGGAAAGGTGGATAGCTCAGGGTGAGCACCAGACACTCGTGTCACCAGGCGTAGAGTGCAGTTCAACAGAATGAAGAAGCAGGAGGGGTTCTTTGTTTGGAATTCCAGCAGCACCTTATTCACTACCACACCAAAGGGGTCCAGGCATAGGCGAACTAAGAACAGAGGAGAGCCAGGATTTTATATGGGATGAGGGAGGTGGAGCATCAGGTCTGAGGGCCAATGGGTATGGGGACCAGGGGTTGTGCAAAGGTGGGGTCAAAGGGAAACAACCAACAGAGATACAGAGGAGGAGTTGCAGGGAGTGGGAACCAATAGAGAAGGCAGTAGTAGCAGTAGTAGGGATCATTCTAGAACTGGGGAGGAGCACAGGGAGTGATCTAACTGGGGTCATTAACATAAAGAAGCAGAGAACTGTGGGAAAGTGTCTCACTGCATTGTCCTATCTCCAAGGTGAGTGTCCTGCCAGGGCATCCCAGTTTCTGCATTTCCTTTGATGACCTGGAATGCGACATTTGGGCCCCCTCACTACAAGGAAGACATCAAGGTGCTGGATCATGTCCAGAGAAGGGTAAAAAAGCTGACTGGGAGGGTCTTGAGCACAAATTTTATGAGGTGCAGCTGAGGGAGCTGAGAATTTTTAGTCTGGAGAACAAAAGTTTCAGGCTGGACCTTGTGGCTCTCTATAAATGCATGAAAGGAGGTTGTGTGAATGAAAGCGAGGTAGGGATTTGCCACTTCTCCCAAAATAGAAAGCAGCACAAAATGGTGTCAGGTTTGGTGAGGGATGGTTTAGATTCGATATTAAGAGAAATTTCTTCAACAAAAGACTTTAAAGAACTCGAACAATATGCCCAGGGAAGTGGTTGAGTCACCATCTCTGGAATTATTTAAAAGGTGTGTGGATATGGATCTGAGTAACACGGTTTAGTGGTGCATTTGCAGTGTTTAGTTAATGGCTGGATGTGATGATCTTAAAGATCTTTTCCAACCTAAATGAATCTATCATTATATGAAAGCACATATATTTTGCACACGTTATTATGGCAGTAGAGTTGGATTTAGCCTGTGCTGCTTCTATTAAGAGAGGGATTTCCAACACTATTGCTAGCTCTTATTAAAATTACTGCATAGAAGTAATATTTATGTATAGAGAATCTTTTACATAAAGAAATATACCTACCTGTGAGATTGCCCATATACATAAACGGATTAATTTTGCTCTATTGAATTGTCTGCTTCCCTTGCAAGAAGACTACAAAACATTCATGCCAAACCTTTTTTCCCAACATTTGATTCAGAGTGGATGCATATTTGTCAATTTGATGAGTCTCTCTTTTCCCTTGTTGATAGTTAGGCATGAAAATATTGCTGTTAGGTCCCATGTGTCTTTTTACAATTATTCCCTGCATAACTAATACCTAAAAACTGCTACAACTGAAGCAGTTTGTAAACAAGGATATTTACCAAGGTAGCATCAGAAGTCAAGACGGATGCCAAAAATTGTGTCTATCAAATCTAAATCCTTATTTTCACCTACTAATCAGAGACCCTACTGCCCAACTAAGAGCAGGACTTTAATTCTGTCTGAAGTGAAAAAGCATGCCTTCGCTCTCTTTCTAGTATTCATCTATATCCTGAAGCACAGAAATTACACATTAAAGTTATTTCTATGATTATTAGCTTTTGCTTGCTTGGGTGGGGTGTGTGCTATCTTATTAGCTACTCTGAATCAGCCTCAGCCCCTTTGGTGCCTTCTCCAGAAATATTACTTTGGAATCACTACATTTCATTTGCTGATGAGGTGAAAAGAACCTAATTATTCTGACAATTTTATCTAAGGCTTGCAGATTTTATGTACTCAGTATATAAAAAATAACTTCTTGATGAATAATTCTCTAGGAGTACATTTTTGTAACCATCATCTGAAATGGCCCTTTTTACACACAGATATGCAATTCTTCCACTAGATGATAAATAAATTTGCTTTACTTCAGGGATCACTGTCCCAACATACACACATATAGATAAATATACATATACATGCATATAAATTTTAATTGAGCTATAGCAACCTCTCTACAGAACTGAATGACACTGAGACAACTACTAAATCTTTTATAATTTTAACACGTTAGCCATGTGGTTTCTGTTGTATGATTTTCTGTCCTTTAGTTGAAATGATGAGTAGCTTTTACTGTTGATATGTAAGAACCAAGAACTATTGCAGTATAAAAGCCAGATACGGCCTCTTAATATAAAATATCCATTCAAAAAATGCATAAAAATAAAAATAACTTTAACAGTGATGAGTTTACAAAGTCAAACTTTTAAAGGGTGAAAGTGTTAGTGAATATGACTGGTCTCAATGACCATAATGGTCTTCTCCAACCTAAATGATTCCATGACAACACAGGTAAAATTTTGTTATTTCTGGTAGCACAATCGAGGGAAAGGTGCTGCAACTCTCTGAGTGCAGCCACTGGCAAGGCTGAGCATGCATTCCCCAAAAGGCACACACAGAAACATTGGCAATACACACAGAAAGCTGTACAGAACCGGACAGATAGAAAGATGCAAACACAGCACAAACAGTTGTCCAATTTTCTAACCCTTTCTGCCAGTCCAGGGTGAAGTTAGTGGAAAAGCAGGTTTACAAAGCTGATCATCTCAGCAGCATGGGCTTGTGCACTAAGGGCAGGAACTTGCCCCAGAACCTTGTTTTCCCAACTTCTGGCACTCCCAAAGCCAGCAATGCCCTTTCAGTTCCTTACAGTTCAGAGGCCCTCACACATACACTCGTGTGCGCACATATTTTTGTACACACACAGACACCCCCACACCCACCCATTCATGAGCCCGCACACACTGTTGATCCAGTCCCTCCAGTAAATAACCTTGAATACTCAACTTGCCCTGTAGATCCTTGGGATTCTCTTGATTCCAGTAAAGCCACATGTGTGTAAATATGTCAGTAAGCCAACCCTTAGACCTCTTGGTCACTCTAGTAGATGATTTGGGCACCTCTGGTCTCTCCAGCTGTCAATTTTCAGACATTCTGGTCTCTCCAGTATCTGGCTCATGGTTCTGACTGCTTTAATTCCTGGCTGCCAAGCCTCTTATCCTACTCATGGGATACTCTGCCATGATATTTGCAAGCAATCACATGGACACATATGGTCACACAATATGCAGACATGTTGTCCCTTATGACCCGTGGTCCCACATCAGTTGCTGGCATTCAGATACCCATATGCACACATAACAAGGGGGTCCTCACCCAGGAAAATAATTAGACATGCAGTTTGGTAAGAAGACAGGACAGACTTCACTGGTCACTCCCAGAGCATGACAATCTGTCTCTTATTGCACCTTTGGTCATTCCCCTAAACATCCTGTAATTATATAATCCCAAAGTAACCTTCCCCAGAATCCCATACCTAATAAATCCCATATCCCGAGGCAGTGACACCCTGCTGTGAGGTAAGGCAAACAGCATTTCTCAATGACTGATCTTGACATCAGAGGTGCCCTTGGGGTGCCCTTGGGGCTGCTGCTCTCTCATAGCAGCTCAGGGAGGAGTGGGGCCAGAGCTTCTTTCTCTGATCAGCATATTGGGGTTCTGCTAACTAATATTACTTCACTGTGTTCCAATGTGTTCACAGTTATGATCCTTTAACCAAGTAACTGAAAATGTAGAGATAATCATATTCTTATTTTCTTTCAAAGGATTGAAAACAAGGATAGAATCTGGTTTAAAGTAAGAGGTTTTAGTTCTTTGAATTCACAAGGTCCCTGTAGAGAGGATCTACATATTTTTGTAGAGAGCTTTGTCACTCTTCTTAAGCTTCCTCACTTCTCCGTGTGTTAAGTGAAGAGTTACAGATTTCCCTCAAAGGATGAAGATAACATAACTGAGATCTCCTACTTGGAATTATTCTCTGAATAGTAGTCGCCAAGTCTAAGATTAGCCTCTTCCCTGGTCTTTACTGTCTCTACAATATCCTCTATATTTTCTTATTGTCTTCTGCCTAATTAGTTGTATGTCCTGTATTTATGACAGAGTCTGTTTCAAGTGTCAAATACAAGACAGCCCTGCACCTTTGTTTCACTTCATTGCTACTCAGCTCAGGGCTTCTTTCTTGTCCCTTCTCTTAAGGCCAGCTGAAGACAATAATGCTCTAGAAGAATGTAGCCCCAAAGGGATGTTGCTGGTGGTCTTACTACGAGGGCTTTGTGCTTGGGTTTCTTTTATTTTTCTGCCTAGATTACAAATAATGAACAAGAGTGATGTGACCATGTCAGGATGGGTAGCATCTGTTTGTCCCTAATATATATGTTGTGGTGATTTAGGAAAATGTATTACTAGGTCATATGAAAATTTCTGACAAAGAAAGTGCTCCTTCTCTTTAGGACTGTTGAGAATGCTTTGAATAGCTTCAATGATAGTAGGAGAGTTTTGTGGGTAAAGAATGAGAAGCAACTCTAGAGCACAGCAATGAGACTCAGATAACATGAAAGGGGCTGGAAGCTGACAGAGAAGTCTCTGCTGTAACAGGAAGTCTTCCTAAGACTGGATGGCCTGTATTGAGCTCACTGCTACTCCTGTATTTCTTAATACAGGGTTAAAACTGGAAACCATCTTCCAAGAATTCATGTGAATAGAGAGGAGGTGTCATAAACATCTATTGTTTCTCTGCTGTCATTCTGTATTTGAAAGGTAAAGGTTATGATTCATATTCTAATAAAAAATTGGCTTTCTATTGTGAAAGTCCTTTCAGTCTTTTTTTTTCCTCCTCTTTAGGGAAATACTCTATTAGGAAAATGCATGAGCAGTTCCATACTTAGTTTCAAACACAGAATACAAGACTGAATTCCTTGCTGTGGTCCAAAGTGAGGATGTGCAAAAAGCATCAACATGGGTATCCATGTGACTGTTAAAGAGAGAACAGAGCAAAGCTGCAAAAGAAAGGAACATAAATTAAACATTAAGCCCCTGTAAAATCATCAGAGATAAAGAGGACACAATGGGAAGCTGAACTGACCAGATGGTCTGAAGATCAAATATGCTTTTAGAGTTTTGTTTTAATCTTTAATATTCATGGAAGCAGAGAATATAAGATATACCCTGAGTGCACTCTGAAGGAATCACGAACAGTAGAAAATTTCACTAGAAGGTGGTTTTTTATGCTGAACATGATAAAGCAAAATTCACAAAATCTGAACTCTATTTTATTGAAATTATATTCTTGGAAGTTTTTTTAAATTATTATTAGAAACTGTTATTATTTAAACAGTGTTTTAATAGCTTTATGTCTTACTTTAGTTTGTATTTACTCTGTAAAAGCCATATTCCCTTCTGAATTCAAAAAGTATTCATAAAGATGGATGATAGGCTATTTTGCATTTAATATGACATATCTACTTAATAATAAAGACATGAAATGATATTTGTACAAACTTCTACAAATTGAAAACAATGCTCCATTTCTTTGTAGTCCTCACCTATTTTATTAAAATTTGTGAATAAAGGAGTTTAAAGCAGAAATGGTGAATTGAGAGAAGAATAGGAATAAATACAAATAGATCCTGATTTGACCTACTGCCACCAGAAATAGCATTAAGTTCACTTCAACATTCATTTAAATGCAACTAAATAAAAGTGGGTTAAAAGAAAGACAAAAAAAGAAAATATGAAAAAAAATCTTGGCATCATCATCTTACTGTCTTCAAACTATTACTATAATAAGAAGTAGAAGAGTGAATGAGTGAAGTTTTTCCCTCATGTGAACTAGATGTCTGCACTCCTATTATAATTAATAGAGACTTAGGCCAGGATTCAGCTACATAAACATGGGTATATTCTGCCACCTCAGATGCCAATACACCTAAATGGAGTTGGCAGGTTCGAGACAGAACTTATGGAAGATATGCAGCCTTTTGGAGATCAGCCGCTGGAGTTTGGGCACGATGCCTTGTCTGTCTTACGTTTTGGTACCTGAAGCCTGCCAAAATGACTGCTGTAGTTACAGCTACAGAGATATGCAGCAAATTCTGATCCCAGAAACTGGCATGCTACTTGCCAAAAACCAGGAGTCTATTGTGATTTCAGGTATTTTAGTGTATTAAAAACATTTGGTTTAGCATCCAAGTCATAGGACCTACAGGAGACCTATTCCCTTGGCAAGTGACAGATAGAGGCCAGGAAAGCATCTCAAATAGCTAAATATATTTAGGAAAGCTCAGTAAGCTAGTAAGGCAATTTTTTTTTCCTTTTTTTTTTTTTTTGGCATGTCATTTGTAAGAAATACCCAGTAAAAAGTAACTGAAATGTGTGTAAGGATAATAGTATTCATATAATGGTGTACATGTACGTGTGAGAGCGTATGTGTGTGCCTATTGTGTATGCATTAAGTTATATAATGATTTTTTGTCAGTAGATAATTATTTTCCTATAACCTTCATTCTTAGCTATTTCTGGGCTACCTCCTTTACTGAGCACTCCCAGGGTGTGAGTAGTTAATCTACTATCAGTGTGGGTATAATCATCGTGGGGGTATATCAGTGTGGGTGTTCTGTCAATCTAGTGCACCTAGCTGTGATACTCTGAAGTCAAGGAATTTAAGTGTCCTTTTCCTGGTAGGTCTACAACCCAGGTTTAATAGCATCTTTCCTCTCTCTTTTTACTAGGTTTATGAATTTTCTACTTGGTAAATTAAATTTATTTCAGTTGCAAAATGTATTAGCATTTTGATCCAAGAAACTCATAGTTCTGTAATTACTTGGGAAAAATTAATAGGACATGAACGTTTGTAAATGAGATTCTGAATCTCTAAATTCCAAGCTCAGGCTTGTGGCAATTTGGGATCTTCCTTTCAAACAAAGATTAACTTGTCTGTCCCTGGGCTCCGGATTATTGCTGTAGAAGGCTAAAATTGATTTATACTGCCATTCTGGATCACAGAGTTCCTTCTACCCTAAACAGAAGTGCTCAGATGTCTTTAGATCAATCTTTAGCTAAGCAGTTAGATGCATGATGTTTTATCTAAGCTCCATCGTGATTCAAATACAGACTGAAGAAGCACACAAATTATAATTCCCTGGTGAGAATCCCTGGTGAGAATCCCACTATTGACAACTTCTGAATCACCTTTGTGAACATATTCCTTCATTTTGGCTGTTTCAATGTGCCAAGTCTGAACCTAAAAATAGCCTGAATGATTTGAATGCTCAAATGAAGTTTTAATAAATCCTACAAATCTCCTATAAAAATCTGATCTCACTTCTTCCTCTTATATTTGAAAGAGTCTTCAAAATACAAGTGTCCTCCTTGTCCTCATTAAAGACAGTTCAGTAAGAAAACCTTTGACCTTTGTTGCCTTTTCTTTTTCCTTTTTCTTTTTCCCTTTGCTTATCCTCACCCATATCACACTTTCAGAGTTGTGAGTTTTAAGGACAATAATCTTTTCTGTATTTATATTTCAAAGGCAAGTCAGGATACAGGGTACCAGAAGCAACTCACAACAACAGTGGAGCTAATTTGCACATATCTGCACATAAATACAAAAACCTTCCAGTAAGTGTTACCAAACAGGAAGGTAAACTAAAAGTTGATTTTTTTTAAACAAAATTACTTAATCTCTGATAAGCTTCTGTCAGACTCTTTTGTCAAAAAATGGTATTTCATCCATCTCTGTGTTATCAGAATTTGAATTCGTTCACTGAAATGTGAATTCCATGTCTCTGTGTTCTTTGTGGATATAATTTTGTATCCATTGTAACAAAATAGTCCTGAAAATGCATCCATTTGGTTTTAGTGGCAATATCTTGACCCCTATATACTTATTTCCTGTCAAAATAATGCATTAATATCTGAATTGTGTGGAACAGGATATTTTCACCAGCTGGACATCTCCTTACAAAGAGAATATGTCTGCATAGCTAATTTACACATTGCAAGACAAAACTAGCATCCCATCACTCTGAGAATAGGATAACTTCATACACATTTTAATTCTCATTAAATCGTTGTGCTAGAGAAATGCTATGCTGTTTCTGTTTTCCAGGTTTTGGGTTTTGTTGCTGGCTTGTTGTTATGCCCCCCCCCCCCCCCCCCTTACATTCTTGTGCACTTAAAAAAAATAATTCAGGCTATTTCCATACAAATTATACTTTTCCTGGATTCATTAAATGCTCTTTGCTGAGACCATAACTGGACTGTCTTCTCTCAAATTGCCTATGCAGAATATTGAAAGGGTCAAAATAGTGCAGCATGCTACAGTATTTCACAGAGCAGAAGAACATGCAGATTGCTCTTGTTTCTCATTCTTGTAATAAGGGATAGTAACAAGAAAAGAAAATGGCTGAAAATGGTTTTGTTCCCATGTGTCAAATACCATAATTAGAATAAGAAATGCTACAAATTAACCCATTCTCATTACAGTCACTATATTATAATTTCATGGTCCTCTTCTGATGCTGTACTCTTGCTAAGCACATTTACATCTCATCAGTGAACACAAGCAGCAGATCCGCTGGCGGTGAATGCTTGATTCACTCCAATTTATGTCTTCTTTTCAGCTGGGGAATCCATTGTGTGAGCTAATAGCAGGTTTCCCATTTGAAATGACTGCAGATCTCTTCACATTTGGATACAGTGCGAGCATTGTCATAATTTTTTTTTATGTGTCACATAATTGTTGCATTATGCCATGTGCAAGCAAAAGAAATGAAATTTTCAGCATTAAATGAAACACAAAGGGCAATACTATGCTTTACTCTCAGAGATGTGTGAGGGAAAGACAAGAACCCTTTTCTCTTAAGCCAAGAGGCAAATATAGCTGCAATCTTTGTGTTCACCTGCATAAAAGACTTAACAAAATTTTCACCATTAACCACACTATTTCTGCAAGGATGGTTGTCAAAAGAGAGGATTTTACTAAAACAATTAATGGGATGAATGTATCCTTTTGTAGAGTGTTTGAATTTCCATGTTCCTCTTATCTGAGTTTAGAAGCATAATTTCCATTAAATTCTCAGAAAATAGTCATAGTATTTCTATTTCTAATTTAGTGCTGTACAAGTAAAAAGTGACATGCTTATCTAACAATATTAGTTTGGGGCTTTGTTTTTTTTTTTTTTTTTTTTTTTTTTCCCAAAACAAGGTGTGTGGAGAGGAAAAGCCATATATGAGGTGTTTTGGTTTTTCTGTTGTGCCTGGTCTGACAACTAAAGAAAGCACAACCTACTAAAAGCTAATGGAGGTTTGCTGTTGATGTTAATGGGAGAGGATTTCATTGAAAAGATTTTGTCCTACTAGACAGGAGGGCTACATGCATTATCTTTGTAAAACCTTGGAGATTGACGTAAGAGATGTCTGATCAGTGACTCAAAACATGGGGTTATTTCACCTGTCCTTAATCATTAGTGCTTGGATTCACTTAATCTAACTTTAGACATTTCTAATATGAATGTTGATATCCCAGGCAAGATTCAGTTGCCTAAGCACAGGAACTTAGTGTCACTGGAGGTCTTTTATGATATTGAGGGCATACACAGCTCACCCAGGTAGGGCACAGAAGTTACAGAGACACGTGCACTCTGGTGCCAAAGCTGAGTATCATGTCTGGTTTAGCACAATGCAGATAAATGACACTATATGCCTACATTTAGGTGTTTGAATGTCACTCCTAACCTGTCTATTTGGATTGTTCTAAGGTCAATTCAGTTGTCCATACATTGGTGTATTTGTTTCTTGTGTCTACATCACTCATGCCAAAGGTTATGAATATTTTGCATGAATTGTGTCATGTATGTATACCTTAAAGAAAATGAAGGTATGGATAAAAATTTCCATATTAATGAAAATCTCAAAGCTGCCAGATGAACCAATTTTGGCTTTGCTAGTTAAATCAAGCTAATATTATAATCAATGAGAAAAGTATTTCCTTTCAGGTCATGATTCCTCTCATTAGTTTTACATGTTTACTTTTGGATAAGATGAACAATACCCTGTAAGCTTTTTTGAACTTATTTTTTCATTTGTTTGGGTTTTTTGTTTTTCCTTTTTCTATGAGGTGCAGGTTTCTCAGTTATGAAGATTGACAGGTATCCTTGCCTTGCATTTCTTTTCTTAGTTTTTTCATATAACTGAGAGTTCAGTAATTCAGTAATTCCACAGTGATGGGGAAGCCAGGCTAACCACAGGCATGAAAGGAGGATTAGAGGTAAGAATATGCCCTCGCCCATGCCAGCACAGTTACGAGAATTTATGAGTCACAAAACTGAAATTTATTCTATTCAATGACCCCATATTTCAAAAGACTAGTAGTAGCGATCTGAAGAGTACTTCTCCAACTTCTGGCATTAAGCTGTTTTGGATATCCTGAAACTGTAGTTGTGCTTAGATTACTAATTACTAGATTAGTGAATTTGACTTTGCATGTTTCCATGTGAATCCTTGTGTTTTAAATCTGCTTTATGTTCAAGTTCCACAGAGTGAACCACAATTCACTGGAAAAAAAGCCACTAATTTACTTTATGATTCATAGAGCTCTTCCATACCCATTTTGATTGTACTTTCTAATGGTGAAAATCATTTTTTTAAACTATTCTCATACAAAAAAGTCCCATACTTCTTATCATAATTTTATTCTTTCTGTATTTTTTCTCATTTTGTTTTTTTTTTAACATAAGGAAACTGTGATACAAAGTAGTGTAGCAATTAAAAGAAACATGGTGAAGGCTGTGAAATTGTTTGCACTCATATAATGAAGACAGCAAATCAGTTTCAACCTTAGTATTTTTCCAGTTGCAATATGAAATGTTGAACCTTGAAGAAAGGACCTAATTCTCTAATTACTGAAGGAATTCTCAGAATTTCCATGAACTTCCATGCATCAGACATGATTTTTTGACACACTAAGCCTCTTTTGTGCACATCACTGCACAGAATTTTTCAGCTACCTCTGACCTAAGTTAGATTTCAGTGAGTAGCCTCCAAATGAACAGCTCTCTGCTGCATTTAAATACCATGAGGGATCCAGACCCTTCTTGGCTTCATTTTAATGTTAATATTAAAAAAAAAAAAAAAAAGAAGCCAGAAAACCTCCAATCTGTCATGGACGTGTATGATAATTGACATAATAGGCCCTAACAGCTACTTTGGAGCATAATGGACCATGACAGATCCATTGGAGCTTACTCAGAGATTGAGATATTTTAATAAATTTAATTTAAAAATAAAACCTAGATAAAATCATCATTCATTTGTATACAATATTATTATTCATTTAAATATTAAACTGAAACTCACGCATGCATATACACACGATCAGTACCTTAAAACAAATGGTAAGAAAAGAATTACTCTAAAGCCTTCTCAGAACTTACCTGATCAGAATGAAGAGTACTTGATGTTCTTCTCACATATCTAACCTGGCTAGGTGAATGAGATATGCATTGTGGTAATTACAAGTTGAAGATTTTATGGTAGTCATAGAAGTAAAGAATGCAGAACTTGTAAAGTTTATCTTAGCATTTTAGTGACCTGATCAAGCTGGTAGCAAAATTTGGTTGTCCAGAGTAATGGAGAGAGAAGGGGAAGCTAAGATTAAATCACACAGAGAGGAGGTCATTTTCCAGTGGTTCTAAAAGCTGCTTAGCTGGACACACACTGACTCATGTTCAGATGGCTGTCATCCAGCACTCCCAGATCCCTTTGTGACAATATCATGTTTTGCGTGCTAATACCACAAAATTCAGAAAGAAAAACAAGAAATCCATATAAAAACATCCATACCTTGAATATTTTCTTATATACTGAATCTAATTTTTTAATTCATTTTTGTCCTGATTTTTTTAAGGTTCTATGTCACTATTTAGAGTGCCAAGAAATGGCATGCAGTGAGGAAACATGGTTGAAAGAAAGAGTGCAAGGGAAAAAATTTGGTCATCAGACCTTTGCTTATCAGCAGCATTTACTGTCCCACATTTGACTTAAGCCATGTTGCATTACTCACCAAAAGCCCATGGACTTCATTCCATGGACCTTGACCTAAGTACCCAGGTACATTAACCTCAGTGAAACAGTGTTTTGGTCCTTGTCTTGTAATCAAAATAGGTAAATCAAAATATGTGATTGTACAAGTGCAGAAGCCATATTTTAAGAAATCAAAAGCTTCAATCTAGTATATGGAGATTTTGCTACTGGGCATATTTTGTATTAGAACTATATATTCTTCCTTTCAGTTAACAAAGAAGATTTTAGTTTTCATCCTCAATACTTTGGAACCTCTCTGGAGTCAAAAGAAAATGATCAGAACCTCAAGAGACACCTAAATTATTTCAAACCTCTCCTTCAGCTTTGGAATGAAACTTTTCTCCATCAAGTAGAGAGGAACTCTTAATTGCCGTCTTCCACATTGTGATTGGGATTTATCTCCTCACTGACTAAAGAGGAAACATGGTTGACAAGATTAAACAAACTGAAGAGCTCTTAGGAAACTTCAGAGAGATTATTTCCTTTATGGAGACAGACATTCTGAATTGCCTTCCCAGGACTCCTGACAGTTTTTGATCTAGTTTATAGGAGGTTAATTCAGCAGGAAGCATCTTGCCTGTTTGGCATGTGAGGAAAACACAACTTCAAACAGGAGGGCTCATGTTCTGGCTGCGGAACACCAGGCTGCATGTTAGCCATCACTGAGCTCCAGAATGGGACTGAAGTTCAGATATATCTCCCTGATTAATTCCATTTTGTTTGTTCTATAAACAATGTAGGGGCTTAAAGTCGGCAGTGTTTACAGTATTTTTACTAATTGTAATGTTTGTAATTTCACCATGTAATTTTCTTTTATCCTTCCTCTGTGTGCTGTAAGAAAGGCCACTATATTTAGGGACTGGTCTAAACTCAGTTGACATCATTCCCTCTACTTCAAACAACTCTGAATAGGACCTGACAGAGAAAAACTGCAAATTGCCCTATTATTTGATGAATTAAGGCCAAAGAGTTGGACTAATCAAACAGTAGGATGGAAAGCTCTCATGTGTCCTAAACAAAATTCACTGCTATATGTAAACTATGTACTTAGGAATGCCAAATATAGACTTTGTTAAATTGTTAATTACACCAGGTTGTTAGGTTGTTTTTTTTTTTTCTTACTTACGTTATAAATGTAAATAATTTAGGAAAGAAATGCAGTGTAGTGACACCATAAATATTTGACTTGTTCATTTGAAGGGCATAGTGTTATTGAAATACATATGGCTGTACATGCAAATTTAGACTTTGGGCTTATCACTGTATGTTCACAAAGTTGTCTTGGAAGATATATAATTTAGGATAGTGGACTGATACTATAATATTTCATCATGGTGGTAACATTTTTTAAGTTTAATAATTTCTGAACAATGCATTCAGAATATCTAAATAAAATAAAAATATTTTTCTATCTATACCCCTTTTTAGAACCAGGCTGTCTCCTATTTTTGGCCAACACTGGCCAGCACAGTTACTTGCTAACTAATTTGAGGGGATTGTCAGTCTAACTTAAACACTGAAATGTTTGTGTCTACTAAGTTTAGTTCTGGTCAGAGCTTTGAGCTGCTCTGGTGAAAATTGGAAATGAATCTGTCTCTCATCTCAGAGACAGGGTTAGTCTGTGCTAATGGGAAAGGTCTCTTACCAGAAGTTCATGGAGACAATTAATTAAATACTTGTGATGGAGAACTTCAGCAAGTATGTTCTGAACCTGTTTTATGGTTGCTTAGATCTTTCACAGTGCAGTGACATCATTTTGTATCTTGCTCTTCTGTTGGGACTGTGCAGAATATCTAGTGCTTGTAATGTCATTTTTCAGAGATTTTCTGAGACAGTGTGTTCTTTGATGTCTATAAGTAAAAGTAATCTAATTTACCACTTGTCGTTTGAAAGACTGTAAAAAAATGTAGAATACATCAATATTCAGGTTTCTCCTTTTCATTTTCATTTCTGTGAATAGGTTCTATATCACACAAAGTATGTTTTTATTATTCAGAACAGTCACTTTTAATAAAGAGACTCAAAAAGATTGATTTGAGAAAGTTCTCTGTTTCTATTGTGATAGTCATCAGATTTGGTTTGAAAAGTGGTGCTAGGACTTACTTTAACATAATAAATAAATCTAAAATAAGCCACAATCAGTAAAATTTTGTACCACAAATTAAAGCTGTGTGAAACATACTGTTTTCTAGCTGTCTTTTAAAATTTTTATTCATTTCTTCCCATATATATTCTTTAGATATTTTGATCCCCTGATCCATGCCTATTTGAGGTTTTGTGTATGTGAAGACAAAATGAAAGGAGCATCTTACCCCCAGGTATCCTTTTGTTGCAAGTTCTTTCCTGTCATCTGTTTTTGACATGCTTGCTGCTACATCAGAAATGAGATTTCTATAAATCAGCATCTGAGCCCTCTCTAGATGTCTCTGGCCATGCAACTTGAACATGTGGCTTACATTTCAATGAAACAGAACCAGACAAGAACATACTTGCAGTAGATTGAACAAAGCCACAGCTCTTAGAGATTATAATGTCCAGGTCTACCTGTGCATTTTTTTCCCGCTCATTTTGCTGCTTAATTTTCAGTTCTGTCAAAGTGCTACCGTTTTGGTAAATCATTTGGTGCAAATGTCTGCTGGCTTGCTCTGCTTTGAATCGATAGATTTATCCGCTGGGAAGAAATCCTCAGGACAGTAAGATTATGCTTTCATAAACACCTCTGCTACATACATCTGTAATGTCACCAGAACAACTACCAGATGGACGTCCCTACTTATTAAAAGCCTAGCTTTGTACTTTTATCATCTCTTGTTTAGATTTATGAATGTTGTTTGACTTCTGTGGGCCTTGTGGACATTTATCAAATAAATAACAATTCTTAGAGTATAGTAGTATGAATATACCCAGCTTTCAGGTGGTACCATGTTCAATGGCTTGAATTAATTACCTGAAATTTTTCATAGGGAAGAAATGTCCTGTCATAAGCACATCCTGGATCCCCAGTGTTCCAACTCAGATCCCTGGCTGTTTATTCACCACAGTCAAAGTTTCAGGCTTTTCAAAACATGCAGATTCTGTGCTTGCCCTGCTTTTGAATGTAGTCATAACCCTGTATATGCAAAGGCTAAAGTAAAGAAGACTGCCACTGACATCACTGGGGTTTAAATTTTGACTCCATTGGTAAGTTGGATGAAGGGACAAACACTGGACACGAGACATTTCACTCATGCTGTATTTGTCAGAATCTCTACATTTGACTATTCAGAGATCCAAACAACTAGTTTAATTTCCTCATCTCAAAAAGAGCAATTAAGTGATTACTTTTAGCAATATTTCTTCCCTAATTCACTACTCATTTTGCTATATTACAAAACCCAGATGCTTTCTTTAAAAACAGCACCAAAAATGCTCCTCCTTTAGTCTGTTCTCACTGTGCTTCAGCTGCCCCTGTGTCAGTGTCACTCTACAGATCACAAATTTTCTTATGTTTTTTTGACATCTCAGAATTATTAAAACTGTTATAATAACTGTATTTTAATAAAATATATTCCATTTCCTTTGGTCTTCAAGCTGCTGAAAGAGGAGATCCAGTCATAGATTAGAGTACAGATAGGAAGTCCTATTTCTTTTAGTAAATTAAATCCAACACTGCCCTCTTCCTTAGGAATCAGAAAAAGAGGATCAGCTCTGACTTCCTCATTGATAATAAATGTGTTTTAATCCTTTTTCAGGGTGTGATAGCTCATGATGTTTTAATTTTAATAGCTTAGACTGATGAGTTCACAGCTTCACCATTAGTATTCATTAGTTATATAGCAGCTTGGTGAAGTGACAGATCTAAACACCCCCTCTCAGGGGTTAATACCAATTAATGTGAAAAAGACACTGGAGAAGGAAAAAAATTTTACTTGGATACTCTTTGCTCCCTTCTTCCCTTTTTATTGTATTTTACTGCATAAATTGCGTACAATTGTATTGTATGACCTTGTGGTTGCTACACCAGCAGGTATATTATTATTATTATTATTATTATTATTATTATTATTATTAATAATAATAATAATAATAATAATAATAATATACCCTCATTGAAAGTCTCGATTAAGAGAAATGGGAATATACATGAGTTGTACCTTTACCTAATAAGTGGATTTGGTGTTTTGAATGAATTTGTGATGACTGCTATCTGTGAGAATCTATAGGATCACAGATCTTGTAATAATATTTCCCCTTATTTTCTGGTCAAATATATTGAAAAAAAATCAAAACAAAATATAAGTAATAGTAAGGTAAAAATGTAATTTCAATATTGTAAAATATTCCTTTTATTCCTGGTATTTCTTTTTCTGCTGCCATCCCAAACTGGCTGTACATTTGATACAAACTTAAATTAATTTCTGATATTCCCCAAGTATCTGAACAGAAGCCAAAATACAGGGTCTCATCACAACTACTTCTAGAAAATTCTGTAATGCAAATATCTAAACTTGATGTTTAGGCTTTTTTTTAGAATCCTTGTTAAGGGCACTGTTTGGTTCATGCTACAGTGGTTGCCTGAAATGAGTCTGCTGAACTGGACTTTTACAGTATTTATTATTGGTAAATGATTCAAGTATACTGCAGCAAAAGAGTGAGCAAACCTAAGGGTGGACAGAAAAATCATGGTTCAAGTCACAACTCAAATCAAATCTTACTGTCCATCATAAACCAATAAACTAATCTTATTGCTAGTCTATTTGAATAGTTCATCAAACTGTTGAGTATATAAGGTTGCTATGTTATTCAGTACAGAGCTGGGAAGGTCTCTTCTGAGATTATTTTCTTGAAATTTCTTGCCTCAAAGCTTGGTCAAGATAAATGCAGCATCTACTCTGAGCTGATCATGTTATTTGGAAATGATCATTCAAAAAGATTTTGTTTTAACAAGAGCAAGGGCCAGATTATGGACCTGGGACAGGATAACCCTGGTTATACATGTAAACTGGTGGATGAGAAGGTGGAGTGCAGCGCTGTGGAAAGAGATCTGGGGGATTTGGGTTGATAGCAGGTTTAACATGCATCAGCAGTGTTCCCTGGCAGCCAAAAGGGCCAACAAACAATGTCCCATGAAGTACAAGGTACAGAATAACATCCAGTTGAGGGCAGTGATTGTTCTACTCTACACTGCACTGCTGCAGCCTCACCTCCAATATTGTGTGGAGTTTTGGACACACAAAGTATAAGAAAGACATCAGGCTGTTAGAGTTTGCCCAGAGGAGGGTTGTGGTAGTCACATACCCTCTGAACAGAGAGAGACACTGTTCTCCCAGGATTTCCCTGGGAAGCTGTGGGAAGCTGTTAGAAGCTGTGGGAGACTTGGAGAAAATAATTAAAACATTTCTTATCGCTCTTTCTGTAACTGTAGTTTATAGATATGATTCTCCTGAGTGTGCTATTCACAGTTCACCAATAGTGTGAGAGGTTTTTACTTTGAGACCAATCAAGTCTCACCTTAGCGAGTCACATTATAAAAAGACAAGCTACTTTCATTGAACGCCTTCTGATTCACCTTCTGAAGACTGGGATCTTTTCTTTCTATCCCTGACTCAACAGCATCAGAGGGTGAAAGGTCTTGAAGGCAAGAGGACCAGCTGAGGTTGCTTGGTTTGTTCAGCATGGAGAAAAGAAGGATGCAAGGTGCCCTCACTGAAGTCCACAACTTCCTCAAGGAGAACAGAGGAGGCAGAGGGGCTGGTTTCCTCCCTCTGGTGAACAGTAACAGGACATGAGGAGATGGAATTAAGCTGTGCCAAGGGAAGTTCAGGCTGGTCATTAAGAAAAGGTTTTTTCACTTAGAGGATGGGTGATCACTGGAAAAGTCTCCCTGGGAATGTGGATATGGCAGCAAGCCTGCCAGAGTTCAAGGAACGTCTGATTAGTACCCTTAGTCATATGGTTTAGTTCTGTGTTTCTGTGATTCTTTTTAATTGTCTGAACATATTTTGAACATTCAGGAACCTTATTGAAATTTCTGTTTGATAAAGTTTTTTGTTTATCATTAATTTATTATCTTCAGAAACTGGCCAAGTGTCACTTTGGTTTCACAGACAATTCTGTTATTAATTCTTACATAAAGGATGATTTACACTATATACAAACTAGCTCTGTTATTAATTCTTACATAAAGGATGATTTACACTATATACAAACTAGCTCTAGTTCTTGTTAAGCTATCTCACCTCAAATGTATCATTCCAAGAATGTGTGCACATTTCTAATTTTATAGTCACTTTTACTTAACCTCTAGCTGCACATAAGAATAATGAGTTCTTTAAAATTTAGGTATTAGAAGACATTTTATGTATTACTTGTGTGTCATGAAGATGATAGGTTTCTGCAATATGCTTATATTATTTCTTGTGCTATTAGTTTAAGCACAAGCAAAAGGATGCAATTTACCATCTGGGTGCAAGAAAAGCACAGGTCTGTAGATCAGTATGTTTTTAGTTTCTATAGGTGTTGCCATATTGATACTACTTCTATAACTAAGAAATTAATTGTACTATGCCTATTCATACTGATTAGGATGTTCCTACATCTCCGTGTTAATAATTCTGATAGGTTTAATTGTGTAGTACTGCTCATCACTTGTAAATCACAGTGGGATTAAGTATATACAAACATATGCACATTCATAAGTCATCTATACTCTAAAATCTTTATTTCATTAATTCAGTAAAAAATATTTTTAATGTCAGTGCTAAGATGGTCTTTTGATTTGCTGATGTACGTATATTATTTTAGAAGTTGTTTGCTTAGCTTATGTATCTTACTAGATTAGATGCAATATTTCAAATGAGAAAACATTTTAAAAGTCTTCAAAAACAGAATTTGGAAGTGTTAATTCAAGCTCCTCTTTAAAAAGACTTTTTATCAAACAGAATTAGACTTTTTAAAGAGCTTAGTTGTCATTGAAAAGACACTGATGCAAACTAGTTGAATAACTAGGACATTTTTGCCAATCAACTTTTTAACAATATTTTTTATTTTTAATCTCCCGACTGCAAAGTATAGCTGATGGGCTTTTGTCATGTTTTATGTATAAAGTTGATATACATCAATTATTTCAGAAGCAAATGTATTGTATGCTAAGCTGATTGCAAAGTATTGCTTGCCTTTCCAGAAGAAAAGAAAAAAGACCAAAAAAAAGACTCCAAAACACAGGGAAAAACACCTCTGCTTTAAAGTTTGGCAAGTGTGTAAGAAACTATTAAAAACATACAAGGGAAAACATCCATTCAAAAATATGTGAATTAGTTATGTTTTATTTGAGGAGGAAGAAGATAGAAATTAACTCCATAATCCAGAAATCCAAACTCCAATATTGATGGTAAAAATGGATTAGTAAACAAGAGAACTGTGTGTGTGCTATGCAGACAACCACCTAACACTGCAAACCATATAAAGCAGAGCTCTTTAGAGAGCAGAACTAAAGTGTATCACAGGCCTCTTTGTGTTTCCACTGTTAGAATTATGATTTAGAATTATGCAAACTCATGGCATAGTGGGGAGAAAGTGGCAGCTGGTTGAACCTGTGGAAGGTGAGCATAGTGCTGTGATGGGGAGTTAATAACTGTTGATATCCAAAGCTTCACCCAGTGCAACTTCCACTGGAACATGATTAGAAGAAACTGAAGATTTAGAGACTTCCTGTCATCAGAAGGCATGAAGACTACGCATGAGCATAGCCGCCGGGTAGGACAGCAGACTACTGCTTCAGAAGAACCTAAACATGAGCTTGAGGAAAGACAGATTTGGGGCTACAACTCTTCCTCTCTCAAATTAGAATCTTGTGGAGGAACAGATTCACTCTGCCAAGGGGACACCAAACGCAGGTCAGAGAAAAGGAAAGAGGAAAACAAGTCAAAATATGGGGTTATTTTCCAAGGACCTGTGCCTCCAAACAGCAACCTTACTCTGGGAGGCTGCAAAGGGCTCAGGGACCTGAGCGCATAGGCTGTAAGTTCAGGGTGCAATGACAAAGAAGGGGGAGTTTGTTTTGAGTGACACATTTCCTCATCAGCAACTTTAGGGTTTGATGCTGTCACAGATAACACAGTTTTAAGGTAATGCTGAAGCTATTCATTCATGGAGGAAGTAGGAAATAGTAACCTGAAATGGCATATTTCTCCCTAAAATTTCTTGTCGGTGAATATTCAAACAAGACCTGTGGGTTTGCCTCTAATTAACACAGATTGATGCAATATGCCATGTGAAATTGGACAAGCTCTCCTAATGACCCAGGAAACAGATAAAAAGAAGTATGTGAACCCAGTTCTTTTTACCCAGTTTGAAGTGAAAGAGAACACAATTCAAACCATTTACCTATAGATGCCTGTGCAAAGGGGTTAGTCCCCTAAATGACCTGTTTAGAGAATGGAGGAAGGGAGACCCTCCAGACAATATTCCAGACTCCAGGTGTGCTGGACTCTGGTGTCTCTTCTTCCTTTGTGATGCTTATATATGAAAAACAAACTTGACTGATTATGCACATGCCAGCACAAATCTTAGTCTGTATTAAATTATACAATTGCTGTAGGTAATATATAATACAATTGCCACTTTGGCAATGTTCATCAACAGTGTAGTTGCAAGCCCTGCCACACCAGCCAGATTCAATACTATTTCCAATTGCTGAAATGCAGGAAGAAATAAAAGTGTTTTATTATTTTATAGCATCTTTAGCTCTTCTGTGCTGACAATAAAGAGCTCGATTGTTTTTTTAAGATGAAATCTTTTCTGGAATAGTGGTGTGTTTTTTTAGTCAGTATATAGTGAAACTGTCAAAGGAAGGACAGTTGATGTCAGAAAGGTTCATATTTATTCATGTTTAAATTGAGGTTGGCTGTGTTTGCTCTCATTACTGCTGTCATAAATGGTCAAGGACATCTAGGTATGTGTTTTCAAAAATGATGTGATCATTCCAATTCAACAATTTTGAATACGGAGTCCTATAGCTCCATTACACTTTCTAAAGTGCTCCTGTTGCAGTACTATTTAGAAATCTGAAACCTACTTATCTCTTTTAGAAATGCAATTTTTATGACAACTCAAAGCAGCTTAATATCACTTCTTGAAACTGAGATTTCAAAAACAGAATTGTGTGGTCAGCCAATCCACTGTGATAGCGGGCAGTGCAGTGGAGGTGAATGAGAATTGCTTATGCCTTGGGGAACACATTTATTTATCGATACTGAAATAGCTTCATTTTAAACAGCAAGGACAGAGAGAAGCAAAGGTGAAAAATCCTCTGTCTAATATTTATCAATTTCTGACATGCATCTAAGACCACAGACAATTTGATTCATACATTACAGTGATCTTTCTCTTTGCTGCATGCAGTATCTCTGAATTTTCTTTCAATTAAAATATAAAGGTACACATCAAATAATTTCTGCTTACAAAGACAAGACCACCTAGTGGTTTTTGTATGTTTAATTCGCTGTCTCCTGCCACAAATGCTTGAGGCTTTGATTAGCTTTATCTTACTTGAAAGAGGCACCCCATGTAGAAGGAGACAGGGTGATAAGCTTTCCTGTTGTCTCTGCAATTCTGAGGGAAGGTTGCTCCATTCTGATCCCTGAGCTACCTGGAAAATGCACTTTAGAAATCAAACAGGCTCTTATTCTTCTTAACCACTTAGCCTATTTCAAATACCAAAACTTGATGAATTTTCTGATGATTGACATGTTGAACTAAGCATATTTCCTAAACCAAGGGCTGCAAAGTCCTTTTTTTAATCTGTTAAATAGAGATTAATTTTATTTCCTATATACTTTTCTACTTCTTTTTTATGTTATTTATGTGTATGTGCCAATATTTGTGTCTGCTTAATTATTTTTAGTTTACTTTGAAGACTTTCATAAACTTGAGAAGTCTATCTTTTTATTTTTCCCCTAGACATTTAAAGACGGAAGGGGAAAAGACTGAGCCTGAAAAAAAGAAGGAATGCTGAAGGAAAAAAGTAAATTTTTAATTTTCAGAAGCCTTGGATTGGGTGGAATATTTAGACAGAACTGAATGAATACACTTTGCCAGGGCTAGATTTCAGCTGTGCTACAATTTATAGTTATGTCAAGCTTGCCTGCAGCATGTGGATCAACTCTTTTTTTTTTTTTTCCAAGTATGTATACATTTAAAGAAAAACAGTTCCTTTACAATTACAGCTACAGGGTGGGTTTAAATAAAAATACTG
The DNA here is from genome assembly GCA_039654755.1 of Calcarius lapponicus. Classification (NCBI taxonomy): domain Eukaryota; kingdom Metazoa; phylum Chordata; class Aves; order Passeriformes; family Fringillidae; genus Calcarius; species Calcarius lapponicus. Next base: position 44,052,592 of record CM077462.1, on the reverse strand, counting down.
ATGATTGTTAGCCACTCACAAAGCACTTTAACTCAGTAATGAAGCCTGAGATAAAATACAAAATGCAAAATGATTCAGTGTTCACAAAATGTTAGAGAAATGAGAAATGGTACATTCTGAGTACTCATTTTTCTTGCTTCTGCTTGGTTCTTAGGTAGTTAATTATGGGTATCATCTACAGGCATAGAAATTTTGCATTTGTCCTACATAGATAAACACATGGCACTGGATATGATAGCAATAAATAACCTTAAATTGTAGGGGTAAAAATAATGTCTTAAACAGATATTAAATTAACTGAGGAATCTCTAACCATAGCTTGTAATTTTTCTTCTGTTTGTAGATTCCTTGTTTTGCAAAGAAAGCTTTTTTTCTGTTGTGCTTTTATCGACATTTTAACTTTGACCCTCTTTATTTTTTCAACCTTTTTTCCCTGTAGCATAACAATTAGGCATACACCATTATTACTGATTAAATTATTAAAACAATGGAGCATTAAAACAGAAATAATTTGCCATGTGCGTTATATATTTGGCCCTATTTAGTTCCAAAAACTCTTAAAAAACCAAAAATAAAGGCATTTTTCCTCACTTGCATTTGCTTACACTGTAAAATCAGGAAATGTGTTAAAGGTCACAGATCAGAAAAAAATAATTCCATGAAACTGAAAGCAGAAGTCATCAGAATTAATATATAAGAAATTTCCAAAATCTTCAAATGCAAAATATTATATCTCAGAACACTGAACAATGAAACTGTCCAATCACATGTGCTATTGTCAACTGGAAAATCTTAGCCTTCTCTAAAGGATATTTGAGGAATGGAAACAGAGCATATATATACAAACTTGCCTGGACCATAGGAATCTGAAAGTTCAAAACAGCTCCAGATTTTAATTTAAAATGCGTTTAACTCCTAATTAACCTATGAAGCTCAGACAGAAAGTGAATTGGGAAAGGAAAAAAAAACAAAAAACCCAAAACCAAAAACAATAACAACAAAAAAAAAGCATGTTTCCAGTAGGTAGCTATTACCTAGATATTGTTTTTAGATAGTTTACCTCCTTAGAGATCTTAAAATGGAATTGCTTACCAGTAATGAGTTTTTCCCTAGGTAAGCAATTGTTTTTGCAGACATGTACTATGTTGAAAGGACCTATTTGCCTGTAGCCTACATATACCTGTAATTTGTCTGTAAACTATATAGAGTGTTTGTAGGGAAAAAGTGAAAAAAATGTACTTAGTTCTGAAAGATTTTATTCTGTTCTGGCTTTTTCATATGCATTGTTTGCTTTAAGCATTTAGGTTAACATTAAAGTTCATTAGGATGCTTAAGCTTAGTTGCATAAGGGGCATAACAGAGTAGGCCAGATAGCTTACTAAAATTGCAGCTCAGCTGGAGATTTTATTTTAGTACATTTCAGAAAAAATAATGTCCATCTTTCAAGTTTAAACAAAACAAAGCACATTTTTTATGGCATTTGGTGCTTTAAAGCTGATAAAACAGTCAGCAAAGCTTTTCACCTCCCCAGATGTCATGCCCCATTTCATTTAACAACATGAAGTGCTGGGGAAAGATGCTGCACTGTTTCACCAGGGCTGTGTTTTTGGTATGGCTCCACAACACTACACCAAATGTGAAACAGGAGAAGCAGAAAGGGGAGATACTGTGGTTCTTGTGTCTCTGAATAGGCTGGACAGGGTTGCCCTCTCCATGGGTCCCAAGCTTCTCTGCAATATCAGTGCAAAATTTAAAGAGAGGGATACAAGAGTCAAGTGCTGTCACATTGGGTCTGTTTGAGGAGGTATGTTTGGGAAAGGGGTGTTTAAGTAGTGTGAATATCTGTGAAAGAGCTGGAATGCAATAAAAACAATATAATAGTTAATAATTAAATAAGACATTGAATTCTACTATCAACATGCCATTCACAAAGCTATACCTAAGGTTAGGTTTTGCACTTAAAAAGAGTTTCTATCTTTTCATCGTTTACAGAGGTGCCAAACAAATTAAAAGCACTTCCTATATGTGTATGGCATTTTTACTGACAAATGAAAATGTGCAGAGAAAATTAGATTTAAAAAAAAAGCCCATGCCTTAAAACCAGTCAGTATCAAAAGGTTCATTTGTCCTCCCAGGTCTTAATAATGTAATCAGTTTTCAGAGAAAAATAAAATTGAAAACTAGTGAATTTCTCATTTGAATATATTCTGAGAGGTTAAGATTCATTTTCCTATTCTACATAAATACAAGTTTTCTTGGACTCAGGAAACTAAAGTTACTTGGAAAAAAGTGCAGTTAATGCATAAAGAGAAAGAACGTAAAAATATGTAACCAAATGGTTTTAAAATATATTATCATAAATTTCAGTTCAGCAGGTTTAGATTTTTACTTTATTCTCAAGATTGGACACAATATTAATGTGAGTGTTACTTCAGCCCTTTTAAAGGTTTGACTTTTTTTGGTTGCATAATTCATAGCATTAATATTCATATATTACAGGATGCATTAGTTCTGAAAGCCTATTTAAATACTGCAGTGTTTTAAAATGGATATTTAAATCTTAAAATAATATTGGTGTCTAGGCTTAAAGCTGCAAGCCCTCAACACAGACTACCTTTGCCCTGCTTGAAGAAAGCCATTAAACTTTGTCTCATTAAAGTTTATTGACTTAAGCATAGGCCTGAAGCCAATCATGTGTTTAAATTCTGCTCCTCAAATAGATCTGATTTCCTGAATGCTGAATTAAATTCCAATGCATATTGTGTTGAATGGATCATTGGCTATTAATGCAATCACACAGAATGTGTGTGCAATGTCAGAAAAAAGTTTAAGATACTGTGTTCTTGAACTAGAAAGAGATCCCTGGATCCTGGGGATCCACTGGTGGATTCAAATAGAGAGAAGGAATACTATGAAGCAGGATGTCCAAACAAAAGATAATCCATAGCTTCCTTGCTCTCTTTTTTTTCCATAATATGAAAAAAAATCTTTCGCTTGAAGGGGATTGACATCGTCCTTTCCCAAAACTGATTAATCTCTAATAAGAGTGAATCGTTCCCCTCTTCTGAACTTCATTAACACTTATTCCCATCCTTATACCAATAAAGGCCTTCTGGAGAAATTTTAAGTGTCCAGCCTGCTTGTGGCCATTAAAAACAGTCTCACATGCAAAAAGGTGCATATCTTTATACTGTGAATGGCTACATCACACTCCTCCTCAGCCCTGCTCTGTGCTCTGGTGACAGCAGCACTAAAGAGCTGCCCTGCTCTGTCTTTGGTGCCTGGATTAAACTGAACCTGCAGCCCTGCTTGAGTCACACCTTGTCACAGCATCTACTTGGATGATGCATTGCTGCAGTACATCACTGCAGGATTGTCAGTCAGAAGATGGCACAAGCTTGGATAAACAGATCCAAGAGCAGGTTCAGTTTAATTACAGGACAGAAGGTGCCATGATGTTCCTTGGAGAAAAAACACTTGTGCCAAGAATTAATATGCTCTGCATTGCTGTGCAGTGGTCTGACAAATATGTTGAAGCATCTGAAGAGAGTTCACACAGACTTTGTCAAAACAGTAATTCTAAAACAAAGATGAAAATTGAAAATCCTAATACCTTCTTCATACCCCTCAAACCTCCCAGATTCTAACTATAATCTGTATTTCAGTACTTCAGAGAAGGTTTACAGGGACACTGTCAGATTAGATTTGGCTTGTAATGTAAGCTATATAAAGATAAGTTGTTATTGGAGGAAACAGTTTTGTTATCTTTCTTAAGGATAAACATTCTTTTTGTGCAGTGTTACAACAAATAGCTAAACAAGAAAGTCACTGCTACTTGAGGGAATCAAGTAACCATAAAAAACAATGTACACCAATCCTATTTAACATTTCATTTGCTTTATGAGCCACTATCATACTTATGTGTTTACTTTTTTTAATTTGTTTTAAAATTGAACAGGTGAGGTCATGTTCACAATTTATTGCTACATAGTTGGTGGTCAAAATAGTATTTTGTTACAGGGTGTTGTGTTTCTGTCGTTATTTTTCTGAGCTCAGATATTGCAACTTGAACTCAGAATCTTACAGTAGTATGAGAGCATTTTCAAAATAAAGTCTAATTTTATGGCAAGTTTAAGCAACAAGTTTATAAAGTCAAATATAAAACAGTGCAGAATATTTATATATATAGTGCTTATAGCAGTATAACTGCATTAAGCATATGTACATATATGTTTATATGTATATAAGTATCTGAACTTTAGTACTTTCTTCTATATATTCTTTTTTTAGTCTATTTATATATATACTGTCATCTTTCTGCCAAGTCAAGCCTCGTTTATGCCATTCCCAGATTGTCTGAAGTTAGATATTTGTACTGACAGTGCATGATTTTATTGTGAAGCTGTTAGGGAGAAGCCAGAACTTTTGGCTTCTGAGTTACATGTAGGTTTTGAAGGGAAAGGTTTGGCTACTTATTGCAATGTTCAGCTGCTGTATTGGCAAATGGGGAGCTGGAACTTAATCTTTTTTTTGTTTTTTTTTGGGGGGGGGGGTTATACATAAAAATAAATGCATAAAAGGCTAAATTGTTGGGATTATAAAATCAGAGTAATATTCTTTATCAGAGGATTATTAGTCAAGGAGTTTTATATGTTCCTGTTTTATCACCCTCACTATCAAATTTCTTAGGAATCAAACAAAACCTATTGTTCTGTTCTGTGTGCAAGCAGAATAAAAGGTCTGGTGCATTTAGAATCAAGACAAGGCAGCTAAAAAAAATCAGGGAAAGAGGAAAGCACAGAAGCAGCGAAATCATCCTACTGTTTACTTGTGAGAGTTTGGAGCTTTTTTATTTTGTTTTGTTTTGTTCTCTGTCTGGTGTTTTTCTTTCCTGGTTAGTAATTTTTGATTTCTTAGTGGGGATCCTGTTAGTAGGAAGATAATGGGATGAAAAATAATAAAGACAGAGAAGTTTGAGATTTGGGGTCACGTCCAAAAAACACTCTGGGCTTCAGGGAATGAACCACACAGCCAGTTACTTCAGGGACAGGATATTCTCTGTATAATCTGCAAGAAATAAAATAGAACTGAGATCAATCCCTACAAAAAAAAAAAAAAAAATCTGTTGAGAGATGAACTCTGTTCTTTGCCCCTTAAAATCTTTCTACAACAGCTGTCCTGGTTTAAGTTTTTGCCTGGCTTATCCCTGTAATTCTTTTCTTGAGCATTTCAGGGCTTAAGGAGAGCTGAAGTACGGGGGAGGAGGAATTGCCCCAGAGATCAAGTTGCTCCTGGAGCTTCCTTAGTTAGTGAAATAACGTACACAACACAAAAGAATGATTTTTTTTTTCTATAAAAACAACTATTTATTGGTGCATATCAGCATAATTATGCCTGTGACTGTTTCTGTTACTGTATAATGCATACTAAACCCCTTTGCCTGTGGAAATAAGCTGGATATATCTGCTTAAAACCACAATCTAAATTATACTAAAAATATTTTCCTGTGTTGTATACAAAGTTACCATGAAGAGAGAAAAGTTATTTTATTAAAGTTTAAACTCCATTGCTCATGGGAAAAAATTGCATCAAATGAGGTTAAGAGTCTGTCTTTGGGAAGTCCTACAGGTGCATTCTCTGCAGCCTTGTAATGGAATCATTGAAATCACAGTCTTCATTGGAGCACACCACTGATCTCATCTGACTTGCACACCTGGGTCACAGTCTGTAGAGAGCAGAGCATGCGGAAGGCAGGAGGGAAGGGACTTGGGCACACCTTGCAATGGGTTGAAAACATATCTGGCATGTCCATCCAGCCCTGTTTGTTTGGAGGTGCCCGTGGGTCATTCAGCTCAGATAGAGCCGGAGTTAACCAGGCATTAAGACAAATGGGCCAGATCATCTACTGGACCAGGGTTTTTTTTGGAGTTACTGTTTCAAGCTGTTGGCAATATATGAAAGTCATCACTGTCCTGGTTTATACTCAGTTTTCATGTTTTCATGGTTATCTTCACTACCATCTGTGTTATAAATATTGGTTTTTAATGAAAGTTTAATATTTCCATTATCTAAATAGAAAGGAATAGAATTGCTAAAAAAATAGGGAGAAAAAAAGAGAAAAATAAAATTGAAAATTGCCTCTGTTTCAGAATAATCTAACGAAGGATTATTTGTTAGATTATTCTTAAATGTATTTTTCCTCCATGTTTCTTCTACCTATCTCCATCTTTGATAAACTAACTGAGATAGTGATCCTCCTACTGCTTTATGTTTGTGGTTTTTTCTCTCTGGATATTTTTGTTACTGTTTGACTATAAGGATTTCTGGCGTACTGTGTTGCTCGTATCGTACGGTTTACTTTAACTAATAGAGACATTTTGTGTGCCAAAACTCTACTGCTGCACTGCTGTCTGCTAGTCTAAAGCTCAAAGAAACATACCACAGGAGAAGAAAACACGTTATAATTGCATAACTTTCTGGGTTTTGCTTTTTTTGTTATATATTTTTTGTTTTCCTGAGGGCTGAGGGAGGAGGGAAAGGGCGCAGAAATAAGAATACTGGCATGGTTCCTGATTTGTTTGAATTCAGGTCAGTAGACAGCGGCAGGACTGCTTCTGAATGTTTCTCTCCTACTGTTGTACCCTATCCAGCCCTGTGACAGGAACATCAAAAAAATTTGGCTTGTATTTCTGTTTTGTAATATCTGCCAGAGTGCTGCTCTATTTTCATCCTGAAGCATTGAGAAGCTAGAAAAACAACTGGATTATATAAGAAACCTTTTCCAAAACAAAGATTCTCTACTATTTGAAGAATTGCCAGCAGCCATTTAGTTACCAATATATGCAGAGAAAGGTAACGTTCAAATTCCATTAAATATTGCATATCAGACTATAGTGTATCTGGGTACACAAGCACACATAGCACAATCATTTTGTACTACCACTCTCTGAGCTTCGTATGGCCTTGGGCGACTACAAAATATCTGATCCAAGTTCTGCGTCAGAAATGCAAAATTGACTCCGCTGCCTTTCTTTTTTTTCCAGGAAAATGTGAAGCACACAAACGGGAAGAAATTAAGATCTGCTTGTAAGACTGGGAATGTCTCAGTAAAATACTTTGGCACATACTAACCCTCTGAGAGATACCTGGCATGGTCTATATATTTTACTTGCTACTTATTTTTGTTGCTTGTTTTTCTTCATTTGAGAGACACTATTGGAAAAGCAGTGCATCAACAGGTTGTCAAGATTAAAAGTCTCAGCCTTGGGAACAGCCCATTTTCATCATATCAGACATATCATCCTGTCTCATACATTACTCATTGAAGGAGAGACCAGAAACTAGGAAAATCAAAAAGCATAAAGTAGAAATTATCAGTAAACAGATGAAATACATTGCTTTAATGGAGTCTACAGAGTTACTCTGACAGCCTTTCCCTAAAATGTTATGAGCCACCTGGAACTTGGGGGAATTCAGAGAAAGGATAATAACAATACTGTGTAGTTTTTAGTGTCTTTCAAATAAGGGTCTCAAAACACAAACATTAATAAAATGTCATAACAGTGCTGTGAGATAGTAATCTGTTATTATTCAAAACCAACAAAAGATCCTTTAAAAAAAAAGCAAGCTAATGTTTCACTGTATTTGAGTGCAATCCAATTAAACAGTCTCCCTTGGTGGAGTTTTAGCCGTAACTTTCCCTAATTGTGGTGAATAACTGATTGGGTCAGCACTGTGCCCGAAACACTACCAGCCCTTACACACTGTACACTTTCCTGGGATGTAATCTAATATCTAACGAAGCATCCATTACCCTGGATCCTAGAAGTTTATCCTGCTTACCCCTATTTGAAATACAGAGAGTAGTACCTTCGCATTCAACTATGACTTTGAAAATATTTCTCTCAATTTCCCCTGTTAAGAACTAGATCAGAGATCCACATGGAGAGACAAGAAACAGGACTAGTTATGCAAGCAAACCACTTTGAGCAGGAAAGAAAAAAAGACTGGGACAAGAAGATTTAATAAAAAAAAGTATCTAAAGTTATGGTTAAGCAGCTGCGTAGAGAGGGCTAACGGCTATGCAGTGTTTTACTGTGTGACTATCCATGTTTTATCACATAGCTGGTGAATCTAAAAATCTTTTTATGAGTAAGTATTTGTTAACTGTCCAATGCTAATAATTACTTGGCTCTGGATGATGTATGCACTAGAGCTCCTGTAGTTAATATACATTGATTTGATTACATATAAGAGGATGGACTCAAGTGAAAAATTAATTATAACCATAAAGGTTGCAGGAAATGGCTGACTGCTTAATTTGTACCTAATGTGAGGTTTAGGTTGTTTTTATTATTATAACTTGCTTCATCTTATAACTGAGTTACTGGGTTAAAACATTCATAAATATGTCTTGGAATGTTAGTTCATTACTAGAAACAGTGTCAAGAAGGCTTAGCAGTCATATCATGCAAGCATCTATCTTATAATTAAAACTCAATTAATATGTTTGCAACAAATATTTGCTGCTTAGGATGTCTACAAAATTGCTTAATGGAATCTAAATTTAATCCCTATTAGGAACACTTTAAATTTGATCACAAATCTTTATCTCCACTTCACATTTTAAACATAAAAAGGGACTCAAGAAGCCACATCATTTTAATCACAAAAGATCTGTAGCTTGTCTAGATCAATCTTTAATAAATTATGTTATTCTGGCAGTCTGCACATAAGGGCAAAAAGACTTTTTGCAGAAAAAATCAACCAAACAAATCCACATACCCGAACAACGTGTAATTGCTGTGCTTTTAAAATGCAGTCTCTTGTTTCTCTCCCTTACGTGGGGAAGCATCAAATTCACCTAGATAAGCAGATTCCTTCATTCACTGAAAGTCTCAGAAAATCCAGGCAGCAGTGCTGGTGAAACCAGGATTTAGCTGAAAAAAAAAGCAGCAGGATTGGGTCTAGGACTAATATGTGGTGCTGTCAGTCTGAACTGTGTCCCTGGTGGACTTATACCTTTAGAAGTTGATGGTGATGGTGACATTACTGAAAGGCAAAAGAAAGTATAAAACATCTACTGGCAAGGAGAGCAAAACAAAACTGATATGTGCCCCAGAAGGGTTGTAACGAGAAATGGGGTTAACATCCATAGCAAAAGCAAGAGGAAATAATTATCTCAAAAACTAAACAAGGTGAAAGCCTGATTCCAGCATTCTACATTAACATTAGGGAGCAGAAGACACAGCTGAAAACAGATTTTGTTGACAGAGAGAGGGGAAAAGGAGGGAAGGAAAAAAACCCACAAACCTTACACAACCCTCTAAATTAAAAGAGAGTAGAAGACTTAGATGTCCAGACCTACTTTTCAAGAGCTAGATTCTTTCCAGACAGAAGGAGAGGCTGGATTTCATGATGTTCCCCCTTTTCCACTCTGATATCATTGGTATGGGGTGCAACCAAGTAATACTAGGCAAGCAGGGCAGTTCATCATCTGTTCTTCATAAGTTCTTCATATGTGCATTGAAACAGTAGCTGTATGCTCTATATGCACTGTATAAAGAATCTTGCAGGATCTGGCAGTCAGGACTGTCTAAACCTGTGCAGGCAAGCTGAGCACACTCAACATGTTCCTGTGTCACACTTTCAGAGAGTAAATTCAAGATTGTAGTTGCCATAAACTTTATTAGATTTGCTACATAGATGAATGTTGTGTTGAATAGTACCTGGCGTAGTAGTCACTTTGCTGACTTCTAGGAAAATGACAGAGAAATCTGCAACATGACATTTGATCTGGTAATCAGGTGAGAACCCCTGAGCTATAGGCAATGTCTGGAAATCACAATTCTGGTTAATGGCCTTGGAGTCCTCTTTCAAATGAAACAGTGTTAAGTGTCATGTCATGGGCCACTAGCATGATTGAACAAGCAGATGATGAATGATGCTTCTGGACTGTTGCCTTATTTTCCTGCAGGTTCCTTTTTCTGTGTATATGACTTCCATCTTTCTGTCTCCAGGCTCCCAAAATTGTGGAAACATAGTTAAAATTGTAAAGATGGAAATACAGTACACCTAAAACTTCTGATTCATGTGACACCCTTAGTTTAAACCTTTTGTTTTCTTAGGTGTCTGAGAGGGGGTAGAAGCATCTGGCAAATAGAAAATAGACAAATGTTGTGGTTAAGTGCTCCCACTGAAACCATGCTGCCATTTGCATCTTCTCCCCCTTCAACTGACAGCACAAAAGTAAAGATCATGAGTTGAAATAAGAACAATTTAATGGAAACAGCAATGAGATAAGAAAATAAACAGTAAGAGGAACAATATTAAAAACAAGAGTTAAAAGAGAAAGAAAGTCCACTACAATGTTAACTGTTTCTCCTGCTGCACTTTCTTTCTGCAGAAGGAACTTCTCAAAAAGCAGTAAGACAAGCCCCTTTCCCCCACCCCTGACAATGACATGAGATGGTATTGAATAAAATTTGGGGTTTGGCCATGCCACACATATACAAACTCCATCCCCTCATACTTACTGAAAAAAATTAACCCTGTCCTTGGCTGAAACCAGGACAAAAACATGTAGGTCTTTACTTATATTGCTGAGTGACTTCAGGTACAAAGTAGGAACTTCTGTCATGCTAAAGCATTTGAAAATTTGTGTCCTGACAGGAATTGTATCTTTTTCAATGTTTAGGTTAGTTATTTGCCTTAATTAATGTGATGCTTGAGTTTATTTACAGAAAATATGTATAAACTACTTTTCATTCTAACAAACATTCTAATAAAAAACCTAAAAGAAGGATTTATCTGTCTTAAAATCAGGTATGCAATCTAAACCACTTGTGTAGCTCCTTTTATATTTGTTGAAGAGAGATAAGTACTGACAGAGAGCTATATATCTCACCTGTCTTAAACTCCTATCTTAGGATGCAGGAATTGCTCTTCAGAGTTTGTCTGCATGTCTCCTTCTTACAGAGGAAAATTTCAAGGCTTATTTAAAAATAAACCCTACTACCTGAATGTCAGAAAGCCAAGGTGAGTCTCTTCCTCTGTGTTGTCTTCCCTTAATGAAAGTCTGTTCACCTCAGTAAAAAGACCTATCCAGAATCCTCATCCAAGTTATTTTTATTCCTTAACACAATCAATGAGCATGTCCAAAATGCAGTGTAGGATTTTCCAATCTGTTCAGTGCTCAAGCCTGAAAAAGTATCAAGAGAGTGAAACCTTCAAAGCTTCATCCTTCCTCCACACAAGCTGTTCAATTCATCATTTCCTTATTGAAACTTGTTTTTTCCTAGATGCTACTAAACAGATTACAGAGTACCCCATGGAGAAGTAAGTTCTCCTTATGGTATCCTCTACTTGGGAGTGAATTTTTCTTTGCCTTTTTTACTGTGCCACATTTATCTGCAGTTTCAGTCTCTTATTTGCTGTTCTTTGTCACTCACTGTGGTACAAATATTGGGCAGTAGACAATAAGACTAATTTATATGAATACTTTTCCTGGTTATTAGATCCATTAATTGTACAAGTTGCATAAACAAGTTGCTAAAGAGCTCTTTCCTCTGCTACTTTTCATATTTGTACACTTGTTACAGTCCTTTGCCTCCTTTACACTCTTAATGGAGCAGCATAAAGGTGCTGTGGGTACAAAGAGCAGCTGTGAAGAGGAAGAGGAGGCAGTGTCAGCAGCATTAGCTGTTTCACTTTCATGCATATCCATGCTGCCTGGTCCTGAATGCATCATGTTGATGTGTAATCACAAATGGCTGTGAAAATAGTTGACAGTCGTCTTTGAAGAGAGACAGCACGGAAACTGCAGAGCTGAGTAAGTGACCTTGTCTGGACGCACTGTGTGTGTGTGTGAAGGATACATCCTCACTCATTTCAATTTACTTATTAATATCCTCCTTGCTGAGTTGAAAATCAGAGTAACAAGGTGCAGTAGCTGGTTTTGAATACCCATTGTCAGAAGACCTTACGTCACAGGTCCTATCAGCTTTAAAGCTCAGGAAGCTGTGTGATATAACAATGGAGCAACTCACCACTTCCATGGACAAAGTCAAGAGTGTCACAGATGGAGGGATGCACTTCCCTTTTAAGAGAGAAGTAGTAGTTTATTGATACAGAACTATGATTTGACTAAGTTCGTAAGTAAATGTGACGATGATTTAATCAGATTCAGCCGCAAGGTTGGTCTTCATTGCTTGCTGCATAGAGGACAGGGTCACACAAAACTGTCAGGGAAACATTCCTGTTGAGACATGAGGCTCAGAAAGGATCACTTTCTGTTCTAAATTCCTTTCTTAGGGGAGATTATGTGCAGCTGGATCTGTACATACTTGGTCAATGGTTTATACCTAAAAGACTATATATGCACAATCAATCCTTTATACCACTTAGCTGAGATTTCAAAGCTTTAGTGTGTTTATTCCAATTTACTTACTGAGCTTTAGTTGTAAGAAAAGGCTTGAGGAGTAACCTTGAGGCATGTCCTTAAACAAGGGGAGATCCTGGCATGCAGGCCACTGCCATGCAAGGCTCCACAATGGGCCCTGGCATGTCCACTATTTATGGAGTAAGATGATTGACTTGTATTTGCAAACCAGTCGTATTTTGGGTTGGCATCCACTCAACAAGCTCTCAGCTGTTGAACGAGATTTATTTTACTTTAACTATTTGTTGTTTTGTGTCTCCCCAGAGTACAATTTGAGCCAGATGTATCCATCAAAAATACCACTGGTGGCCATTGCTCAAGCAGAAAAGAAAGAAGGGAGAGCACACAACCACAGTCTGGGACTATACAAATAAATGCTAGTGTTAAGTAAATTATATAGAAATATATGTGAACATACAGACATATATTTGTATTAACTCATGAATGTTAGTGAGGAAATTTTAACTCCCCTTGGATTATTGAATGGTTTTATTGTCATAATTGCCTTCTTCTATGATTGATTTTCCTCTTAACACTTCATCATCTTTCCAACTGCATCAGTTAATTTACATATTTAAAACAAATATTTAGTACGTATCTGCTTGGTATCTGTACATGTACCTCTTCTGAACTGGATCCCAAATTTTTGTAATGAGTACATCACGGAGACATATTTTATATATGTAAAATTTATTTTGTTCCATAAGAGAAATGAAAATGTAGTAATAGCAACCATCAATGTATGATTCAAAACTATGGGGTCCTTTTCACTTTGGTAGAATAAGAAACAGCATACATCTGAAAATCCAATCACTTTAACACAATCTTCCAGCTGCACTGTGCGGCCAAGAGGATGTCTCCCTTATTATTGGTTCTGTAATAAAATTATGTGCATGCTTACATAAGATAATAGAAGGATGTTATATCATACTAGCTGTAGGTGTCTGTCTGTTCCCCTGTGTTTCAACCCAAATATGTTTCAACTTGAGTAGGATGAAGTACACACACCCTTCTAAAAACAAGCCAAATCAGTCATTTCAAGAATTAAAAATAGTCAGTTTTGAAAAACAAAGTGTTAGTTACATGAAAAGCAGAGCTAAGGAAGCTTAATTTCCTATGGCTCTGTTTCTCTTTGTGGCACACCATAATGTGCACTCCCATCTCTTTCTTTACTCTCTTTTTCCTTTTTCCTTTTTTTTATTCTTTTTTTAAATGAAGCATCAGATTCTGTAACTTGAGATGAATTACAGTTATGAATAAATAGTGTGCATGAACCTCTAACTTCTGATTCCTGTAATGCTAACTGAACAAGCTTCTCTTTTTTGTTGGTAGTGCAAACTATTTACAAATCGTGTCTGTAGCCTGTACACTATATTATAGAGGGCTATTATAGAAACTTTACACCTCTGTCACCTTGTCAAAATTGAATTTGCACAGAGCACTTAGAAGGACCAATATACTTCTTTTGGTATTATTTGGGGTTTTTTTAATAGTGTGAGATCCAGATATCCACTTCTAATGCCTCCACATCCAGATTTTCAACATCTCTGTGACTGAATTGTGTGCATTTATTTTATTGGTGTTTAACCAATTCAAAACTTCTCAGTCATTCTCGTATTTTGACTTCAGTTAAAGGACTATTTTTTACCTTGTACCTAAACAAAGATTTTTTTCCAGGCCCTTATAAACATGGTTTCTGATACTGTGTTTTGCCGTCAGAATTTCTTGTGCGTTATCCAGACATTTCACTATATTTAGACTGCAAGTAGACATTCCCTTTATGGTTATCTTACAATACTAGATTTTGCAACGAAAAAATGTTATACATTCTCTAGCACTGAAAAAAGAAGTGAAAAAGTATAAAGAAATGCATCAATGACACTGTAAGCATTTTTTTTTAAGATTCAATATATTCTTGGCTTGACCTTAAAATTACATGAGTAGTACATGTGAGGACAAAAGAAGATGAAGTTTAATAATGGATAGTGACAATTAATAAGCATTTCTGCAAAAGTTTAAACCTTCTCTGCTATTAAGAATAGTGAAGAAGAAAGATGATATGTGGTAATTGGCTGCAAGATTATGATATTTCTCTAATATAATGTCACTATGAAAAAGAAATTACAATCAGAAGAAGTGTTTTTAGCAAAGAATAAGAAATTTGAGTAGTGATGTAGAGAGCACTGATATAACCTTATCTGAAATTCTGGACATCGTGCGGTTCATCCATATGCAAGATGACTAAACAGGTGTGGAAAATAAGCATTAAAGTGATAGAGAAACAGACATTTATACAGACATAACCAAGAAATGTAGTTGAGAAATTTGAAAACTGATATATTTCCTTACAGAAATAGAAAGGAAGTAAACAATCATAAAGCCACAAGAAGGAGATAAATAAAGCACTACTGGCAAAAGAAACAAATGTGGATAAACTAGATCTGAATAAATTCAATCTGAAATAAAAGGTTACTATAATACAAAAAGGCAGGGGGAGTGAGAAGGAGTTATCCTAGCAAGCATTAACGAGACTATTGATACTTATATTAACAAGTCACCTTCTAGGCAACTGGAGTGAATGTTCTAACATTTCTCTGCAGTTGTGTTCTCCAGGTATATTTTGTGAGTATGACATCTCTGTTTATGTTTTTTTCTCAATGTAAACTGTCAAAAAGCACCCAGATTCTTGTCATATACTGTTTAAGAAATAGCTGAAAACATGGTTCAATTTTTTTCGTATTTTTTGAGTTGTAAAAGGACTGAGCTCCAGAGGTGCTAGAATGCTGAATGCAAGAGTACCATGCCATACATAATTAACACCAATCTTAAGCAAATCTGACAACTGAGCATGGAACTTATACTGAAAACTATATCTAGAAAAGTGCTTATGTCTTTATTTTCCTAATTTATTTCTTGCTTATTACATTGTGTTCAAGAAAGAACACCTGCGGGTAATGCTTTTCTATGAATTTAATTAAAATTATTTATGATTTGTTAGACATGGCAACAAAAACAAACAAACATACAAAAAGGAAAACACCTCTTGTACCCTTCCCCTGCAAAAATTAATGCTTTGTGGAAAAATATTTTGCAACAGCATTGTACTGAAAAAATTATTACAGAAAGATAGGTGGGAAAACAGTTAAAAGAGAAACATCAAATTCTCTGCTGGTGTGCCTGTGTTTGCTTCTTTCTTGGTCAGCAGAAATATGGCCCCCAGAACAAGATAAAATTTTTAAGCATCAGCAGCATCTTCACTTCTGTGAAGGCCTGAAAAAAGAAGAGCATTCATGAAAACACTGATAATAAGAACTTTGCTAAAGGGCAACTTGGGCCCCTGTTCTTCATAAAGGTTAACTGTGTCTGTCACTTTTGTGTCCTTAGATTCTTCTAAAATCAAAGATGTATCAATCTCATTTCAAAGCAGCTGCCTTATTCACTCACTCTGCTGTGTGAGAGGCATTGGTCAAGGAGAGATTAACATTACTTCAGTCAGTGGCCATCTTACACTCCCAACACTTTTTAGAAGAAAGAAAAAAATAAACTGTCCTTTACCACTAAGCAATGTTTGTTCAACTGGTTTTAAAATAAAAATTAATGGTTTATGAGAAATAATGCCTGTCTTCTTGCCAGACATTCATCCAGTCCAGTAGATGTCAAATCTACTGTAAGACTCAAATGTTTGGCAGTTAGGGAAGTAAGACCACTGTGGAGGCAATTTAGGGAACATCTACTTTGTCAGAAGTGCAACTATTCTATGATTTCTCAGAATGCAAACATGCAAGGATGTAGAAACACTGCTTCACAGTTAGAATCTATAGTGGAATTTTAGCAAATGCTGTTGATTTAATTATTCTGATAATCATCATATCAGCTTCTGTCATGTGGACAAGTCTTTAAAATAAAATAAAAATAAACACCTTTTAGAGCAGCCATGAAATAGCTGTTTTGTGGCAGCTGTTTCATGCTGTTTCTAAATTTTTAAAAATTCTGCAGGGTATTGGTTGGTGGGATACAGGACAAGACAGGAAGGTTGTGAAAGAGATTTAAAGCTTATCTGACAAGTATACACAGGTCTGCTTACACATTGCCACGTAATTTGTAACTGATGTACATGGAGACTGATTTTGTTGTCATTTATAGTTATTGATATTACATCAGAATAACTTAGCAGAACTCATTGGCATTTTATCTGTTATATATGAGAAAAAATCCAATTAAAGTCCAGCCCTAAATTTTGAGAATGATGATAACAAATCCTATTAAGTTACATACTTCAGGTTTTTTTCTTCCTGCTTACTAGGGAGTCTATCTGCTGTCTCATTCAATATGGAAGTCAATTATTGGCCAATTTTTTACAGCAAATTCATCTTTAAAAAGTAAATCCAGAGAATAGGTATTTTCTCACATAGAGAGGTGAGACAAACAACTTTTTATCTTTCAAGATTCTGAAGTTAATAAAAATTACAAAGCAAAGAACCTTGCTCAGAGGTTTTCCTGACAAGTCCTAACATGACATTTAGAGAGGTTTCACAGTGCGTGTAAAAGACAGTATACCAAATTTAAACACCCAGGGCATAATATCCAGGTGCACAGATGTGTATCTCCAAGGAAAGATGACAAGTATGATGCTTTTATTTTTCCCCTGTTCTTGAGCAAGGTTGAAGGCTGGACTAGTTTCTCAGACACTCTAGAGCTTGTCTCAGACCTGCACTAAATGGATCCAAGGGATGGCATTAATTATGTATAAGCAGTGGATTTAGATTCATTATTCCAGTTATTCATCCCACCCTATTAGATATGCCAAGGTACCTGTAGTGAGTTGCACTCTGTGTTTTGCTTTTCTCAACAGGAGATAACTTTAGTCTAGGCCTTACATTTTGGAGATGAAAGTTAGGTGAGACAAAACTGGCCTTTAATGTCTGTTTGATGTTCCTTAATGTCAGCATAAGATGCTAATACAGTACTTCCCTCCATCAGCCCAGGAAGGTTCTCCTCACCTTGACCATAGAGAGTACCTTATGCATCTGTAGAATAAGGAGGGTATGGTACAAGTTATATTTAACTAGTTATTGCTTTAAGGCACTCTACTGAATCCTGAGGACCCACTCTGCCTGTGAGTGATTATTGTGGGGTAGTACTGCCCGGTGTGTTAAGAGCAGAAAAGAGTTCATTGCATCAAAATCCCGGAGGACCTCTTGTTGAAATTTCAGTCACTGCTGTGTTCAGCCCAAGATAATATGCTCTAATTTAGTCCTATGTTATTGAGAGTTGCTTGCCTGGTAGATTTTCAGTCCTGCTCTTTTCCTTAGCTCTGGCAGAGCAAATTCAATTTACTGGTCAGACATCTCTGTTCCATATACTATTCAGTATTAACTTCTGTTCTGTTTTGTTTTGTTTTCCTTTTTGAACACAAACTTTCTCTTCAAAAAATGGCATTTGTCTGTGTGTGGGCACATTTATATCTTGGCTGCATATTTCCTACAAATTACCTGTTCAATTACTGTAAAACAGTGCAGTTGGAACATTTTCTTAGCACCATTTTAATACACATGCTCCCTGTGAAGGTGATGGTGGGTGAACTGCATAGTTATGCAATAGATCCGTATTTCTTCTTTAAGCCTACTAATTAATGTAATTGAAGAGGATTCCAATTACTTTCTGGATAGGACCTAATTTAATTTATGTCCGTGCAGTTCATTTTCCCATTCAAATCCAAATTTTTGGCTATGAAATCAAATAACTTATAGCTCCCAGACAGCGATTTTAGACCTTCTCCTTTCAAAAATTAATTAAACTGATGCATGCAGTTTTACATGCCAGTATTACAAGGGAGGTCAGCAACTAACAAAAAGTACCCTACATATCACGGTTCTGATCCTGACTCTCTTAACTATCTTTAGCATCAGATAAAGTTCAGTGGCACTCTTCACTGCCCTGGATATTAACATCAGAATTAGAAACAGTGACATGGTCCTGAGGAAAAGACGGAGAAACACACTGCAGCAGCAGCAATCACTTCAAAATATACTAGAAAAACAGGTTTTTAAAAGGAAAAATTGGTATTTGTTGAGGTCAGAGAATGTTATTTCATCAAGTACACAAATGCCAAGATTCCAACCTGCATATGCTTTGCCAGGACTTAGCAACTATCATTAAGGTTAATGAAGCATGGGAGGTAGGGAAGATTTTATTATTTATTCATTATATTTATTATTTCAAACCACAATGCTCTGTAAATCCTGCTGTGTGCTGAAAAATAAGTGCCATCTGTAATGGATACACAGTTTTCAAAGGCAATTTTATAATTTTCCATATCTTCCTACTCTTACAAGGCTTTTCTTAAGTAGCTGCATGGGAGAGGAGTGAAATATAGTTTTGGAAGCATATTTTATTACTCTATGTCTACAAACATGCATTACCAATGACACAAAAGACATTCTACTGAAGCATATGGTTATTGTTTAACACAATCCACAAGTCATTAAGTACAGTAAATAATTTACACATCAGAAAATTGATTGCTACTCATAAATGATTTCAACTCCTCTTTATTAGATTTTCAAACATTTTCCACTTTCAATAGTCAAATATGAAAAGCCTTGAAGGCATCAAGAAAAGAAACTTGATGTACACAAAAGTGTTGGTATCCTTCTTTATGCACTGAATTTATCCAATACAGTACCTAGGGTGATGGCAGAGACATGAGCTCTTCACATAACTGCTTTCAGTTTAATCTCAGTAGCTATTTTGTTAGTTAGAAATGTGAGAGGAATGTGGGTTAAAATGAGCACAAACCTCTCCCCCCACCTCTTGCTTCCCTTTCTACCTTAAAGACATAATGGTCTAGATCAGTCAATTTATGTGAAATCAGCCTACAGTCTGAGAATTGCAAACAGGTTAAAATAAAAGGTGTCATACCCCATTGTGAGCTGGATTAAATTAGTAATCTTTCAGATGGCATAGTAAATAGAATGGGAATAGAAAGATGGATGAATAACATTGATGTCTTCACTCCTTTTTCTCAATTTACTGCCTTTCAAACCTACTTAAGTTTTGCATATTATTGGCTCTTTGGATAAAAATGCTTAGTTAAATTCAGGACTTTGAGGTTGTTTCTATTAGGAAAAGAAATTAATAATGAAATCATGTGGTGTTTTGGTTTTTTTTTTTTTTGTCTGTAGTTAAAAATATAAAGAAAAAAGCTTTTTCTCAAATATCTTTTCACATTGTAGTTGCCATGGATTGTGTGGACTTCTGATCCTTCTCAGCCACTTCTTTTCAGATTGTCCCACTCTCTTTCCCTGCTGAATTGACCACCAAAAAAACAATTCCCTTCATTAAAATTTTCTGCCTATTTGTTGAACACGTATCCATACTTCGCAAGGTTCTAGGTACTACTTTTCTGGGGTGTCAGTATCTAGTTTACTTAAGGTGTTTAAAATTGTTTGGTTGAATTATACTAAAAGTAAGACATGAGTTATTATGTATTCCAAATATTTTGAGAATTCTGACAGACTCAAAAAAGTATCAAAATTGTATCTTATTTTCCATTTATTTGAATGAAAGGAATAATAAATATTAATTATCTATTGAAAGGTATTCTAAAGGTATTATATTTCAGAATAAGCATGACAGTGGTCTCATTTGGGAAGTCTCACCTTCAGGAATTAAGCCAGGTATTGATTGTTCCAACCAATTATGTCACCATCTGAAAATGTAATTAAAAAGAGCTTTTGCATTACTTACTGTGTGACTAGCCATGAACAAAGAAGTGCACACAGGGGGACATATTTTGCAGTCCTTAATGAAATGAAATCCTGTTGTTTTCAGTGGTAGTTCCACTCAATTAAGAACCACAGATTTCGGCCCATGCATTATAATGCACAAGGACATTGTGTGTCGTGGCATCAGAGATGATTTTAGGATGAATATATGTATGAAGGAAACACAGAAAAAAAAGAGTGCTTCATTCTACATGGAGTGTTACATATTATTCGCCAGGTTTACATATTCTTCATCTCTTTTCCTTGCTGTAAGGATTTATTCAATACTGAAAAATAAGAGAATAAAAGTTTCTTGCCTTCTTGCCTTTTAGCTTATTTCAACAATTTGTAAACTTTCCTTCAGTTATTGCTCTGAATTGAGTTTTTAATATTGCATAACATGAAACATCTCCCCAAACCAACAAACTGAATGCCTGTATTTAGCTCTTTAAACTCCATTCACCACTTTTACAAGAGGATGAACTGAATTGCTTGACTAGACAACTTCTGCCATACCTTGTAAAATGAAAATAATGTGCATGGGCTGGTAGGTATGACAGCAGGATCTATGGGAGCCTATTCTAGAGCAGCAGACTGGGAAGTTTTCCTGGAGTATGGATCCTCCTTTGCCTTTATACAACAGAACTGGGCTCTAGGTATTCCACTTGTTATCACATTCCAGGAATCAATATTTCTGCAGGCTTGACATATTCGAAGATATAAGAGTACATCCAATTGGTTGTTTTATTTAGTGGAAATACTTTTGAGTACATTTGAAGGGAACTTTCAGGGACCTTTTTAAGCAGGAGCTGCATGTTTCAAGAAGCTGAAGCAGGGACCAGGGAATTCATCACACATATCTCTACCAGCCAGCAGCATGTTCTGGCTTTTCTCTGAATGAAGCAAACAGCAGAGTTTGAAAGTCACTATCCTTCAAAAGTGTTTGTGACTTTTCCCATCGCCTTGCACAATTTGAATGTTGTGTCATGACAACAGTATTGCTTTGATACAACATTTATGGCAGCTACCGAGTGAAAAGATGACATAATTTTGCTGGGACACAGAGGAAAACCAAAACACTGTATTAATGAATAAATAAATACAATTGCTAAGAACTAGTAACCCATTATATGGAGACCATGTTTTATTCTTGGCACCCAAGCCTATACTATTTGTGAGTTACGTCAGAAGCTGGGTTGTATAAGAAATCGTGAGGCCAACAGGACTAAGGAAGAGATTTTTCCTCTGGACTGGTGAGCTGCGGTTCAAATCTTAGGTCCAGCTTTGGACCACTCATAACAGGAAAGGGATTGAGGTGCTAGAGCACATCCAGAGAAGGGCAATGGAACTGCTGAAAGGTCTGCAGTGTAAATCTGGTGAGGAGCTGCTGAGTGAGCTAGGATTGTTTAGCCTGGAGAAAAGGAGGCTTAGGGGAGACTTTGTGACTCTCCATACCCACCTGAAAGGAGGCTGTGGTGAGATAGGGGGGGTCAATCTCTTCTTCCACGCAATAGTCCAAAAGGAAATGGCCTCAAATTGTGCCAGGGGAGGTCTAGACTGGATATTGGGAAACATTTCTTACATGTAAGGGTTATGAAGCACTGGAACAGGAAGTGCTTGAGTCACCATCCGCTGAGATATTTAAAATATGTGAGGATATGGTGCTTGGAGACATGGTTTAGTGGTGGATTTGGCAGTGATTGGTTAATAACTGGACTCAAGGATCTTAATGGTTTTTTCCTACCTAAATGAATCTATGATTCTACAAAAAAAAGGGGAGAATACTTAATTGCTGTTTGAAAAGGGCATTCATTCAGACTCACCTGCGCTTTACCAGAGTACAGAATCCCTTGTGGTGACACAGAAATGCTTTGAAGGAAGAAGCTATGAAGAACAATTTCAATTCATGGTCCTGAACAAAGTAAAAAAAATGAGTGAAACAAAGCTTTCTCCAAATGTAAATTGTAATGTAAATCTTATTTGTATGACTAAATTAAAAAAAATAAACAACAAAACAACAAAAACAACAACAAAAACAACAACAACAACAAAAAGCAAGAAAACCAACCAACCAAAAAACCTCCTCTCAACAGATTGTTTCAGGGTATAAGCAAATGAGTCTGCAGGGTAATCATCTAAAAGTAATCTCTTGTGTCTGGGATGATTTTATCACTCCCTGAGCTACTTGTTCCCTGCATTTCACTTGGGAAGCACAGTAGCATTACAGACAGCTGCCGCAGTGGAATAAGCCCATAGCACCACATTTTTTATAAAAAAATCACAAAAATCTTGAAAGTGTATCTTAATTAGTTTTGATATGTAATTAAGTTGTTTTCTTGTCAAGTGTCTTCTCCATTCAGATTTACAGACTCTTGTGTAATTTTCAGATGTATTAATTGTATTTCAAAAGAAAAAAATCTTTTTTGGGAGTTATATACTACCTGGTATGAACTTGTCTATACTCATGTAAATACCATTTAAAAAGTATTTGTTCCAGAATCTCTAGAAGAACGAGATTTTTTCATCCCAGAAGTACATTTAATTTTCTATTAAAACCTATATTTGTTTAAAAATTGTGATGAGACTGGCCTTACATTTTAGAAATTAAACAAATACATAACCCAATTTGATCTCAGCACTCTCAAGACCACTAGAACATGGGGATTGCACACAGAAAATCATAGAAATAGCACTACATAGTGGAAGAATTATTTTCAAGATAATATTTGTGGGGAGAAGATTGCATTGATAGAATCTGGTTAGTTAGCAAGACAAGATGAGTTTTTATCTCTTGGGCCTCACAAAGAGATTGTAGTGAAGGAAAACTTAAAGTAAGGAACAAAAGCATTCTGGCCCTGTTTCAAAAGTATTAAGTGCAGTGACAATCTATGAAGCCACCTGGTTCCATCTTCCTCCTAGGCATTGACCTGTGTGGCATCAGTTTAACTATTTAGATCATGACTAACTTGATGAGTCTTTGTGAGAGACTGAAATGATAATGGCTAATGACTCAAAAAATCGGCCATTTGCTGACAAGGTGTAAAGTAACAGCCCAGGCGCAGAGGGTGCGAGCACCAGAAAAACCAAACTTTGTTTAGCAAAAAGCTGGGGTTTGAGCCAGTTAAGGGAAGAGACTGATAAGAAGCAGGTCCTGTGAGGGGGGAATAATGCTTTTATCATGTGCTTACACAACTGGCTGAGGTGTGAAAATTCCCCTTTCAGGAAGGACTGGGGCATTGATACATAGGCGAGAGGGTTTTCATCCCTGCTGATGTGACACAACCAGCTCAACTAATTTCTAAAATGTAAAGTAAATCTCTTATTACAATTTATTAATCAAATACAGGTTTAGATAAAAAATTAAATATACTTCTGGGATGAAAAAATCTCATTCTTCTAGAGCTTCTGGAACATATACTTTTTAATGGTATTTACATGAATATAGACAAGTTTGTATCAGGCAGTTTAAAAAATAGGTGGATTAAATGCTGGGTGGAAGTCAAGTAGACAGATGTGAGAAACTGAAAAAGAAGTAAAATTAAAGCAAAAAAAAAAAGAGAGTGATCAGAGTTAAGGCATAAGAAGTTTGGGCAGAACTTCAGTTAAATGGCATATTGAACAGCAACATCAGCTGAAGGGGATGGTGCATATAAAAATACTTAATCCCTGGTTAAAGGTTAAAAAATGAGGCTGACATGTCACAGAATGTGTTACAAACCATCAGTGAGCCCTGAAATGCTCCCAGACAGATACCTGCAGCCTTCCACCAGAGGAACGCACATGGTCCTATGTTGCAACAGATCCATGGTGTTCCTTTGGACAGTGTAAAACTCTGCTCCCATGTAAACATAAAAGTATATTAGCCCACTGAACTTTTCAGTGTTTCATAGGCTTCCCCCACCCACGATGGATCAAGACTGCAACTGTCATTTCAACCAATGGACATCGAAATTGAAACAGTCAAATCTTGTTGCTGTATCCACAGGTGTATCTTTCTACTCAATTTCTTTCTCTTTCTTTCTTTTCCTTATATATTTACTTCATTGATATTTTTATGGTTTTATGTTTTTATATTTCTATAGATAATTGGATACATACCTCCTTTCCATTGCAACGAAATCATTCTAAAATAAACCCTACACTTATATATATTTATATACACCTAATATCCAATGTCATTTCACTGTAATCCACTCTAAGGGATCTATTAACAAAAATCTAACCTACCCTTGCCTTCAGGGGCAGATTGTAACCATTGTGTAACTATTTGCAATGTGATGTATCCTGTAAGGCTTCTTCATATCACCTTCAAAGGGCTAGCAAGACACTACTACAGCTTGAATGAAACAAATTTTCAATTTTATGCTATTTCATCTTCAAGATTCATTGCTGAATTACTAAGTGGGTAATAATAACCATATCAATATTAAAATGAATATGCAACAATGACAAAGTTCTCTTTTCATATTACTTATGTTTATTATTGCTGCAAAAGGGAATTATCAGCATGCATTTTACTAAGGACAGGGAAGAGCAACTGGTAGATGTTCTTTGAGACAATAAATCTTCTCTTAGTTCGATACCCATTTCTTTTTCTAAATGCAGTATATAAGGAACAAAAAAGAGTTAGAATGTAATAGTTATAATTTTGCTTTACAATAGCTTTGATCACTAGATCATCACCTGACTGTCACTGTCAAAATAGTTACAAAACCATAATACATATTCTGCAGAGTTCTGTGTAGATGACAAGCTATTGTTTTTCCAAGAAAATGTGAACAGTGTAAATATCTTACTTTTGAAATTAAATACTTATTACTAAATTGAAAAACAGTAGATTATAAAGTATTTTTGAGTTTTAATACCAAGTTAACCACAAAACTGAGATTTCAAAGATATACCTTTGTGTACTTGAACACTCTTTTGGGAATGAGTGGTTATTTTGCTTCTTTTAATTGGAAAATATTACTTTTTAAATTTAATAACAACCTGTCAGAGCTAGGTACTTGAAAGTCTAGATATTTAAGTACCAAGAGGAAGCCTGACTACCATAATCACCAAAACTGTGTTTTATAAATCTCTTTCCCGTTGTTTCTCTTCTGGTTGTTTCAAACCCTTGCATGCTTCCCCTTTTGTCATGAGGTCAAATTTACAAAGAAGCTCTCTTTTTTTTTTTTTATCTCTAAACCAGTGATTAATAAAAGTATTTTCATATGTACCATCCCCTTCAGTTTTTTGCTGGTCAATATGCCACTTAACTGAAGTTCTGCCCAAACTTCCTGTTGCCTTAACTCTGATCACTCTCTTATTTTCTTTGCTTTAATTTTACTTCTTTTTCAGTTTCTCATATCTGTCTACTTGACTGCCACCCAGCATTTAACCCTCGTATTTTTTATTCTAATATAGTTTCTGATTTCTTGACCTCTAACCTAAGTTCTGAGCATAGTTATTGCCTAGACTTTTATTTTTTTACTATACCAGTTTCTCCTGTGTTTTGTTTCTTTCTTTCCAACTGTATTTGTCCCTCAGCAGAAAGATGGCAGGAAATAAGAAAACCATTAGGAGAAAATTATAATGGCACAAAGGAATGAGGAAGTCAAACACATACATTTTGAAAATTCTCTAACAATACTTAGGGAAAACAAATAAAATCCCACAGTAATTTTTTTTAGTTACAGCAAAATATAAGGGGACACTAGTTCACAAGACCATTTATGAAATAATTATTAGAAACAGCTAGCTGTGTTTTAGAAAAATGAAGATTTTTCACCCAGTAGCACAGCAACAGAGACATATCATACAGGAAGTCCTTTGCAGATAAAAATGGGAAACATAGAGATTCCAACTGAGTTGATTATTAAAACTGAATTTGAATTTGGAATTTCTTTCAAAGTTTGCTTTTTCTTTATGAAGGAAAAAATTCTGAGGGAAACATGTTTTGAGTAGTTTATTTTTCTAGACCAATAAAAACCACTGGCAGTGGTTGTAGAGCGCTATGTGATGCAGACAGTACATGCATGATAGACACAAAAGCTGTAAGGCTTCAGCATATATAGGGACCGGTGTGCAATTTACCTCACCTAACTTCAGCACAAATTTATCTTGCCTTCCCTGTGTGTCAGCCATATTGGTTTGCATCTAAGCTTTGTGTTTAGGTGCCAGTTCAAAGGAACAGATTTTTATTACTTACTTGAGTTGCTGATTCAGACATATAAGATTTGTTCCAGAAACAGGAGCATCTAAAACAAAATACCTAGATATGTGTAGGTACAACACAGTCTGCATAAAAGACCTAAAATGAAAGCCAGAGTTGATCCAGAATCCCTTGGTGAAGCACAAACCAACCTCCTGCACTGTGGTTTGGGCAGATCAAAACACAGTTCATCTCTCTAAAAGTGCATGTTTGCTATACCATAAAATAAATTGATCCTCTCACTGTATTGACTGAAGTCTTGATTAAGTTATTCACATATAAATATCTAATGCTCTTTACCATGACCTAGCATATCCTGCTACCCTAAAAATTCTTACACAGGAGATCATGAGTCCCTTTTAAACACTATGCCATAAACACCAGCACATATACCTTAGATGCTCTAGAGCAGTTCAAAAGGCATCCAAGTAGCCACTGAAGTACAAATTTTTAAAAACTACAACATGTAATGAAGAGAAGACATGCAATGAAGCATTACAGGGCATCCCTATGGAACACGGTGATATATATAGTGATAATGCAAGAAGTAAGTCAAAGCTGAACTAAAATTAAAATTATTATCTCTATATTCCAGAACATTATTTGGATATATTTTTTTGGTAATAACTGAAAGTATTAGGGAGGAAAGCCATTTTCACTTCCAGGGAAAAGGAGTAAATACTATCTAAAAGTTGTAGCTGAATATTTTATTTTTGAGAAGGCAATCCTTTTAAAGAGGCAGATTAGAACATGTCAAAAGCATTGGACATCCTATTTTTATGCATAAATGTTTTGTGCCAAAATAAAATGTTAGTTAGCTTGATGTGATTTTGGAAAGCAGTTTGATTTTTGTTTGAAATGTTTTCAAAGAGAAAAGAGGTCTATACGAGTTTTTCTGATGCAATTTAATAACAATATTTTAGATTTGAATATAGTAGCTGGTATGTTTTTTCTAAAAAATAATTACAATAATAAAACTAAAAACTTTTATAAGTTTCCAAACTGGAATCATAAGAAAACACTGAAGAAATTCTGCATGGTAGACTCATCAAAAAGCATATGAATTCTATATAAGAAGATGATAACTGCTTTTTCCCTATTGCCATGGTTGCAGTCATTCTGACTACTGGCAATATCTTAGGAGACAAGAGATAACCTTTTTTAAAAAAGAGACAGAGAGACACCTCTTGAAGTGGAATGTTTGTGCAACAGATACAGAAAGGCTTAGTTTTGGCTTGTTAAAATGATTTCCTATGTTTTTATTTTCACATTGAAAATGCATGTCCTCACTGAAACTGCAAGTAGTGCTGGTTCAGGTTCAATTCACAGCTGAGGAGAGTTGATTTATCAGAGCTACACCTCCCTGCTGACTAGAACAGATATTGTTATGTGAGTGAAGCAGTCTTTGTCAGATTGGTAGAGGAATCCATCCCAAATTGCATTCTCTCCAGAGTGTCCTACCCCGCCTATTGCAGTTGTACTTTAGAGAAAGAGTCAGAGCTCACCACTATAAATCAATATCAGCTAATTTCAAACCCAAATAAAGCATGTAGGGAAGATTTCATTGAGAATTAGGGTCCTAAATGCATATATCAGTCAAGGCCTAACTTTCTAATCACAAAATTGTCACTAAATACTAAATTCTGCCCCAAATGTCATCAGCCTTGGAGGTATCCAAATTCATAAAGAAGATAGTGTTCTTAGTGATCTCCATATGACCAGAAAGCAAGCTGGAGAACATACCTACCCTGCTCTCTTAAATACAGAAATTAATGATACTTGAGTGTTCATTCTTATTGGAGCTGATCCAAAAAAGCATATTACAGACATTCTAGTTCCCATGGACTGAGTTTTCTGCAAAATCTATTCAGCTTCAAATATACAGCAGATGCTGGCCTTCTTGTAAAAACCATGGCTGCAATGGTTATTGCATGAAATCAGTGCAGGGCTGCACATATACTCTTGGCCAATAGCCTGGATAACACCACCTGTTAAGATAAGAATATGAGTGTTTGTGTGTATTGAAGAGACAAAACTGAATGGTGCTTGTCCAAAAAATAAAAATAGTGTTAAAGAGAAAGAAGACTCCTCACCCCATGTCATCTTTAGGAGGGAAGATAGTGATCAGCTAGGTTAAACACCACCTATGAATTTTCAGACACTTCTGCAACAAAGAAAGTTTAAAGAAAAAAAATATGTTAAACTTTTAAATTAAAAAAAATCGTAACAAAAGCCATCATGAGTTTTCATTACAGATGGGAAAGACTGAGAAGAAACCCCAACAATCGCACTGGACTTGTGCAGCACCCCAACCTCAGCCCAAGCCACACAGCACTCTTGCCCCAAAGGGCACCTGGAGCAGCTTGCTTGGTTTGGGTGCTAGCATGGGATCAGCACCCAGGCCCTCCCACTGCTGGATGCAGGGACCTTGTGGGAGTTTTCCTCACACAGCTGGGGGGGGAGAAAGCAGTCAATCTGCACTGCTAGATAGGGGTACTACTCACCTCCTGAACAGGATCAGAGGAATTGCAGGGAGAAGATGAAATTTTAGAGGATTTTGTTTAAATTAGGGTATCTAGAAATATGTCCATGCTTATAAACATATTGAAAGAATCTAGAGCTGTAGTTTCTCAGTTGTATAACTGATACTGATCCTGAATGTGTAGCTCACTGGTTACTAATTAGTTTTGTGATATTAATAAAATGATAAAGTATTTTTCTCCTGATTTTAGTTAGCCTTTTCAAACTGAGCAGTTGTTTTCTTGAGACAGTCAGGAAGAACAAGTTTATATCTCAAAATGCCCTATTCAATTCTGGTTTGCCTCCTTTGCTTTTTGAGCATGAAGAAAAAAGACCAAGTTTGCATCCATTTTTGAAATAAGAGACAAATCTAGAGATGTACTGAGGTCCAAGGCATAAATTTCTGTTGATATTATTTCCCATATATCCAGGCTATCCTATCCCCTACATCCAACAAGTATATATAAATGGTGGTTAGTTATTTTCAATATAAGCATTTTTGCTTGGCTACCTTTATAGTCAACTAGAAGTAATGGGATGCAATTAGTTTGCCATATTTTAAAAATACATTTAGGGATGAAATTAACTGCTTCTTAAAATAATTATTTTTTCTGAGTTTTTAAGGGATTTTAAAGGATTAAATTATATCTGGACAGGTGAATACTATTTCTACTGTTAAGATTTTTTTTCCACCATTCTTATCATGAATAAAAGAAGATGCCTGCTGGGAAAAAATGTATTAGAGAGCTAAACATGGGGAAGTACTTATGAACATCTTTTTGTTTAATGTTTATTTTGCTGATTTCTGGGAATAAGTTATTTGGATTGCCAAGCTCCAACAACGTGACATTTCATTCACTGCATTAGGAGTGTGGTGTGTTGTGACCTATTGCATGGATAATAAAAAGGCAGACAATTCGGATCCTTATACCTTTCTTAGGTCCAGTCTGTGACTGCCATTTTAACTTGAAGACTGGGACACATTTGGGATTTACTGAAATATTTTCACTTTGATTTTCTGGCTAATCTAAACCAAAAGATTTATTATAGGCCTTCGGCTTCATATTTTTCATGTAAAACTTTTGAATACTTAGTTATCAAACTTAAAAGATTCCTTAAAAATATTAAAAAGGGATAATGCAGTAGGATGTTTACACTGAGACGTGGAAACCCAGCTTCTAGATGCTGCCCTGAATAATGCACAGAGGAACCTAAAAAAGCCTCCAGGTATTATAGGCCGTGTTAGCTCATCTGCTTAGCAGCAGAGGTCATGATGAGCACATCACCCTGGTGGTCCATTATCTTCTCATGAAATTCAGAGGCCAAATCAAGGATTCTCCTCTAGTATTAAGACTCTCTACAGGATTGGCACTAGCTGGCAGAAAAATTGTCTTTCTCTGCATGATCCTGACCTTCCAAGGCATAACATTCGAGTGAGGCTCTGAAACTCTTGACCAATGGAATAAAGATCATGTGAAATATCTGACAGCATCTGGACATCTAACTGTGAAGGAGAGTTACTGTCATGCATGCAAGTCTTTGTATAAGTAATGCTGGAGTAACTGCTTCTCTCTAGCTTTCCTTTAAGCTTCGTATATATGCATTTTACATTCATATAGCAACAAAAGGCAAGTAGCTGACAGCCTCTTTCCCCAACCCAAGAAAAGAAAATAAAACAAAAAATCAAGAAAAACAACTAAACTCAGCACATCAATACAAAAAAACCCCTATAGGCTAGATAAAGAAGTAGAGGAGAGATTATTCTTCACATTTTTCTCTTTATACACATGGGATGAGGATCAGGAAAGTATTTGAAATAAAAAATGCTGGATTTTGAAATAACTATTTATAAATTAAAACTTTTTATTTGAAAAATAAACAAAAATGGGGAAGTATGGAGATTGTAGGTGCTGAACAATTCTGATTGAATCATATTGATTCAGACTTGGTAGAGGGGAGGAAAAAAGTGGATATTGTCTACTTTGATGTCAGTAAAACTTTGGACACAGTGTCACTAAAGTTCCTAATAGAGACTGTTGATGTGCAGGCTGGAGGAGAAGGCAGTAGAATAGGTTGAAAACAGACTGAATGACCCAGTCCAGTGGACTGTGGGCAGTACTACAATGAGACCGGTACTAATGGGGTACCCCAGGATCAGTAGTGGGTCTGAAGCTGCTAAACATCTTCATAAATTATCTGAATGAATGGGCAGAGCACACCTTAACAAGTTTCCTGAGCAAACAATGCCCAGAGGAGTGGTTGATATGCCAGAAGGTTGTGCTGCCATCCAGAGGAACCTCAAAAAGCTGGAGAAATGAGCAAAGAGGAACCTCATGGAGCACAAGAAGAGAAATGTTAAGTCCTGTCTTAGGTGACAGAAAATTTCTTTAGCCGAAATGCAAATTTTTTTCAAGGTGACTTTGCAGGCTTTCTAGTTTTGAATGTAGATTTCAAGAAATTAGACATGAGGAAAATCAATGTATTTAAAAACTGCTTTATCAAAGACGTATTACCAGCTTTCAACAAGCTGTAAAAATATTTGTGCACATATGGGTGTATAAACAGAGAAGGATAACTGAATTTGCCAATATGTGTAACTATATACAAGTCCACACAGACCTCCATACATATGTACATGCATACATTCCGAGACAGATTTTTTTAGGAAGATATTTCTGTGTACATTTGTATATACACAGGCTTATTGAAAGTTAAAAGATCAGGCACTACAATGACGTAATTTAAACAAATAGGATTTGAATACAAATGAAAAAATAAAACAACTGTTTTTACTTCTATCTTACCTCTTGTGGGGTTTATGGATAAAACTTATTTTCTACGGTTGGGAATTGAATTTCTGCTGAAGTAGGCTAGTTTAAGCTCCTTGTGTTTCTTGCAAATACTCATTAAAAGAAAATAAAATCAATAAAGATATTCCTTCTAGCACTTGAGAAATATTTGCAAAAGCTCTAGCAAGTATTTTTTGCTAGAACAGAGATAAATAAATATATATACCTTAGAAATAATGGAATTCATTTAGAGTTCTGGGATCAGAGCTTAGGACTGTATAGTAAACAGTTCCAAAAGCATTAGCTTAAGTCAGAGAATCTGAAGATTTCACAGCTTAATATTCACATGGGAGAGCTTTTTAGGTAGGGTGATATGGAAGGAATAGGAAGGAATGGTAGATATGGAACACTAACAGAGCAGTGGAAAGTATTTCAGTGCTGTTCTGGACAGAGCTGAGCAAACACCTTTCTCCTGAACTTGGCACCCAAACTGTAGTTTCTAAAATAAACTTGATACCTTGTTTTGATTATGCTACCATAAGCTACAAGTATTAAATCTTAATGGAAAATTCCAAATAAGGCAGGCATCAGAACAGACCTTTAGTGGTTCTGAAGGACACTTCACTCAGAATGCCACAAAATGCACAAACCCGCTTTGCTGGACTACAGAACCCTTGATGTCAGATTGCCTTCTGTCTTCTCTACAGTGAACAGTTGCCTTTGAGAAGTGACTTATTCCAAGAAACTGACAACCTCATATTCAGTTCCACTATGAGATTGATGTGAAAAGGTTTTGGTCAATGTTTTGGTATCAGCATCCTGTGTGTTGAACAACCAGAGATGTCAGACGGAAGAAGCAACCAATTAAAGGGGCTCTGGAGATTCAAATAACTTGTGTTATCCTTTCACTGCTCATTGACTTTTAGAATACATTTGAAATCACAGACAAAATCAATGTAGGTTTTCCACAGAGAGTGTCAAAATACCTTACTAATTTTGTGGAAGTAATGTAATTTAATATAGTGTATGTAATGCAAACATTTTCATCTGCAGCACAGACAGGATAAAATGTATCAAATTCAAAATATGCTGAATTAACGTATTACAGTGATGAAAAACCAGCACAATTTTTTCATTTGTTAATGCAAGTAAAAATTGGTTCAATATAATATAATTGTAATATTATTGATAACATATAATCATCAAACAATAGCATTTGGCCAGAGTGCTGAGACATTCAGACATATGTTATGTTAGATATCCTCAATATTCCACTCAGAGTAACTAGAGCTTTTAGTGTTTGGATGTTTTTTTCCTCCTGCATATTACACAGATTAAAAAAAACATGCTATGTCAGAACCCAAATAGAATTTTTATTTTGAGCTAGTCTAGGAAGAAACATCTTTTGAGACACCAGAATAGTTTCTAATACACTTGGTTTTCTCTTGGAATTTACTTTGCAAGAACTGATCTGGCCCAGCAATCCTCAGTGAGTTATAGGAAAGACCAGAACACAGTTCAGAAAGCTACACTTTTCTGTCTGTAAAGGCTGGGTTGCAATAACAGCATTGCCTTTTTTATTATGGTATGCACGGCACTGGTAGGTATCTAACTGCTTTCTTACAACTTTCCACTCATTTTTGAGGGGAAGTGGCTCATTTCACAGCAGCTACACAGCACTGGGAAATGAGGTTTTGTGGAGAAGTACCCTGCATGATAGTATTTGAAGTGACTAGGAAATGATGCACAGGGAGATTGCTGTGCAATACTATGGTTACTGTGAGTACTTCAAATGCTTATCATTATACACTACATTGACAAGCTTTTTACCCAGTTTGATGTCTTGTTGTTTAACAAACATAGCTCTTCTAACACTGAATAAAAAAATAATTTTTATTACATTTAAGCTGAATAGACGATAATAGGACAATAGTTGTTTTCCTGTGCCTTGTTGGTTTGAAGATACTGCTTAGGACAAGATTTTTAGCAAGTTTTTATATGAAGCAAAAGTCATAGAATGGTTTAGGTTAGAAGGGACCTTAAGGTTTATGTATTTCTAGAACCCCTGACTCCTGCAGGGATGCCTTCTGCTAGACCAGATTACTCAAAGCTCCACCCAGCCCAGTCTGAACATCTCCAGAATGGAGAAGTGACAACCTTTCTGGCCAAAGTTCCAGTGGCTCACCACTGTTCTAGTTAAGCATTTCTTTGTAATGCCTAATCTAAACTTACCCTGTTTACTTAAGGCCGTTCCCCTTGTCATATCACTACATGCTCTTGTCAAAAGTCTCTCTCCAGCCTCCTTTTAACCTCTTTTAAATACTGCTAAAAGGTGTCCCCAAAATCTTTTTTGAACTCTCTCAGCCTTTCATCATAGGAGAGAAAAATCCTTGTGACAGTCTTTTGTGCATCACACGGGGCTGGCTAGAGACATCATAGAAGTTTTATTATCCTAATACAAAGACAATTGGTCATTGTATTAAGGAGTCAAATTATCTAAGTCACCTTCTTTTCCAATCAGATATGTACAAAGCCACTGTTCCCACAGAATCAAATGTACCCATACTGGAAAACAGCTGGGCAGGCGTGTGACAGACAGCACAAAAAATTGCACTTAGTTCCTGACTTACAAAAATAAGTAAGATTTAGATATGGTCTTATATTTGCATTACTTTTCTCAGAGCCACAAGCCAAGAACAAATTTATTCACTATTACTAAGTTTATAAGGGTTATGGTTCTCATGGAGATAATAAAAGGTAATGTTTTAGACTACTAGGTTGTTTGTAGAAGATTTCATCTTTGAAATTCTGATAATGGCAAAACTCCCATTGGCATCAAGGAGAATTTTGACTGCCAAAAGACTGCAAGATCAACCAGAAAGTACTTACAATAAATTTACATTAAATTGAAGGGCTTTTATGACTTCAAAAATTGTTTTGGGAGTTCCCACATGATAGGTCTCTACACTTCTGATGAACTAATTTGCAAGTACTTCTTCATGGATATTAGTTTACACACTTCAGATAAATGTAAAAATTAGAATATCTTGGAGTAATGAATTTTGCCCTATCTTAAACTTCAGGGAGATGGGAAAAAATGAACATTTTTTTTTGTTTTGGTCCAACTCTCCACATAACCATAGAGACTCAAGATTCACCCAAAAAATACTTTATGCTGGAGAGAGAGAGCTAAATTTTCTCTGATTATGTCATGGCAATCAGAAGTACTTACCTCTTTTATTTGCATGAAGAATACATTTGTGTCTTGTGAAGTATTTTACTCTAATTAATGCTATTAATCTAAACATAGACTTTCTAATTTTGCATTATAATGGGGGTAGTAAAAATATGCTATTGTAAGAGTAATTTAGAAGTCCTCTTGGTGCTTTATATTACCTAGGGAGGAAGTGGGAGAGGGGCAGACGAAGAAAAAGAGAAAAATAAGAAAGGACTAAGAGAAAGAGAGAAAGAGAAACAGAATGTTGGAAGAAGGGAGAAATGCTTCTGAATGGTGATCCAGATCAGAAACCTTATAGAAAGTAACTGATTGTGATCAGAAATTCCCATGTCAGCTGCCTATATTTAAATGCTACTAATAACTCTCAAGATGTCATGAAGAAAGAAAATAATTGAGTCACTTTTACTATACTTTGCACAATGATGTTTTTACTCTGATTAAATAATATGGATTTAGACATCATGACAGATCGTTTCTGATACAGTAACATAAAATGGCTTCTTATAATTTATTAATTTTGTTCCTTTGCCCTCCTATAAAAGTCAAATCTGAAGACAAATATATGAGCTTACAATTATTATCACTGTTTCATTAAACTGCTACAGCCCATTTTTTGTATATAAGTCCAGAACTGGATAATTGCCGCATGACTGCAGTACTGATTTTCTCCTTTTGTCAATGACTTTGTACTAATGACAATTCTATTGCTCACAACCTTTGAATACCAGACAGGTAATTTTGTTCTGATTTATTATACCTTAAATAATATTTGATTGGTATGACCTACATGATGGTATCACTTACTCTAGGCATCATAAATGCATCTGAGTGTTTACCACACTGAGAAATTCATCACAGCAGTCTGAAAAAAGGTTTTGGACACTAAATAAAATTACTTATTTCTTAAAGTGGCTTTTTAAATAGAGTTCAAAATTTCACATCACTAGAAAAGTCAGGTCTAGAAACATTCTTTTCTTAAGAGAAAAAATAAGTTTCAGTTTTCTCTCTCTAAATAGACACATATAGATTACAGATTTGATACTGAATGGTCTGGCTCTGAAAATTGCATACAGCTCCATCAGCAAAATGGTACAGTACATGTTTTTAATTCCCTTATCCAGTGTGATCTCAGTATACTTTTTATGAGATTGCATAGCAAAAGATTACCCTGCTGCACCTTTTTCCTTTTTTTTGTTTTTGTTTGTTTTGTTTTTTTTTTTTGAATGGGGAATAGAAATGTGGACTGTTTGAGGGAAATCATCCAAAGGTATACAGAAGCCGCTACCATTTTTTCTCTTCCACTTACTACTTCTGATTAGTTCATAGGGAGGTCAACTATGGGAAAATAGAGAAATGGCCCAACAGGGAACAGAAATGAGAAACTGTTAGACCTATTCTCTTCTCAGCACTGAAATGTCAGTACTTTGTAAATACAAAAAGATCCTTCCTTCACCTTTGGTTTTAGCTAATCTGCAGGAGTCATCTGGTATTTGTATGAGCCTACTTCCTTTAGTTTTGATTTGATCTTCTACCAGAGTAAAGTGGTTGAGAAATAATGTTTAAATCTCAATACAGGATTTTCACAAAACCACTAAAGTTCTCAAAAGGTATTTTTGTGGAAGAACAGTCTTTATTAGATAATTAGTTACGTTTTTTTAAATAATAAAACAGGTAAAAAAGGAAAAAGAAACTTCCTTTCCTATATATTTTCAGAGCCTGTATCCAACTGGCCTACCAGTTCCACAGGGAAAGGCATTTTCACCAGTTATCTATGCACACAGAGACGCCTGTGTCTATATACCTGGAAACATTTACATGGAATTTTGCTTTATCTTAGAAACATGCTACTTCCCTGGCTACTGGTATAACTCTTACCAAATCTTTGAGTTTTGATTAAGTTTTAAAAGAAAAGATTATACTGTAAAGCTTATAATTTTATCTTCAATTAGGAAAAAATCAGAAAACAAAAGAGGTGTTTTCATGTTTTCATTAATTTTTTTTAATGGCTTTTCTGTCTTTTAAAAATATCCCATACATATGCGGTTACAGCAGCAGAAGGACTTATTTATGAAGTAAAAGGTGTAAATAAGAAATATCTCATTTAAATGCAAACCTGCAGACAGCTGAGAAAAGGATGCAAACATCACAATTTAAACTTCAGGAAATTAATCACGTCTTAGCACTGGGTACTCAAAGCTAACAGAATGTATATTACAAAGTGAAGAAGAACTTTTGGGGAAAGGAAAGAATTAAAAATAAATAATGTACAGCAGTGTGTCTGTTCAGTGACAGTGAACAGGCCTTTTAAATATCTCATATTTATTTTTCTTCAATTATCATTCTCCACAGATACAGGGCTTAGTCTGAACTGAAGTGTGTGCTACAGAACTAGCACAGCTACTAGCAACTTGCATTATACTGTCTGCCAGTCATTTTATTAAGCATGTACTACCTTGAGTTTTATCACAGAAGACAGCAAATGAGTAAGAGAATTTTAGGAAAATTGAAAACATTACTTTATTCACTTATATAATACAGATTTTCAGTTAAAAGTTTTCTTTAAAAAAAATAAATAAAATGTATAAACCCCATATGCCACTCTCACTAGCAATAGCAAATAAGACAAGTGCTCCTGCTAGAAATGTCTTTTAGATTCATCATTAGAAAACTTAGTAACAGCTATTTGAACGCAGTCTAGTTAACCAAGAAACACTACTCATAAAAGAATAAATAATTGCCTCACCTTCAAGACACGTAGATTTCTCCAGCAGCTATCAGAGAAACAAGTTCTAAAAGCAATAGGGATTCACCATTTTGCTCAGCCTACCAATATAATGTTCAGTATATCACAGCAGTGTCTTAACAGATGTACTCAGCCCTTTTCATAAGTGACAGGTTCTGCACTATAGAGAATTTTGTAAATTACTTCCAATTTGAGCAGCTTATAGATGAAACAAAATACTTTTAAAAGCATGAGTAAGGGTAGAGGATATGAGTTTTGAAGGTCTACCTACCAAAAAATCACAGGAAAGTTCATGCAGTTTTCTGTTCACTGCTTTTCTGTCTGAGAAAATAATATGTCGAAATTATTTAGTCTTCAAGGACTGGGCACACATGATCAAGTATAGATATCTACAGCACTGAAATCATCAATTCAGTTCCTCAAAGTGCCCCAAAACTTTTTGACCCATATTAACTAATGAATGACTCATTCCCAGGGAAAAAAAAAAATAACCTCATCTAAACATAAACTTGCAGAACAAGTAAAATGAATTGTGTCCTAAAAGTGAAATATTTTTTGTTTAAAGACAGACTTAGATGATTAGTTCTTCTGTGGTTTCCTGAAGTGCATCTGTTTAAGATAATTAAACCATATAGTCTTATCAGAAAACGTGAGCTATGTTGAAATGGTTGTGGAAACCTGGTTTGTCCACTGTCTGTGATAAAGGAATCTACCAGAAGGTACTGGAAAACTGCTGACATCTATAATGACATCCACTCTTCAAAATAAAAAATAAAAAAATAAAACCAACAAACAACAACACAAAAACCAAACCTAAGCAACAAAACCAAAACCAATAGGAAAACAAAAACAAAATTAAAAAAATCCCCACTCCACAAACAAAAAAATCTTCAAATAAACAAACTAGAAACCCCAAAAAAACCCTTCTAGTAAAAACTAAAATAAATGCGGTGTAGAGTTTTCCCTACAATCTAATTTTCAGGGAAAGAAGATATGTGAAAGACCTTCCATGAAGACACACACTTTCGTATGACACCCTATCCACCATATCTAAATAGGTCAGTCTAGTCACATATATTTTGAATCTTATGTTTTATGACACCTGGGCATCCTTAATGCATTGTATATACTATAAGTCTCCTATTTTTTAACTTATAGAAAAGACCTTAATGAAAAAGTTATGCTATAGAGTTTAACTTTTTTTTAAATTGAAGCCATAATATTCCTCCAAGCTTGCTGTCTGATTGAATATGTAATGTAACTCAAAATGTGAGAATGTCATAGGACATCAGAGGAAAGGAGGTAGAAATACACACAAGGACATATACCTCTACAACTTGGAAAATAATGATTTTTTTTATATTATTTTTATACTCAATTCCATCGTCCTTTCCCTTTTCTAATTAGCTTTCCTCCATAACTTCTCTTATAGCTATTTAACCTCCGGCTGGGATGACATGTGGAAAAATTCCTCTGAGGCCAATGGTAATGTGGTTCTCTGGATTGCCCAGTCATAGTCACAAAGTATTGTTGAAAAAATCTCTCAAGCACAACACCTCCAGGATAACAGCTAGTGGCCATAAAGTAGGAATGACCTGAAGTTCATTTCCCTTTTTGTGTGAAAAGAGAATGACCCTATCTCTCCTCTGCTGTTATTCATTTCAAGGTCAAGTTAACATATTATATTTTAACTTACAATATTTTATGATACATGATTACTCAGTAGATACACAGTACTCTTATATTTTCTGTCCTTTATTGTCTATGACTAAACATTGAAATGGAAAATAAATGCCTTACGTGCAAGTAGAGAATCTATGTACTAGAGACCAATGACCATTCAACCAGTTGTTGTTGATTGAGGAATCTGATACATGTTTTAAAAATCAATACCTTTGCAGGTTCCTGTGTTCATAAATAGGGTTTATTAGAGACAAGAGCTAGATCTCTGATCCTAACCCTGAGAGTCTGAGATTCAGAATGTTGTGCCTCACAGAGTGTCAGTGATTAAAGCAATTTTTAATGTGCAATTTTTTGTTTATCTTCTGGACAACTGCTTCATTTTATATTGTCCCATTATGAAAACCATATGTAGATCCTGCTGTAATATGCAGA
This sequence comes from Calcarius lapponicus, assembly GCA_039654755.1. Classification (NCBI taxonomy): domain Eukaryota; kingdom Metazoa; phylum Chordata; class Aves; order Passeriformes; family Fringillidae; genus Calcarius; species Calcarius lapponicus. The sequence continues at coordinate 44,012,789 of CM077462.1, read as the reverse complement.
ACATAATTACTTTCTTGTTGAATTCTTTTGATTAATCAGCAATGACATAGATTCATACAGGGATGTACAACTTATAGAAGAATTTTCCTTTGTTTCTCAAATGTCAATTATTTTAAAACTTTGTTTTAAAAATAATCCCAGACATGAAATTTGCTTTTTTATTTGAAGTTCTCTACAGGATGGAGATGTAATCAGAAATGAAGATTAAAGCTATTTTCAGATGAAAAAAAGGAATTGTTCATTTCAGAAATTCCTAATGAACTCTTAGTGCATACTGTATGCCTTCCGTACGTAGGACTAGTGAATAGCAGCATAAGAAAAAAAAATCAAGCAGCCATTATTGTTACTGTCATCATCATCAGTCATCAGCTCCATCACACAGGTTTGTGCATATGCTGTAATGATAGAAAAAAAAAAAACCAAAGAAAAGGAAAAAAGAATGAAAAAGATAAAAGGCTCCTGGTAATTCTAGATTGCTGAATAGTTTTAGCTAAGAAGTGCACTATCCCCCCCTTTAATGACCTCTGAAAGGAGGTTGCAACTCATCAGCTCTGTCCTTAGCCTAATCAATATAATCCCATTATATTTGTGGGGTTTTTTTCTTTTTTTTTTTGTTTTGTTTATTTTTTTTTTTATAGAGTTGTTCCTAGGAAAGGTTATCAGCAACTCCTGTGTGAGAATTCTTGTGTCCCCATGGATGCACAATATGTCACCCACTGTCAGTCAGATCATCACCGACACGGACAAGAAGCAGTGGCTGTGTGATTGGCCCGTGCAACACACTATATTCTTCCAGAAGAATGAACTTGAGTCCAAAGGGACCGTCGTTGATGTTGTCAAGCATGGAGATTTGGTGCGAATTGCCTGCTAAGTCAGTCAGACCAAATTATTTTTTATGATGTGTTCCTAAGGAGGCCCCTGGTAAAGATAGTGGATTTTCTACTCTTGTTTTCTACTAGTCTTGTTTCTACTTATCAGGATGCTCAAAAGGACCTTTTTATAAATTTCCCATAACTTTTACAGGAGTAAAAGTGGGAGTTTTCAGTCACTGAAATTTTGTGGGAAATGTGCTGGGTGAGCATTAGCATTGCAATTTTCAGCATAAAATGCTAATAAATACAGAAATTTCTTTTCCTGTAATGACAGTTCTTTAACCACAGTTTCTCACCAACCACAGTAAGCAGCAGGAGTAAAAATGTCACTGTAGATGGCTTTAAATTTTATTAGAGACCACGAGACTTTTAGGGTAAACTATAGGTAAAAAAAATTCACACTTAAATTTGGGAAAATGTTATTTAGATGGAAAAGTTTGTGTTCTGTTCTTTTGCTTTTTTTTCTTTTTTTTTTTTTTTTTAGTATTGCTAAAAATCACAGTGTTTCTGTGTTCACCGAGAGAGACAATAATTGTGCAGAATTAGGCTATTTTAGAGTTCCAGGATCAGAGCCATATGAAGTTTATAAGATATCCATATACAGAGGTCCAGGAAAAATAATTTAAAGTTTGATGCAACCTTTAAGTTCTCTAGATAAGTTGAGAACAAAATTTTATTAACGACATCTAAACTTTTAAACTTGCACCAAAATGAAATAGGAAGAAATTGCTTTCTAACTTCTAAATAAACACATTAAAAAATCTTATCTATCATTGCCACTGCAATATAATCCATTATCTTAGACATCTGCATGTACTTCAGAATCAGACACCAATATTTGTTGATGACTTTATGGTCATGTCATCAGTTAAAGATGATCAATACCTCTTTCTGACTTGTGTGAAATATTTAAAAAATAATTCAATGCAAACTGCCCTGGTATGAAAATGAAAACCAAAGTGTAGCAGGTTATGTTTTGCACTTTCTCAAGACTCAGCTGTCAAAACAGCTCTGCAGGGTTTGATGGATTTTTGCTTTTGTTTTATTTTCAACCTAGGTATGATAAGCCACTCTGTGTAATTTTGCTCTAAAAGCATTTTTTTGTGTTTGGTTAGCCTTGCTTGGATACCAGATGCCCACAGAGCCTCTCTATGACTCCCCTCTTAAGCAGGGCAGGGGTGGGAGGGCAAAGAAAATTAGATAGAAAAACCCTTTAATAAGAGGATCAAAATAAAAGCAAAAGCCAAGGCAGCATGAGGAAGCAAAGTAAAACAAAACCAGGTAAGGTCCAACTCAGGAGCCAGGGTTTCAGTGTTTGTAGTAGCTCCTCTGTAAGAAAAACACCATAATAACAAATGCCAAGACTCCTCATTTCTTTTATTTTGCGTTGAAGAGTAGGCATCATATGGAATATCCCTTTGATCAGTTTGGGTCAGCTATCCTGGCTACGTCACCTCCCAAGGTTTTGCCCACCCCCAGCCTACTGGTGAGGGTGGAATTTTGGGGGGACAGCGCTGATGTTGTGCCAGCCCCGATCAGCACTAGAGTTTTATCAACGCCTTTCCAGCTACCAATGCAGAGTACAGAACTATAAGGACAGCTATGAGGAAAATTAAATCCTTTTCAGCCAGGGCCAAAACACTTTTCTGTGATCTAAACCAAAACAAAGCAAAAAATTATTATAAGATTTTTAAAATACCTAATGACTTGAAGTATATGCTGGGAAGGCTTATATAGACTTTTTTTGACCTTTTATTTATTTTTCCCCAGAAAGGAAATGGTCACAGAGAGTTCTGGTTCTGGTTTTTCTCATTTCAGTGGGAGGAGATAACTGTTATACATATAGAGCCAGGCTCTTCCAATGGATAAAGCATACCTTAAATAATGAAAAAACAGAGATAGAAAACTGGATGATGACTGACTTCTCCAAGTCAGTCCAGACTACATAAGATGAAGAACTCAGATGCAAGTTCAGTTTTAAAATGGTACCAGATGGCTATTTCTAGAATGTGTTAGACAACAAATTTCATATCTTGGACAAGTGTTGCTATAGATTCATCACTTCAATGTACCTAATAAGATGATTTGTCATAAACTAATCTTAAAAGTATTTACCCAAAAAATTATTCCCTATTATCAGTTCAAAAATTTCTTGTGACAGCTTTGAGTCAACTTCTCAGAAAAGTAGAATAAACAGAGGAATTTAGGGCAAAATATGTTTTAAATGCCAATTACTAATACAGTTTTCTCTAGAAAGAATCAAGAAACTAATTCAATCTTTTGGAAAAGGAATAGATTTTTTCCTATGTGCTAGTAAGAATTCAGTCTTCATAATTTCCCTCCTTATTAGGTCAATGGTAGCAATAGGTCAAAACACAACTCTGACAAACATTCATCTATTGAATATTAGAGCAAAATTTCTAAATCAGTAGTATTTTATCAATACTTAAATATTTAGTTACTTATTTATTTATGTATTATCTGGGAGTAATTTAAAAAGTTTCTTAGGCCTTCCTTTTAAAAATATAAACTATTTTCTGAGTCTTGGAGACAAAATATAAGTTTTATTTAAATTCTTATGCTTTCAAAGATAAACTGACATTCGTAAAAGTTTTTCTCAAGTAGTAGACAACAACACAACAATTAAAAAAGTCCCAGAACACAAGACTCAAAAGCAAACCAGAAGAATACAAGATATTTTAAGGCAATTTTTCATTTTCTTTAGGTTCCCCTCAATTATATCCTCTACCCTTTGCATTCTAATCAAATGAAGATTCACACATACCATTTAAGCCCTTTACTCCTCCTCTACCACCACACACAAATACTTAGAAGCAACCACATACAAAGACTGGGACAGTCTTATCATGGCATCTCCTTACAGACAAACATTGGAAAAGATTTTCTGTATGAACCAAATCCCTCTTCAATATGATAATACCACGGACTTTGGGTCGACCTTTGCTTTATATATTATGTTTATAACAACATGAATTATCAAAACTCTGCATAATAAAGCCAGATAAAAACTGACTAGAGGGTAGAGCTTCTTATCTTTTCATACACTTACATAGAAAACAGATCTTCCTCCTCTCTTTCATTATAGCAACTTAAAACACACTCCTGAGAACTTCCAAATGAAGTACCATTGCTGCATGGAAGATATTTACCTAATTTTCATTAGCAGGGGAAAAGAACACAGAAACATAAAAAAAGAACACAGAAAAAGCAGTATCTCTCTAGAGATAAATTTCCCATGTTTGTGTTAACTATTTCCAGAAAAATGAAACTTAGGCCTGTTTCTAAAATTGGAGCAATCTCTGAAAGTTTGCATGCATACACTGGGGACCATGGCATCAACTGTTTCCGGTATATTCAAGTAATGTTTGATTTCATTGCTCAGAAAAGGAAATTAACTTTTCCTAGGCTAGAAAAACATATAAACTATTACGTACTGGCAGAAGTGTGTGCCTAATAAGCCCAAATTGCATTCACACCAACTGGCATGTTCCACCTGACTTAGGCATTTATTCCCCATATTGTGTCTCCTCTGTAACATATGCTTTGCAAACTCAGAGGAGATAGTACTCATACTCACTTAATATCATGGAGGATACATGCTAAGTGTAAAGAGAAATGAGCAAATTTTAACAATCCACTATGCAAAAGAAGTCTGTTCCACAGTTTCAGAAAGATCACTTAGTGTAGACCTCAATAGCACTGGTAGGCAGCTTTTCCTGGGCCTAAATAATGCTCTTTGGAGCTTAATAGCTGCAAACATGATATTATCAGAATCATGTTGTTAGCCAAAATAAGGAATGCAATTAAAAACCTTTTAAAGTCCATTTAATGAAAGCAGCAAAATACTCATTGGAAACTAGGAAATCTGCTTTAGAGATGACCCCAGTTGTCTTTTGATGTTTGTAAGTTATGAGTTTTCTAAATAAGGTTTGCAGTTCATTGTTACCCATGCTTTTTCATTATAATGAAGATTGCAGCAAATTGGCATGTACAATGGGTTCACAGGAGGAACGACCTCCTGTAAATGTATTTGTAAACATTACAGAGTGCTGCTATTGTTCAGTGCTATTTCATTTCTTCACTGATTGTCAGAGTTTAAATGAATTTAGTACATCTGAAAGTTTCCAAATTGACATTCAGGAAAGTTGCAGAATCTTAAATATAGGGGAGAAAAAAAGAAAAAAGGAAAGACGCAAGTGGGATGTTATCTTTTATCATCTGATCTTTTCATTGGATGATTGTCTAACAGGTCCATTCTAGACAATATTCATTCCCCTACTTATTTCATTTATTTCTTTTGCATAATTCAAAATTATTTTTAAAAAATTGAAAAGGTTTGGGCACAGGATTGTTTTTATGAATAGAAGCAGGCTTACGAGGAATATGATAAAATGTTGATTTTTACATATGAATTTTATTTTTAACTATGCCCAACCAGCTAATATGAGAACTAAGCCAGACCCCTTTGTCATGCATAATTAAATTAGAGTTTGTATATGCCAACAATTTCCACTCAGATGACAGATTCTAATTGGAGAATTAAATTAATCTTTTAGTATAAGAAAAAAATTATCTCTTTTAGCGATGATGATCATGTCTTAAAATTCTGTTAACAACGTCTTTGAAAATTGCGGTTTGCCAAAAATTCATTGCAAGAAAAGAACTGAGTAACATATGTTGTGGCTTGGCCCCAGCCAGCAACCAATCACCACACAGCCACTCATTCACTCCCCCACCAGTGGGATCAGGGAGAAAATGAGAAGGGCAAAAGCTAGAAAAACTGTAGATTGAGATAAAGACATTTTCATGGGAAAGCGAAAGTTGCATGCACAAGCAGAGGAAACGAAGGAATTAATTCACTGCTTCCCATGAGCAGAAATGTGTTCAGCCATCTCTGAGAGAACAGGGTCCTATAACATGTAATGATTATTTGGGAAGACAAACACCATCACTCCAAATGTCCTCCCTTTCATCCTTCTTCCCCCACTTTATATACTGGGCTTGACAGTCTAAAATATCCCTTTGGTCAGTTGGAGCCAACTGTCCTGGCTGTGTCTCCTCCCAGCCTCCAACACACCCTGAGCTTATTGGCAGTCTGGCAGTTTGAAATGCAGAAAAGGCTTTGGGTCTGTGTAAGGACTGCTCAATAATAACAAAACCCTCTCTGCATTATCAACTGTCTGTTCAGCCCAAATCCAAACTAACCCCATACCAACCACTGGTAAGAACATTAACTCTACCCTAACTCAAGCCAGCAGATTTCTCAGAAACTGAAGTGGAGGAATTTGTAAGACACTGACTTGAAAGACACAGTGTGTCTTTCAAGTTGTCATCATGCCTTAAAAGGTGAAAAAGTATTTTATTATAACCAGGTAATGAAGTTATTTCTTCCTTTAATTGTTTGCTGTTCTTTTGATAACATTTTTTTAACCCAGATTTTCCCTTCCTTTCAGTTTGTAATACTTACTGCCCAGAGCCAAACCCGGTTGCATTACTGTAGTGACAGCCAAACAAGTTTCACCATATGTTGTCTGTACTATCTATATTATGCAGAATGAATCCAGCAGTTGTGACTGATGATGGTTCATGAGCCATCAAAAACTTTCCCCTAGGAATTGAAAGGAACACTCCACCCAAGCACAGGCATAGCACAGTAATAATTTTTGTATGAGTACAGTTTTTCAGATTTAATGCAGCACGCACTGAACACCAGGTCTGAGACTGTGTTTGAACAGTGCTGCACAAAATTAAAGTGTTCCAGAGTGTTTTTTTATTGTTTAGCTTATTTCATATAATGTTATGCCTGCTTCTATTTTTGCTTCTGGGCTTAAGTTTGTTTTGACTTTGTTTAATATAGCTGAGGGTATTGTCTACTACATCTAGTTTTCTATATAACTCATAGAAGCCCTATCAGAAATTTTTGGTGATGATAACTTATTGGCAGAGTATCACTTTCTCATTCTTCATTTGTAACTATAATGACCACCAGAAAGATTCTCTCAGTTTAGATATATGATTCAGTAGTACGACCAAAAATATTATCAGTATATGATTAGTTTGATATGCATGAGTAAAATTTAATGAATGATATTTATATATACAGTTAATCACAAATTAAGTGGATTACTTCTGTTGACTCAGTGTAAGGAAACTGTTGGCAATAACCTTTTTAATGAGTTATAGATAATAAGAAATTTAACATCTAGTTCAAAAAAGAAAAGCAAAGAGGGAAGTCAGGCAACTAAAGCAAAGAAATTTATTAAGTTTAGGTAATCTACCCTAACTTTTACTTTCTGAAAACTTCAGCAGCAATTTATAAAACAACCTATTTGCAAGTACATAGGAGACAAGAATGGAATACACAGCAAGCAAAATGCAGCTCTATGAAGAATAGGCAGGGTAAAGCCAGCCTAAACCACCTAATCTTTCTACACAAAGACAAATAGAAAAGGAATTATGTGTCATATAGTTTCATTTTTTGTATAATATTTATTGCTCTTTGCATATGACATTTTCTTAAGAAAATAAAGGAAATGTAGTTAAATTACATTGGGGGTGTTAAGCCAGATTGGATACCCATAGCCACAGAGAAGGATGTGAAATTGTCCCCTGTAATCTTGGCGTATCAGAGAAGAATTAATGAGCTTCAAAATCAACACAGAAAGTTCAGTATAGACACTGGGGAAACATGAAAAGGTAAGGTAGTGAATTACAGTCACAGATTGCTGTGGGAATCTCTATCATAGAAGTCTTTAAAAGTGTAAAAATGTCTATGAAGAATCATAGAGACAACTGATTTTGCCTTAGGGCCAGAAAAGGACCAGATGACCTCTCAATGACTTCTTACTCCTGGTTTTCTGAGATTTATTATGCAGATGTCTAAATTTGAATACATTATTACAAATATTGCAACACTTCAGTTAATATTTTAAAATAATACTAAAATAGTTGATACTATCCAACAAATATTGATAATGACAGTAGTATTATTTGCTTATACTTTAAATTATTATTGGTATTTGAATGAATATTACTGAGTAGAAATGTCATCCATTAACTAAGATTTAATATGGGAATCAATATTCAAAGAAAATACTCAAGGTCACTACTTTTTACTATTATTTCACAGCTATAAATTTTATTTCCTGATAGACCCATTTGGATTGATACAAAACTTTTATGAAAAAAAGAACCAGTGGAATAGTTCCAAGGATACATGTGTTCTGGTCTCTTTAATCTCAATGACATGAATTCTATTCATCCATTTAGTGTGGCAGAATTGCAAGCTTGAGTTTCAGTAATGAAGATAAGAATGTAATTCAGCTTTTTTTCAAGACATGGATAGGGAGCATCCTATGGGAAACTTATCTGAACAGTAAAGGGACTGGTGAGATCAGGTTTTCTTCTCAGAAAGACTCTTTAAAACACCAGGAGGTCAATCCCAATATGAGCAAGAATGTGTAGCAGAGGGCTAGGTAACTCAATACAGAAATTCAGAATGAGTTCAAGCCAAAAAGGAAAGTACAGGGTGGAGCTGGGAACACTTCACTAAGGAGCAATACAGAAACACTGCCTAGGTGTCCAGGGCAAGAATTATCAAAACCGAAGTTCAGCTGATACTGAAAATGGCAGGAGATGTGAAAGGGAACAAGAAAAAACTCTATAGGTAATTAAAGTATTATAGGTATATATAGGTAATTATATATTATAGGTATATATAGGTAATTAAAGAAGTAGCATAAAGCGAAACATGCAGCTGCTGCTGGATGTGAAAGATATCTAGATATATAGAATATTATAAAACTTGAAATACTCAGCATCTTATCACTCAGCACTTTCTCTACCTCAAGCTATCCAAGTCCTTGTCCTTAGAAGCAGAGTACAGGGTGAATAAGTGCTTCAGAAGGTTCCAGAAGACAATTAGATGGACCATGTCTTAGTGATTGCTATAGCAAGTTTTACATAAACAAGTCAGTGGGACCAGACCACATGGGAGCAAAATACATTAACAACATGAACAGAGGAGGATGTACTGAAGGGTAGGACTGACATTTTGCAAACCTTGAATAACCCAGTGAAGCTCAGTGAAAACAAACGTAAAGTTGCGCGCCTGGAATGGAGTCAACCCATGTGACAGGACAGGCTAGGAATGTGATGTGCAAAGGAGTCACAATGAGCAGAAGATTAAATAAAGATTGAAATAACAGTGTACCCATGCTGACTGGAGATAAGACATCCAGATTCTCCTAGATATGCTCAGTGACAGATGCAACAGACAGAAAAAAGCTATGGCAAGTAAAATTCTGATTAAATATACAGAAGAAAAGATTCTTCAGGGTGATGGTGGTCAAGCACTGGAATCATGGAATACATGAAATATCCATCCCTCCTAGAAATTCTCAAATATAATGCATCTAATAGAAGAGTCTAAATTCAAAGCTATCCCTGCTTTAATGAGAAGCTTGGGTAGATGGCTTACTCTGTCTCTTCCACCCTAATAATTTTTATGGTACCTTTCTTACATTTTTTTCAAAATTATAGGAAATGTATCTGTAATATCATATTTGTTGATTTAACCTTAGCTTCTTCTTCCAGGAGTACCTGCTATTTCCTCAAGCTTCCCTTTAGCTCATACCATTTTAAAAGCTCCTGTTGGCGCTACTTTCCTTTACATGTCGTACTCATTTTCAAATAGCCACTACTTGGCCGTGTTGTGATTATTTCTTTCCATTTCATTCCTTTTGAGCACATAATCATTTTTTTGTTGCACTTTTCTGAACTCCCTGTGATTTGTTAATATCTGTGTGATATTGTTCTTCCCAGAATAGAACTTATTCTTGCAGGTACAATCACACTGGTGTCGTATAAAATGGGACTATTGTCTGCCTGCTGTGTGACATCAATGTGACAGATTCTTTGGTCTCTAAAAATAAATCTTGTTTTGTTTTAAATAGGAAGAGGAATGATAATTTCTGTATTTTTGAGAAGCTAGAGGATAAGTATGCACAAACATGCACAAACACTCAGACATGCATAAGCATACACAGATATACAGAGTTGAGAGAGATAGAGCTAACTTCTATCTAAAATCTCATGTGCAAAATGATTGCTACAGGAGGAAAAAAAAAACAACAAAAAACCAACAGAAATAGAAAATTAACATCATGGACTTTTTACAATAGGAAAAATACTGAAAATGGCTAGAAATAACAGTAATTAACAAAACAAAAGAAAAGATGCTGAACTATATTAGTCATTGATTCATTTCCCTTGAATGCTGCACCTTTTCATACAGTGATATGGTGAGATGCTTTCATAAAATCTTTTGATATGACAGTAAATTACAACACTTTTTGATTAAATAAATCACAAAGTATAACTAAGCATGTCCTGGAGGAAAATATCTTTGGGTACAGGGAGCAGAAATGTTCTCTAAAGCTGTCTGCACTTAAAGCTCAACTCTGCCTCACTGGCAGACTATCATCTGGTTTCAAACTAGCAATGTCAGTTAAGTTATTTGTTCTGTTTTAACACAATTTTCTTAGTCTGGTCTTGATAGTTTGAGATTTTCTCTCTGACTGTCCCAAGAGAATCATCTTCAATGCAAAAGCTTCTGACTCCACTTCACACCTGACTCAGTACGATGAAGCGTAGACTAAAGGATTTTTCTCCCCCTTGATTGTATTTCTAGATGAAATATATTTCAGACAGGTGTGCAGGAGAAGGTTATGAACTGCAAGAAAAAATTAGTTCAGAGGGTAAAAGTGACAATTATTTTTCTACCTGAACAAAAGTGTGAAAATGATTGGCCTTTTCCTTAAAAATACATCAGAGTTTCTGATACTTTCACATGCCAATTCTGATGCTTTTGTTGTCTTTCTTCACATAAGTATCCCAAAACCCCAAAGAAGATCTGACAAGCACCAGGTTTTTATATGATCACCTGATTGCTGTTTCTTAAAAGGAAACGTCTAGAAAGCATGTATTACAAATAATTCTTCACAAATGAAACAAGACTTGGTGATCTCGGGGTACTTACCTATAGCCTCTTATTTACCCATTGAAAAATGACAATTTGTGTCTCAAGGAAATTCAACTGGAATATAACCTGCTTAAAACCAGATCTGGACTGCATTCCATGTCATTAATTTACAATCCTTGAAACCAAAAGGAGCTCAGAAAGGGGATTTTGAAGGGGTTTTGGCATGCATTTCATCTGCCGACACATTTGCGTTTGTCAGCTGAGCCTAAAGGGGTACACAGTGAAATTAATTTCTGCAACCAGAGCTAGTATGGCTTAAATCTGACCAAGGAGCTGACCTAATGAATTGAGGGACTAGTTTGTCTCTTTCCAAGAGTCTTCACCACTGAAAGACAGTTTTCAAGCTAAGGTCATCTTGCCTTGCTGAAGAGAGATTTTAATTCAAAAGAAATTATTCAGATGTAACTGTAAGAAATTATTCAGATGGAATCTAGTAAGGAGGTGATGAATGTCCATTTGACCTATTCTGCTAACATTCTGGGTTAGTAGTCATCTTGTGCATTTTTTCCCCAAGTTGGTAAATACATTTTCATTGGCTATATATCATCCCCATGCTTGTAATTTTAACTTCATGCTCAAGCATATGAACTTCACTGTTAACTTGTGCTAAAGCTCTTCTAGATGATTGCTGAAGAATTGCATCATAGAAAAAAAAGCATGTAGAAGAACAATATCTCCTCTAGTACTTTGTGTGCAATGTTGTAATATATGTTTTAGTTATTCCACCATGAATTTTGGCCATAGAAACATATCTGCAGCCTAACCTGCCTGCATAAACTTTTGATTTTATTCCTTTACATAGTCGATTTCAGTTTTCTGTTCAGTATAATTACTTAACTCGATTTTTTGAAAAGCAATCTCCCCTTTCCTTGTGGTTTTTGATTTGGTTTGGTTTGGGTTTGTTTGGGTTTGTGTTTGTTTGCTTGTTCTTTGTTTTAGTTTGGTTTTGTGTTTTTTTTCCAGATACATCTGTTCTGTAAAAAAACCTCTAAGGGATTAAAAGTCCTCTAACTTGAAACATGCATTTTTGCTGACTGGTTTCACCTATTTTCTGTTAGGAAACAGAAGAAAGTTCCATCAAAACTTCCACCCATTTGAATTACGTGACACCAGACAGAAAATTTTGGTCTTGTTTTTTAGTATGTGTATGCATACTTTCTTGCATATTATGGCACTGATAATTCCATAAATGTAATTTTTCAAAATAAGTATGCATTTATTTTCTCATATTATAAACTAATCCCAGGGCACATTGAGTGATCGCAACATGTATGACAACATTTTCAAAAATGCATGTGGAATAAGAAACTACTATTTTTGCTCATTAAAATGCTGGTGCTACTGAGATTAAACATATCAGCATCAGTTTTGATACTGAGTGTCATGATTGTGTATTTTTTCTCAAAAAAGCTTTATTTGCCCTATTTTCCTGCTGAAAAAACAGAGGTTTTAGTGGGTGTTATTTATGCTTTGTGACGAAGGATAGGCGTCTCTTTGAACTTGAGTTCTCTTTACATGTACTGACAGATAATAATATACAGGGCAAATAGAATTAATTATAATGCCAGATATGAATATTAATGCATGAACATAATCTTACATTTTTTTGATAAGTATTCTTATTCAATGCTAATAATCAGTATCTTTTTTTCTAATGATAGGGCTCCCTAATCTCTTTTCAACAGCACTCTTGCTAATCAACATGAAACAAACCACCAGCTTATTGAGAGAACAACTGTGTCTCTGTGGTCTGAACAGTAATGGAGTCTGACAACAGGTTATAAACAAAATTTTATTCAGGGAAGATGAGCAACAATGCAGCCAAATGGTGGCTCACCTGATCCCTGAGAGCAAACACAGGGTCAGAAACTATGCCATGGCTCTGGTGGACTATCAGGAACTCAATGTCAAGTCAATCGTGCAAATGAATTTTGAGCGTGGATGAGAGTTGTGTCACTCCTTAGCTCTACCAACATGAGTGTGAGTTGAGAGAATCACACCTTACATGGCAGAAGCACGGACTACGTGTCATCTCAGATGATGTGGGTGACATCCTGCCTATATGACAATGGGGACAGGCTGCAAGAAAAGAGAGAGTTGCACAAATAGAACAAGGTAGCAATAAAGACACTGCTGTAAAATTTCCAACAGTTTTCTGCTCCTCCTGTATTGTCAAGATTAGATCTGAAGGCACATTGTCTACAGCACCAATTTATCTAGAAACTTTAGATGAGTTCTGTTCATTTTCCCAAACAATATCCCCTGGTTCATTTATTGTTCTTTAATAGGAACTCTTTGTGAAAGGAAAATGACACTTGCCAAGACTTGTCGGACTTCTAGACAAAATACCCATGAAGAAAATAATTGCATACAAGCATAAAATTTACTGAATAGCATTTTCTGAACACAAAGCTTATGAGAATTAAGAAATAATTTTTTTTGCCCCATTTAATTTCAAACTAATTCTTGTATGTAGAAAAGATATTCTAATTATTTACTAGTATACTTTTATTTTGCTGGCAGTGGGAATGTGATTCGTCAATAAAAGCAAATAAAACTGTAGTTTGTGATTATACCTCCTCAAAGAGTCATAATCTGTTTTTTCTGTTTGTTGCTCTCTGACTGACTGAAAAAAAATACACAGCAGATATTTATACTTTAAAAGCCCATTCTTGTTACACTGAGCTGGACTTGAGGCTCTCTGTTTATCTGACTTACCTTCAGTCGGGATGCAGAACTGGACCAGAACTCTAGTTGCAGTCTTATTAGAGCCAAGCAGTGCAGAAAGATTAACTTACATACCTTATGCACAGAACTTCTGTTTCTACAACTCAAGACAGTAGATCATGACATACTCAGAATCCAGCCTACAGAAGGTTGCACAGGATTGCATCCAGGTGGGTTTTCAGTATCTCCAGGGAAGGCAAATCCACAACATTTATGGGCTCTGTCACCTTTGCAAAAAAAAAAAAAAAAAATTCCCTCATATTCAGATGGAACTTCAAATGTTTCCTTTTGTACCCATTGTCCTAAACGTCTAAATTTTCTTTGTTAAGTATCATCAGTTTGTCTGTTTTCTGATCACTTCCCCAGTCTGTATTTCAGCATTTTAAAAGATCTTTCATGAAAAGCCATAAACATACAAGACATGAGAAAACTTCTGCAGAACCTGCCTAAATACTATCTTCTGATTTGATAGCAAATCATTGTTTAAGACTTTTTTGGGCACATTTGAGAATTTTGCACATCTTCAATACTAATCATCTTAATCTGATCTTTTGCTTATAAGTGTCACATAAAGCAGCTTCAAAAGGTTTTCTAAATTCAAAATATCTAACACATACATTTCTTCTCCTTTATCTGTAAGACTGTTTTCCTATCACGAAAAGGAAATTAGATTATTCTGACAAGCTTTGTTCCCAAGAAAACTGTGCTTGCAGTTAGTCTACTCTTATGTTATCTCTAGGTGCTTATAAATTGTTTGAATATTTGTTCCAGCTTTTTACAAAAGGAACTAAAGCTAACTCACACATAATTCTCATTTCCTAGTTTTTCACCTTTTTGAAGATGAGAACCATGATTTTCCTTTTTTCCCAGCTCTCCAGAACTTCATAACCTTTCATGAAGTCTATATGGTTTCAGCAAATCTTTAAAGTTTTTTGAGTAAAATTCAATTGGACTATCCAACATAAAACTTCTAACTTACACTAGAGCTCTTTAATGTACTTTTCCTTTCTCCAGACTGAATCTTTACCCCTTTCTTGTTGATTATGTGTCAGCTGCCTAATCTCAGACAATCTTTTTAGCAATATCTGAAGCTAAAAAGAACATTAAACATTTCAGCTTTCTTGGTATCATAATCAGTTCTTCTTTCTTCTGTTCAGCATTTCCCTTTATCTTCATCTTGATACTAACCTGCTTACTGAATGTCTTCCTGTTGTTCTTTATAACTCTTGCCAGTTGTGTCTTATTTTACATCTTGGTCTTTTGCAAATTTTTTCCATGCATTTTGTCCTTAACATTTTGACCTCTTTTTCTGTGTTCCATACACTCCCATCATGCAATTAAAGTCCTTGAAGAGTCAATATTTTACCCAAGCTGTGTGTTTTTTTCTAAACTTCCTATCCTTTCAGTATTTGTGGTCTGTGATTACGCTTTTAATATAATTTCCTCATTTAGCTGCCAAATTTCTTATTCTTTAGACTTGTTTCTCACAGAATGTAAGTTCCCAAAACTCTTAATTATTGCTCTAATAAATTTGCATGTTCAAGGTTTATTGAATCTAATGTCTGAGAATCAGGAGTTTTCCCCAAGGGAAACTGCTATAAAAGCAGTTGAAAGCATTTTAGCTTTCCCTGTTCTGTGGGTTTTGACCTATTTCCCACAACTACCCAGGCATTTTCATATAACAAATCCCCTGCTATTGAATGACATACCCTGGATCTCTCCCGCTCTCTTGCTGTGCCACATTGTAATTTGTTATTATCATTGTTACTGGCCTTACTTTTTTTCTAAGGGACTAAAAATAATCTTGGGTGTTGAAGTTATGAAGAAATATGTGAAGGAAATTATTAGAGAAACTTACCTATTATTTACTGAGTTGTAATTCTCCAGGGATATTGACATTAGGGCCAATAAATCTTCATTAGTTGCTGTATCTTCAACAATAAATAAATGTGTGCAGTTGCTAATTTTCTTTGTATCTTTCATTAAAATTACCATTCAAATTTTTACCTTAGTATCAAATACTCATACAAAGTGGTCTACTATCTAATGAGTTCTTCAGCATTTGTTAACCAATTATTTGTGCTAAACCAGAGAACTATAATTTGTTCCTTTTATAAGTTTCTTTTATACTCTCTCTCAGAAGACAACTAGAAAATAAAAAGAAGCTCAGGAAAACAAAACTTTCTGATGAAATGTGAAAAATGTAAATTATGTGTAGCTGATATCAGGGGTAGCTGCTACCTGGACTTTTGCTGCAGTTGGATTCATACTGTGTCTTTCTTGACTGAGAGACAGAGAGAAGGAAAAACCAACTATATGAAATATAGCCTCAATAAAATGAAATAACAGTGAAATAACTGTTGAGGACCTTCTTATCCAATTCAGAAATATCCAACCCAAAATGCAACATATACTTTATGGAGAAATTGTACTCATTATCAGATAGGCATATGGCTTATTTCAAATCTATTTATAGAGAAGGGATTCTGCCACAGAGAGTTAATCGCATATGATGCTCATAATGTAATATGAATCACAATAACAATCCTAAATAGCCATTATGGTAAGAGCGGTGGAATGCACTTGAAATAAACAGTGCAATGAGTGCATATCAGTTAGCTTGAAAGGACAGGAGCTTTCCGGTGGAGGAAGAGCGCCAAATACAGTATCTATTAAAGGACTATTAAACATGAATATAAAGTGTCTTCCTAAAGCCAAGTGCAACTATTTGCCATATGAGTGGGAAAAAACAAATTCATAGCTTTGTTGCCATAGGCAAAGTTCCTGTTAATTTCTAGGATTCTTAGGCATCTAATAACATGGTTGAACTCAAATTGCAAACCTTACTTCAATGCAGACACTCATTTTTCTCTATTCTGTGCATATTGTCAGTAAACCTTTTCATCATGCCTTCCCACTGCGAAATCTGTTCACATTTTGGAAGTGGCCAAAGTATTCAGCTGTTACTGGAGATGAGGGAAAGTCTGTCAGAAAAAAAAAAAACAAAAAAAACAGACAAGACAGTGAGAATCCATCACCACCACTTGAAAAAGTTTTTTTTTAAAGAGTGTATCTTTTCATCAGGGAAAGTAGGGTAGACATGAAATGACTTTCTTATTGCTGCCAACACAATATGTACAAGCACAAAACCTTGAGGGCACTTGGGGGCACTCAGATTCATGCTTTCCATTTAAATGATTGTCTCATATTTCAGCTGGTTCTCCAACCAAGCAAATGAATTTTGTGTTGCTACACAGGGACACTTCCCAGTGTCATCTTTAAGTGAGTGAGAAAGGGAAGCAAGGAAACATATTTGTGAAGAACAACCTGATACTGAACATGGATTAGTAAGTAGAAGAATACTCTTTGTCTGCTGCATTCATGCTTCTGTCCACACAGATATTTTATACAAGTAGTTTGATTAAAACTGTTGCACAGTAAACTGATTCATATTAGTCATGCTAGAAAATAAAGGCAAGTAAATGTATTTTCATAATATTGTTCATTCTTACAGAGGACATTAAGAGGTCATCAGTCTGCAATCAACACCAGTGTGATCTGATTTGTTCCATTGTATTGTGACCCTGTATCTTCTTTTGGTGAACTTTCACAGGATCTTTTGGTACAAAATAGGAACAAATTGCTTATACATAAAGCTTTATTTAAGTAAGTGAAACCTTTTCAGTATTATTTCTTTGAATAATTAAATAGTCACAATAAAAAAGGAAGTTTCTATAACAAAAGTGTTTTCTCATTAGAATTTCAGTTTCATGAAAGTTTTTACCTTGAAGAATAAAATAAAAGATAGACATTTCTGACTTTCACTCCATGGCTGCAGTACATATTATGGAGATAATATTAAGATATGCCTCATTGTCAGTTGACCAAGTTGTACAGGATTTTAAAGGGATATCAAAAAAATATATTTATCCAAATCTTCACTTAGCCTCTGGAAATACTCAAAGCAGACTTCAGGTAAAATATTGAAATATGTAAGTTCTCCACAGCAACAGATATATAGAAACGGAGAATTAATACTACACAAAATTATGACTATATATATGATATCCTTTGACTCAGGAAAATAGACCTGCCTAAATTGTACAGCTCAATTTTGAGATCCAGCCATGAAAATATTTCACCCATATCCAACACTGGTTTGGTGTCTAAGGTGCTCTCTCTCTCTGAGATCAGACAGATGTGTATAGGTAGCATGCAGTATGTAAGTATGGAAAAAGAGAAAAGGAAAAATACTGTAATTTATATATAAGTTTGATGCAAACTATGTGATGGTAATTCACTTTAGTGAAAGTTCACTTCTTTGTCTTCAAAAGGGATTGCAGATTCATTCAGAAAAGAGTCAAAATTCTGACTTTCACTGCATGTTATCCAAATCATTGTTGTCTAGATGCAAGAAAATATCTAATTAAAACTAGGCTTCTTAAAAATTGTCATACCTAAAAAACCCATAAATGTTACCAGTCTGTGGAAACACTTTCAGCTAGGTTTACCTGACTTATTATGTGTGTCTACATTGGGAAACCATAATTCACACTTGTGTTTCCATTGACTATAAAAGCATTTAAGGATTAAACATTGATGTTGCCCTAATCTAGATCAAATAAATTTAGTTTAGAGTACAAATTAATTACTCAGAGTTAATATCAGTTAACCATCTATGTAAACAAAAGAAAACTGCTGTGTATGTGTTGTAAAGATTGAGAATAAATTAAAAAGTAAAATATGTGACCAAAGTAAGATTTAAACTCTGAGGCCCTTCCCAGGATCACACGCTCAGCCCATGAAGACAAAACAGTAGCCTACAAAGACACCAAGTGAACAACCCATAGGTTTTCTACTGGAACTAGCCTGTGGAATGGTAGAACCATTTTTGTAACACATTAGCAGTTCAAGAGTTCAGGTATGTTAGCAGCAGTGTTGTTAACAAAAATTTCTTCCAGCCATTTTTAAATCACCTGCCAGCCTCTTGGTGTTTGGAATGTAACTGGATTATGAAGTTTCTAGTGTTTTGTTTCATTTGGGGACTGTATTTTGAGATACCTAATTCCTAATTCCATCTTTTCCTGAGGAAGGTAAAACATTGAAACCTTTCTTACACTAGTGTTTCCAGCAAGGTATGCTCAGAACTCAGCTTCATCCACACAACTCTATGGTAACTCCAGTGCTCTTCACAGCTTTATTATGTACCTATTCAAATTGTCTATGAACTAAATGAAATGAAACAATGAGCCCAAATCTCCTCTATACTCCCTGCGCTGCCACTACATAGTAATTGTTATCATATTTGATGAAACAGCCTAAAATACTTCATATAGTATATATCACTGTTGAAACCAAAGCACTTTGTTTACAGCTTAGTGCAAAAGGGACTGGGAGAGCTGCCCTGGCAAGCTGCACAGCAGTGAGGGGTTTGAGACTGAAAGGTCTGCACAAGGGTGGAAAGGGTTTAAGGAATATAAGGAACACTTTCTAGAACCTCTGCAGCTGGACCTTATTTTCATCTCAGATAAGTTTTTGTGGCTCCCTAAAAAATAGGCACTTTATCTGAAGCATGGAATGGAAGTATGGGCCGGGAAACATACTGAGCCACAAAAATATGTGACACAGAAAATTGACTTTATGTTATTGATTCCTAAATATCATGTAGTCATTTCACATCACTTAAAAGCTAAACATGCAATTTAAGATTCTCATCCTGCTGGTTGACAAAACCAGTCAACAAAGACGCATGAGTACCTCCAGAAAACAGTAGAAAGCAATTTATTCTATCTGGCTTCACATCTATGTTCAAAACAGAGGTACTGGAATGGATGTAGCTCTTAGTCTTGGTTGCAAATTAAATAAGCTTAGATGAATACTTTCCTTCTTTATTGGTTTAGGTGAGCTAAAAATAAATGAGATAAATCCCAGCACACAACTGAAGTGTAATGGGAACTGGAGCAATTTTTTTTTTCAAACCTTTCAATTCTTATCCTCAGACCATGATGCTCTTTAAAAGCTACATCATTCTAGGGAAGTTTGATTATCCATTTTTCCTAAACTAATCACCTTCTCAAAATACAAGAAAAACCATCCATCTTTTCCACACTCCAGGGATTCACTAAAGGGAGGGTGGTAGACCACAGCATAACAGGTCATCTTCCAGATTTTCAACACGGGCTACTGTGTTGGAAAAGAGGGACCCCATTCCAGGATGTCAAAAACAGACAAGGCAGAAGGGCAGCTTGGCTGAACAGGGATCTTTTAAATCTTAGCCAAAAAATAGAAGGTATATGACCAATGGAGGCAGGGTCGAGAGACATGGGAGGAATACAGAGATGCTGCCCATCACTGTAGGCAGATTTGGAGATTTGTGTGGCCAAAGCTCAACTGGAGTGGAAGCTGCCTAGAAATCTGCGGGAGAATAAAAAGATTTAAGATAAAGTCTCCTGGATGATCTGATATGTGTTTGAATGTGCTACAAGTTTATAACAGACGAATGCAAAAAAGAAAATAACTTTTTAGATCATATACTCCCCACCTTGCTATTACAGCATTTCAAATTTACAGGGTTGGGGTGTTTTCTGTGAGTTTTGCTAACTCCAAAATCCCTCGTGTTGATTTCATGTTGCTTATTTAATATGTTTAAATATACAGTGTATATACAAACACATTTAAACAAACATATGGGGGATTTCAGCGCAACGAATTCCTGCTAGTGTATTTGGCAGATTCCTTCTCCTCCTACATTCAGGCTGTTCTATATAAGGGCCTTAAATCTCTTCTCAATACAGTAAGCTTTACCAACATCATCTTGCATTACTGCAATTTAAATTACTCTTTCAGTTTCAGGTGTGTATGGTTTCTCCTTTTAATGCACTTATAAAGTGTCTCAGCTTCTCTCCCATGTCTCAGCTTGTCTCACCTCTTGCCCAACACACAGAGAAACACTCACTCACCTAACAGATTTTTCAGTTGCCTGAGATTTTTCAAAGCTCTGTTGCCACAGAAATGTTCCTTCATTCACCCCAAGTTTTGTAGGTTAATTTAGTACCAGCTTAACCTACTTTTCATCTAAAGAAATGGTCAGAAACTGAGGTGCCTAGACATTAAGTGGGTAGCCATGGAAAGCTTTGAGAGGAAGGAAAAGAAATGGAGTGGACTCCCTGGTGCACAGCTTTGAAGAGCCAGAAAAATGGTTTTGGATACTGACTGTGAGTTTTCCTCATAGCCATTAGTTCCAAATTAGGAGTAGCATCAAGATATTGTTTCCCTCACAAATATTGCAAAAAGCCTCTAGATATCATATTAAATGAACATTTTCTAGTTCTCTTCGAAACAGTGATGCAATTCAGACACAAAATTCTGAAAGGAGCAGATACTGGGATCAGCTGATCATCATGAATGAGAACTCATGAGCAAACAGAGCAAATCCTATGAGACATTTTCCACTGGTATTTATATCAATACAAAGAAAAAATCATGACAGTCACTCTACAGTCTTATAATTAAAAAAAAAAAAGACAGTATGTTCATCTTTGCTTATTTAAATTGTCTTAGTCAAAATCAATATGATAAGCAAATGCATTCCATGATGAGTAAGGATTGCACATTCTGAATAGTGATCAGATAAGAACATCAACAATTTCTGAAGTACTAAGAAAATACATTTAATAAAACATGCTGTGTTGCCAAACTAAAGCATGAACAGGGACAGAAACCAAGATTATAAAGGTTAACAGTTAGAATTATTTACATATTTATAACATTCCTTAAACAAATATTCTAAATTAAATTGTTTTTAGGACATAACTGCTTCATGGATTCCAGTTTGGACCTGACAACACTCAACAATAATATTTTTATTGCCCATAGTGCCCATCAATTAAAATGTACCTGTTCCCTAGTTGGACTTTGAAAACTTTAGTCTTATGAAAAGAGCATACCAAAGTTTTTTTCCAGTTTATTGTAAGTCATACATAACTGATTAGCAAAAATTTTTCCTGAATTATAGTTATGGGGCAGAAAACACATTTTCTAATAATTTAATTCACTGGAAATATAAGCACTCAGGTAAAATTAGACCCCCTTGAAATTTTCCCTATTTCATTACTTGGGACTAAAAAGTGTTTTTTTACCTTTTCTTATTCAAACAAATATTGCAATCATTGTTCCCATTTAAATATAGATGTAAACGGTAAAACATGTAAAACCCAATTTAATTCTTATTGTAATTCCACAGACTGAGAGTTAAGTTTAAAATATCTTTATATGTATGCTCATGAATATGTGTGCTTGAATATATATGTATATGTGTGTGTATATAGTGTAAAATTACAAACTGAATAAATGAGAAACTGAAAATGGCCAATATTATATTCAGTTGCTGCCTGCTTCCTGAAGATAGTCACCTTGCAATAGAAGGCTAACCAGGCTCCTCTTCTGTAAACATCTGCTTTTATTAGTTAAGCTCATCAACAGAAGTTAGGTGCAATTAATGTATGCAGCTTTAATGAAACATACAAACCAGCAATTATAGGCATAATTATAATATAATTAAATTGCAATCATATAATCAAAGTGAGCTACATAAAAACTTTGCCTTTGAAACAACTCAAAAGAACATTGTACCTTTTTTTACAGTCTTCTGTCTAGCTCTTTGTACCTTTTTCTCCCAAGTATATAGACAGACAATAGTATAAATTTAATAGGAAAGAAAAACAACATACAAAACTTACATACTTTACTTGACAGCCTTGCATGGGTTTTCAGCGCATTTAATTTTTACTGAGCAAAAACCTACACAAGTGCAGATACACTTATATCTGTGGCCTTGTCAAATTTCATTAGGAAAGCAAGTCTGGGTCTGGTCAACACAGAGACAACAGAGCTCCAAGGATACATCATGTGTTGCAGGAAATGGCATTAGAGGTTCCATAAATAGTGTCTTCTAAGTAGATCTCACAACAATGTTAAGTAACACTGTGATATCTAGGTGCTGTCCTTGGAGGATATGGTGGGATATCTACTGTCATTTATGGACACCAAACAAGGTATAACAGTATTTTATAAAAGACAAGACCGAAAAACACCTAAAACTCAAAGGTCAGTATGCCTATAAGGAAAACAGTTTTCTTTTTCCAAGTGTTTGAGTGACAATCTATTCTCCTTCCTGCCTAGTGACCTGTCCACCCATTTGTGTCTTTGTTCCTGAAGATGAAAACAATAAAAATATGATATCAATATGGCCCATTCCTTTCCAGAACAAAAGTGGGCATTTGTTTTGTTTTGGTTTTTATCTCCTTCCACCCTGTACAAGGAAAACAATATTTAAAGGGCGATGTCATCATGTGAGTATCTCTCTCATGTACACTGTTTTGGATCTTTTTCATTTGCTAACTAGATACAGTTAGAAAATGCCTGACAAACTTTTTACTTCTTCAGATCAGGATTTTTCTTTTAAAAACAAGACACAATAAAGTTAGACATCTTTGAATCCAGGGCTGTTTGGTTATTACTAAGTCATATATTTTCTCTATAGGTCTACTTTGGATATAGAGTAGAAATAAAATCTAATCTATTCTGTCTGGTTTATTTATCTTTTGAATCTTTTTTTCTCTTTTTTTTTTGTCCTCTCAGCTTACTGCTGGGAGTCACAGAGTCTAGTTTTGAAGGCAATTTTTTATTTTAGTTAAACAAGAAAATAAAATAAATATTAGATTTTTTATGGCTTTGCAGTTTTATTTGAATGAAAGCTATCAGCTGAAACAGGAAGAAAAATAAGCTTTGCATAATAAATGTGTGGTTTATATCAGGTTTGAAAGCCAGAAAATCATCAAGTCTTCTTTTCCTGACAAGAATTTAAGTAAGAAGACATTTGCAGAAAGTTACAATCCAAGAGCAAATTTCAGGAAAATGTGGTTTCACAGAACTCTTCAAACTTTTTTTTCTGAAGTATTCATGTCATAGAGAGTTTTGGTCAAAATAAAAGACTAGTTACAGAGTTAAAACACCAGGATGGCATTCATGATGCCCATCTTCTACTTTTTTTTCACCCTATCCCATTTAACTTTAAAACTACACTCATAAAACTTCTAGTTCTCGAAGTTCCTTCCATGTATTAGATTTCTATGTGTACAGTTTATAAACCAGGAGCAGCTGCAAATCATTTGCAATTAAACATGCTAAAGATGAGTGTAGGGGTGAGACAGTGAATTAATTTGCAGGTTAAAGATCCTTATGCTTTTTGTTTTGGCTGTGGAGTTTTTTTGGATACCCCAAAGCCCAAAGCCCAGAGGGATACCCATGCTGGAAGAGTTTATTTCTGAAGGATTGTGGCCTTTTGAAGGGACCCACACTGCAGCAATTCACAAAGAACAGCAACCATGGGAAGGACTCACACTGGGGAAGCTCATAGAGCATTTCCTCCTGTGGGAGAAACCCCACACTGGAAACGGTGAAGAGCGTGAGACCTCCTCCCCCTGAGGAGGAAGGAGTAGCAGAGAAAAGTGTGATGAAGTGACCAGAGTCTCTATTACCCATCCCCCTGTACCACTATGCTGCAAAGAGGTAGAGAAAATCCTCAGTGATGTTGAGCCTGGGAATGAGGAAGAGTTGGGTGGAAGGTGTTGTAGGATTTATTTCTCACAATCCTCCTCTGATTTGATTGGCAATAAATTAAACTAATTTTCCCAAGTCACTACTCTTTTGCCTGGGATGGTAATTGTTGAGTGATCTCTCCTGGTCCTTTTCCCATAAGCCTCTTGGGTTTTTTTCTTCCCCTGTAAGAATGAGGAGGGGAATAGCTCTAGTGGGCACTTGGCAGATAGCCACAGTCATCTCATAACTATAGTTTTTATTTATTCGCTATAACACTATCTTTTTTTGGTCTCTTTGCATGAAAATCTGTATTACTGACAAAAAACTTGTTATTCTGACCAAAACTTGTTATTCTGATACAAATCTCCATGTAGCAAACGTTTTCTCTGTGATACGTCAAAATTGTAAAGATATTGTCCTTGTAAATGGATTATCTAAATACTACAGTGAAACACTAGAGAAGCATGAAGCAGTGAGCTAACGACGATTTACTGATTTTTCCCTAAGCAGAATCTTACTATTGTAGCTCCATTTTGCCTTTTTATTTATTCATAACTGAATTACCAAAAATATTAAACTAAAGTGAGAAGTAAAATGGATATCTAGTCACATGAGGCATCATCTCTAACTACCAGTGACCCCTGTGATTTTGGCATCTTTGATTCATGGATCTTAGTTACCTGTGAAAATGATGAGTTACCCTCATCCCAAAGCTGTCCTTTAGATAATGCAGAAAATATTTTTACACTCATAGTTTCTTTAACTGAAGAACCTCCTGTATTTGGAGTACTAAGTAGGTGTTCTGTAAACAAACAAACACATCATGTTCTTATCTAGTCTGTAAAAGGGAAACTAAAGCAATGAGGTTTAGACTGTTTTTTTCAAAGTAGTACATACCAACCCATGTACATGTCATGTCTTAACACCCCATATGATCCGCTAGGTCTCTTGTTCTCTTAGTGTTGGCAGATTGTGGGGAAAAAAGATTTTTGAAGTTGCTTAAATACAATATTTAATTGATTTAAGACAAATTATTATAAAATGAAACTGGAAATGAGTGGTTTTAGATTAGATGTTAGAAATAAAGTCTTCACTGTGAAGTTGGTGAAGCACTGGAACAGGCTGCTCAGAGCTGTGGATGCCCCATCCCTGGAAGTGCTCGAGGCCAGGTTGCGTGGTCTCGTGAAAGGTGTCCCTGACATGTCAGGAAGGTTAGAACTAGATAATCTTTAAGATTGTTTCCAACTTAAGTCATTCTACGATTCTATAATTCTATGATTCTATTAAATTTATTTACAAGAAGAAATTATATGTGTGGACAGTTTGCACTAGCATGACTTTTGCAAAACAGTGATAAATGATCATCGCAAATGCATTGTATGTGAAGGCAAAAGGAATAATTTCAAAAGGCACAGCAGTGAGTTTGTGCATGCCATTTCTTACAGGACCAGATATGTGAAGAGTTTTTTGGGAAAGGGCCTTTCTGTTATCATCTGCTGATATAACCAACTATTAATAGAGACCAAACACAAAAGCAAAAATTCATAAATGTGCACAGGATGTTGCTAACTGTCCAATAAAATAATTCATTGCTAATCCAAAATGTTTTGTGAAGCAATCATTTGAAAAGCAGAGTATAAATACCAATAAAGTAATAAAGTCACAAAAGCAAATGCTGAATAATTCTGGTTTCAGACTAAAAGAAATTATCAGAAGAAAGTGGTGTTAGAGTAAAATTGCATTAGGTTTATTTTCTTCTTAGTTTGATAGTTTTCATAGGCTGAATAGTTCGAATGATGCCTTTTAGTTCTTCAAACATACTGCAAAAATGCAAGATTCTTTGCCAGTTTCAAGATACTAGTTCATAAAGAAAGTCTGTTATCCTAAAACTTTTCTGCTAGGAGTCAATGAGTAGGTCTACACTCATTCCGGAAGACAATAATGTGAACTGTTCCCAAAAATAGGAACGTAGAAGGAGAAAAAAGCCATTAAAATAAAAACAGCAGAAAACAAATGATCAAACAAAAATTTGCACTGTTATATGCCTAATTAGATTAAAAAATATTTTTTCTGCATACAGTGTGTAAAAGCACAGAGATCAGGTTTGATATTGATTTCTGCTCCTGCAAATGTAGGCTATGATGTACTCCTAAAATAGACCTTGAGATGACTTTTATAAAATAAACTTTTCTCAAGTCTTGCAAAATTGTTATTTTATGTTTTTTTTTCCTCAGCTTGTCAGCTGTTGAACCTTTATTCAACCCAAACAACCACTCATTTTCCTGAACATTAATATGTAGTACTATCCAGTATGCCCTTGAGCATCCCTTGTGGTTTCTTCTTTGACTTGAGAAGGACACAGCTGTACCAATGTCTCACATCACACCTAGCAGCTCTATGTGAATTCTTTTAATATCCTAGGGTGTTTTCATGCAGCACTAGATGCCTGCATTTGGAGAAGTGCATCTTCTTTTAATGTTTTTCACAGTTTTCTTTCAGTAATACAACTTGTGTTGGTTACTCATGGGTTGGTGGAGTAGGATGATTTTTTTCAGCCTCTATCAATTTCTGAACTGGATAGGTGGCAGAGAGGAGGTGCTGAATATCACAGACACATGAAGACTAAATTACCTCACATTTTCAGAGGAAGTTTCCCTTCTTAGTTTGATTTTTGTTTATTTGGTGGGGGCTTTTTTTTTTTTTTTTTGGCTAGTCTAATTTTCCAGAATCAAAAATAACAGAGTTCTGGAGCAATATTTGCTCTTCCAGGCAATATTAGCAGTCACATGTTCCAGCATGGGGTGAAATTTCCCCAGTATGTTTCATCTAGCTTTCTGTGCTTTCTGAACACCCTTGTTACCTAATGTTCTATTTTAATGCAATATTTTCCTTTTAATATAACGGAAATTATAAGTAAAAACAGGCTCAAACGAATCCATCTGAGGGCTGTAATAGTCTCACAGCAGATTCTGACCTCTCTTCCCTGCAAGGCCTAGGTCAGGTAAGTATCTGGTGTTAGGTAAAATTTGTTTAGGACCCAGGGTTCCTTTCTCTGTTGCTTAAAATTTCATACCCTTTTATATGAAACTTCTCATTTTCTCTGCACAAGGACAAACCTCAGAAAATCAAATAAAATGGAATAGATAACAGGAAGAAAATACAAGGCTATTTTTCCTAAAATTTGACGTCTGCATTGTCCAGATTTTTAACTCAGATTCTTTAATTGAAATGGTATAAATAAGCCTTTGTCTTCAGATTTAAAGCATGCTTGTGGAAAGAAGCACTCAGAAATCTACTTAATTTATAGACACATGTGGCAATGATTTAGTTTTCACTGTGGGCTATTGGTAGAAAAGTAATAAAATAACATAGTCTTAATCTCTACCACAACACACAAATTCAATAAGAAAGAGATTAATGTTGTAATGTTGTTTGTCAAGTGTTACATAGTCTTTGTAGCCAATAAGCAACAATCTTTTTCCCCATGCAAGAAACTCCAGTACTAGTATAAAATATATGTTCATCTGGAAAAATAATAATAATTTTTAAAAATAGAAGAAAGAGGTGACGAGGTATTCCAGGCACCAGAGCAGAAAGTCTCTTGGCAGTTTTTTGACAAGATTATGTTGAAGCAGGTTTTTGCTTTTGCAGTACATGAGCTGTGATGGAGCAGACTGCAGCTTGTTGAGGCCCCCATGTCAGAGCTGGTGGATAGATCCAGGAGGAAGATAAAGCCCATGGAGACCCCAGATCAGACCAGAGAGAAAGTCTGAGGAAGAGGGAGCTGCAGAGAAGAGCTGTTATGGATCAATCACAAACCCCATTCCCTATCTGCCTGCATGGCTCTCTGTGGGGATAAAGGGGTAAAGCTGAGCTTCAGTAAAAGTTCAAGGAGTAGTGCTTTTAGTTTTATCTTTGTTTCTCACCATAATACTATGTTTCATGGCAATGAATTAATTTTATCTAAGGCATAGGATGATAGAATCATAGGATAGTTTTGGTTGAAAGATACCTTAAAATCATCTAATTCCATGCTGTGGGCAGGGCACCTTCTTCTAAAGCTGCTCAGAGGCCCATCCAGCCTGGCATTGAACACTTCCAGGGAACAACTGCTCTTGGCAATCTGTTACACTGCCTCACCATCTTCACAGTAATGAATTTTTTCTTAATATCTCATCTAAACCTATTCTCTTTTAGTTCATGCCATTCCCCCTAGTCCTACCACAACGTGCCCTTGTAAAAGTCCCTCTCCAGTGCCTTGTGGGCCTCCTTTAGGCAATGAAAGGCTGCTTAAAGGCCTGTCTGGAGTCTTCCCTTCCCCAGGCTGAACTCCACCTCTCTTTACAGAGGTGTTCCAGCCTTCTGATCATCTCTGTGCTTCTCCTCTGGATGTGCTCCAGCAGGTCCACACCATTCTTATAGCAGAAACCCCAGGGATGGATGCAGCATTCCAGGTGGGGTCACACAAAGGCAGAGCAGAGAGGCAAAATCACCTCCCTCCACCTGCTGGCCACAATGATTTTGATGCATCTTTTTGGTGGCTGGCTTTCTGGGCTGTGAGCACACATTGCTGGGTGATGCAAAATTTATTCAGTCAAGTCTGTTTTGCCTGCAATGATGACTGGTGAATGATTTCTCCTCTTTAGGTTTCTTTATGTTCACAAAATTATTTGTCTTATTTTCTCCCCCTGTCCTGTGTGGGAGGGGCAGTGAGAGAACAGTTGGTGAGAACTGGGTGAGGATGTTAAGGATTTTAAGAACAGCCACTTCCTCCAGCAGGACTCCTGCCCAGTGCCCTGTGGTCTGTGCTCAGGCAGAGGGATGCAGCTGCCGCTTTGCTGTTTGCAGCTTCAACCAGTAGCAAAGCTGAGCACACATCTCAGAGACACAGACACACAGAGGGCATGGGACACAGACAAGCACAGAGAAGGTGCTGTCCCAGCAGCAGAAGGTGCCCCTATTCAGGACTCACAGCAGGCACAGGCACACAGGGACACGTCCCCTCCTCCTCTTGTGCTGCAGAGGCAGGAGGTGACAAGTGCAGCACACACCCCACACTCCCCAGGTGAACAAGCGCTGACACACTGACAGATCCCCTGAGCACCAGCATGGTCCCTCTGCCCACCCTGCAGCTCTGCTTGGATCCTGTCATCTTAAAATGATGTGCTGGGATTTTGATGTGTCTTTTTTGTCCATACTTATTTATCTTCGTTCCTGGACATGTAGCCTTAATCCTCAAACTGTCTAAAATGGTAGTTTGGTCTAAACTTGCCTACTGATCTCCTATTAGCTTTATCTTCATTATTACTATGGACATAACTCTCCAGATGAGTGCTAATTATGTTTGAGGACCTAATCCTGGTTTTCTTATTGACAGGAATGATAAGCATGAGATAGAGAGATATATTTCTGGCAACTTGTTGTACAAAATCTTAAATGTTTCCTGCACCACAATGGTGTATTTTTTTGACTCAGATATTAATAACTTCTATTATTCTGTTATCGCATTTTCAAGGCTAAAAATAATTCAAAAAATGAATTTTAAATCCAAATTATTTTCTTCTGAACTTCAAGGAATTTGAGTTGCTTCAGAACTGTTACAAGCCAATGTAGGCCCAAAAACACATTCATGACTTATAGGTCACATGTGATAAATTTCATTGAAAATTGCTGTTTGAGGCATCTCACTTGGTCCAGTTTTAATAGTTTCGATATAGTCTTTATTGCTCATAAATCCATGATCACAAAGACTGGCTTTATGACATTACTCAGCCTTAACCTCAGTCATGCAAGTACAGTTATCCATGTGTAAAGAACAGGTCCAATTCTCTTAAATCTGTACCTCTCATCATACTGCTATCAGCTGCAGCCCTCTGCACTCAGGTGCCCAAATAATTCAAACAAAGAAAGATTCAGGTCTTTGTTGAAAAATGTTGACATTAATATATTTTATTAAAATTAAATTTGAATAAACTAAGACATGAAGAAACTTCAATACTTTTAAGCATTCGGCAGGAAATCTATCACAAAATAGGCAAAATTTATGTAATTTTCAATGAACTGTAGAGAACAAGTTAATGGAGACAAACAGAGCAACATTGCAATGAGCCCTCAATTCTTTAATTCCATCCACAGAATAAAGAAATGGGCTTCCATTTTTTCTTAAGCTGACAAGAACTCTGTCTTATGATGGAAAAATGCCTACAGCAAACACTACAGGAATACTATGCCTTTAAGACTGGTAAAGCATTGGGGTGGTCTGACATTCAAAAAATCCCACAGAAATTTAGCAGAAAGTATTTGTAAAAATCCTAAATTTGAAATCTTGCAGGAAATGAGTAATTCCCAAAGAATTCAGATAGTCATTTCAAATAACCACAGGGCTGAGAGGTTAAATGTATATAAAAGCTTTTCTGGTCTCGGGACTTCCCCCTCTTAGCTCTACATCATTATACTCTTCTTTATTACCTAATCAGAAACCTATAACATTATACCTATTCTGTATCTCTGTGAACTATCTATGACAATTTATCTTTCCTGCCTGACAGTATATTCCCATCATACTTAAGTCTGCAGTTAAGAGGCAGATGCTAAAAATGAAATATTTATTCAATTGTAGTAAATATCTCACCATGCTCTTATAGTCTAGGAATAAAACAAAAATATTGCAACTTGTTAAAAAGTAATATAGCAATAAATATTGCTTTTGAAATATTTACAGCTATATGCACCCTTCTGCATCACAGAAGTAAGGCAGGCTGCGTAGGCTTTACAACTACTTAGTAATATTATCAGCTTTGCCTAATAAAATAATAACACAATTTATTCTCATTTAAAATTTGAGGTCTGAACCCACAAATGCATTTAGAAATTTTTTTTCATCTAAATCAATGTAAAGCAGATCCCTAAAATAGTTACCGTCTATCATTTAATAAGATACAGTATAGTTATATTTGCCATTTATGTCAACCACTGTGAAACATTAATATGCAAGATAAATATATTTTTACATTTTCTACTCCTGATGAAATTTTAACTGAAGATCTAATTTTTCTCTTAAAAATAGATTTGATCAAATGGAGTTGGCAATGTATGAAAAAATATACCTTTTGCAATTAAATGAATAGAATACTATTAAAAAAAACCTGACCTAAATTTAAAAAGCAAACAAACAAAAAGATTACAATTATTTCTTATTAAATAAAATGATAAAATAAATTTCCTGAATGAAGAATTTTGGGATTGTTTCTGAGGCCTTGGGAAGATAGATTCTAAAAAGAATGAAAGAGGAACAAGACACACTATTTTAAATTTTTCTATTTCTGAGCTATTAAAAACAACCATATATATGCAGATAAATAAAACCTGGAAAATGTTGCTTTGACCTTGACATTCATTATGATATTTAGAATTATTTCTGGTACAGGAAGGAGATTTGGTAATAGTCTTTCAACAATTCTGCTTAACCCGTTAACCCGTAGTTTGTAATGCTAATCAGGATAGATAAATATTAAATGAAGCTAACATCTAAATTCCTTTGAAGGCTTTGTCTCTCTGTAACTCAAAACTAAAACAATAAAAGAGGAAGCAATAGGAATGTGACTAAAATTACTATTAAGTGATGACCTAAAGCATGATCTCATTGTTCTGCTAGCAGCAGTGGAATTGAAAAGACTTTGTCACATTCTCTAGACACATTGACTGTGAATAAAACACATACCTTAGATAACTGAGGACCTGATCAAGGATTAGTCCTGACATGACATAATTGACTTTGAAGGCTTGAAGAGGAATTTAGATCATTGTAGCTTAACAGAAAAAATGTCTAAGGAAATCAGACTAATAAAAGCCTGTCTTAAATGAAAGCTCACTGTGGATAAAGGATAGGTTCACAACTATTATCTTAACATTAATCACTGTAAGTGAATCCATAAACTATCAAAACTCTTAAAAAATATGTAATCAGTTGAATTTGAGTTTATTAGAGAAACAACCCCCCTAAGCCTTTGTAGTCTATTCAGAAATTCTGAGTGGTCTAAATACGCATTATGGACTACGTAGTGCTTGGAATTTTTTGAGGACTAAAAATACAATTGTGCTGAAGGAGATATTTTATTCTTTGATAGTGTCAGTTTCTGTGCAATGACTGTACAAATATTCCGAAAAAGAATTTTAGCCAGACTTCTCATTACAAATGTTTTCTAGAAGTAGAAGGTTTTAAATAGTCTTGGGGTGTATGTTTAAACAATAGCAAAGTATGGCTTCCAAGTTTTCTGTTTTCTACAGTTAACCATGCAAATCTTTTTGTTGTTTATTTGTTTGGTTTTTTTGTTTTTTTGTTTTTTTTTTTTCAGCTGCCTTTTCAGAAGTTTAATACCTTCCCTTAAATACTGCAATAGTTAGTCTGAAAGGTCCTTGGATTTCACTGGAAACAGATCTACAGACACTGAAAACTTGAAATGAGATGACCTCCTGGACATAATACACAAGCCCTGATGCATCTGCAACACTGACAAACAACCATGAAGACATGTTTACTGCCTCATGCAAAATGAAAGGGTTGGAAGCTGTCTTGATACAGGTTCCTGTACAAGGGAATAATTTCAGAACTTTAGTGCACCAATATTAACGGAAGGAAATGCAGCATTAAGCAGAATGAAAAAGATGGTAAAAGAATCAAGATGAACTTTCATAAAAAGACCTTAAATAGATTTTGATTTTCTAGGTCTGAAAAAAACCCCATTCTTTTCTTTATTACTGTCCAGAATAAATATTTGTCTAGGCCATCAGTGTTTGCAGAAATGTTCCAAGAGGAGGACAAAAAAATTAAAAAGCAAGCCAAAATTAATCAGAATTTCCTCCTAATTTCCCCAAAACTTCAAAACTTAATTCTGAAAGCGTGTGAATATCTTCTTCCCTCATGAACAATTCTTTACACAGAAAGCAATATTAATCTAACTCTTAGGAAGGAGTGGGACTGGATTAATGCACAAAAGTTCTTTGCTATAGCTTTCTTGTTGCTCCATAAGGGTTCTTTCACTCTACTTGCTTCTCTCTATTTTTCCTTTATGTATCTCATTTTCTTTTTTTCACAGGATGATGCCTTATTGTGGTGCTATAGCACAATGGTTAGAGCACTCAGGATGTGGGAGAACAGGTAAAGAACAAAATGTATTATGTGGCTGTGCTACATGATAATTTATTTGAATGATGCTTGCCAGAGATGATTTTTATTTAGCCTAAAACCAGTTCCTGTGTCATGAATTAAAACAAAAATAAGATTGTCTTTATCGAAAGAAGGAATGTATTTCAGGAACAGAACAAACAAAAAATGTGACTTGGAATCAAATATATTACTTGGAGACTGTCTGTTTTGCAAATCTGTTAGGAGTCAGATTTTTATTGAATTTGCTTTGAAAGCTGCATCAGAAAACATTAATAATTAAACATTGACATGGTCTAAAATTGCTAAGGTCAAGTCCAAGCAGGTAGGAACTCATTTCTAGCCTCTTGCACTCATATTGTAAGGGTTAAAAAACACTCAACATTTTCTTAAAAATTTTAGCTATGTTGAGTTACATAAATTATCCATATAATCCTAAGAAAAGATTGCTTTTTAAACTCAATAAATGCACCACAGCATTTTCCAAATAATCAGCAATTTTCCCTCTTGAGTTGTCTGAAAACGACTGTGAATTCAGAGACCATCTAGCAAAATCTTGCTTAGCTGTTAAAATAAGCCTGAGGATGCTCTGCCAAGCATTGCAACAAACTAGCTAAATCATTGGCTATAGCCCACAACAGAAAGGCTTCTAAATGGAAGATGATATGTGCAAGAAACCTTTCCCTCAGTATCAAAAATAGCAGCAGGACAGGGACAAATACATAAAAG
Organism: Calcarius lapponicus; assembly: GCA_039654755.1. NCBI lineage: Eukaryota > Metazoa > Chordata > Aves > Passeriformes > Fringillidae > Calcarius > Calcarius lapponicus. Next base: position 43,978,636 of record CM077462.1, on the reverse strand, counting down.
AAAAGATTTTCAAGAGCCACACTCTATCCCACAGAAGAATGAGAGCATCATGTTATTCACTCTCTAGTGACATTTTTCAACACCACTTGAATTTTACTTTGGAATATTTAACTTCTATTGAAATATTGCTTGAAAATAAAGAAATATAATCTAAAATACTTCTGCTCTTCTTCAACCCAATAACATCAATTAATATGTGAAAAAATCAGATATTTAAGGTTATGTAGCCATTGTTTCTGGAAGACATAAACTATCACATATTTGAGATTTTATGTTTCAGACCTGGCATGTTTTTTGGATTAATCTAGAATGTAATGCATAACAACAGAAACAGGTAGGAATCTTTAAATTGGCTTTTTTTTCTTCCTCCCAGCAGTCAAATGGTTTCCCATGGGCATCGTTATCCTGTTCCTGTTGCACTGAAAAAAAAATTAGATGTGACCAAAAAAGAGGAAATGCAGGTGGACATGCTTTTTTTTGTGTCTGATTCTTCTTTCTCTTCCTTGCTAAGATTTCAGAAGAACATTTACAGACAGTTTACAGAGCAATGAAATCTTTATTTTTGTATTTATCAGTATTATTTTTGTATATAGAGCTGTACAAAATAACCTGGAGATGAAAAATAATTTAATCTCTAAGCTCACAAAATTAATTAAATTAAATTAAATGCTTAATTTTAAATATTTCTAACAGTTTTTTTATTTAATTATACTACATAATGCATCTATATGTAAGCCTTATATTTGTAGGCTCTTAATCAAACACCTAAATATACTTAAATGTTCCTCAGTTCCAATACTCAGTTTTAGGACTTATGTAAGAGAATATAAATAATAATGAAAAATAGTTTGCTAATATGTGTGTTGTAAGTGCTGAATGAAGATTTAAAAAATATCAATGAAAACCAGAAAGTTCATTATAACTTCTGGTCCTATTAGTCATACAGAGATTTGAGAAAAATCATGATGCAGCAAAAATGATATGTCTTCTTCCAGAACATTCTGTTATAAAAGGAAGAATACCAGTGTTTTTAGCAGATCAGAAGCAAATGCATTGGAAGCTCTAAAGTAAAATGCTTAGAGGCTAGGGAATGTGGCAATACTTAAGATGCAGCATGCTTCATGGCATTTACAGCCACTTCCCAATTAACAGTAGCATCCTAACCCTTCTCCTACTCTCTTTTCTCTCCAAAGATGAAATCTGAACATACCACCTCCACATTTGTGTTTCTGCCTGTCTTTGGGGAAACAAACATAGCTTATCAAGTCTTCCTTCCTTCCTTCCTTCCTTCCTTCCTTCCTTCCTTCCTTCCTTCCTTCCTTCCTTCCTTCCTTCCTTCCTTCCTTCCTTCCTTCCTTCCTTCCTTCCTTCCTTCCTTCCTTCCTTCCTTCCTTCCTTCCTTCCTTCCTTCCTTCCTTCCTTCCTTCCTTCCTTCCTTCCTTCCTTCCTTCCTTCCTTCCTTCCTTCCTTCCTTCCTTCCTTCCTTCCTTCCTTCCTTCCTTCCTTCCTTCCTTCCTTCCTTCCTTCCTTCCTGCCTCCCTCCCTCCCTCCCTCCCTCCCTCCCTCTCCCTCTCTCATGGAAAAAATTAACTGTTTTAGTCTTAGAAAACTATTTGAAGTTTATGTTGCATGTGTTTGGTGTTTCCTTCCTTTTTAACTCTCGTATTTATTAAAGATACCTGTAAAAATCTTATGCCAGGTTCAGTGAAATGAAGGGAATTTTTAATGTCTCCCATTAATTTTGGAGCTGGAACTTGTTATTATTCTATTTTTTTCTGATTGCTGTTTTTCCTAGGTTAAAAAAAAATAAAGCAAAGAAACTGCAATGCATAAAACTCTTGATAAAATTGTACATGAAAAGAAATTATTAGACTGAATAATATAATCAATACCTACAATAATCTCAAGTATTATCTCAAACTAGCATCATTGGGAATGATAGAATCAGCATTATTAAATAGGTTTCTTTGTATGTCTTGGATTCTTTAAAAAAACTTTTAAAGTCTTTTTTTATTTTCACAGATGTAGTATATAATTTCTTACAAATGATACTTCTTTTTCTAACTGTAACATAGAAGTGGGACAGAGGTGCCTTGTTTTAAATGAAAAATGTATTTGAGCAGGACTAACAATTCTATGGGCAGTGTGACACCAGCTGCTAACAAGCTAGGAAGGAAATCAACAAATAAAAGAAAGAAAACCAAGAAAGTTCGGGCAGCAAAGCAGCATACTTGTAACATTATTAGGGACAGAAAGAGAGGAGAAAATAATTCCTGCATTGCATTATTCTAGACGTCCCTGGTGGCAAAGACCTTGGAAAGGTACCATGTGAAAAACTGTAAGGTGTGAAGAAATTTCATCCTTACTATTTCATAAACTGTTTCTTGCAGGGAATTACACTGTGTCCCCCTGCACAGAGGGAGGATTGCAACACATGAGGAGAAACAACTGTCATCAAGCAAATGAGTGATGCAAAATGGGAGAATGTTATTAGTGTTCCAGTAAGAAGTATGCCCATGTTTTCACCATTTCCCCTGAGTCACCCACTGTTTCTTGCTGCAGGGTAAAAAGAAGGAACATTGTGTCTCTGCCTCTGAAGCTACTTTCCCTCACTGGGAAATGTATCTCTCCTATTCAATCTTTCCAACCACAAATTCTTTATTGAGTGACTCCGGAAAAAACAAACCTATATGAACAATTCCAGAAGGGCAGGAACTTCTCTTGAGTGTAAATTTAATGCATACTACTGCAAAAGTATCCCACTACACCATGGCACACGTGCACCAAATAAATGCATTCAGCACAGAAAACAGAGACTATCAGTATGAATTTCATGGGGGAAAAAAAAGAGCAAGATCTCATTTTCTGTCTTTGTTGTGATACTATGATGCTACATGCTGCCAGATCCTTCTCTTAAATTGCTCTCTAACAGCTAGATGCCCTCCACAAAGCTGTCACCAGAGAAGAATAGCACACACCAAGGTTGTTTTCGTTTGTTTAAGCTCCTGCTGTGCTGCTTGTCTCCAGTATCAAAGCATTCTTTTTTTCAGAACAAATTTCTTTTAACATATTGTTCTCCCTTTTTAAGATTCTGCTTGGTTCGCATAACAAAATCTCCACCAAACACTCATTGATTTATTGAAAGAAGTTACATTTTCCAAAGGTAAAAAAAAAAAGCTGCTGAGGTATAGATTTTCACATATTTAATCAGAAAGCATGTGCTGATGTATTGGTAAAATATGATCCAAAATGATTATTATTAGCTTTGCTGGACCTCGCTGCCATGAAATGATATTGTCGTCTATTTCTGTTTCTTTCATAGCAGAATAAAAACTTTAAGTCTTCTGGTACCATGCCTTGAAGCACGTCCTTTCTGTCACCTACACAGCTTAATGTGATAAGGATCAATCTTTGCAGGTACTACCGGGAACATATATACGTATATATATATATACTGTTTATAGACATATTATGTGTATATATAAAAATTAATGTCAGTATTTAAAAGCAGGAAATATCTTGTAAACATTCATTGTCTGAGTTAGTGGCATTCAAGGTGTCCTATCAACTTTCTGGGTTTTTTTTAACTTTTGCATTTTATGGAATATTAATGAGCATGCAATGCAATACAGTAAACTAAAGTTACTACTAAAGAGTGAGAGCAAATTTGTTAAAAAAACCCAAGAAAGAATAAGCAATTATTTAATAAATATTTAATTTTTATGTTTATTAATGCACACTTTTGTATATCAGATATATTAGTAAAATAAATGGAACCATGAGGAGAGATATTCCAGAAAGAAAACATCATCCCACCTGCAGTTTATTTTTCATCTCCCAAATGATAGTCACAAATCTGTAGTATCTATTAACACTGTAGTGAGAGCACTCTGCTTGATTTAGTCAACAGTGTCCTCCCTCCCAGAAACTTTAGGATAGTCTCTGCCATTGTGTTCTCCTAGCACTATTTTTAGTACTAGGAGAACTTTTAGTCTTCCTTTTTTTTATCACGTCTTTCCTTGTGACTGGCTCAGCAAGTCAACATGATGAAAACAAATGTTATTAGACCTTCATTTCCACACTAAAATCCCGGAAGGGGAGCTACCCTGCTTACAGCTCTAATTGCTTTAACAGCTCATCTTTCAGGGCTTGTTCTTGTGGGTTTGATTCTGCAGCCCTTACTCAGCCTGAGTAGTACAGCTCTTCTGAGTAGTTTCATTGATACCCAGGAGCCTCCTCTCACTATTAAGTGCTTCTCAGCAGGCATAAGGATTGTAGAACTGAGCAGTGTGAGTTTATTTCAAAAGGGTGAAGAAACTAGGCACAGATTCCAGTGAAAGGGAGCACAAGCTTTGCTTATCTCACATTTGCCTTCCACACACAGCCATCCCCCCCCCCACCCCCATTTGCCCCCCCACCCTTCAGTTCCCAAGTCCCTCAAGCACAAAATAAACAGAATTCTAGCAAGGTAGAAACAGCCCATTCAGCTGATGATGTAGTTCATTTTTAAGCCAATGCATGTTATTTAGGATATTTCTATACAGAGGAAAAAGGACAACTGCAGAGCTCCTGGTTTGCTCTCTTAAGATAACTTTGCTGAGACAGTCTCCACTAAAGTTTAAAAATATAGATGGAAAAATCTGTTAATTAATCTATGAGTTTAAGCATACAATTACAATATAACATAATTTAATAAAAATAATAAATACTTTTGTCATAGATATATACCCTCATAAGTTCATTTTAATTATTCATTATTTTGAAGAAGACAACATCAGTAAAAGTTTTTTAAGTTAATCTCTCCTGAAATTGAAGGTAAGAGGTAGTGGAGGTTGTGAAGATATATATTGGCCTATATAAGGTATTATTATTATTATTATTATTATTATTATTATTATTATTATTTAGCTCTCTGAAAATTTGGCATATTTTATGTCTGCTTCTTTGAAAATTTGGCATATTTTATGTCTGCTTCTTTGACCTCAGATCAGAGGATAACTGTCTAATACCATCTTGAGTCTAATTCTTTACTTCAAAATGTCAAAACTCAAACTACTTTGCCCAACAGGTGTTTGGCTTCATTTCTGAAATTCCCCAAGAGATTTTGAACTGCCAATGTTCTCTAAATTTGCACGGCGCAGACTATGTAGCCTACTAGTGGGGTTGATCACAGTGTCTTTTTACACTGATTTTGTAACAAGAATCTAGGGATATTTTGTACATACTTAATGATCAATCACAAAAACTAGTTCCTGACTATCTCTTATCCAAAGTGGATAATCTTTTTCCTTCTACTGGAAAAGCCTATGCAGAAGTCAACATTTCCCAGTATTTGTGGCCTGACCCATTTCCAAGACATAATATGTATCTACCTGCTGCAAGAACAGTCTTTCATACACAGACCTTGGGTTTGTGGGTATTTTGTTTGTCTGTTGGTTTTAGATTGGGTTGGATTTTTTAAGATAGAGATATCTGAAGCAGTCCAATTTCAACTAAGGTTTCTAGGAGTCTGTTGTCATTTTCATGTTCATGTCATTCTGGACTACTGGCATTTTGATCTTTGAATTACCCCAATTACTAACAATTATGTTTAGTATTTTTTTTCCTTTTGTTTACAGTTACTTTCTTCTGACATTATAGAACTTGCAATGATGTAAATGTTTAGCAGAATCACACTTCTGTACAGGGATTCTAATAAAGCTTTCTTGATTAATTTTTCATGATCCCGTGTGTCTTTTGATACTGTAAAACCAAATTTTTCCAGAATGTATTTAATTTATTATTTTTTTATGTTTCAAGAGCCCTTTCAAGAACTTTCAATTTAAGTTCCTCCCACACAGTTGAACCTTTTAAAATGTTTCTAGAATTACTCAATTGAATTACAATAAAATCCATTCTGCTCTTATTCTGCAGCAGTTTCAGTTTATTCAGCAGCAGAATATGAAACTGATATTAAAAAATGCAACTTTTGTTTAGTTTTCTTATTTGACTTATAATCAAAAATCAGGTAATATATTTCTAATTATATTCTTAGCAAAAAAACCCTTGTGAATTAATTCCTCAAAACTCACAGCAGACGGATTTGTCTTTCAAAGTAAAATGGTAAGCCTTTATCATGTTGGATATTAAACACAGATAAATTTAGACTGAAATCTGTAGCAGTGTCCAGCTTTAGATTCCCACTGGAAGTTGTGGAAGTCTGATCATAGGCTCCAGTTTTAAGTGAATGTTGAAGCTGCTACCTGAAATGTTTCACCCAGTTGTTTAATACAGCCTTTCAAGTGCAATTTATGACTTTGTTCACTATCTACTAAGTATATTAATTAATCAGTGCTTTATGAACCTAACACTTTACAGGTTTTGTTGCTTAGCAACAGAACTTCCTCCAATAAGGGGCTATATCCAGAGTCCTTTAACCAGCTTTCATCTTCCATGACATTTTTAAATTCAGCTGTTTCATTAGTTTTAGAAAACAAAGTACTTCTAATTTCAAAGGAAAAATTCTTTTATTTAAATTTTTACTTCTATTTCAAATACTAAGATGACACTTAGGAATGGCTATAGCTGCACTAACATATTATTCACTGTAAATATGTACAGTGAAATCCAAACAACAGTAAAGTAATCACATCAGCCAAATGTTGGCAGTTCTTTTCATTGCTGTGGGAAAAATACTCTCGCTCATTCCAAAATCCCTATTAAATCTGTATTAATGTCCTCCATCTCTGGAAACAAGCAATAGAGTAGTAAATTATACTTCTGTGTAAACTGAATTCTGAAATTGAGAACAGGACCTTTGCAATTTACAGACATTTTAACTTCTAATGTTGTTAAATAGATGTTTCTCAGTCCACGAGCTCTTCTGTGGCACAAATAACAGCTCTGTTTGTGCATCAAGGGTTCAGTTTTTAATTCCACTGTTATGCATAACAATATTAGAATTAATATTAGTTTCTCTCTTTTAAAATACTCATTTGCTGAGACCTAAATTTATCCCCACCCGTGGAGACATCAGTTGCAGAAGGTACCCACTAAATTTTCATCCTTTACAAGAAGTGCAAACATTTAAGAAATATTTAGTCTGATTCTTGGAAATGTTGTATATCCACTTTATTCCTGTGTCAGAGATTCAGTATTGGAATTAGGCCTGTGTCTAATTTAGGAGTAGTTATAAAATCAATGGTATTAACTCTTTACAGTAAGGTAAATACCCCATATAGTAGATCAGAATTTAAAATAAAATTAATTTTACCTGCATTTAGATTAGACTGTACAGACCACCATCTATGGAAAGAGAATTTGTTTGGAGAGAAAATATAAAATGCATAATGAACTCATTGGGGCACTAAGCCTATGAACTTAGTCTTTGACAGGTGCTAAATAGGCACATGTACTTTATGTGTCCTTGTATGAATTATGCTTTTTTGGTTTTTCAATATAACTAGCATTTCACAATGGTGGAAGCAATGTTTTCCAATGTGCATGCCCACTACTGCCCACTGGTTTGCTACTGCAGAGTAGCTATTTGGATAAAAATGTGATCCTGCCCTTTCTCTTTTTGCATTATGTGATATAATTTCATAGACATCATCTTTCACATCTGTGGAGTGCCACCTTATTAAAAAAATCTAATGAGAATATTGTGGGATGCAACTGGTTCCAGGAAAGTACCCCATCTGATAAGCATTCCCTTAATATCTACATGGGACATGAAAGGTTATATTTAAGCTGATAATATCTTTTCTAGAACTGTGCATGCTTGGTATATCTTGCATAGTATGTTACATGAGCACTAACCAAAAGTTTGGATTACAGCAGTTATTTTACAGACAGCTTTTGAGAAACATTTTGTTTTGCTTTGGATTTTTTTCGTTTTGGATTCCCTGAATTCTGTTCTTATCTTAGCTACAGATGAAAAGGTGGAACACAGAGAGAACAAAGTTATATTGAAATGAAAGATACCTCAAAAATCCTTTGTAATTCTTACTTTAAGTATTGTTCCTCCTTCAGATGCTCATTGTTTCGCACGTTTTGTCTTCATTAAGAGCCTTGTGAAAGACTAAGAAAACAAAGGAGAAGTCTTAATTTTTTTTTACCCTCTTTTCACCTGGGCAAAACTTGTTCCTCTCAGCTATTCAGCTAGCATCAGAGGGAAAAGTCCTGAGGGCTACTGTTCACTTACATGACATTAATAAGGCAAAAACTTCTTGCTACCACAATGTTTATTCCATAAACATAATAAAGACAAAGGCCCTGCATTTTTTTTTTCACATTTCTCTGTGCAATCACTGCTCAGGAGAAAGAAATTGTGAATGTAGTTTTGTTCTACTTTTTACTTTTGACAAAACAGTTGTGCCATTTTTCAAATATTTTATTTTCCATGGTAACATAATCAGTGTATATTTCTTAAAATGTAATAAAGCATAAATAAATTTGTGGAAACTTTTTTTCAAATAACTGCAATGCAGTGGTCTGTTGAAAAAATAGTTCTCAGACAGAAAAAGAAAAGAATAAAAATCAAGAGCTCATTCAGTATTCATGGCTGGGAATGAATGTCTCAAAAAATTTTGATTACATTTGTGAAGAAAGGCAAGAAGTTGTGCAAGGGTGGAAGTTTGGTTTAGACTAACCCATAGAAATAACAGTGTCAAGTAGACATTATTAATGGACCAAGACATGATAACCATTGAGGTTTCTGCCACCTCTGAAATAAACTTTATTCACCTCCTACTGCCAACACAGTGACTTGCTACACCATTCTATACACCTACTAACTTCAGTTACCCAGTCTGGGACCAGGCAAGAATTTTTCTTGAGGCTCAGAGATAAAAGTCTCTATTTGCCTGCAAAATGACATGTAGATTTTCCTAAAGAAATGTCAGTGTTCAGAAATAATTAGCAGAATATTTGGAAAAGGAAGAATTTTTAAGGATTAGCCATGAAGGTATTTAAGAAAAAAATTACTGATTTGCCTGAGGAAATTAAAATAATGTTCTTTATATACTACCAAAATGCAGCTGAGAATTATTAAGATAATTATTAACAGAGTTTCTCCTCATCATTCTGCTAAGTTTTTTTCCAGTGTTCATAAATACTGAACTTTAAGTTGTTACAACTGAAGCTATGGGAGTATTTAAACAGAGTTCTTAAATCTAAATTAATATTTGAAGGTATCTTACAGCAGTGTGTGTTATGAAAGACTCTATTCAACTGACTGAATTAGGACTTCAACAGTGCTAGGATATTCAAGATACCCACAGAACCTGCAATTGCAAGTGAAACATCCATTCACCTAGAGGACAGTAGGAATACCACTAGGCATTTCAAATGGCAATAGATACCCCTGTAAAAGTAACTGAAAAAAGGGGCTGTGTATTGTTTGTGGATCCTTTGACTACAGAAGGAGCTCAGAAATACTAGAAGCTGCCTGTAATCTGGAGTTTAATCCCTCTCTAAAAGTGAATATTCTATCACTTTAGGAGCTCAAAGTCATTTGAGTTGATCTAATATATATCAGCTGGCTTTCATCAGCCTCTGCAAAAAGGTGCCACTCAAAGCTCTCCTTCTGTTCCTCTGTGAATATTTTGGCCAGTCCAGCAGATTTCTCGGGTCACCTGACTCCAATGTTTAGGCAATTGATGTCCATCATGGGTAGACAGTCAAGAGTAAAGAGAAGAGTAAAGCAGAGAGATATTTTAGAGTGACTCATTTCATAATCTGACCCCTTTCAAAACCATAAATCATCCCACTGATGTTAAACACTTGTGTTTCATCAGTGACTACAGACATCTTCCCTTTAGGAGGTCAGAGCTAGATGTGATTAGTCCAACTGCAGCCTGATTTCTGAGTACCTTTCATCCAATCCATTGATGGCTAAGTGGGCAGACCTTTTTGGAAAGTTCATGACACACTCGTCTGCTTTTGCAATCATCTGTCTACTTTGAAATATCTGGCAATTAGCTGGTTGATTCTATTTTTAAGAGCCTTAGTTAATAAGAACACACTGTCCTAAAGAGAAAGTAGATCTCAAAAGCAAGTTTAGATGCGTGGAAAATAACATAGGGTATAAAAACTGTAATGAATGTAATGAATGTTTTAAAGTGCTATTTCAAATTATTGTGATATTCATGGGAGCTGGAAGCTGAGAAAAAACTGCCTGCATATTGAAGATACCTTATTTTTTCTTGTTTATAAAATTCATATTTCATTCTCTAGCAAGTTCTGAATTATTGATTTGCATGTTGATAAAATTCACCCTAAAGTTAAAAAATGATGAAAAGAGAAATTTGAATTGTAAATATTTCTATTAAAGTAATTGTTTAAAAAATGAATAAAAAGCCCAACAAAACCCACAGAAATTTAGCATATAGGTAAATCATGCATATTGTACAAGATAATAGCCTTTCATCTCAACAGTTTGTCTAACACTGAAGAATAAGATGAATACAGAATCCACAGTTTTTGTGAAGTTATTTGTTTGGGACTGTTCCTCTGAGATGTATGGAGAACTGTGAACTATTCCTTTGATTTTGCCTTATTGACTTACCTATAATTGCTTGCAGACATACTTCCCTGAAACATTATTCTTTAATCTTAATTTTTTTTTTTTTTTTTTTTGTGAATTTACTGGATACTAAACCTGACTGGACTTTGTCCATTATATTGTATTTCTGAAAAAAATATTTGATAATATGGCCTTTGAATTTATCTTTTTTACCTTTTCTCTTTCTGTGGTGCTCCCAAACACAAAAAAATTCTCTCTTTAATCTATCCTTATCATACAAATACACTACATTATTTTCTTTCACCTTTTATTTAATAAATTGTTAAATGGGTAGTGTTTTTAATTTTAATAACTTCATTCATGAAAAACCTGCTGAATGATATATCCAAGGACACCTCCTCTGGCCCAGGAAATATCTGAGGTGTAAACCACTTTAATGTCGAAGAAAATGCTTATTACATTCATGTAGGGGATTCTCTGGGATTCTCCACTCGTGGTTTCTGTGAATTGGACACCAGATGGGTCATTGATCTAGTATAGTTTTGAAGACATTAACAAAATCATATAAGGATATCCTTCAGCTCTTTTCTACAAAATTCCACAATTCTAAGGCAGGGAAGAAATTCTAATATCCATAGAAACACTAGGATGTTCTGTCTTAAATAGTAGTCCATTAAAAAGAAAAGGTTTTAAAACATGTTAAGATTTTACACAGTTTTACCTGAATGTATGTCACTAGATAAAATAAGAGTTACAGTTTATCATGATAACCGGTGGTTTTGCCTATGGTTTGGTTAACAAGACTATAGTAAGACATTTTTTTTGCTTCCCTCTTAGATTTTACGTTTTTCTCCTTTCCTTTCATTAGAGGAAAGTTTATATAACACGGTAAATGCCCAGTAAAGAAACTATAAAGAAACAATAGTCTTTCCTCAAAAGGATGGATGATGAGGTATCACTTGCAACTCATGCAAGATATAAATAAATGAACAAAAGTATAAATCAAGTGATTTTGGATGATGGAGTAGTACATCTAATCTTGTGACATTTTCTTTGCTAAAGTCAAAAGAAGTATTCAATATTTAAGCAATGGCCACAACTTTCAATCTCCCATTATTCTAAAAAATAATTTTAAAAAATGTAAAAGTCAGCACATTGAAGTAGGCTGGTTGGAGGATCAGTTAATACAAGAATATTTAAAGGTATTATTCAACAAATTGGGAAATTTATTGCATATTTTTTATTAAAAAGGCCTTATTAAAATGCCATTAAGAAATTGGACAAAATTCATATAACTGTGAAGACCAGTAAATGTATGGTTGTGCACAAACACAGACAAAAAAACCCGGACTCAAATATTCATTTATGAACAGCCTGTAATGCAATCCATATTATATTCAATGTTTTCTTGGGCTTTCCTGTTAACTCTTCCATCCACCTATGTCAGTTGAAACAATCAAACTAATATTAAAAAAAAAATAATAATCTAAAAGGCTTTGATACTTTGAAAATGTTTTAGCTTTGTCAACAAGCCATAAATAACATATTGATCTAGCCAGGATGGTCCTCTTATGGATCTTCCAAAGAACTGCTGTAACTCCTCCCTTGCCCAGCTTGTCTTCAAGCTGGCAAAACTGAAGTTATTAAACTGACTCAGGATGTGATACTTAGCAAAATTTTAACATGACCATATTTTCTTTAATGTTCAAACAAATTTAACTAAAATATAAAGACTTTACAGGTTATTTTCAGAGAGAGTGTGAAAGTGAACCCTCTGTCCTTTCCTTTTGTACAACTAGGTGCCTTTCTTCACACTCAGCTCTATTCTTTCATCTAGAAGACACTATCAAATCCTGATTCTGGAAAAAAAAAAAAAGAAAGTTTTGTTAGACCAAGACAACTTCTTATTGACACAAAAATAAAGTAACAAAAGAGAGTTATAAGATCTTCACACTTTATCACCATTATAACCATTATAAATAAAATTATTAGAAATTGTCATTCCTAAAACAGTACCAGATACTGCATTTTATTTTTTTGCTGTTCTTAAGATGAGTAGTTAAGTTTTGTTTAGAAGCATCATTTACTTTCAAAAGTTTTCCCTTTTCTTCTTTATAATACTAACAGATTTTCCTTTTTCAGATTCATGTATTAGTGTTATAAGCTACTGGATTTACAACATAAAAAAGACACAGAGGTACAAGTTTAGCCTAAGTTATCCTAGTTTCCTATGACATCATGGAAAAGGACTTACTTTTGGCCTCCGTGTTGGTTCATTACCATATTGCTCAGAGCAATTTTTTGAAGGGAGAGTGATGCAGTTTTTTACATTGAAGCATTTACAGAGTAAATGTTTATGTTTGTCCTTTTTTATTTATTATTATTCAGGATTATGAATTCCTTTTAATTTCTGCAAATCACTGACTTGTCTTCCCATGAAAAGACTGCATGAATATTTTATAAGGCAATCTATTTTTCTTAATTTGTTATTTCAAGATGTTTATAGGTGTTCTTATTTCTTGATACAAAAAAACAGAACACAAGTTCCCCTGTATTTTATGGTGGGAGTCTCATTGTAATATATCTAGTGGGTTCAGTCGTATAAAGTTGTGAAAATGTGATTGTGCTTGTCTGCCTCAGTAGAGCGTGCTGGGACTACCAAGGAAAACAACTTTCCAAAAATTATTCAACAGCCGTATCTGGGAAAATGCAGACTAAATAACCCGTCACTTCAGCACTTTGCCAAACAGAAATAAAATAATATATTCTTTTAGATATCTGTTCTCAAGGAAGGCTGACTTTTCAATGACAGATCTGGTGCTGTGTCAGCACCTGAAACATGTTTGCACTAGTCTTGTTTGACAATATTCATAGGTCTTATATTGGTAATTTATTTTGTGTCTGGTACACACAAGTCAGAACTACCAGCACACTGCTTGCTTCAACCTCTTCGACTTGCAATGCAGTTACATGTCCTTCATGGAAGGATGAATAATCAGCTCTTCATTATTTTGCATTATCAGATCAGTCAACAGGTTTTGGTGAGTTAGGCTCAAATTTCAGTCTCTGCTCAATGGGTGAGGAAGAGACAGGTCATGGGTAGAATCCTGACCTATAATTCTGTAGCCATGTAATATCATCTTTCCAGTTTGACAAGTCCATAAGCTCTTTACTGAGTTTGGAAGGGCTCAGGACTACAACTTGTCAGGCCCATTCCATATGGACTTGTCTTGATCAAGAATTATTTTTAATCAAAAAATTATTACAGAAAGAAGACATTTATCTAGAAAAAGCTTCATATTAATAATGATGCCGGTGAAGTTGTCATACTGCACTCATTAGTTTTTATTCCTTTTCTTGGATCACTATTCAGGTGGGAAGATCCCAGAATCATAGAAGTCAGAATCACGGAACCATAGAATCTTCAAGGCTGGAAGAGACCTTCAAGATTATCCAGTCCAGTGATCCACTGTAACACCTAAACCACCATTCCATATCACCCATCCACATGCCTCTTGACCACCTCCAGAAGGGCATGTTTGCTAAAAGTCCTGATATCACATTCTAGGTATTCCCGTGTCCTGGATAGCATTTCAAGCGATGGAGGGCTATCTTCCAGCAACCACATCTTACCCACAAAATCATTTTTAGGCATTGTAGGCACCAAAATAGAATGTTTTCCTCAACTTTATTATCCAGTGAAACAGACGGCCCAGAGATGCTGTGGATGCCCCATCCCTGGAAACGTTCAAGACCAGGTTGGATGGGGGGGCCCTGATCTAGTTGAAGATTTCCCTGCTTTTTTTCCTTATTTTTGGGGAAAAAAAAAATTAGATATCTTCAATTAATATATGGACAACCTCAAATCTAATCAATTTTCTGAACCAGAATGGATAACACATCTGAGTCTGTGTTTCCTATTTCCTAAAAACCAATATTTTAAGCACTTGCCTAACGAGTAAATGTGAAGTGTGAATTTTCCCCTTTTTTAAGATGAAGGAATTAGTCAAATTCAGCATAGATTTTTCAAATTTCCTCATTGAATTATAGTTTAGTAGCCATTAACCAAATTATGTGTTAAAATAGAATAGATGGCTACCTGTCCCTGTCTTAATTAACTTTACCAGAGTTCCTTTTACTATTAGTTCTCTAGGTGCTATTTTGTGAAATACTAGGGCATCTTAACATCTCAGTGATATTTACACTCTATTAGCTGTCATCTTATATTTTAAATGAAGTCCCACTTGCCACACTTTTAACCCTTAGCTTTGCTACCAGGCATGCTGCATCCAGTTTGGAAGGGGGAAATAATATTTTTCTTTTAAATTTCTTTTTTCTCCCCACCTCTGTCCTTTGTTTCCTCTATTTATTTGAAAAAGAAATTATAACAATTCTTGGTAAACAATTTTCTGTTTCATTATGACAGAGGGTTTATGTAGAGAAGAAAATAAGTGTCATACATGCAATCTGTAGCATATGACATTTTTGACCAAACTATTTCACATTTTGCAGTATATCATATGCCATATAGGGCCAGGATATTTATTTATAATCAATTTAATTGCTTATTACTCAGAAAATTCAAATGAGCCACAGTTTAATATTTTAATTTTCATTTCCACAAAATATTCACTATACATACCTAACTAATCACATTGCCTACAAAGGTAGCAATTTACAGTTTTGCCACGTATTTCACTTCTGTGTGTTTGCCAAGATATTTTTTTGCTATTCTGCTGTTGTCACCTGTCATTCAGTGGAAACACTTGGCTGGCATTATACAGCATCATTGATCTTTACCTAATGTGAAGTAGGTGACATAGCTTACGGCTTCTTCAATCATTTCTTGAATGTGAAAACTTTGCCAAGTCCCTTTAGATGTGTAGGACATCAGACTGTAGATAATGACTCTCATTTGGAAAATAAGGATATTAATTCCTAACAAGAAATTAACAGCAAAAGAAGGAAAGAGTGTCCTATTATAATAAACCTGTGGTTTTCCTGAGATGAACAATTAATAATACTTTAAAAGAAGAAGGAATGTTCCAAAACAAGACATCTTCTTGAAAGGTGTATTGTGCAGATCTATTCTTATTAAAGGTTGTAGAACTGAACACAGTCTTAAGGAATACCATGAAATAATTTTTTTAAAATAATAATTCACTCAAATTCTGCTTTTAGGCACAAAAAAAAAAAAAAACATTTATATGTTTGGGATTTATTGAGAATATACTCAAAATAGTACTAAGATTTGTATAACTTCACCAAGTTCTTGCAGTTTGCTTTAGAAATTGAGTATTTTGGAGATACAATTTTTTTCTATACCTAAATATGTCAAGATAAGTTTAAAAACCTTGCACTACATATTTCTTTCAATTGAATTGCTTTATCTTAACATTAAATCTTTCACACTTGAAGTTTTGTATTATTATAGAAGATATGAAGTGGGTTTATAGCCAAGAGCTGAGTTAAAATAAGAGCAGGAGAATAAAAGCTCAGTTTTCAAATATCTAAAAAGTTCAGAAGATGATGTATTTGATGAACTTCACTACTGCTGCTATGATTTCTAACACTCATTTTATATCTAAAAATGCATTTTTTTAAATTTTGTTTTATATTTCACTGATAACGAAACTTTTGATGTCTAGATATTCAGTAAGTCAAGAAAAGCTCTAACAGTACCTCCAAAACCAGCAGTTTTTGCAACCTACTTGAAAGGATTCTGAACATGGTGTCTGAATAACACACTGATTCACTAACGCTGGTTTTTAGTGCTACAGCACTGGGAAAACCACAGAATGAGAAGAAAGCTATGCTGGATTAACACTTTAAAAAAGCAGGATGACTTGTGTCAGCCAATAACATATCAGCCTGGGCTAATATTCAACTAATAAGAATTAAAGCCATATAATTTATGCTACTGAGTATTGCTAAGCATTTTTTTGTCTTTCTTCAAAGGACATCAGATGTAGCACGCAAAATGACATTCATTTTGGATTCTGCAAGGAATGTTACTCATTAACAAGCAAATATTATAACTATGATCTTATCCCTGTGTGGCATGTTAAATGGATTAGGAACTTGCCAACCCATAGATCTTAGCCTGATGATATTTGACACTGACAAGCAGAGGGAAATGGGAGAGGAGTGGGATTTCACATGGGTTGGTACTGGTGTGACTGTCTCAGAAGATTCTGTTCATTCCCTAATCAAAAAAAGGGGACGTGGTAGTGAGCTTGTCTACAGATATGAAGAATCAAAGAGGTACCATACATGAAGAGATCCCTAGTACTCTGACTTAAGAAGAAAACTACAGACACAACTGACCAAAAACTTTTTTTTTTTTTTTTCCCAGAGGAATACTTTAATTCAGACAATAAAAGATTCTGCAAAGTTCTATTCTGAAGCTTATAACAACATATTGATAAATCATTAGACATATAATGGATATTGGACATAAAAATACTAATTTCAAAAAGTCAAAGGGTTTAAAGTCTACAGTGACAGCTATAGAGGGTGGTTTTCACACAGAACCATCATTTTCATGTTAGCCACAGATTCAGATACAAAAGACAAAATACAGAGAAGAAAAAGGAGAACAAAATTTCTAATATGTCCATGAAAAATACAGTGAAGAAAGAGAGAACATGTACAGAGATGTTATAAAAATTGGTGTGAGGGATGGAAAAAATTATTACTGGCTTAAAACAACTGAAGTGTGTGTGTGTGGAGGGGTGGGCCATGACAAGCTCTGCAAAGAGTGGACAGTGCACTGCTCCACAGCCTGTCCTTGGACACTCTAGTCCAGCTCAGAATGGTTATCAGCACTGGCTCACCAGAAGATCCACCTAGAGGGCCCCAGGAGACCAAAAAAGATAAAAGCACTTGCACTAAGGCATATCTTTTTTATTTTATTTGTGCTGCTTGCACAGCACATTGTTTTTATTTTCTAGTAGCTAAGATGGTGCTGGGATTCAAGCAGTGATTATGAATCTTTCTCTGCCCCCTTTCTTTTCTCTCTCTCTCTTTCTCATTCTTTCTTCTCCTTATTTCCATTACTCAAAATCTGGGTTACTTAAAGTTGTGTGGGTTAGAGTTTGCTAAGTCAGTGAAATGCTTTATTTCAACTGAATGTTACTTTAAAATTTGCCAAGTACCATTATTTTCTAAAGTTTGCCAGTAAAAGTTCCTTGTTTAAACTCCTGAGAATGTTGTCACGTTCCTCGTGTGCACCTGCCTCAGAATATTAAAAAACCTAATCCCATGTAAGGAACTTGTTGGGTAAGTCCACAGCTTTAGAGATGACAGGAAGAATTTGTGCACCAGACTATCCAAGAATATGACAGCTTCTCTACTGAGGAAGAGTGGCCATGAGCCTAAGGTGCCATTGAAACCAGATTCATTTGTTTTTTGAGGCATGCATGAGGTGTAGACCACTCATGGGAAATGTAGCAGCTGCATGTCTGAATGTAGCTTTATTTAATTGTGAGTTATTTATTCTTTATTATCATATTTATCAGAGATACAAGTAGTGACAAAGCTACCTCAGCTTATGCTTACATTTTAATAATATTTCCCTTACAAATTATTTTATGTAACTGTCTTCTGACCACATATACATATACAGGTATCACACAAACTTTATTGTCATTCATTGAGTCTCATTTACACATCAGCACGCCAGGTAAATGGCCCATCTCTTTCAGTAGTGTACAGAAGGATCTTGCTGTTTTGAACTAAAGACTGCATTTAACAAAATGTAGAAACACTCTGTGACAAGTCAAGCCAAGTAAAATTACTTAAAATGTGTCTGCTTGAAGGAAATGGTCAGTAACAAAGACCTAGATAATTTTGGAAGCCATTTTTCAAGATGTGCTATTATTACAGAGAGAACAGTGTTCTCTCCCATAATATTTATGCAAGACAAGCTATGTGCTTTACATTCACTCTTTAACTATGTTTAAATTCCTTCCTTTTCATCTTCACTCTAAGCTCCAGAATGATTGATTTGATAAGGTGCAAAGTGCATGTTTTCAATATGTGATTGCTAAAATATCAAAAGAAATATCTGCTTTTCCTTCAATGAAGCAGTTATGTGCTGGGATTTGTTCTCCAAATCATGAGGTAGTTTGAAGTCTAATATCACTGAGGAGTGTATTTCATATGCTACATGTACTTTATTCAGCTGCAACCATTTGGCAAAGGAAAAAGTAATAAAAATTCTTTATTGAAATTGTACTTCATATTTGTCTGTAAATTCTAGCTACTCTGGTAGTGAACACAGCTTTCTGTAAAGAAATAATCAAATGTCTTTTCTGATGTTTTTATACTAACCAGAAAATAAAGTTATACAATGAAGTTAGTAACTCCAGAGACAATATGCAATAAAACCAGGCATTCACCCTATTCCAAGTACATATAGAATCAAAGAGAAAATTATAGATTCCTGAGAATCTAAAACCATGTATCCTTAGCCACATAATCTAAAGTTACTGGGGTTTCCAAAATAACTCAAGCCCTCTCCAAATGTAAACAGACATCTGAAGTTGAAACCTCTTTTGGTAAGTTAGTCTTTACTCACCAACAGTGCTAGATCCTCCCTTGTATTACAGTTCCAGAATGTGCATGTAAATTTTTCTTTCCTCTGAGGCAAGATAATAGTTTCCTCAAATAGAGTAATTTTCTCATCTGAAATAATGATGCTTCAATGAAATAATAAGCATCAAAAACAAGTGAAGACCCAAATCAGAGCACTGGAGAAGGCACAAGACAGGGCAGTAGGATGCAAAAATAGATTTCCAATGCTGCAGGTTCTCTTGAGTAGCCTCCATTTATGGTTCCAGAGGCTGCAAATTATTTACACCATGTTCAATCAGCCATCACCACATAGAAGTTTTTGGATGTCTTCAGGCTTAAGAAAATCATCCCGTATGCTGGATCACAATTGGATATATGTGTGTATATATATATATATACATATATACATACTTATATATATACATATATATATAACCTTAGAAATGTGATGGGCTTTGTATTCCAGGACATCTTGACCTGGTTCTGAATGTAATTTGATAAAATGTTTGGGGCTGTGTCATCTGTAAGCTTTTCATTAAGTTATTCTAAGACAGATGCTGGGAAAGAAAGAGATGTCATACAAGGTTATAACATGTCACAAACACTGCAGAACTACTGTCTGTACATATACATATTGTTAAGATCTAAAATGTGAAGAGAGAAAATTGTAATTATTACTAAAAAGCTGGATATACTGTTCTCTGGAATTTTAAAAAGCTCTTCTAGTTTTCATTGCCTTTTGTAATTGCATAGTACTTTCTCATTTTATTGTGCTTTTCACAAGTAACTATTGATGGCTATATGTATTAAATATGTCGAATATGACCAAACTATCAAAATTGGGGGTTATATTTTTAATGAGGTTTAAAAATACAATCCAAACAGCAATACTCTAGAAAATAGATGTTGCTATATCACAAAAAAAACACAAAAAACAACAACAAAAAAAAATCCCTAATTAAGACCCTTAGCTCTTTCATTACTTTCTTTATCAAATTAAAGAGTTGTTTAGAGAAAATTTTATATTTTCACTAGCTCTAATCTCTGTAATTTAACAGGTCTGTCCCATAACACAAAAACAGCATCCTCCTTCACGCTGGCTTTTTAATGGACAAATGTGTCAGGAATGTGGAGCAATAGAAGAGATGTTTTGCTCCATTCTGACCTTTTGTAGTAGTAGTGATGCAATTAAACCAAATGAAAGCATGCTGTCCTAATAGTGCAGCTTCAGAGCAGAAATTCTTGCCAAATAGTACATAATTATCTGCTAAACGTATTTCTGTACTAAAATGTGCTAAAACCTTAAAATTCATGGGTTTCTCAGAATAAGAAAGCTTAAGCTGCTAGAGAGAACATTTGTTCTTCATATAATAGCCTTGGAAGTGTGGTACAGGGCCCATAACTAGAGTTATTCATTTGTTTTCTGGCAGTGCCTAAACCTATGTAACTCAACCATACTGAAGGCCCACAGACCCTTTCCATAACAGCTTACAATGTATTCACCTAGAACCTGCAGACACACAGGAAAAAATCACTAAGCTAAAAAATGTCAGGTTTGTGTGTTACATAAATGACCAAGTAAATGTTTTTTTCCTCAAGATATGTCAAAATGACAGACAAATACCATCTGCAGAAGACCCCAAATCACTTTTTTTTTTCAACAAGAGAGTTCTAATCTACATGAAAGGAGGCAGTGCAAGGGGTTTTGTTCTGAACCGCTCTTTTCTTCTGGATAGATTTCTCTGAATCTGTTACACATCATCAAAAGTAATTAAGTATTTACTGATACCAAGATAAACAGTAAGACAAACAAGGACACTTGTTCAGATGGCTATACATCTAATATAGGTTTTTACCTCAATGCCTGTAGAGAACCAAAGGATAATTATCTGGTTTACGCTCACTCTTGGTTAAAGTATCAATACAGGCACTAGCCTGACTCAAGTGTCTCTCTAAAAATGGATTATCACAACCTCCTAAAGGTCTGTTTCGTTCCATTAATATGAAGGGGTTTTTTTTTAACTACAATACAGACTGCTTCAGATGTCCAAGTTAATTGGAATGAAACTGACTTAAAGACATGCATCTCTGGTGTAAATTGTCTTTATTAACAGCCAATCAAAAAATGTCATTCTGAGGATCCCGCATTCATGGATACATCTTTGGGGGAGTGCTCTATCTCATAGCAGGAAAAGAGCTTTGAGACTCTCTTCAGTGTCAGGCAGAACACAGAAACAACCACAAAACCACAAATTAAATGCAAGGAGTAAATTCATCTTTGTTGCCTTGACAACCATTAGATACCAAGCACCTGTGCAGAAGCACAAAAATACAATGCAGGCACTGCCGTACTCAGTCCATGCTAGAGGATCACCAGACCTGCTGTCTCCATCTGTACTTCAGGGATTCACCCAGGAGTGGTTTACCACTGCACTTTAATATTTCACCTGCAAGGGCAGGAATCTCAAGCATGTTCAGTGGGGTCCCTCTAAGTTTACCACAGACCTATGTTATCAAAACATGTAGGTTCCTATCAAACAGATGACTAAACAATGATTATTATGATACTTGTGCAATATTTAAATGGCTTGATTTACCTTTTATTTCCTCATTTTCATGAAGAAAATAATAAACTTCTATTTAAATCAAACTTTGATAGGGAGTAAGGTCTTCCACCAACTTCCTCTTCATTTTACCGAGTGCTTGGTTGCTTGTGTATGGCATGAATGTAGCCATAGACAAAGACTACTCCCTAAGTCTGGAGATGTGGGCTTCCTTTCCTTTTTTGCATTTTGGGTGTCCTTTAGCTTTTATGGATAAATACAAAAGGGCAGTATCACATGCAATGCAAATTATATCTCACACAT
Source organism: Calcarius lapponicus (assembly GCA_039654755.1). Classification (NCBI taxonomy): domain Eukaryota; kingdom Metazoa; phylum Chordata; class Aves; order Passeriformes; family Fringillidae; genus Calcarius; species Calcarius lapponicus. Next base: position 43,956,688 of record CM077462.1, on the reverse strand, counting down.
CATGATATGAGCGTATGATCTGCAAATCATAATTATGTTGTTCTTAATATATAATAGCCCAGTAATTGGGCCTGAAGACAAAACTGTGTCAGTCTTGTTGATTTTTTTTTTCTTAAGCCATTTACCTGAAGTTCAGTAAGTTAAATGATAGTCTGTCTCTATGCTATGGGAAATTATTTCATGCCTTCATATGTATGAGATTTTTCATATCTATGGGAAATGAAAATATCACCATGAAAATTCAGGCGCAAAAATTAAGAAATATTACAATTTAAAAAGTAAAGAAATTACCTTGCATGGTCCAAAGTCTCCTGAGATTTTAAGTTGTTTTTAACATTTGGGGCCAGCATTCAGATACTTAATTTTGAATACATTTTTGATAAAACTTGTGTTGCAACATCATTTTATAATTGACCTTTCACATTAAGAAAAGAAAAAAAAAAGATTTACAGCCTCAGTTTGTTGGAATATTTTAGAGTCAGGAGAGTGACTTTAGCTTTTCCTTGTGATATTCCCTATTGCTTCTTTCCAGTGACTCCTATAACAAAATTCAAAGTCAAGCACAAACATAAATACGAAAATCACATTCAAGTCTGCCTTTGATTTTAAGCCTATAATCAAGCTGTTGAACATAAATAAGGTAAAACATAATTCAATTCTTCTGCTTCTTTCTGTCAGTTAAGGAATCTCTTTTTAAAGATATCCAAGGCACAAAGATGACTAAGATCATCACTCTTTTTAGGATCAATTTATCTATTAAAGGTTATAAAACATAGTCTGATCCTTTACAGTACAAAGTTGAAATCAATGTCATGACATTTAATAAGTGTTATAATAAATAGCATTAATATATTAAAATCAATAAATATATTCATGGACAGTATCTTATGAATTCTCAGATAGATGCACCATAGTGGCAAGATCAATAACATGATTGAAATTTTTGTAGATAATTTTAAATATCAAAAATAGTGTTGGTAAATCATGTACATCCCCTACAGTCAGTGGGGGATGCACTTGGTAGAAAAATTTATATAATATGTTATAGATGCATGTGTAGGGTGAGGGAAAATGTCTAGGGAAATGAGACAAAATAAACCTAGCCTTTCTTTCTTCCCAAAAAAGAAGGCCAAGATGATATATAATGAAGGAGGAAAGAGAAAGAGATATTTTATAATGGAGAGAATCCATTCCTGGAGAAAGAGTGATTTGTCAGGTCAATTGAAAAAGGAATTTCATCTCTGAAGTCAATATTGTTCCTTGTTAATGTCTGTGCAGCAGTATTACCCCAAAAGACTATGGGTACGTACAGGTGTAGCATATCAAGCTTCCATTATGTAGTGCAGCAATAAGCACATTTTATTTGACCAAACATTACACACTTAGTAACTGCTGTTGGACAAATAATAGTAAATGCAGATAAAACTTAGTCTACCCTTTTGAATAAAACATTGGTAGATGCAATCTGACTATCTTCTACAGCAATTACTTTTTCTAAGTTCAATTAAAGTTGGAGTTGTATATTTATTTTTCTTTAGGTGACCTAAACAAGCCTACTGTTGTAAACACAGGTTATGAAACTCAGGTACAGAAAGCAGCTAACTTGACCTTGCTTTCAGCAAGAGCATAATACTGTCCATGAAATTGGAGCATGAGAAACAATGCCACAAAAAGCAGGTCATTTAACAATGCCCATTAAATTTAAAAAGAATGATGAGGGGTCCTCAAGATGTTTGCCAAGTCCTCAAAGTAAATAATCCCACAAAGACGGCAAATCATGCCACAAAATTTATATAGGAAATGAGCCGTGTCAAAATTTCATTAATTTTAGATCAAGGCATGCCAAGGGGAACGCAGAACTGCCACAACATGGCTCCCTCCACACTTTTCTACTTTCAGACAGCCTTAGCCCAAGGCTGCTTTCACTACTGTGCGTAGGGTTAGGGTTCTGCCTAGGGTTAGGGTTCCGTAAACAACAAAGCCCAGGGCTCCAAGAATAATGCAATAACAAAAGGCATGCCAAGGAGAACACAGAAAAGCCACAACATGGCTCCCTCCACAAATTTCTCTGCGCACTCAGCCCTAGCCCAAAGCTGCTTTTACTGTTCTGCCTAGGGTTAGGGTTCCGCCTAGGGGTAGCATTCCGAAATCAACAAAGCCCAGGGCTCCAAGCCCACTGCAGACAGAAAATGCATGCCGAGGGTAACACAGAACTGCCACAACATGGCTCCCTCGACATTATTCTCTCTTCAGCCTGCTTTAGCCCAAGGCTGCTTTCACTGCTCTGCCAAGGGTTAGGGTTCCGCCTGGGGGTGACATTCCGAAATCAACAAAGCCCAGAGCTCCAAGCACACTGCAGTGGCAAAAGGCATGGCAAGGGGAACACAGAACTGCCACAACATGGCTCCCTCAACACCTTTCTCCGTGCACTCAGCCTTAGCCCAAGGCTGCTTTTACTGCTCTGCCTAGGGTTAGGGTTCCACCTAGGGTTAGCGTTCTGAAATCAACAAAGCCCAGGGCTCCAAGCATAATGCAACAGCAGAAGGCATGCCAAGGGAAACAGATATTTGCCACAACATGGCTCCTTCCACACATTTCCATGTTCAACCAGACTTAGCCCAAGGCTGCTTTCACTGCTCTGCCAAGGGTTAGGGTTCCAAAAACCACAAAGCCCAGGGCTCCAAGCACACTGCAGCTGCAAAAGGCATGCCAAGGGGAACACAGAACTGCCACAACATGGCTATTTTTGCTCCTTTCTCCTTATTGCCATGCTCTACTTCCCCCATCACGTGCTTCCAGTCCTACTAAGCCCACGCTTCAGTTATACTGCTGTTGCAGAGGGTATTCCTTGGGATCACAATAGTTTTATGTATAATTTACTGTCTGATAATCTCTGCTTTTCAGAGTATGATTTTTGTTTCTCTTTTTTGAAGACATTATATTTCAGGTGAAAATAAATTTCTTCCTTTGATTTTTGAAATACTGAATGTAGATACCTAAAATATTTCTATATAAAAATGCCTATATTTTTTTGAAAGTCAGCTCTACCTACATTCCTTTTTAGATCTTGTGTCTTTTCACCTGTGTCTTTCCACCAGTTTCAAGCAATTGACCTGTTTTCAAAAAGACTAGCAGAACTTTCACCAGTGAGTATATTATAAAGCTTAACAGGTGGTTGGAATGGACTATGAGGTTGTGTATGCTAGAACTTTATTTAAAGATTCACAGAAAGTTAGCAGACATACAAGAGGAATATTCATCTGTTTCAAAGGTTCTATAATATGGAAAAATATATGTATGGCAATACTTGCATTCATACTTAGCTCAATTACAGATACTACTAGAAGGTTTGAAGACAGAGAATGATTTTGCACTTGCAGTTTTTGTAGTTTTATACTTTACATTATTTAATGTTTTGCAGTCACAGCAAAAAGGACTTAAAATAAAGCCTGTTATTGTACTATTCATAGTGTTACCTGATAAAAGCTAAAAGCATCTGGTCCCATGTGTAGAGAATCAGCCAAATGTCTATTAACCCATACAGTGTACCTCCAAAATTAGGGGAAACACCTCAGCTGTAACTAATGAATATTAATTTCTTGAAGTGATATAAATATCTGAAAAGAAGATTTTTCTAGAAGACAAGGGTTCAGTTCGTGATTGAAGCAGCTGTTCAAGTTCACATTTTTTAAAGTTTATTAGAGTTAGCCAGTGAAAAGCTTTTAACAAATAACTCTCTTAGTTAATTCAATATTTTCCCTTTTCATGGATTATATGCTATGATCTCAATTGCTTTCAATTTACCAATAAAAATGCAATGTCTGCTATTTTTCTACAATTAAGCAATAATTAAAACAAACTTTTTTTCTTTTTTTAACAATTAAAACAAACACTAATAGAAAATAAACTATACTTAACATATGAACATTTTAGATTCTGGCTCTTGTGTGATTGTGTGAATTGTGTATTGTGGGAGTTATTCTTGCAGACTCCTTGTCCCATCTAAAGCTGCCTGAGCATCATCATCTGTCCAGATGTGGCTCAGAGCAACAGCGAGACTGCTCCATATGATTTTGTCCCACAGAGGTCATCTTCTAACTGGGCTAACTGTAAAACCAGAGATGTAAATACAGAAAGTTTTTACATAGTATTCATCTGTACAGCAGAAAGATTTCCTAAGGCTGGGAAGTATTCATCAATATATTATTTTTTCTGATTTTTTGTATAGAAGGCTGTAATGACAGTGCTCAAAAAAAGCCCATTAAACTATAGTGTTTTGGGAGTAGTCTGTGTACATTTCAGATGTGTAGTCAGAGGTCTAAGACAAACATTTTTGATAGATGCATTTCCAGTGGATATCTGCTCAATATTTTGCAGATTTTCAGATTTTCTTTTTGGATGGTCTTTTGTTTTTTTTTATTTTTTTCAGGGTGGTGAATTATATTCTCATATTTTGTAGAAAACATGTAAAATGTGTTCTTACAATTGCACTGTAATTCACCAATCTACTCAAGCACTAGAAAAGTTTCCTGCTCTGAAGAACATACAGCTGTATACAAAAAAAAAAAAAAAAACTAGAAAAAGATTGCACCAATAGCACAAGAATTCTCTACTATATCTGGAAAATAGCATGCAGAAGGAAAGAACTATAGATGATTCCTTAATCTTGCTCTTTGTTAAAGCTAATATGAACCTCATTTTACCTGAAATGGCAAATATAATGTAAATAAAGAAAAATTCAATGTCAATGTTCTAAGAAGTCAATATTCTTAAAAAAAAAGGAACAGCGAATTTTTATATTGTTCAAGCTCATGAAATCAAATAATTTCTAGACAAGTTAATAAACTATAAAAATATTTAATGGCAATATATATTTCTTTACTAGGAGGGCTTTTTTGGCAACCAGTCACTTTCCAGGGAGCTGGTAACTCTGAATCATTTAGAAACCTCATCCTTCCCTATGAAAATGTTACTCTGAGCAGTGAACAGTGAAAGCTCTGTGTCTTATCATGGCTTGGCCCCCATGGAGCCTAATGCTGGTTCAAGAACAACAGCAATATTTTTGCAGTGTTATTCATACAGGATATCTCATGATACTTTAAAATAAAGTAACAAAAACAAGAGTCTACACACTCTTCACTCTGGGCAAAAGCCCATCCGAAAGTATTGGATTTCAATCTATCCATATCATAAAGCAGAGGCTCAGGTTTTTTGTTGACGAAAGTCTTTGATTCGGGAAGTGTGGAGATGAAAAATGGGGAAGATGTTCTTCCTCTCAATTTATTTTAAAAATAAGAAATTGGACATTCCACACACTTTGTGCTCTGTGGCATCTGAGAAAGACAATGGAGAATTATAAATTCATAGATACTGAAACAATACGAGGCCCTTAGACAATGCAGGGGAGAGGTATATAAACTGGAAATGCTTCAGGCAACCATGGAGGAAACTCCAGTCCTGAAGCAGTATGCTGGACATTTTCAGTCTCAGTTAAAACTTCATAATAACAGTATGTATTCAATAAGAAAATAACTGATTGATCTTCTTGTAAGTATAGAAGAAGAGAGAAAAAAACCTGCTCAATATCACTGAGCTTGGTGTTTTAAACCTGAAAATATAAAAGAAATAATAGGAGTGGGAAGCAGTGAAGAGGGAAGCCTATTTTATGAAGGTACTTAAAGGAGGACTATTGTGCCAACTCACCTTCAATCCTTTAAAAATGATAGAAAAAATTCTGCTAGAATCAACTAAATTGTAAGTTGAAGAAAAAATAGTTACAGTGGCTTAAGATTTGTGCTATACTAAAAGAAGAAAAAATATAATCCTGTAAACTCATGACAAAATGAATTGCTGAATCTGTAAATGTTAGACTCGAAGGACATATTTATTGTATAAGTGACTGCATACTTCAGTCAAATTGAAAATTTTCACTGATGCTGAATTTGTGGAATCAGATTTTCTGCTGTTGTCAGTGATTGCAATTTTACTGAAAACAAAATTGTTTTGCACATCAGATTAACTCAGAAGCCTTTCCTAGTAGCTTTTGCTTTTCTTTAGCATAGCATACACATATTTTCCTGTTGTGCGATGTGATCAGGTTGTTTGCAAGCTGGAGATGGAATGGGATTTGTTTGGGTAATTCCCAGCTAAAGTGTGATCCCCTGGGGAATCACAGCCTAGAGTCATAATTTAGAGCAATACCTAAATTGTGCAAATTCATTCAAGTGCAAGAACACTTAGAGTTTTAAATAGCAAAAATTGTAATCAGCCTCTTGGTATATATGTTTCCAACACACCACAGACATACAGAACCATGAAGAACATTCTCGCAATTGCTTTAGTTATGTAAAACACAATCATCAATACCTTATTTTTCTTCATAGAAAATAAAGACTAGATCCCTTTTTATTTTGAAAGAAGAGAACTTGTTTCATGTACTGTGATGTAGATAACCTTCATTGACCTTGGATCTGTTAAATGCATGCCTAATAAGTAAACATCTAATTGATTAATGAGATTAAATTTAGCAAGTATAAACAAAATCACCTTTTGAAAGGTAGCAAAAAAACCATAACAGTATAAAACAAGGTTATCTTATTCTTATTTAGTCTTCTACATTGTTCATTGTGTTAAGTCAATGCATCTCTTAGAGGGACATGTAATTCCTAGTGTGTCCACCTCCCAGTGACCTATTCTTACTCTACAATCCTTGTTCCTCATTCCATTCTGCTGGAATTCTCTCATGCATCATTGTCCCAATAAAACCCACAAAAGCTAGGTCAGGAACAGTTTTAAATTATTTTAGATTCTAATGAAGAAGAGAATAAACAACACTCTGGGGACTGAGAAACACTGTAACAAAAAATTGAGGTCAGTGAGTTCCTGAATTTCTATGGACCTAGACAACAATACTAAGTGACAAAGTGTCACATTATACAGATTTTGTAAAGGCATAACTTCTTTCTCTCTTCTTTTAAAACACATTTCATAAGGGCATTAGTAGCTTTTTGTGGTCAGCAAATAAGATTAGGAGAAGGACTTGGTGTCCATGAAACAATTCCTAGAGATCATGGATTTTTGTGGGTGAAGATACTGTGTACCTAAACAAAGCATGAAACTGAAAATGCAAATTTATGTATGGATTTTTATATTTGGACTAATCTACAGAAAGGACACAATAGTTCAACCTATTGTAAAGCTTGAGCAACCAAATATAGGTTAGGCCTTTTAGGGTGGTGCTGATTTTTGTTGGGTTTTTTTATGATGTTTAGACATAACATACAGCAGTGATCAAAATTTCATCAGTGTCACTACCTCGAGTTACAATTTTACTTCTAAATAGGCTACATAGAGTCTGGTGAGTTGTTAATGAGCAAATGAATTCAGTGGTTGTGGTCTAAAATTGACAGAGAAATACAGAGAGATTATTGGCTCACGTGATATCTGTCAAATATTACTTCAGAAAACAGCAGTATCTACTTCTTGAACATGATGGTTCTGCTAGTTGACACCACATATTATAGAATAACAGAATCATCAAGGTTGGAAGAGACTTTTAAGATCCTCAAGTCCAGCCACTGATGAGCTCTTTGCTTTTCTAGCAGACACTCTCCTGCAGCCCATGCAGAAGACCACTGTGAAGCAGCTGTTCCCCTGCAGTCCATGGAGGCCCACAGTGGAGCAGAGATCCCCATTCAGCCCATAAGAAACCTGAGGCAAGGGCACATGGATATGTTCTAAAAGAAGCTGCAACCTGTGGAAAGCTCATGCTAGGGCAGGCTCTTGTCAGGAGAAGCATCCCATGAGGATGCTAGGACACCTCAGGGATTAGGACATCTTTTCCTCCATTGTGTTTCTATGCTTAGTAGAGGAGTCCAACTTCAGTATTTTTTATATCTTAAATATCAATATTTAAAATATATATACATTAAATTAATCAGTCATTCACTATCATCTGCTGTTTCTCCGTATAAAAAAATGAAGATAGCTTGTGCTATCATATTATACATGGGATGAAACAATAGATCAGACCACTTTTTACTCAGTGTATGATATATTTCTGAAGACATAGCATTTTTAAGGCAGTTACTTCTCAATTTCTTCACACTGACATTGTAACCTTTATGAATGGTTGGCTCTTTGTGTTAATGATATAGGAAATTAACAGATACAGTACAGTGGTGATGAGGGGTGCTACTTTGGATGGCTGCTCTTTTTATGGTTTGATCCAAAATCCATTAGTGCCAGTGGAACTTCTTTCATGCTCGAAGGTCAACATGCTCCAAAGAGTTTACAAGAGTAGACTGAATTGCTAAGGTAGGTGTACCTTTCAGGATATTATGAGGAATTTTAGGAATTTCTAGTAGAAAAATCTATAAAATTTTATTAAAAGCCTTAGATGACATTGATAACTATTATCTACAAAAACACACCTAAGGTTTCTGAATTTCTGCTTCAAGATAATATCAGAGATTTTTTACAGAATACTGAAGAAAAAGTGACTTTTAATTATTTTCCCAAAACAATACAGCAATATTTTTTTAATTATTAAAATTGCAATAAAAATGCATGAATATTTACAATAAAGGTATCAACCAACTGAAATAAAATATCACATTATAAGTTTATTTTCTAAACCTTAACTTATGAATTTTACTTCAATTTGTTCTATAGATTTGTTCCCATGAACAATAAAACCAGGGCTAGATAAATGAAGGCAAATAGAATAAGTGCCATTTGCTGTAAATCAGATATTGGCAATATTTCTGCCCCTCCCTCCACGTGGTTTGTTGTATTGTTCAGTTATTTATGTATTTATTTATTTATGTATTTATTTGAAATTGTAGTTTCTGACATCCAAATATGCAAACTAACGTATACAATTTGCCATTGGATCTGCAAGAAGCATGTGTAGTATGTGTGTTTGTCTGTGACCACAGAGGAATACACAAGAATTTCTAGATAAATTGCTAATTTTAGAAGCCTAGACTGATTTTTTAAAATCCCTTTGGTTAGGTTTGATTGGACACGCAAATCACATGTTATGTGATTTGCTCTTCACTGTCTGACTGTAGTATTTTATAATTAAGCTTTCAGTGTATATGATTTTTTAAACGAGCTTGTCATGACTATGCTTAGTATTGATTTAAAAATGTGTGTTTCTGGGAAAATTCCATCGATAAATTTCCTTGTAAGAACAAGCATCAGAAGAAAGGGAATTGGTGGGGGGGGACGGGGAGGGGGAATCTTAAGAAAGAGTATAAAATTCTGGTTTTATGGTTTGCCCTTGGATATTCATAGTCCATGTTTTTGAAGTATTTATCTATCACTACCTCAAATCCTTATTTGTTTGAATAGAGCAAGTGAATAGAGCATGATACCGGGCATCTGTGAAAGCACAGGAAATATACACAATTCATCAGAGTCTGTTTAGGAGTAGAAAGCTTCTCAGACTGTATTATAATAGCAAAACTTGCCAGAAGAGTACAGAAATTGATCTGAAGTCCTTTTGGCTTCAACAGACTAAATGTGCTCATTGAAGTAATTTCAGTGTTCAAAAGGAACACAGTTTATGGAAAATGGTATTTTTCTGAAAGATTGTTTATCATTTCTTTACATTTTCTGGCTTAGTAAACTGTCTGGATACTAAATGTGTTAATGATATTCCTTAAGTTGATATAAATACATAAATCAAAGTATAACTATGCTTCTTGCTTTACCATTAAGTATTTGGGGTTTTTTTTAGCTAAAGCCAATTATATTTGTGGTGGCTTATCACAGCAATTATATGAAGCAGCAGGCCAGTTAGTAATGACTTTTTTGTTAGGGGAGTGCTAAGAACACTTCCAGCAGAGCTCCATTAACCTGGATTACAATCACAGTTTTAAATTAGGTACCAATGCAAGTAATTTAGTTTTGTTTTTGTACTTAATTGGTCATTAAACTTGTCATGCCAATAATTCTATTTCTATGCCACTCGGTCATTAAATACTCCCTGCATCTACCCAGAAGCATTCCCTCCTGCAGAAGAAACAGGAGATTGCTATAAAACATTTCTGCGTCTGCATGCCACCTTTATCTCTTCATGAACAAATTTGAATGATAAAGCCTTTCTTTTTCCACCATAGTACCCATAAGGTCATGAGGTCAATAACATAAGTCAATAGGAGCCTGGTAATTGCTATTTTGGATCAAGCAGTCTTTGTGTGTCGTCCAGGTATCTTGTTGCTACCAGGGACTAGAACCATATGCTCATAAAGAAGATGAAATGAAAAATTCTGCAATAATTTTACTGAGAGGGGAGATTTCTTCATATTCTTGATGACTATGTTTTGTTTTATGTCCTGAAATAAGATAGTTGGTAACTTTTTTTAAAAGAAATAATTCTAATTCCATGCAAATGTAAATGCTCTCATTATCCATATAAATGTTTAATCCTTTTTAAAATTCTGCTAATCTTTTAGGCCTCAGTGATATTTTTGTGGCAATGAGCTCTCTAGGTTAATTATGCATGTGCAACAAAGTATATCCTTTATCAGTTTTAAATTTAAATCCTGCCTATTTACTGCTTCACATCGGAACTTTATAAATCTATATTGTGCAATTTTCTGCTCCAGGCATTTTTCTCAAGTGAGTGTGTGCATGATTATAATGCCTGGAGGATGCCTTAATAGACTCTTCCCATCTCTAACTCCTCTCATCAGTGTGTTTCTCCATGAAACTAATTTTTGGATCAGTGGATTTGGTTTAGAGCTGTGTCCAAGGTAGAAAGTTACATGCAGACTTCTCCAAACATCTTAGGAAGTCAGTTAAAATGAGTAAACTTTCTGTAGTAAAAATGAAACAGGTTTTTAAAGCCATACTCAGACTAGGCAATAACCAAGGATAAATAATGAGGAAAAACACTATGTGAATATGCACATAACCCACAAATTAGTGTGGTTTTCTTGGCCCTCCATAGTGACTGGACTACAATCATTTTTTAATCTAATCTAGCCTTGAGCTAGGAAAGCTAGGTCAATTAGTTCAGGCAGTAGGTTCGAACAGCAGTTACATCAGAGGTCCAGCTGCTCCTCCCCAAGAGACATCTATCACATTTGTTAAGTTTTAAATGTTTTATTTCAGTAATATTTAGATATATGCTGTATCCAAAGACCAACGGGATTTGTGAAAACAGGTTTTATATGAGACAGTGTTGTGAAGGATTATTAAACAACTGATTAAAAATTAATGTTATGAGCTCCTCCTGCTGACTCTTTAACATCAGCCAAATAACATTTGAATGATTAAGTAATTCTTTATTTCTGCAGAATTTTCATTGATTTAAGATTTTCTTACATAGTGACTTTGCAAGTTATTTTCATTCACCCTGGCTCAAAGGAAAAGTTGAGGAAGATGAAAAAGGTGATGGGAGATTATTTATACGAGTAGAGCAGCCAACTCTTGAGATAACAGAAAGATGGAAGTGAGATATTCAGATACTGGAGTCTGAGAAGCAAGAACGATAACAGTTAGCAGGCCATTCCATTAATGGGTCACACAAAAGCATTTGACCCAGTTTCTTGGAAGATAGAACCAGAAGTACAAGCCTGGAATCAATCAAATGTCCTTTGTCCTGAGAAAGCAAATGGACGGCTACACAACTGTTGTGTGGATGGCAGGTGGCCACCAAGACACTAGATAGTTTCCCTCTTCATTAGTATGGTGGGAGAGAAAATAATATCGAAAAAAAAAAGCCTTATGAGTCAAGATACAGGCAGTTTAATGAAGCAAAACCAAAGTATGAGCAAATAATACAAAGAAAACAGAAGTTTCATTCTCTATTTCCCAGGACTTTAATACATATAGTGATTGCTCTGGAAGACAGAGTAGTAGTTAATTTCCTTCCCTGTTTCCTTCTCCTTTCTCTGAGATTTTTTTTCTTTTTTTTTTTTTTTTTTTTTTTTTTGCTGAACAGGCATCATAGATAGGGGAATATCCCTTTGGTCACTTTGGGTCAGCTGCCCTGATTATGTCCCCTCCTAAGATACTGCCCATCCTCAGCCTGCTGATGAGGGTGGAACGATGGAGAGATGGTGCTGATGCTGTGCAGCCCTGCTCAGCAGCAGCCAAACACTGGTGTATTGCCAACACCTTTCCACCTACCAGAAAAAAAAGCACAACACTCTAAGGGCTGCTCCGGGGAAAGCGAACTCCATCTCAGACACATCCAATAGAGCACATTTTAAGTCTGGATATGGGAGTAGGATTTTGTGAAGTGAAGAGGTGCTTGTATTCTGCATTTCAAGTACCTGAAATGTTCATTTTTATTGGTCTAAGGGTGTGAGTTTAAGGTGTTGTTGTTTTTTTTTTTTAATTGTAGTAACATAGGAAGATTTATAGATTTTTAAGCAATATGATTGGCAATTGTTTGTTTAAGCTTGTGACGTAGAAACACCCAAAGACTGCTTCAGACAAGGTGGTCTGGACGTAAATGGAAATAGAAGGCTGGGAATTGGTAGGGACCACTAAGAACGTGTGACTGTTAACTTTATTAAGGAAAGAAAACCCAAACCACAAAAACTGATCCTGTACCTGCAGTGAATCTGGAGATTCAAAAGTGCGCTTACATAATTAAAAAGTGCTGGGAAGACCTGAGAAATCATGAAACAAGACTTTTTATTTGGGAAACATTACACTGAGAAACTCCTCCTGAGGAGTCTGAGAGACGCTGAGAAAACAGCAGTTTGGATGATAGAATCATAGAAAAGTAGAGATCGGAAAGGACTACTGCACTGTCTTCAGTCTTCAAGGTTAGGAGAGGATAAGGAAGTTTAGCAAACAGGAGAACAAGAGGAGATGAGAAAGTGGTGAAAGTAACTTCTAATGCTGCTATTAATACTTGTGATGCAAGAAAAATTGTCACATAAGGGAATAAGGGAACAGTTGCAGATAGAGAGTGTCAGTAACAGAAAAGGGGAAAAAGTAGAAAAGTACCTGAGGGTTTTTAGTCAACGGTGTGTCCAGGTGACAAAGGAGACCAATGGCATCATGGCTTGCATCAGAAATAATCTGGCCAGGAGGATTATGGCAGAGAATTTCTCTCTGAGCTCAGCACTGGTGAGGCCACACCCCAAGTCCTGTGTCCCATTCTAGGCCCCTCACTACAAAAAGGCCATTGAGGTGCTGGAGCAAGTCCAGAGAAAGGCAACAAGTTAATGAAGGATCTATAGCACAAGGTCTGATGAGTAGGTAGCTGAGAGAACTGTGATTGTTTAGTCTGGAGAAAAAGGAGACTCGGGGGAGACCTTATCACTCTCTGCAACTGCCTGAAGAAGAGGCAGTAGTGGGGTGTTGTGGTCTCTTCTTCAAAGTAGCAAGCAAATGGACAAGCAGAAATGACCTCAAGTTGTGCCATTTTAGGAGGTTTAGATTGGATAGAAGAAAAAATTTCATCCTGTAAGGGTGGTCAGGCACTGGAACAATATATTAAAAAAAAAGAAAGAAAATCTATTAAAAATCAATGATAAGACCCAGACCACAAAACTGTGCATGCTCCAGAAAAATGTCATTCAAAACTTAATATATATCATCTATAAAGTAGGACCTATAAAATTATTGAAGGAATTAATAGCATTCACTTGTGGAAAAGGTAGAAAAACTTAAGTTTTAGTTCACCAATATTTTGATGACAAACAGGGGCAGTTGTCAATAAGTATATGGAGATAAAATGGGGGAAATACCAATTAGTCTACAGGACAATTCTAGAATAAGAATTAAATGGGATAGAATGTCAATTGATATAATTAATATAAAAATATTATTATGTCATAAAGACATCTCACCAGTGACATCCCAGAGTAAGCAATGACTGTTGTTTTTATAATGCAAAATAAACCATTCAACTTGGCTTAAATATTTGGGAGTTTGATTATGTTAGGTGATTTCTCCTTAAGAATGTGGAGGTTTAATGAGGTGGGAGGTGTAAGAAATATTGTTTGTTCAGAGCCCAAGCTGGTGAGAAAATAAAAGCACAAAAATGGCCAAGCTGGCAACGAACAAAATCAGTAGCTTAAAAACCTGCTGTCCATCATAAGAAATTATATTCAATGTAAATAGAAAAAAGGTTCAAGAATACGGAAATAAATGTAGTTTTAAGGAGGAAACATGTAAAATAGTTTTAGTAAGTAATTTACATGATAATTGTGTGCAGGCAATTGACTCCAGTTAATGACTCCATTCAAATTCAACCACTGCACTTGGCTACTTTAATGCCTAGAGGTACTTCAGAGAAGACTCAATCACAACCAAGGTGGGGAATTGTATGAGTAAGGGGAAAACCAGAAAATTTTTTAAAATCATCAATCCAAGTATTGCAAGACTCTTCAAAATGTATGTGTTGGACATGCAATTTAATTTGAAGAACTCCAGATATCTGAAGAAAAAAGCATCCAAGACTAATTTCTATGGGTTTTAGTTCTTCTTACTTGAGCTAACATTTTGCTATTTTTAACTCATGGTGCACAGCATAACTTGAAAAATAACAAGTTAAAGGACACCATGTTTCAGTTAGAGACAAAAAAGGCAAGGAAAAAACAAACAGCATTGCCCTTGCCCTTGAGGTTAGCTGGAAAAGGACTCTGTATATGGTGAGCCATACATATTGTTTTTGTTGAATGGATGCCGCCCAGTATTCCAAAGTAATGGTGGTGCTTTTATTCTGCCAAAAAGTGAAGGTACAAAGTAAGGAGGGAGTAAATTTCAGACAGAAAGCTAGGTCAGTTGTCTCAGAGCCACAGCTCTGGGTTCCAGGGACACATTAAGCATTTCAGGACACATCATCGTGCAATAGCTACCTACCTTCCCTTATCCAGATGCATACAGTAGGTGAGGTTACATGGGCAGCAAAAGGAGTGTCACCTTTGAGTGGGGAGATGACATAGAGTGGGCATGCTGCAGAACATCTGTGAAAGAGAAGACAGGTAGATAAATATCTTTTTTTCCAGTTGTGCTGAGGAAAGAGATAGTAAAAACATGGAGCAAGAGGGGCTGAGGACTCAACATCAGCATGATGAACTGCCACTATCTTTCCACCATTATCAAGAGCTGACTGCATCTCATTAGTTTAATCATTATTTTTTAAGTGTCAGTTTATTTTAGGATGCAATACCCAAATTTTTACCTGTCTTCAAATACTGAATTATTATTCATCAATTTTAACAGGATCATCAAATGTGATCCAGGCATAGCATAAACTATTTATTAAATGCTTTCAAATCAAAATCAATTAATTGGCAATCACTGCCCTTAAATTTATAGTATTTTTGACTTGATCAAGAAAGGGCTGAAGAGTTAGTCAAATAACTGAGGTGCATTTTTTTTTCTTTTTTTTTTACTTGAAAAACTGAATAATAGATGCTATTGTGGGTACCCATTTTTTTTATAACTAGCAGCTTACAAGAAAAAAACAGCTTTTTCAAGCAATCCTCAAGGAAAATTGGATTCTGTGGACAGACTTGCATATTTTGGGAAAGTTGCAGTCCATCAGTGGTTTTAGAAACTTCCTTCATATTTGTGAACTCCTGTAACCACTAAATAGCATTAGTGTCAAATAATCAAAGAATAATGTTAACTGTCAGAGAAACATGGAAGTGCAAATTTAAAGTAAAAGGCTCAGGACAGAAGATTGTGAAATATTCTTGATAAGATTTTGCTGTTCTTTCAAAAATGTGGGATTCCTAGGCTAGGGTTTTTCCCGTTACTTATTGCAAAAGTCCCATACATTCTCAGGGATTTCTCATGGGGATCTCCTCATAGCATTGACTCGTTCTTCTTTACAGCACAACCAACAAACTCCAGTTGTCTTCTCAACTAACTAACCCATTCTTTTATAGAACTCATCGTTATTAGACACAGCTGTGGCCTGTTAATGACAGGCCTGTTCCTAATCTTAGTAGAGCTGCAACTCCTCAGGTGTGAGATCCATTCTGCACTATCTTTGTTTTCTTACATTCTATCTCCCCACAGGGTTTGATCTGCTTTTTGGAAATTCGTCTTCTGACACAATCAGAGATGTCTCCAGCAGTGTAACAGGACTTCGACTTAAATGTCTAAAGATATTTGTGCAAATGTGAATCAGCTGAAAGGAAGACATAATATGTCACCTCAATCCCCTAGACACGCTGAACCTATTTGCACATGTATAAACTAAGGAAACTGGTCATGTCATTTGAATGTCTACTTTATATTTTTCTAATCTCATAGTATGTTTTCCCTAAAAAACTTATTATAAACTTGAAATGTCAGTAGCTATTATTTTGTTAATTCTCTGGGAACACAGCATCATAGTTTCAGCTGGTGTGAATCTGCTGAAGCCAGTAGAGGCTTTTATTATTGTTTATCACTGTCAGTATAGAACAGCTGAAGCTATGTAAGAGGTGGACTAATTTGCCACTTAGGGGTATGTCAGGAGAGAACTGGGTCCAAACAGCCAATCCATCTGTCACAGAGCACTTTAGTAAAGGTTAAACTCATGGTTCAACAACCTCTAGTTTTTACTAGCAGAAATCTATACTGTCATAGATGTTGAATTATATTTTTATGTGTGTGTAAGTTAATAATACAGAATCAAAGTACAGCTCAGATTGGTCTTACAGTTTATTTAGGGTGTCCGAAAAGAAGCACACATCTTCATATGAACATTGAAATTATTTAATCAGCGAACAAAGACTGAGCTATTGAAAAATAAGATATACGCCAAATAGCACTTTGGGGTGATTTGCCACATCATAGTTCAAAGAATATAAAGAAATATGCATGTTGTAACTCTCGACGATTAATAAAACAGCAACTGATTATCTTGATGACATTTGGTTTTCGCTTTTTATTAAGTTTCCATCATTGAATGCTATTCTAACTTACATTTTCCCAGTTTTGAACCAATTGGATTAAGTTTTTTAGATAAAATAATGCTATCCATTACAGAAAATAAAATACTTGACAATATTTGTCTTTGTATATATTGTATCTTCCATATGTTCTGTATGTATACTTAGAGTATTGAAAAGCTAACCTTTTTAATAACAAATATAGTATGGTCAAGAAAAATGACGTATAATTCAGTTTAAAGATAATTAATCTAAGGTTTAGGTGAAACCATGACCCTAGGCATAACCCTAATCCTAGGCTGAGCAATACAAGCAGCCTTGGCTAAGTCTGGTTCAAAGGAAAAGCTGTGGGAGGGAGCCATGTTGTGGCATTTCTGTGTTCCCCTTGGCATGCCTTTTGTAGCTTCAGTGTGCCTGGAGCTCTGGGCTTTGTGGTTTTTGGAACCCTAACCCTAGGTGTAACCCCAGCCCTAGGCATAATCCTATCCCTAGGTGAGTGAGTAAAAGGTGCATGGGCGTGAGGCTGGTGCCAAGCAGAAAGGTTGTGGCAGTTCTGTGTTCCCCTTGGCATGCCTTGAATCGATTTGATAATTTAGGAAACTGGTTTTTGATTGGTGAGTGAAGGTAGGAAGCATTTGTACCTCTTAACTGGAAATCATGAAATTGGAATCATGCAAAGTTGGGCATTGTGTGCATCATAGATGCCTTTAACTGTAATTTAAAAAACTGGGTTCTAATAAACTTACCTTTTTTTTTTCACTTCAAGCAAATATCTCTAATAGGGTTGATTGCTTACAGCTTTAAAGATTGATTTCGATAAGGTAGATTAAATCATTCTCCAGATGTGTAACTTCTCATTATTGATTTCAAAGAGAAGTGATTGCCTCAGAGTTATGTTTTTGATTGCCAGATACAAATCAGTTCAAATGAATTCTATCCAAAGGAAAGAAATTCAAGATCTTTTATTCCAAAAGCTAACCAACTAATCCTCACGTTGCAAAAGCAAATCTTCTCTTATATTTTTGTTGCACGTCTACACATTTGTAAGGTCAGTCAAAATGACAGACTGGGCTAAATTTCCATCATCGGTATATTGCTGGACACAAACACCAGCATCCTTCTCTGCAAGTAATATTACCATAGGAAATTTAGGCGTTACTTCTCCATATATTATTTGTTCTTTTCCTTCTTCCTAACAAATATTTTATTGTAATTGTCTTTAGGGTGATATTCTCAAACAGTGTACCTCTGTAGTGTTTGAATAAAGACGAGGATTGTAATCTGTCTGCCAATTGAAACTCTTTCCATTGTGATTTGTGTGGTTTGTCTTTTGGGGTTCTAGAAATGTAGACACTTTGACAAATCTGTAACTCCACCAAAAGAAAGAGAATTTTTAATATTTGTATTTTAACTTATGGCAAGTGTTCCCAGAGTAAAAAGTGGATATGAAATCCAAGCAAATTAATTAAAGTTCCTTTAGGAAAATGATATACATTTCTCTAGAGAGATACTTTGATATTGTTTATACAAACCCATCCTGCAATTTTAAAATAAGCAACTCCATGCTGATGGTAATTTAAAATTTATTAGCATATTTGAAGTAAATACTTTGCTGGAAACAATGTTCAGTAGCAAAATACATGACTAGGTTTGCCATGCGCTAACCTGGAAACTCCTCACGAGGCACCTTTTTCTCATCATTAAAGGAGAAATTAACAAGTTGGTAATTGGCACATTGAACTTCATTAGTGTACAGCTCACCAACAACATACCTCAGTATCTGTGGGTCAGGAGACAGCCACTGTAGAACAACATCCTCTTAAGACCATTTTAAGTGAAAATGTACATCCTTGTAACAACATTCACCTTCTCTATTTACATACACAAGGTTAGTTCCCAAGACTATTTCCATCTGGTCAGAGAGCACAGATCTGTCTTTTGTAGAGGCAGAAAACAAAAAATGATTATTGGAGGAACTCCTAGGACAAATACTGCATATTCTTCAAACCAATTCAAAGAATGACTTAGTTGCAGTACAGTGGAGATGAGGGGAGTAGGGCAAGAAAGTAAAAATAGTAAGTGAAATAGAGAGAGAAAATGGTGGAGAGAAAATGGTACTGAGAAATGGAGAGAAAGAAGAAATGGAAAAAGAAGAAAGAAGGAGAGAAAGACGTAAGAGGAGAGGAAGGAAGGAAGGAAGGATGGAAGGAAGGAAGGAAGGAAGGAAGGAAGAAGGAAGGAAGGAAGGAAGGAAGGAAGGAAGGAAGGGAAGGAAGGAAGGAAGGAAGGAAGGAAGGAAGGAAGGAAGGAAGGAAGGAAGGAAGGAAGGAAGGAAGGAAGGAAGGAAGGAAGGAAGGAAGGAAGGAAGGAAAGGAAGGAAGGAAGGAAGGAAGGAAGGAAGGAAGAGGAAGGAAGGAAGGAAGGAAGGAAGGAAGGAAGGAAGGAAGGAAGGAAGGAAGGAAGGAAGGAAGGAAGGAAGGAGGAAGGAAGGAAGGAAGGAAGGAAGAAGGAAGGAAGGAGAAAAAAGAAGAAGTTAAGATGAAGGTTGAGGAAGAGCAAATAAGAAAAAAGAAGAGGAAGAAAATAAAAAAAAAGCAGATTATACAATGCCTTGTAGAGGTTTGTTTAGAGGTTGAATTGTTTTCATTTGCTGATAGACATGAAAGAATAATTTCTGTATCGTACTGGTTTAATGGACATTTTTTAGATTTAAGCTTTTTTTTTTTAGTTTATTTCTATTAGTGAAGTCCATAGCAAGTGGATGTCAATTTGTCAATTTGTCACTTTGTCAATTAAGTGAACACATATTCTAGTCTTAATTTTAAAAGATTTTAATGATTGTGTGGCAAGTACTGTATGCAGGACAATGTCATTTTCACTTAAAGCAATTCAAGAAAGTTTTAAGGAGTTGCTTATTCTGGTTTGTTCAAGTTTTTTGCTGTGTGATCATGGCGTTTGGTGTAATTTTTATTCAAGAAGAAATCTGTTCATCTGTTCTATTTGTATAGACACTGCCAGTGAAAGTTGGGTTTCCAATTTCTTAATAAGGACATAATTCTCAGAAGACCTCCATAGCCATGTATAATTCTGTAACCAAATAGCAGATAAGGTCCATTGAGAAGTTAAGATTTTTCTCAGTTATAGTTTTATTAAAAGTTGTAAATATTTATTGCTATTTCAGATGAGAAAAAGGGAGAAAGATCTGTTACTAAAAACAGTCTGTAGAAAAATACAACTTCAAAATCCATCACTAGACTCTGGCTATGTAAATAAATAAAATAGTCCAGGGACTCTTTGGACCTCAGGCTAATTGGCACAGCAGAGTAGTTTTCTTTGCAACTAAATTCTCTTTCCTTCTTAAATAGACCAGCTATGTTCAAACTGCTATGGGGAACGATCCTTGGCTCAGTTTTGACTGGGAGAAGGTGGCTGATCTTAGGGACTCTGCTGGCAATTTTGCAGTATAGGTGACTGCATGCCAGTGATCAGGCCCTCTACACATCCTGTTAGATTAACTCTTACAGGAATGTCCCAAAGGCACAGATTGCTTGGCTCACAGTACTTGGAGCAGATTATTACCCACAGTGACATCTATCTACAAGGCTGAATATGGCGGTCTGGACCTATGTAATTTGGGGTCATGGCAGAGTTGGCAAGTCTACTAGGACACTTAGATGCACTTATGTATTTTTATTCATATTTAAAATAAAGTTATGAATGCATTTACCCTATTTCTTTATGCAGACATAAGGAACATTTTTTTTTCTCCTGAGAGCAGTGTAAATATACCTGGGTTAAATAGTGTTTGATGTCTAAGTTCATTAAAAACCTAAGCCAGATCTTCACTAATTGTTATGCCTCAGTGACTAAAGCAAAAGGGACCAACCTGTTCCCTGGATCTTACAAGAATCTACCTGTTAAGTAGTCCATATCCTACTTCAGATTTTCTATTCAATAAATAGTGTAAAAAAAAGAAAAAAATTAAAGAAGATGTATTTGTGTATGTTACCTTGCTACTACCTCTGTGTGGTTTCCACTCCATTAAATTTCCTCATGCAATTCGGAAATTCTTCTAATTTCTTCAAACTAATCAGGGTGAAACTTTGACATTAATGAAGACATCTGTTTCTGCTTCAGCCCCAGTTTTCCTAGATGGTGTCTAGAAAATTACAAAAGAATTTTTATCTTCTAAAGATTTATTAAGAGTGAGAAATATAAGAAGTATATTCAGCTTATTCAGAAACAGGTTTAGAGATTGATGAAGTTACCTTTGGCAATAATATTTGCTGAATTCAACAGAAACAAAAGATGGAAAAAAATTTGAAAGGCTGAAAACAGAAGTTAAGAAATTCACACAATAGTTCAGTAACAATTTGTTAATAACAAGATAATGAAAACATTGCAATAACTTGCTAGGGAATATGGGAAAATACTTAATGCTTAAAATGCATTTTCAAAACCTTATGTGTGAACCTTTCTCTGGATGAGGTTGCAGCAGCCCAACATGAGTTAGGCCTGGTTTATCATAGTGGTTAGTGAATTAACACAGGAAAGGGAAGAGTAGTCTTGTTTTAAGGATAGAGGAGGATTCCTGAGCTCCACAACCCGTCGTCAGCTGAGAAAGTAGCAAACATATCGAGGAACCTTCCAGAGATGCAGAGTTAGGGCACCAGTGATGGCAGCAGCCAGGTCTTATGCACAACTGGCTGATCAGGCATCTTGTTGTTCTCTACTTTATCAGACCAGTGTTGGTATCCAGTAAGAGGATAAAAAAGAGGCCTGGGCACACTATGGCCAGCTCCAGGATAACACCAATGCCTGTCAGGGACTTCAATGTCAACTTGCCAAACCTTCGTTTTGGACTGTTCTCTAACTCCCACACAAATTCCAAAGTGTGCATTTATCTGTAGTTAAAATGTATTGGTATCCAAGTTTCTGCACCACCTTTGGTGTCAGAAGTAAGTAGTGATTACATGAATCACAGATGGCTTTGGGAAAGGGAGCAAGAAAGACTAGTATCTGGTCCCTTCACAGGAGGATGGAAAATACTCTTAACACAGCATTTGACCCAAATACATGTCCCTGTTGGAAGGGAAGTGTAGAAAACTCTCGATTATGCAGAAAATTATGTTCAGGAAAGTTTCAGACTTTATAAGGAAATAGGAAAAATTGTGAAACATTCATGTGGATTTGTATTTTTGCATACAAAGATTTAATTGGAGAAAATGCAAATCCTGAAAGAATAGAAGAATGGTCCAGAAAAAAAAATGAAGTTAATGAAAAAATGGTTATAACTTGCTAAAGAGAAATTGATGTCTGCGCATCAAAGATGTGACATAGAGCAGAAAAATGCACAGAGAGCAGTGGTGGAGCTGGCTTGCCCCAAAATAAGAAGGGCTGCCAAGTGATAAAGGCTGTGTTTCATGTTTTCCTGACATTGCCCAGGAATTTGCTCCTGATTGAGACCAGAACATTTGAATGGAGATATCTGTTTTTGCTCTTTCTTCTCCTCCTTCTCCAAGGACAAGGGGCTTGCTGCGCCTACAGAAAGGGAAGTAGCCATCACAAGGGGGACTTTGTGTGGGACAGTCCCCATTAAAAAAGGTAGGAATGACCCAGATTGATTTGCACATCACCTGGCTGAGGCACATAACTCTGGGACAGGGAAAGGTTTCCAGGCTGCTACAATGCAGCCTGGGTGGCCACAATGGCATGCCACCATCCGGCCTTGCATCCTAGCAGGTTGTGAGAGCCAAAGGGGAATGATCATATGTTACTGAAGTGCTGGCAAGTAAATCTAATTTATAAAACGGCAGGATTAAATGGCTCTGGTGTTCAGGTCTGTTTAGTCTCTACACTCTCATTGGTCCTGAACTGTGACAGATGTGTCAGGGGTGTGCATCTAATTTTTTCAGCAGTTCATTGTGATGCGCAGCAGAGCATAGCTGTAAGCTCTTACCACTTTCAACCATTATAAGGATTTTTGGCTTTAACTACAGATTAAAACCAAATCATTATGTTCAAGACATGACTGTCTTTTCTGAAGAGCTGGTGAAGCAGAATGGCCATTTTACTCTATTCTACCCTTTGGTAAAAATTTTTTCCGGTGCACTGAACTTTCTCAGATAAGCAGCAGTTTGAATTGGGATCTCTCCAACGGCAAATATCAGAAATAAAACTCTCACAGAACTATGGAAAAGATCTAAAGTCACAAACAGACTGATTGAACTAGGCACACAGCTTTTGCCTGAAGTGAGACAAGGTAAATGCATCTCAGTATTTTTGCTTAGCTGCCTCAGCTGCATAAAAGTTGCCTTCAGGTGTATGAAACCTGGAACTCAATATTAATAAGCTTCTTTATTTCAAATGAGAATTATTTTCAATAACCCAGTGTTATTGAAATAATAAGATTATTCACTCATCACAGCACGTTCATCTTCCTATGTCTGTATGCTGAATTTGGAACAGACAGCCAAACAACCTCTGACAGGAAATCCCAAGTTTGCTTTTTAGGAATGCAGAATTTAGGTCAGATCTGTTTGGTTTGGGCCCAAATCAGTGGAGCTCACCTCGGGGCAGGGTCAGGGATGTGGTGGATCTGGAGTCTGGCATGCCTACAACATCACTAAGGAATGGTACATCTGAACCCGGGCTGAGCTGAAATGGGGCTCCTGGGCCAATGGACAGGGACTGGGAAGAGGCCACAGGGAGCACAGGACTAGGCAGCTCAAGGACCCATTATAGCATTTGGAGAAACCCTGAAATTTTCATTAATGAAAGTTGCATATGCAGAACAAATACGGAATGATAGACATTTAGAGAAAACTCAAACTGTTCAGGGTGGGATCTAGGATTCATAGAATCGTTAAAGCTGGAAAGATCCCTAAGAGCATTAGTCCGACCTTTAGGCTATCCCGGCCACTCCCATCACTAAACCATGTTCCTATGCACATCTACAAGCATCAAATCATCATTGCACTGATTTTGTCTTATGCTTATATTTTCCCAGGTGTATTTCATCATCTCATACAGTGGTTTGGTCTGTTTTAATTTTTGTTGCTAGAGTTAGTAGTTTTTTTTTTTTTTTTTCTTTGGCTCTTTTTTTGGTGTTTGTTTTTGTTTTATTTTTCTGGTTGATTTTGCTGCTTTTATTATTTTTCCATAGCACTTCATTCATTGACAGTCATGCTCCTATTTGTTCTTTAGCAGAACTCAGGAGCATGTTTTGTAGTGCCATAGTCATAAAAGCAAAGGTTAATACTTCAGTGGAAACGTGGCAAAAATATGGACAATGTGGAGATGAACCTCACAACACTGAAAGAGTTAAACGCTGATTGCAATGGCATGCCAATATAAAGTATAAATGGCTCACAGATTTCTGCTGAGTGCCTACTTATCAAGGAAGTCTGTCGGTAGAGGTAAGGATATTTGTGTCCACAGAACCTCTACTTTCCAATTTAATTCTATTGATTAATAGGTTTATCTACTTCCTTATTACCTGTAGACATTAGATAATGTGAATTTAAGAAAACAGAGCAGAGTAGGACGCTGTAGCCACATTCACGTATTGTGGCAATTTATAGCATCTTCAAAGAAGACCACGTGTCAGAATCAATACAGGAAGAACAACTCCGCCAGAAAAACTCTGGAGTAATTGTGGTTGAAGGAAGAGTAATTTCTTCTGTGACTTTGAAGACTAGAGAGGAAATATGGATATAATTCCCTATAAATTATAATTTTAACCTTATCCCAACAAGCTTTGAAATCTGACAGAGACAAGATGGGTTGATAAGAGATATCACTTTGCAGAAACCAGTGACAATTCCATGACACACTTTGGATTTAAAAACCTCTTGCACAAGAAAAAACAAATATTCACATTTTGCCTGATCTTCATTTGATGAAACAAGATGTTTGGAAAGCCCTTTTGTCTCTCACAGTCAAAGCAAGGGCCTTTGTTCAAAAACTTTAAGGGATGCAAAACTACATAATATTTGTCTGTAAATGATGTATCAGGTGTTCCGTAATGTCAGCTGCTTTAAAATTAGACCTTTTAATTTGTATTTGAAGCTAAATGAACCAGAGAAAAATAATTCCATTGAAAACACATCAAAATCAAATACACAATGGATATTGCCTGCAAGCAGCACATAGCTCATTCCATATTCTAAAGTTTGTCCACAAAGGAAATTAGTAACCATCATATTCTATAGCCATGACAACAGTCATACTGTTCTTTTTTGATTTATTAATTTATCTGATTATGTTAAAAAGTACTAGAAGTTAATTCATGTTGTAACTGAGTACCAGACCTTCCCAATCCCATTGCTCTGATAGCCAAAGTTTTAATACACTAATACCAGGGTGCATAGATTTCTCAAATAGGTAAGAACATGTGAATTCTGAATTTAAAGTTTTATGGTGTTGAAAAGTTGCTGCTTTAGAAGTTACTGAGATTATTTTATAACAGTTATTATACATTAGTATCTTCAGAGAAGACTTTTAAGACTTCCAAGAAAGTTTGGTTATGGCAAAAGCAGCCCAAGCAAACAAAAGCTCTTCACCCACTAAAATAATCTGTTGGTATTTGACCTTCACTTGAACAGTAAATCTTCAGTCATTTAGGAAATTCAAGGCCATTTTAAGGTATAATTCTGCCTAAAACAGAATCTGAAATATAGCTGATGAATGGCGCTATGGTAGTGCTTGTTCCTCCTCTTAGATTATAAAAGGGCAACTGCTGGTGACCTTGACAGTAAACTTTAGACCTTTACAGTGAGTTTAATCCCACCCAAGAAAATTCACTCTTTTACTGCTGAGACACATAATCATGGCTGTGCCACATGCATCCTTTTTGGTTAAACAACGTAGACTTAAAATGCTGAGGCATGAAATGAGAACGGCAGTCAGGTAACCCAACATCCATTTTACACATTATAGGTAATATAACACTGGCAACAGGAAAAAGTAGGGTAAAAAAGTGAAACAAGAGTTGTTCTGTATTCTTCCTTAGTATTGTTTTTGAGATTTTTGGGACCATGCAAAGAACAAAATATATGAAATATCTTATTAACTAGTAATGAAAGCATTCACTTGAAAAGGGAACTGTTACAGGTAGATCTTAAGCATTGACATTAAATATTCACTGTATAAAATCCTAACAGACATTACAGTAAGCTGTCTTCCATAAGATACTGATTCATTATAGCCTTTAATATTAATTTTTAATTTTTGTGGTAGTTTTCCTTGAATATCTGTATTTTTCCAGAGTCCCTTTTAAAATCTGGACTTCATCACTATGAAATATCCTAACATATGTCTCAGAGTATTCGCTTTCAATATAAAAC